>CM021778.1:9662761-9763327 GCA_011076525.1 Nettapus auritus
TTATTATTATTATTATTATTATTATTATTATTATTATTATTATTATTCCAAAGGCTCCCGTGAAAGAGCCAGCAGCGAGGTGGTTTTGTAAGCATCTAACACAAGCTCCACGTTTTTACACCGAACCCCTTTGTATGGCTGACTAACGAGACCAACTGTCGCTGCAGCCAGCACGACTTCTATGACTGATGAGCAGTCAGCACGATGAGGACAAAGCGTGTTACTGAACACTAGCTGCCTGCACTCACCTGTCACCTCGCCGTGGCATCACCATCCCACAAAGCACCCTCACAAGCCTCATACCCACAGTGGGAAGAGGGCACCGACAATGAGGCTGAGTTAAACCTCGGGGCACCCACAAACAATAGGGCCGAGTTAAACCTTGGTGCAGCCGATAAATGGTTTGTCACGCCCTTGCTGCCCAGGGTCACTGTGAAGGGGCCTGAGGTATGCCCCAGGTGTATTCCTACCCAACAGCATGCACAAACACTTGGTCATGAGGCGTGCCTGGTATTTGCTTCCTGAGTCAAAACAAAAGCACAAATTATCGCGTGCGCCTAGATACGCCGGCCCACATACATCTGCTCATATGTCACTGAGTATCGCTTGACACGTGCAGCACGTTTTACAAACTGCTGGATGACAGGCACCCATGCACTGGGGCCCTGAGCCCATCTCGCTTACCTCAGAGATGCACCGCCCGGCGTGGAGCAGAGCCCAACCCCACAAAGACTTAATTGGGTGGGCTGCCAGCAGGTAAGCCTCTCCCAGCGACTCTGCAGAAGAAGGCTGGGACTGTAACAGAGAGTATTTGTGCTTTTCTATCAGAATATTCTTATAAGAGAAATTCAGCCATAGCTATGATGACTTCAGTTTAACAGGGTGAGCAAAATAATTATACTGTCAGGTCAGATATTCAGCAAAATAACTGTATTTTGAGGTCATTTGTTCAGAAGAAATAAATAGTGACAAACTATTATACAATTATTAATAGAAAACTAAATTATGCACTTTAAATGGGTTAATAGCAATTTGCAGTTCTGTTTTGCCCAAGAAAGTTTTAAGTGACCAAGTTACAGAAAATAAACCACATGCCATCACAGTATATCCCTAGTAATTTGAAAATTTATACATTGTTCACAAATTAGGACAAATGACAATTCACTTCAATTTTTTGAACAATTATTTGAGGATAGCATGAGTATACAGATGATATCAAAATGTACCTGAACATTTTTAATAGTTCTTATCTCATATGCTTGTAAAGCATAGCAAAATCTCTGTCATTTCAGAGGAAGATGTTTAGCCTGTTATCCAATTCCAAAACAGTGTAACAGCAGCCTGACAAGTGCCAAAGGCTCAGAGGCGCTGCTGTATAGGTGAAATAAATATTAATAAAAATGTTTATGTAATTACTATCCACTGCCTTGTTTGCAAGAAGCATGAGAACATTTGCCTGTTTCAAAATTAGCAGTGAAGAAAAAAAAAAAATCTGCATTTATTTTTATTCTGCTGATGAATAATTAATAACAGGCAGTTTTTGCGGTGCTAGATATGTTGCTGGTTATTTTGATGAGAATGCTACTGAGACTTCCATGAGAGCAAACTAGCAAAAATGTACACGTTATAAGTTATGGCAACATTCCCTTTTGGCAATAGGCTTCTTGTGGAAAAACTAGTATTTCAGAGCAGTCTGGTGTGAAGGCTCTGGAGCAAGGAAGACAAAGTAGCATGTTTTCTTATTTTGGCAAATAAATTTGAAAAAATATCCTTTTAAAAAAGTGATCTGACATAATAATAATGAAATACTGTCTATATATATTTTTTCACCTTTAATTAAACCTTTCAATATTGCTTTTTGTTCTGCTAATTAAAACAACACAAAATTAATTATGCAAGTCATTCTCAGGATATATCCTGCTCACCTTACAGCCAAAGAGACAAAGACACCTCTCTGACCCTACAGCCTAGCAACTGAAGCTTAACAATGGTGTTTAATATTTCCAAAATTTAACCCTCTTGTGCACAATTTTAACTGATAAAATTCAGTGATGTTAAATCCAACATCTACAACATAAAAATAATGGTAGACATCTGTAGTTACGAAAATAGAACACAAGCATTAAAAAGGCAACCTAAATAGTTAAACCACAACAGACTGACAGAGGATATCATGGTGATGTTGGCAGCTGTTCTGCAGCTGCTGCTTAAAAAAATGGTTATTTATGAAAAATATGAATCTTGGTTGATAAAAGGAAAAGAAGGACTAAGGAAATCAAATGGATAATGAACATAGGAGTCCATAGATCTAATTGCATCACCTTCAGCTAATAGTGTAGCCTATCGCTATATACAGTGCACAATATATACAATAAGAAGTAGCTTATTGGCTGGAATATTCATTAGTAAAAGTCAGAGGAAAGAGCTTGGCTTTGCAGCAAGAATTAAGTCATTGACCACAGAACCACATGCTGTATGGATGGAGTAGGAACTGACCCCCAGCTGTCATTACAAACTAATTATGTTTTTGAGGATTACTGATACTCGTAACAAGATATGACAAACATAGGTACTAGAACTCCATACACAAATTCAAATAGTTCTGTCACAGAAGAATAAGCATTTAACACCAATGAAAACTATTTCCACGTATTTAAAGATGTTACATAATTTTCTGCAGTCTGTAAAATTGGATTTGCATATCACTACTTTAAAACCCTTTAGATACCTTGAAGCTGTCAAATGCTCATTAATAGCACTGCCTTGCTCAGCAAAGCAAAATAAAACACCACTCAAGACCTTGACACCAGCAGCATTACATCCTGAGTGAATGATGGTAGCAGGGACAAGACGGGATTTGGATACAAGCACTGTCACTAAGACTCTTAACCCTGGTGGTGACTGCAGCCCATTAGGCAAAGGTGAAGATAAAATGATGACCTAGCCAAATACCATGATGTCATTTATAATTAAAAGATACCGGGCCATCAGAGAGAGGCCCCTCACCCTGCTCTTTACCTATCCCACCTTGAGAGGCTCAGCTACCTGCATGACAAGAAACAAGGCCCAGCCTGGATGGTATGGATCTGCAGCATGACTTTGTCCCTTCTGAGGGAACGCTAAGTTGAGAGGGAACAGCTACACTGTGAGACAGGGCTGTGTCTTTGGAGAGAAAAGTAAAATTGCAGATAAAGGATTGTTGAGACAAAGACTGCTTGTAGCTCAAGGAGTGGCCAGCAGATTTCAGGTGTTTTATCAGGGGGTGGGGAACACACTAATGCCTCTCTAGTGGTTTGTTAGACCCCAAGAAGGACAGTACAGAAGGGTCAGATACTTGGGTTACGATAAACAAACTGACACCTAACTGCTGTCCTCAGGGTTTGGATTATACTTTCTTGAAGGGAACAAGCTCTAATCGACTAAAACTATCTGTCCTTTGCAGCCTACCAATATTTTTTGTGTGTGCGTGAAAAAGTTGTAAGTGAATGCCTGAATTTGGCACAAAGTGTTAAAAAATGATAATCTCTAAGCCTGCAGCTTGACTCTTCCTCACATGCTGCCAGCAGGGCGAGGCTTTCCCCAGGGCTGAGGGCCCCTCAGTACAAGAAGGAGATAGAGGTCCTGGAATGCGTCCAGAGAAGGGCTCCAAAGCTGGTGAAGGGCCTGGAACACAAGTCCTGTGAGGGGCGGCTGAGGGAGCTGGAGGTGTTTAGTCAGGAGAAGAGGAGGCAGAGGGGACACCTTATTGCTCTCTACAACTACCTGAAAGGAAGGTGTGGGGAGCTGGGGGTCGGCTTTTTCTCACAGGTAATCAGTGATAGGACTAGAGAGGATGGCCTCAAGTTGTGCCAGGGGAGGTTCAGGTTGGAAATGAGGCGAAATTTCCTGTCAGAAAAAGCAGTCAGGCATTGGAACAGGTTGCCCAGGGAGGTGGTAGTGTCACCATCCCTGGGGGTGTTAAAGGAAAGGTTGGATGTGGTGCTTGGGGACATGGTTCTGTGGGTGACATTGGCAGTAGGGTGATGTTTGGACCAGATGATCTCGCAGATCTCTTCCAACCCTAATGACTCTAGGATTCTGAGGAGACGCCCTCGCCCTGAGGCAGCCCCTGAGGCCCGCCCCGCCCCATTTAAAGTCCGCCCCGGCCTAGCGCGGCCCGGCGGGGGGGGGAGAGGGGAGCGGTGCGTTACGACAGTGGCGCTGTGCGGCAGGGCACTGCTTTCCGGCGCTCGGCGGCGGCGGGGAGGGGGGCGGCCAACAAAGGGGCGGGCGGCGGCGCCATGTGAGGGCCGGGGGCGGCTCAGGTGAGGCCGGGAGGGGGGAAAGGGGCCCGGGAGGAACGGCCCCGCCGCTCCCGTGCGCTGGGACTGCCCGCGGCGGTGGGGAGGCCTCGGCGGAACGGCGCGGCCCGGTGGGGACGGGGACGGGGACGGGGCCCTGGCGGGCGGCAGCCGCCCCCGCTCCGTGTGGGGCCGCTCAGCGGCCTGGGGATGCTGAGGGGACGGCGGCCGTTTGCCCGCGGGGCGTTCGGGCCGGAGGCGGGCATGGCAAGCTGATGGAACTCCTAGGTTTTGGGGTGTTTTTGTTTCCTTGTTGTCACTTTATTTTGTAAACAGAACGGCTCTGCTGACTGTCACAAGGCGTTTTTGAGCGTAGCCTTCTCTAGGCTTGTGAAGTCTTTTGGCTCATTATTTTATGCACCATAATGTTGTGCAAAATAACTTGAAGCATAACTTAGAGTTTGTGTGAATAAACACATCTAATTTATAGGAATGTCAAACCTGTTTTTCTGTTTAACAACAATGTTAGAGGCAAATTTGATCTTAGAGGTGACTTTAATGTTATGGAATGTATTCCACGGTTGTGTTTAACAGTAAATGCAAAGAACTGCATGGGTGTAGTTTAATCAGTGCAGCATGTAGCTGGAGGGTGAGGAGGCTTCATTGCTAATCCTGACTTTTCTAGTGGAGCACGGCTGGGCCTTGAACAAATGGTTTTGGTTCTTTGTGGTTTCGTAAAGGGAAATTGATGTGGTGTGCGATGGAGCAGCTTGAGGATTACAATAAGTGTTTGTAAATAATTTTAGTGATTTTAAAACTGTTTAAATACTGAATGCTCTGTGCTTAATAAAGGTGTAGGTAGTTTTGTAAATCCATGGAAAAACAGTAAACATCCACTACACTATGTCCATTTGGGTTCAGTTAAGCCTACTTTGTATTCACTGATCATCTGTTCTTGAAAACTCACCCCAGCTCCTCTTTCTAGGGGAGTGCAATGAAGGTTTCTAGAAATGATTTCAGGTCAGTGGTAATGCCATGGGCACAAACAGCTGTCTTTTCAGACTGCCTTACCTGTACTGCAGAGCACAAGGAATATTTCTGTCATAAACAGAAAGGCTGATATAGCCAAAGTGGTGTTGCATGCATAATTGAATTTAACATAAATAATGTAGGATTAGTGATCTAGTAGTAGTGGAATTTATAAGACCACTATGGTTTTGTCTTTCTTACCTGAAAATTATTTTAAAGCATGCACTTTTTTCTTTAGCAGGTGTAAAGAATGAAAGGAAGGGAGGATGAAAGAATGTTGAACCATTTTGTGTGGCTGTATGATGGAAGGAAACAGGACGGAGAACCTTTGCAATAAGTCTTTTGGATGGCTTCAACGACAAGAGAATGATGTTAAACCATGGCTCTGGAAACTTTCTAATTGCTTTTCTGCTGCTGAGAAGACTTTGCCTTGCAGTGAGAAAACGGTAGGTAATTGTTTGCTTTGCCAGAAGTCTAGCTGGTACCTGGGTGCAGAGCAGTATACCTAACGGCAGTGCTATTGTTGGCTGAGGGGAAAGGGAGGAGACACCACTTACTGTGCAAAGTACAAAGTCTGCCTGGGAATTTAAGGTCTCTAGTTGTGTTCAGAGTTCTGTCATCAATACCGGTGAAAGTATGAATGCTGTTTTGCTTGCCAGGCTCTGCTCTGTACCTGTGTGTTTGGAGTAATTCCACCGGTTGCTTTAAAGTGTATAGGGCAGCTTTTTGAAAGCTCTCTGAAGCCATTGCTGAAGAGCAGAGTAGGAAGCTACTCTCCATGCTTCCAGGTTTTCTCAATTTATTTGGGAGATAATTTGTTTCCTGAAATGGGTGTATATTAGTTACCGTAATTGTGGATATGTGGTTAATAAAGGCCCAGTTTTCCTTGTCTTTAAGTGTTTCAGTTCTGTAGCGATGTATGATTGTGTATATTTAATATGTCGAGTGTGAAGGAATAGAAGAAATAGTGAACACTGACTTGCTTGAGCAAGCAAGCTCCAACAGTTAATTAGCTTTCATTCACGTGTGTTTAATCTTACTTGTGGTTAAAAGATATGGGGGAAGCTGTGAGCATATACCTTGGGTTGGCCTTTTTGTGCCTAGGGCGTTAGGAGGGGAGCTGCTGTAAGTTCTGGAGCTCAGAGTATAAGGCAGTTTCAGAAGGGTTTTTGGCTGTCTCTCTTCGTTGCATAAGATAAGGCATCAGGTAAAGAGTAATGGTTTTGAACTTGGGTAATCAATTATTCATTGCTGCATAGTAGGCAATGCATTAAGTTCAATTTGGAAAGCGAAGTACTGGTCTGAAGCTTTGGAACAGCTGTGTGCAGGTTTGCTATACTGACCTCGGTGTTCTGGTGCTTCTCATAACCTTGCTGCTTGGTTGTCACTGCTGCTTTTCTGTCTGTACTTCTTGATGTCTTGGGGTAGGCAAAAGCACTTACAGTCATTGTGAGAATTTAGTCTTCTTTCTTCTTAGCTTACCTTTTTCAAATAATTTATAATTTTCTAAAGTCTTGTAATCTTTTAATGCATAACCTTCAAATCTTTTATACTGTTCTTAAGTCTTTATTCAAAGCAAAAGATGTTTATTTTCTATTTCACCCATTTGGGTTTGCTTTTTTTTCTTTGCAGTTGGAGGGAATCTCTTAGACTTAGCCTAACACTTCTCTCCTTTTCAAATTCTATTTTTACAGACTTTAATTGGTTTGTTGCTTCTGAAACCCATTAGTACCAGGATATCTCAGGCTGGCTTGTATTAAAGGTAACATGCCAGTTTGTTATGCTCAGCCAGTGAGGCAGAGAGAACACTTCTCAAAATGGTGTTGTCAAAATTGTATGTTTAAAAATATACATATGATAGTGTGAAATTGTTGGCTTAGTAATGTTTCTGAATGTAACGTAGCCTTCATTTTCCAGAAAGATTACATGGAGAACAAGAAAGCTGCTGTAGAACTGAAGGATGCTTCATCTCATAATGCTGGCTCTAAGCTGTTTCCAGCAGTACCGCTTCCTGATGTCCATCCTCTTCAGCAACAGCAAATACAGCTTTCACCTGGCCCGAAAGTAAGCTGCTGTGCTCATGGCTCTGACTCTCCTTGTACTCCACAAATGCATTGTGGTGGTGGTGGTGGTAATGTCATTCACCCTGGCACGATATTAGACTCAAAAAGCACTGGGACGATTACCTGTCAAGTAGGGTCAGGATTTGCTTTCCAGCCTACATCTTCACTGAAGAACCCTCCAGCTAGAAGCAATTTGGCAGGCATTGCCAGCGAGTTCCCTGGCATGTGCATAGAAAACAATGTCTCTTCCTGTCAACATCTGCCCTGTTGTGGAAAACTCCATTTCCAGTCCTGTCATGGTAACGTGCACAAACTGCATCAGTTCCCAGCCCTTCAGAGCTGCACATCTTCGGGCTACTTTCCTTGTTCTGAATTCACAAGTGGGGCTACAGGCCACTTGGACGAGCATATTGCACAGTCGGAGCTAACATCACGTGTGTGCGCCAACCCTTTGCACCTAAACGTGGCACCTTCCGTTTGTTTAAAGGGCTCTCACTACTGCAATGACTGCTTGAACCAGGTTTGTACTCATCGCATTTCTCGCTCATTAAGTGTGCTGTATGGTAAATGTTGAAGGAGTAAATGTTACTTGAGCAAAACACCAGCTTCTGTTGGTTGCAGTCTGCATTCGCCTAGTTGGTGACGCGTAGTCCAAATGTAGCAGATCCCTCAGAGGCGCTCTCTTCTGAGGCAACGTTCAGCTTAACAGCAAGATGAGACAATTAGTGCTTAGCTAGCACAGTGGATCTTTAATGTACTCAAACAGAATTTTGACTGGATTTTAAAGAGTTCTCTCCTTGATAGCTCCAAATGTTCTGTAGCAGTGATTCAAGAAAAGCTAGGTGATGTTTAACACGTGCACTTGTGTACTGATCAGTAAAGGTCCATTTGAAACTCAGGTGAATTGTCTGAAGCTACAAGGATATTCTTGTTTTGGTTTAATCTTGGTTCTGTCTTCCTAACTTGTAATTTGTGCTCCAGTACTAGCTTGGTACTCCTTAGAACTTGAATTTTAATAGGAAATTGAAGTGAAATAATATACTGAGCTTTGCAAGAAGCATTACTTACGCTTCCAAGCATGAGTTTCCAACACAGAAATGTTTTCAGTAAACTAAGTGGTGAAGTCAGTATGTTTTGAAGCATAAATACTATTTTTGGTGGGAGGGTGAGAATTCAGTCTTGTACTCTTAAATGTGCTGATTTCACATGGTAGGTGTTTTCAGTATATGTCAGGACTTTTTGAAGATGGAATATCTTCATCTGCAGAGTTAAATGAGGATCCTTCTTTGCATTTGGGAATATAGAGCTAAGTATACTAGGAAAGAATCTGGTCTGGAAGAATGTTTTATACAGCAGTACAGCTGTTAATTAACTTTCTAGAGTACATTTGAACTTGCATTCACTGCAGATGGGAAATTGAGTGTTTCTAGTCTGGAATAGTATGTGTTCATATTGGATACTAAATGAACATGTATGTTGAAAAATTGTCCCAACAGCCAAACAGAAACAGCCTAGTTGATGCTGCTAAAATCTGGCCAAATATTCCTCCTCCAAGTACACAGACAGCACCTGTTTCTATCCCAATATGTAATGGCTGTGGAACCAAAGGAACAGGAACTGAGAGGAGTTTGTTACTGGCAAGCAGCCTTGGCACATCACCGCAGAAATATGGTAAACCACATTTGTTAGAAACTTGCATTTAGTGGATGTCCTCCTTAAGTACCGTTGCATGTCGAGTTCTCTTAAACTGCACTGTTCTCTAGAAACTTCTATAAAGTTCTAGAAGACTAAGCAGTAAATTACACCTCATCTGTTTTGCAACATTGTAATATAGATTCACCTGTTTTTGCTGCTTAGTTAACTTACTGCATGGTTTGCTTGATTTTGGCTATTGTATTTTACAATATTAAGAACTAGAAAAAGGAGTTCTAAGAAACTGGAATTTATTTTGTTCTGATGCATGGTATTATCTTGAGCCATGCTTTAAAAAGGATTTGCTTACTCTAATGTCTGATCTTAATTCAGATGCAGTACAGGTATAATGCTTATAATTACACTATAGTTTTTTGTGTTCTTCAGTGGAAAATACTGTGTGAAATAACTGCATGAGTAATCTTGTAGAATAACTGGCCAGCATATACCCAAACAAAGATGGCAGTTATCTGCTGTGCTGAATTTGATATTCTCAGCTAATTTTATTTCCTGGCTTGTTTTTTGACCTGGGAGGATGGTCATTCATCAGATTTCTTTTCTGGCTGTTCTGTGGGGATAGTGTTTATAATGTTGGTTCATAATTATATAGATATGCAGAGTGCTGAAACACCTGAAACTATTTGCTGAAACTTTATTTGCAGTTTCTAGCATCTAATAGCAAAAGTTTAGCCTGTGTCCATTTCTGTAGGACACCTCTGTTACATACTTCCTTAATTTTTCTGTAATCACTGACACAGTGCTAGTCAGCTGGTTTTGTTTAGTTTCTGTATCTAATGTACACTGTATACTTGAACAGCATTCATCTTTGATGTTTCACTTTTGTTATTGATACATCACTGGGACAGTCTTCATTGCACATGCCACCTCAGGATATGATTGATACCTTTTCTAAATGTTACTTAGTTATTTGAGAGTTAAAAGTAAAGTTACAGTTGCCTTGCATCTTTATTCTAACTTTACAGTGACTAAATTCAAGTTTAAGATTGATTTAAGGTATAAGGCTTCTCCTTTAAGGTGAAACTGGAAAAATGCATGATTATATAATAAGAATGAATTTGCATTCCCAGGCATGCTGTTCTCTAAAACATGAAACTTCTAATTTTTATAATATGTTCAAAGTTCATAGTATGCAAAGAACACTTCTGGTATTTGGGGATTAAAATGAGCTGTTACATCTGTACAGGGTCTCCAGAAGTTGCAGTAACAGGACAAGTTCTGGAAAACTTGCCCCCCATTGGAGTCTTCTGGGATATTGAAAACTGTTCAGTTCCCACTGGCCGTTCGGCTGTAGCGGTTGTACAGAGAATTCGGGAAAAGTTTTTTAAAGGTCACAGAGAGGCAGAATTCATTTGTGTGTGTGACATAAGTAAAGAAAATAAAGAAGTTATTCAGGAGCTGAACAACTGCCAGGTATGAAAAAAGCATTTACCTAGCGTGCTTGCTTGAGGGTATCTACTCTGATATAGGTTGTCTTCTGTTTACTAAAGCTTTTATTTTGACTTTTTGTAAATGCATGGTCTTACAATTAGGTCTTATAATTAACTTTCAAGTGTTTTTTTAATGCTAAACTTTCTTGGTATGCTACTGAAAACTGAAATTGCATTCTGTTATATGTAGATTACCCTTTTAGCTTAGCTGTCAGAGGACTTAGCTCTCAGATGATTTTGATTTCATTCAGTACTAAGCAGATGCTTCTAGTAGTATCCTTCGAATCAGTGATTATGGCATTAACTTAAAGAATGTAATGCTTAAGCTTTTGTTAGTGAATATTACCAGAACACTAGTGTGTTCTTACAAGTTGGTGCTGTTAATTGTGACACCTTCAACTTGTTTTTTCCATAGACATTTTATTGGTATGTCTGACTTTTCTGTGTGCAGTTTCCTACACAATTTCCCTTCCTGCTCACAAATTTGTAGATATGCTAGCAAATTCTTTGTTATTGGATAGTGTTAGTCTGATGCTATAACAAACTGTTATGTAATTACTTGCTTACATGAGGTAAAATGAAGCAATGAGAGTTCGTGCAGTTTGTCACCTCTCTATTTTGAATGATGGCTTTTTGAATGACAGAACATTTTCATAGTAGAGGCATATACTCCTAAAGAATGCAAAACATGGAGGTCATGATCTCTACACAGAATACTGTCATCCCTAAGACACTGAGCAGCTAGCAGTGAAGTTCATTGCCCTTTAGAGTGGTTTGGTATCCACATGCATGTGTACATTCTATTGTCTGAATAGAAACTGCAAGGGAAAGCTTCTGTCTGTTACTATTGAACTACGTTTAAGCTAGTGTGTTTGAACAGTTCTGTAGAATCTCTTTACGTTTCTGTAGGTGACAGTTGCACACATCAATGCTACAGCAAAGAATGCTGCTGATGACAAACTCAGACAGAGTCTTAGGAGGTTTGCTGATACACACACGGCACCTGCCACTGTGGTTCTTGTGTCAAGTAAGTGTTTGATCCGTCTGTGGTACAGAACTCTGTTCTTCTCTGTAGCATTACTTCTGCATGTAAATACTTCTGTATTTTGCTTTCCAAGGGTTATGTTTAGAATCAGCTTTAACTGACCTGTTTAATTAGGAATTCATAATTTTGTTGGCAGTGAGAGAAAAGTAGGTATGGAAAGGTAAGACATTTTAGTTAAATCAATGCAGTCTGTTGGCCTGTTAAATGTTACTAGGTGTGCTTATAAATACTGTCTGTTAGACAGCTTCAGTAGAAACCTTAATAAAGTAACTGAGTCTTCCGTATGGATATCTTTCAGGAATGAGTTTTGAGACAAATGTATTTAATGTTTTTATTCTTATAGCAGCATACTATACAGGTAAACATATAAGGCACTCAACTACTAAATTGCCATGTATTGCCTTGGGTTTCTCCCTAAAGCTGTAATCCCTGTTAAGCTAAATGTTTTCTTGTCATAAAAGTATACAGTAGCAGTCAAATGCCTGGCAGATTGCTCCAAGTTGCTATTAAAAGGAAGTCCCTCTCTGAGACCGAATGGTAACTACTGATTTAAATATCTGTTGAAGTCTTGTTGCTGTTACTGCTATTTCAGTGGAAACGTTCAGTAATAAATAAAACCTGACAAGGGAGCTGTGGAGCATTGCTTGTTTAATCTGTGATTTTTACTTTTTCCTCATGTGTTCATTCTTTTTTACTCCAGCGGATGTAAATTTTGCTTTGGAACTCAGTGACCTGAGACATCGACATGGTTTTCGGATAATTTTGGTACATAAAAACCAAGCCTCAGAAGCACTCCTACATCATGCTCATGAACTTATTTGTTTTGAAGAATTTATTTCAGATTTGCCCCCAAGGTTACCACTGAAAATGCCGGTAAGGTTTCATATTCTTAATTCATCGAACGTTTCCAAGTGTCAAAGCCTTCTTCTGATTTTGGGGGAAAGCAGTGCTATTTTATGGTGGGACATAATGTCCTCTACAAATTTGGCCATTGTCTAAATCATAGTTACTGCTGTGTGAATGTTTGCTCCCTGTATTAAGACTGAAAGAATGGAATAAAGAACCAAGTAGTTTACTAAAAAAAGTACAACAGCAAAGTCACATTCACTAAATATTTTATGAGGTAATGTATATTACATGAGTTTCTTTCACTGGCAGAAAGTAGGGTAAGAACTTAACTGTGCATTAAGACAGCTTTGTGATACTCTCCTAATGAAGAAGCTGGTTTTAAGTAACAGCCTACTGTGTTTTTTCCCCTGGATGGTGCTCTCTGGATTTGCTGTGTTGTCTTTGCACAATGCTGAGCTTTTTCTTTGGAAGAACTTCCTTAACTATGTGTTCACATGCATCTGTGTGATATATAGAATTCTTGGGTTGCAAACAGTGAGGATCTCTTATCTGGAGAAGTAGTCAGGTATTGATCTATCGACCAGAGTGTTTGCAGTCTGTCTTTAACTTATTTTGGAGATGAAAGCTTCAGAGCCAACTTGGCATTAGTTTTCCCAACAAATTGAACATTGTAAAGAGACTTTTTTGCAGGGGGGATCTTCTTACCAGAATCAACATAAAAATAGTTCTTGAACAGCACATGGATGTTCTGACATAAAACTAAAATCTTATTCCCTTTAACAGGCGTGCCATACATTGTTGTATGTTTACAATCTGCCAACAAACAGAGACAGTAAAAGTGTCAGTAATAGACTCCGGCGCTTGTCAGACAACTGTGGAGGGAAGGTGCTGAGCATTTCTGGAAGCAGTGCAATTCTCCGTTTTTTAAATCAAGACAGTGCTGAGCGGGCTCGGAAGCGAATGGAAAATGAAGATGTTTTTGGCAACAGGATCATAGTGTCTTTTACTCCCAAAAACAAAGAACTTAATGAAACAAAAACCTCCAGCTTTGTTGGAACTGAAAAGGTGAAGTCTCCCAAAAAAGTTAACAAGAACACAAAGCTGTGTCTCTTCAACAAAGATGCAAGTGATCAGGCGTCTGGTACCAAAAGCGCTGCTGGGAGAGGGGTACAGATTCACGGATCAATTATCAAACCCACAAATGTTAAGAGTTTACAGGTATTGTTGTTCTGCATTGTTTTGTAGGCTTGCTGTTAGTCATGTTGTGAAGATTGCTTGCTAGAGCTGTATTTTTAACTGGTCAGACCTAGTTAATGTGTAACTGTAATGTGTAGTGTATTTGTGAATTAGTTGCATACTCATCTGCTTGGAAAGCATGTGGTGAGTTTCAAAGTGTTTTTGCTCTCTCACCACCACTTTTTACTCAGTTTAGAAATACTGTTGGTCCTTACAGAGTCTTGGATCCTAGGTCAGTTGTAGCTTTTAAATTGGAGTTGAATTAGTAGATCTACACAGTGTAGCAAAAATGCTACTAAAAATCATTGACCATTTACTTCTTTCTGTCACAGAAAATATTCCTGGTTTTGATGTGCCAATGAAAATCTAACTAAAGAAAACTTTGACTGTCATAAGGAATGTCTTTAAGGAATGTCTAGTGCTTTTTTGCTGACCTTTCTCCTGTTTTGTATAGGAGCTATGTCGGCTTGAATCAAAGGCTATCAGTAGAAATACTGAAAATCAGCAAGAACACTTAAGAGAACAAATTCCGTCTCAGAATAACTCTAATTCAGTGATTCCTGTGTCTCTGGCAACCAAAAAAACTGGAACAGGAGAATCATCTTGTAAAAGTAGTCATAAGTATGTTTAAGAACTTAGATGTTGATGTTAACTGCACTTCTTTTATATAAATTCTGCAACATGATGTGTTTTCTTTTTTGTGTACTTCTAAATAGAAAAGAGACCTCTGCTTCCAGGAGTATTACCAATTCCCCTGTAGATAAAAAAGATAAAGATGAAACTGTATTTCAGGTCAGCTATCCCTCTGCTTTCAGTAAGTTGACAGCCTCAAGACAACTCAGTCCTTTGCTCATGTCTCAGAGTTGCTGGTCATCTCGGTAAGTGTCTGGGTCTTATTTGGGAGGTGGAGCAAGTCTGGCCAGTGCTAGGCCTTTACAGTGTCTGTTTTGATTCTTGATATTTTCATGTGGAGTTGCATACAGTAGACATTACCAATTCATGTGCATGTGAAAAGAAGTTGTGATAATGTTGCATAATAGCTGACAGGCTGGATAGAAACGTAAGATGAACTTTTATCAGAAACGTGCTGTGTGGCAGTTGTTTCATGTAGACTTTGACTTTAATACTTCCGAAAAATCAGAGGTATTAGACATCTTACTCCTTTTAATTCCAGTGTATTTGTTCCTTATAGGATTTTTTCTAAGCCCTTCAAATTCTCTTAGAGGCTTAAATATCTGGCATCTGACAGCTTTTAAAATAACTTAAATGAGTTTAACTTATATGTTAGTAAGATAGGGGAAGACCTGGTGTCACATATGTTAAATTGGGTGACTTAGAAGGTCATTCATATTATTCATCAGTCTTCTCAAAGGACATGCTTGTCTTGCTCTGGTGTTTTGCTTGTGTGAAACTTGTTTTGCATACATACAGCAGGAAAATGCCTTCAAAGTTCTGTATTTGTGTACTTGACTTGTCTGTTTTAATGGATTTCAACATATCAGAACTGTGCAATAACTACTTTAGTTCATAAATGTTTTTTGTTTTACCCAGGAGTATGTCTCCAAACCTTTCAAATAGATCATCTCCGCTCACGTTTAATGTAGTAAATCATACCAGTGGTACAGAATGCCCTGATCCTTTTGCAAATGGTGCAGACATTCAGATCAGCAATTTAGATTACAGATTGTCCAGAAAAGAGCTGCAGCAAACTTTACAAGAAACTTTCTCAAGACATGGCAAGGTAAAGGGTAAAATCCCTTCACTAAATCTGTATTTTTAAATACTTCTTGTCTGTGTCTTTATGGGTGTGTTTGTGGCCTAGCTTTGAGTAGGAATAGAAAGCTATCCAAATGTGACTTACACAATACTGCCTTGTAGCAAAGTTTTTCCGGGGGGTGGAGGAACCAAAAAACTCAGAACATCACTTGCACTAGGTTTTGAATTTGCACGTGGTCTCTGTAGATTTGGTAGTTTGAAGTTTGATATATATCACATTCATAAGTGGTTCGCTCTACGTGGAGGGAAGAGATATACACTTTGGCTACATAATCTTTTTAAGCTGTAAGGCTGAATTCTTAGTATCCAATTAAAAAAAAAAAGTAAAAACTGAGTTTGTTTTGAACACAAGTGATCAAAGCCAGGGAGAGTGAGAATCAGTTTTTGTTTTTTTTTTTAAAAAAAGTAACTATACTGGGGGAGATCACTCCTGTAGTGATGCTATGTGTAATCTGTAGATAACATTCTTTAGGCATCTTCTGCATGGGGAGGCGATACCTGAGTACCGTGGCATTGCCTTGTTCACAGCTCATTACATTGGATCATTGTTTGCATTGTCCTGTTGGCTATGGCTCATCATACTCAGTTTTCTTTTGCCTCATGATTAGGCTGTTGGCCACAGTAAGACTACTGTTCTTCTGTCAGCTTGATTTGGGTTAATATTTTGTGGTAAATGCATAAGGTTGTGTGGCTCTGTTTTTCTTTCAGGTAAAAAGTGTTGAGCTTAGTCCTCATACAGACTACCAACTGAAGGCTACAGTTCAGATGGAAAATTTGCAAGAAGCAATCAGTGCTGTCAACAGTCTTCACAGATACAAAATTGGCAGTAAAAGGATCCAGGTCTCACTAGCAACTGGAGCTACTAATAAATCGCTCTCTCTCCTAAGGTAATAAATACTGTCTTAACCGCTATAGCATGTGTTTAGTAGTTGAGAGACAATTTAAAATACTGAGTGAGGGAATGATACGAAAATAAAAATCTGTGTAATCATCTGATAATCATGTTAAATGCAACTAGGCTGACAGTTTTCAGTTCAGCATTTTTATGTTGTTTATATTAAAGTTGCCTTTTAAAGAGGTTAGATCTGTTTAATGATGCCCTTGTGTTGGGCTTTCATCACTGCTTTTGTAATACTGATATACTTCAATAATGTACTTTTAGCAGTTGAGTTAATGTTATACTTTGCATCTTGTATTTCTTTTCTCCAAGAAAATCCCAACAAATTCTCTCCTTAAAGAGAAGACACAATTCAAATGCTTTTGCTCTCTTTATCTCAGTTTCCTGTAAGGAAAGTGATAGAAGAATTAAAGTGCTAATGCTAGTGGGAATACGAATATTCTGTTTCTTCCTTACTGAAAGAAAGCATTAGAAAAGTCTTCGTCTTGTCTCAAAGCTCCATTTGAAAATAGTGCGTTGGTATATAGTGTATTCACCAATTCTCTTGCTACTGCATAATTTACAACTTCATTTCATTCTTTCATTTTAGTTTATGCCAGTTCAAATTTCTTTTTAATGTAATGACCAGGTAACTGGTAACTTCTAGTGCTACGTTTCTAATGTTACAACTTATAGATGCTGAAAAACTACCTACAAAAGATGGAATTTCTCCGAAGATATTACCTACGTGAGTTAGCAAGAATATATTACTACTTGCACTCCACTGATCTGAAGTGTCAACTTCCATAGTTCTGGGACAAAAGGGAATAGTCAGTCCTGTTGTATTTACAGATGCATTTTATGATCTATAAACATGTCCCAAATTGGTCCAGGGAATACATAGCTATTTCTAATACTAACAGATTAATTTTGTGCTAACGCTACAAAGCTTCTCTTCTAGCTCAGAAGCAATCTCCATTCTGCAGGATGCACCTGCTTGTTGTCTGCCTGTATTCAAGTTCACAGAAATCTATGAGAAGAAGTAAGTTCTCATTTGTTCTTGTTTAGTGCCTCTAAGAAGAATTCAGTTTTGTTTGCTTACAGTGCATTATAGAAACTATTAGGTTCTGTGTTTTGCTGTTAGATGTTGCAGTATCTCTGTCCAGACTGTTATACTGGCCTTTGGTTAAGGGGATATACTTCTGTTTTATTGATTATTTTTTTTTTTCTTCCGTTTAGGTGAACAAATTTGTGGTTGCCTGAACAGTTTGCATAGCATAGTTTCTCCAATATTATTTTGCTATAAACATAAAATGAAAATTTATTTTTTTACTTTTCTTTTAGGTTTGGGCACAAGTTAATTGTATCAGACTTGTACAAATTAACGGATACTGTGGCAATCCGTGACCAAGGAAGTGGGCGGCTGGTGTGTCTTTTGCCCAGCAGTCAAGCCCGTCAGAGTCCATTGGGATCTTCACAGTCACATGATGGTTCATCAGCAAACTGTAGTCCTATAATATTTGAAGAGTTGGAATATCACGAGCCTGTTTGTAAGCAGCATTGCCTGAATAAAGACTTTATGTAAGCTGTGCATAAAATATTACAAAATATTATGAAGTATTTGAACAGCAGTTAACACTAATAGGTGGATTAAAGTTAGAGAACGTTCACATAGCATCTTTAGTAAATTGTTCTTACTGGGTTGAAGATTTCCTGAAGCCACATAGTACATTTTTCATCTTACTCAACAACAGCCAGGGTATGCTAGTACTGTTGTTATTAGGTGTTCACTGGTAACTGGCTGGTATGTGTTGCTGTACTGCTACCCATTTGCTACACATTTTAACCTAATTATAATAAAAATGTGGTCTTCTAAATAATGTTTATCTTCTGAAAACTTGCTTTAGACCTCTTTTTGATGAATAAAAGATAGAAAATGCTTGTGACTGTATATAGTGGCTTGGTCAGCTAGTGTCTGTGTCGTAGTACATTTATTATGGGTGTGTATGAGCACAGGCGTTATGCTTAAAGTGAGTGTAGAATGCATGTATTGACTTCAACCTCTTGTTATTACAGTGAGCATGAATTTGATCCAGATTCTTATAGAATTCCCTTTGTGATTTTGTCTCTGAAGACATTTGCTCCTCAAGTTCACAGCCTTCTACAGACCCATGAGGGTACTGTGCCTTTACTAAGGTAAAGTAGTTTAAGTTAGTCTTTTAGCGTAAAGGCTGAAATCTTGAGTTTTAAAACTTTATGGCTGTTGTAACACTCTGTAACTACCTGCTGTATTAAAAATTCCACTCCTCATACGTGCTTCTGTCAAATAACTTTATCAAATGATTGCTTTTACATCTTGCTGAGCATAAAAAGATGCTTTAATTTAAAATGTGCATTTTATTAAGACTTCTGTAGTCTGTTAGTAAGCTGTTAAAGCCTCTTGCTCAGGAACAGACTCAAAATAATTGTTTTAGGATCATTGTTATGGTAGTATTTTAGTGTATAATAGAAACTTTTTTTTCTTCCAAAGTTTTCCTGACTGTTATATGTCAGAGTTCAATGATCTTCAAGTGGTGCCAGAAGGCCAGGGTGGTGTGCCTTTAGAACATCTAATTACCTGTGTTCCTGGAGTTAATATTGCCACTGCCCAAAATGGCATTAAAGTTATTAAATGGATACATAACAAACCACCACCTCCTACCACAGGTAAATATTTAATTTTTTTCTGAACTAATATGTTTCTGTGGAGATGTTTCAAAAAGAATACTGGAAAACGTATAATTGCTAAACTTAATAAAGGAAAACTAAGATTATTTTTTCTCTTGTGCTTGAACCTTTGTCACAAATAATATGCAGTGATTAGTGGAGGAATACTACTGCAAGGTTCAGTAATAACACTTATTTTTTTTGTAGATCCTTGGCTTCTGCGTTCTAAGAGCCCTGTAGGTAATCCACAGCTTATTCAGTTCAGTAGAGAAGTTATAGATCTACTTAAAAGCCAACCGTCCTGCATCATACCTGTCAGTAAATTCATCCCAACATACCATCATCACTTTGCGAAACAATGCCGTGTGTCTGACTACGGGTATTCCAAGTTAATGGAGCTGCTAGAAGCAGTACCTCATGTACTGCAAGTGAGTTACCTGGCACTGTTCCTTTTACTTTGGAGAATTGTATTTATATCTTGAAGTATCTGAATTATGAGCCTGTTGCTGGTTGGTATTATATAATAGATGTCATGGAATTACCTTGTTGACCTCAAAAGAGGTATTACAGTCCAAGGTTCAATTAAGTTACTTCCTTGTTTGTTTCAATTAAGTTACTTCCTCCTTGTCTTGAGTTGTTAGTTCTCTCTTGTTTATTACCCAGCCTTCCCAAAGTAACTTGTTTGGAAATTAACACTTTATTTAATCTATGCCTCCAGTGGCAAGTTTGAAGTTTTTTTTTAGCCTATCATCAGTGCTTGGGTAAATGGTTTTGTGTAAAAGAAACACAGTAAACATCTGAATGCCAGTAAGTTATTCTGTGTAGGTTGTGACTTGAAGGATTGTTCTGTGAAATAACAGATTGCATGGACTTACCTTACAAAAAAGGTACTATGTTTACATTAGCTTACTGCTTTGAATGCTAGTTGTTGTAGAGGTTTAAAATAACCAATACAAACATATGTAGCAATTGCAGTAGTACTCATGGAGGAAGTATTTCTTGATGGCATATGCCTTATATGAATTTATAAGGCTGTTTATGTGAACAGTTGTCTATATCCTTTATCTCTAGTGTACCTATATTAGAACTAGCGTCTAACAAACTTGTAAAAGTAATTAGCTGAAGATGCTAAGGATGAGTGATCGAATAACTTTCTTTCAGATTCTTGGCATGGGTTCCAAACGCTTGTTAACTCTAACACACAGAGCTCAAGTGAAACGCTTTACTCAGGACTTACTGAAGCTTCTGAAATCCCAGGCCAGCAAGCAAGTTATTGTAAGGGAATTCCTACAGGCTTATCACTGGTAAGTTAACTTCTGATGAAACAGGAAGAACTGTGCAGGGCATGTCTATCCAGCTGTGGCTTTTAAACCTAGTACGTGAGGGGTCAGTGCTTTTCATCTTAGTACAAAACTTGTGGTAACTATTCCATGACTTGCAATTTCCAACTTCTAATGAAAATTAAAAGTTCTGTCAGGCTGTATTGCTGTACTTTAGTATTAGGCTCATGTAAGTTTCTTGAAGTGGAAAATAAGCTATTTTTATTTCAGTAGTCCTATTTGAGGCAGACTAATGTATGTAAGCAGCTTGTAGCACGTTTATATTATGAACTGTTATGGGGAAAGTGTTAAGCGTTTTTTAGAGGGGAACATAAAATAGACTGAATGTCAATAGATGTTCTTAATTTTAATTAAATTTAACAATGACATAAGAATGAGGATGAATAATAGCTGTTTTGCTATTACCACGAGTTATTCTGGTCTGGTTTTAAAAAGAAGTAATTCCTTGGTTCTTTTTGAAAAAGTTTTCCTTACTGTGAAGATAGAAAGTAGTACCTCACATGCTTTGAGGAAACCATTGTATCTTAGTGCTACATGTGGTCTACTTTGAAAAATGTGCTTTTGCACTATGTGTACCAATGCCTCCTTTGTGGAAATGCACACCTTTATTTCTGCTATCGGCAAAAATATTACTGGCTGTTTCTTCATCTACTAAATGTGCATCTCCCTTATAGTTGGTTAGCTCTGGCAATTCATTGAATAAGAATGTATGAAATGTTCCTGCATCTGAGAAGTACTCATCAGTCTGGAGGGAAAGGAGTAAGGGGAGCAAAATACCTTTTGCTATTCTGCATAATATTGTGAACCTTAATATCCTGTTTTCCAGGATAGGTCTATAAGGTCTGTAGTAGGTCTATACCTTCTCTCAAGATCTTAGCTTGTCAAAGAGTATGCATCTTTATTACAGTAATATGTATCTTTATTACAGAAATACAAACAGTTGAAAGTGTGGCATCATGGGGGACTTGCAACGTGTTTTTCAGTCTCTTCCTGAAGTAATACTATTCAAATTCAGGTTTTCTGTTGTCACTTGCCACTACTAGTGAGGCGTCTAGTGGCTGGTACCGCTTTCTTCTAGTGACGTGTGAGTCATTAGTGTAACCCTTATGTTTCTGGTTAGAATGGGTAACTTGGTTTAAGAGTACTTTTTCCTTTGTTTCATACGCTAACATTGGTAATATGAAAATTATGCGTATCTTGTTAAAATTTGAGGCTTATCCTAATAACATTCTGTGTTAACTCAAAACTTTCACATCTGTATTATACAATTTTATAAAACTTGCAGGTGTTTCTCCAAGGATTGGGATGTTACTGAGTACGGAGTTTGTGAACTGGCTGATATAATATCAGAAATTCCAGATACAACCATCTGTTTGTCACAGCAAGATAATGAAATGGTGATTTGTATTCCCAAAAGAGGTATGTCTGAGTACGTTTTCTTTTACTGTTACAGAAATTACTCTTTGAATAATTTAAAAACCAGGCTGTGTAAAACATGTAGAAGTGTTGTGGGTTATATTTTGGTGATGATGGTTCTTTCTACTTGTATAACCATCTTTAACTGTAAGGTAGTTATCAAGTTACAACAAATACAGGGTTTGTTACATTAGGAATAACTTCATAATGGAACAGACAGGAAAGCAAGTGGCACAACACAAAATCATGCTGCCACTACTGTATATGGTGTTATATATATATGTGTGTGTGTGTATATATATATATATATGTACTGCATATATTTCTGTGGTATGATTAGAGAGCAGGTTATTTCTACACAACGATACTTAAATATTTGACTATTAAAGATGTAAAGTACTGATCACATGCTTATTTTGAACTACACGTGTCTTATTTTAAGACGGGTCTTCAATATTAGACGAAAATGGTGTAATGTGAGCAATCTGAAAAATCACTCTTTTCTTATGTTCTGCTGTGTGTCAAAATAGTTCTATTGGTACATAGCTATAGCTTTCTTTTTTAATTTTAGAACGCACACAAGAAGAAATTGAAAGAACCAAACAATTTTCTAAAGAGGTGGTAGACTTACTACGCCACCAACCCCACTTTCGAATGCCCTTTAATAAATTTATTCCATCTTACCACCATCATTTTGGTCGTCAGTGCAAACTTGCTTACTATGGTTTTACAAAACTGCTTGAACTCTTTGAAGCAATACCAGATGTGTTACAAGTAAGTCCTAAAATCTGTTTGTTTCAGCATGAGTTTAAAAGAAAACCATTTAGAACTCACACTAAGGTTATGTTAGCTAGCTGTATTTAAAACTTTGATATAGCCATGTTAGTAAACTGTTGTAGGCTTATAGCACGTTCAGGCTAGTTTAACACGTTCAAATTGGATTACATTTACAAAATTCAGTGCATCAAATCAGAGCTAAAATCAGCTGAATTTCATTTAAGTTGTGTTAAACTTAAAGTGAGCTATTTTTATTGTCTACTTTGTCACTTCAGAAATGATGCGTTTTTTGCTTGCTATGTAGATACCTTGTGAGGTAGCCCCACTTCATACCTAATAATTGTTTGCAAGCACTGAATTTTAGTTGCAGATTAGTTTTTTTCACTCAAACTAGATAACTCACATTAACCAAGTGTAATTTTGGTTTTGTAGGTATTGGAATGTGGAGAAGAGAAAATACTCACGCTCACAGAGGTGGAGCAAGTCAAAGCAGTTGCTGCCCAGTTTGTTAAACTGCTGCGGTCTCAGAAAGACAACTGCCTAATGATGACTGATTTATTGTCAGAGTACAGTAAAACATTTGGATATACGCTGCGTCTTCATGACTATGATGTTAGCTCCGTTCCAGCTTTAATGCAAAAACTTTGTCATGTTGTAAAGGTAATGCTCTTTGTAATTTATCCACCAAACAGGTATGTAATGTGTTGAGGATTTCCTATCTCAAATTACTGTTCTGTGTGTTTAATAATGTAAATTTTGATTTTTAACTTCTTCTAGGAAAATTCATCCATATTTAATAAATAACAAGTAAAACATTGTATTAGAATGCTTTTTTTAACAATAGTGTAGTTTTCCTCCCAACTTCTGTGTTAAAAGTAGTCATTTCCTGTTAGCTCTTGTAGGTCTCACTCTCTCGTGATGTCTTATTCTTGATTTAAAAAAAAAAATCTGATTTGAGGTGTTGACTCTGAATGGAAATGTCTAATGATCTTGTATGCCAATATAAAAGTAGGATTACTCCTACGTAGATATGGATGTATTTTTTTTTAGTTTCTCCCATACTGTTATTTTAGCAGCTGGTGTTCAGGCTGGAGCTTAGTCACTTCCAGCTGTCTTGGAACAAAGAATAAAATTGTCTACTGCATAGACTGCTGCATGGATTTTGTGTTTCAAGTAAATATGTTGTTGTAATTTATATTGTAAGCTTCATCTTTTAGGCTTTTGCCTGGGGTAGTATCAGATGCTGGTAATGTAATACAAGATACAGCTGTGCTGAAACCCCAGCTACACACTTGATTTATAGATCTGTCTCTTCCCTGCCCCTAACTACATTCCAAATTCATTCTTGTAGGTTGTTGACACAGAGGCTGGCAAGCAAATTCAGCTGATAAATAGAAAATCTCTGCGGACTCTGACTGCCCAATTACTTGTCTTGTTGATGTCTTGGGATGGAACATCCTTTCTCTCAGTTGAACAGCTTAAACAACATTATGAAACAATCCATAGTACTTCGCTTAATCCATGTGAATATGGCTTTATGACCTTAACAGAGCTCTTGAAGAGTCTGCCTTATTTGGTTGAGGTATGAAAGTTCTTTTCTGGTGTTTCATACTTTCAAAGAGACATCATAACTAGAGGATATATAAGCTTGCACTCTAATTCTTTTATTTTCCTAATAGGTTTTTACCAACGGTGCCACAGAAGAATATGTGAAACTTACACATCTGTATATGTTTGCAAAGAATGTGAGGTCCTTACTTCACACCTACCATTATCAGCAGATTTTTCTTCATGAGTTCCCACTAGCATATAGCAAATACACAGGAGAAGTGCTGCAACCTAAAGCATATGGATGCAATAACTTAGAAGAGCTCTTGGGAGCAATTCCACAGGTGTGAAGAATTGTTTTGCACAATCACATTGAGACTTCTGAATGAACTAAAAAAAGTTAAACAACTGAAGTTTCTGACATTTGGTTTGAATTGTTTGTATGGTTATATTTTCTGAGGAGGGTTGTATCAGTTGTATTTTAATAGTTCTGAGAAATTGAGGCTTTGTAACGAGAATTTTTTTTTCAAATGTTTTGGGCGAACTTTGCTTAAGAAGTGTTCCTGGTAAGGCCACAAAGTTTCTTGCTTTCGTGGCATCTTTATCAAGTGAGAATATATTTTTTTCCATTGTAAAGAACTACAGTATTCAAGTTCAATTCTACTTAGGGTAGACTTCCTGGAGTAAGGAGCTGTGGCACCTTGTCAGAAGCATCACAGTGGCACTTTGCTATGCCATCTTGTCATCCACGCATTTAAGTGCTTTAGGATAACTTGTGACCCAGTTCATGGCAGTTCTCTTCTGAGTAGATTAATATTTGTGGAGAGTAACAAAATGGAAATTTAGAATTTCATATTTAAGCATACTTTAGTTAATATTTAGTACACTTTATAGCCCTATCGGTTCCCTTTGTTTGGCATCAATTTTCGAGACACTGCTTTTACTTAGGCAGCATAGTACAAATTAGCAATATGGTTCAGTTGACTTAAAAATAACTTCAGTGCAAGACTGGATGAAGGCTGATGAGTGAACTGCTTTAGGCTTTGAGGCTAGCATGTACTGCTGTTTAATTCTGTGTTTTCTCTATAGGTGGTCTGGATCAAAGGACATGGCCATAAGAGAATTGTGGTACTGAAAAATGATATGAAAAGTAAGCAATTTCAATTTTGAACCAGTATCATAGTTTCCGTTTTTCTTTCTTTCCAAGAGGTCACTTTAGCAAATGAACTTGCCTTTTTGTAGCTCGTTTTAGCTCACCTAGTTTTCCCCCTGCTGATCATGTGGATGATCATGGAAATCAACTTGCTGACCATAATGGACATATTATGGAGACCACAGGATCCACTTCATCAATGGAATTAAGTCTAGGAACACCTAGCAATGGTAATGCTAAGTTGATTTGTATAAGAAATTTCATATCTCTGGGGAAATGAGCAGAGTAAGCAAAGCAGCACGGGGAAAGCTGTGTGAGTTAGATCTAACTTCTGTAGAAATCTTCTCGGGTTTGAAAGCTGATTCTTTGATCATCTCAGGGTATAGTTAAGCATGTGCCCTTTAAACAAGGGTGTCTGTTCTCAGCTCTGTGTGTGTATAGTCACTGCAATACTTTCCCCTGGATTTTAGTGGAAACTTAAGTCTGTATGGATAAGGCTAATGAGAAAAGATGGTCAATAGAAGCTTCTGGCAGGGCTGTCTCCTACCTTCCGATAGGGCATAGTGCTCTTTCTTGGGTTATCTTTGTGTTTATGCATTGGCAAATAATGCCAGTCTTACTTGCATAGGTCTGTCTGCAAATAAAAATAACTGGAAAATGTTGAGCTTGTAGTTAATGTCTTGCTGTGGTCTCCAATTCTTTTACTGTCTCTAGTTCAGAGAACTTGAAAAATGATTCTTGAGGTATTACCTAAGAAGTCTAGGCTTACTCCATTTAGTAAGGGCATGTTACTTTATTTTGAAACTTAGTTTTCACATCTAAGTGTTAGTTGGCATGTAAATAACTGATACAATGTCAGTACATCTGCAGGGGAGTTTTTTGGGAAGTGACCCTTCTCTGTTAAAAGACTTACCCATCTCTCAGTCTATTAGTTAAGTTTGCCCAGGCAAGCACCAAGGTCAACAGTCATGCTTTGTCTGCTGTATTGTAATTAGTTTGATTAGATGCTTTTTATCCCAGCAAAGTAACTGAGGCTGGTATATGGCATAGCTTGCAAATCCTCAGAATCACATCTGAAGGCTTTACATCTAACAGTGCTAAAATAATAACACCTTCATAGCTTACGGATGCTTTGAAAGATGTTCTCTTATTTTTGTAGTTTCTAATCAAACTGAGCAAGAACTTCTTTGCCTCACCAATACATCTCCTGTTGACCTCTTGTGCGAGCCAGTTCCTTCCTGCTTACCATCCCCGCAACTGAGACCTGATCCAGTGGTTCTTGAATCTGCTGACCTAATTCAGTTTGAGGAACGTCCTGTACCTCTCTCTGGTAAGAGTTTGTTTGCCTGTTTTGTCTAATGTAGTGATGATGGCTCATGATCTCAAAAACAGAACATCAAACAAGCAGTTGTTTAGCAAGTTCCATTTAAAAAGAAACTATATATTGCCCAATAGGATGTGTTGGAAATGTAGTTGGCTTCTATCAGGTGTCTGAGTACTGACAATAAGTACCCTACAGTGGCTCTCGAGGTGAATTTTGTAGGTACCTTATCCCCCCACCATTCAAATTGTATTTTGTCAACCTGTAGCAGTCTTTTCACCAGAGTAATTTTATTGTGCTTTTTGAACACTGACAGGCTTAATTTATGAGAATTAAATTAAACCTTCTAAATAGTATAACACAAAAAGAGCCAAAAGCAAACATCATGTCAGCTGCAGAGGTGAATGTGACACATCTCCTGGCTTCAAATCAGGCTGACAAGCTTTTTAAACACTTTATTTTTTTATTGCTGGAGAAGTACTAATTTTTCAAGAACAGAGCATTAATAGAGTTGTCTTGCTTATTTTAGAGATGATGATTTTAACAGAAGAAGAAAAACAAAGAATTGTTACCACAGCTCAAGAAAAATTGACCTCTGGTTCTGTGGTATCTAACACCATAGAGAATACTTCAGTGCCTCCCTGTCAGTCCTCTGAAATCCAACTAAACAAGGAAGCAATGGACAGCCCAGCCAAAAAGCAACACAAAAACAAGGTGAAGTTGGCAGCAAACTTTTCACTTGCACCTGTAACCAAGCTTTAACTGTTTATTTTAGTGTGAAAGACAAATACCTATGGACTCTGCACAAAATAAAGCTATTTGCTAGCCCTTATGTATTTTAATGAAAGGCCTAGAATTAATTTGTATTTAAATGTGTTCTGTGAATATTTTTGTTCCTTTTACACTGAACACAGCTATTAGCAGAGCAGAATTTTTTCTATTATTTTGAAAAAATCCAGCGTTCATTAAATTATTCTTAAATTTTACAGTTTTTCATAAATGTGTTCAGTAAAAGCAAAATATAAATTCAACTAAAATGGAACAGATTTTATTTTCCTTAAGCCTCGTTGGTGGTGTAATCATACATGTAGCATATTATACTCTATAGGCTGTTGCTTACTGGTATTGTTTCAGACAGTATTAATAAAATGCATGATCTGTCTTTCAAAAGCCTGTTAAGAAGTTTTAACGTGCTGACCTGAAGTGACGAGTGAGGGAGTTGATTGTACTCCAAAGGAGAAACTTGTTCTCTGCCCTTTCAGATGACTTGTAGCTGCATTGTAAATGCTTTTTGTGTGAAGAAGTCTGTAGAAGATTATGTGGATTTTTGTAAAACTTGTTTTAAATGTTTTCTGTACCTTTCACTTCCATTTAGGAGCTTTCTAGGACATTGATGTTTTAAGCTTCCCTTTTATGTTTACTTCCAGTCTGGCATGGATTTGGTTAAGGAAAAAACTGTCTTGGTGTTATGAGTTTGAGATAGAGACACACACATTTTATTGTGTTTAGAAATGAAGTTAGGAAGATTCTGATAATTCTAAAATATGCATGTAATGCATAAATGACAGATAATGGAGCAGGTCTTATTAAAATGTTTTGTGATGGAAGGTGTCGATGCTATTTCCACCTGTAAGGAAAGTTCTAACTACAAGTGGAAATGCTAAGGTTGTTCTGCTTAACCTTGTTTTCTATTTTTAAGCATCTTTGGTAAATGGGAAGCTTATTCTTTGATGTGCTGTCTTTTAGCTGTGTCTGTTTTTATTCTAAAACTTACTCCTAGTGTTGGAAGCTTTTTGTTCAAATTGTGGTGTCTTGTGTTGGCTTTTGAAAGGGCCAGCCTTGGAAGAGAAGTCAAGTCAGTGGATGACCTCAACTCTAGTTAGCAGAAGCGTCCAGTGTATGAGACTTTATACCCATTCTGGGTAACCATGGCATTTACAATGGGTTGTATTTGCCAGGCAGCAAATAAATTGCTTGTTGTACTGAAAGAACCTATACCAGAGGTTTTCCACTGGCCAACTGGATTTTTTAGGTGGATTCTATTGTAATATGCAAGAGATGGAACGTGGGCTCTAATTTCTTAGCCAGCAACAGGAAATGCCACTGAATAATGGCTATGGACAGAATTTTACTAGTCAGATTTTGTTATAAAATCTTTTAAATTGAGACTTTACCTGTAGTAAACATATAGCCATTGTGAATGCAGAGAAACACTTGGAAGTTTTTCTGAGCATTGTGGCACAGTATCTGAGTCCTTAGTAAGCCTCTACAGACATCCTGCGATTTAGAATAAGCTTTCTTGAAATGCTTTTAATAAGTTTGAGAACATCTGCTTTCACCTTACCTTTGATAAGTTAACACTGATCACTTAGATCTTTGTTTCAGAAGAGCATGCATTGGAGAAAAGGCAAATCTGGAGTTCTGTTTTCATAAGGTGCAGCTGCAAGTCATCTAGAGTACTGAAGAAAACCAGTTTTTGATGCTTTAGAGGAAAATATGGTATTTGTCAAAGTGAATGTGGTTATACCATTTATGGAGGTCGGCATACCTTTTCTGGATTCATGTGTGATTCTGATGAAATTGCTGTTTGAAAGTAATAGAATAATACTTTTGAGAAGTTGTGTTTATAGTGTAACAAAATAGCTATTTGAATTGCAATATATTTTTTTATCCAAAGGGTTAAATGAATGATGTGACTTACAGATTTAAAAGCATTACAACCATGAAATTCTTTAATTTAACAATTAATGTACTATCTCAGATTCATGTCTGTTTAAAAAAAAAAATGTCACTGAAGCCCTCAGTTTATGCACTATCTTTTTCTTGGAGTGGGAGGGAGAAGAAATTCTTTTCTTAGCTGTCTACTTTGTTTGGACACTTTCTTTTGTGGCTCAAGTGCTGTTTTGTGTGTTGGGACCAAACAGTTGTGTCAATAAAATTTTCAAGCAAGCATAACTCTTGTCTTTTTCTGAAGAAATGTAGGTTAAAAAAAAAAAAACTGTTCTAGAATCCTTAACTTGCTGTGTCACTCACACTAAGTTGAATTATCCAGACAGAGCAGATAGCTAAATTTTGGGGCTTAATGAAGATGAAAATTCCATGAATCTGTAACCTGCACGCTGGAGAATTTTTTTTTTCAACTTTTGCAATTCTTCTGTTAACAGATGCACTCAGCCGTTTCCTTCTGAAAACAAACCATAAAGCTGTTGTACAGAGAGCAGTAAGAATTACTAACTACTCTAAAGAGAAAAATGGAGAAAAGTATAAATGGAACAGGTAGAAATAAGGTTCCCTTGAGTTTTAATCTCACTTTCAAATGTTAAAATATGTGATTAATGTCATATAAAGTCCTGCTGTGCAATAAAGTTAGCCAGTCACTGTTGGGGAAAAAGAGCTTTGTTTTTTAAGCTCGAAGATGGTAAATACCGAGGTGCTACAAGTTTGGCACAGAAGCTACTTTGCAACTTCACTAGAGAGCTTTGAACTTCGCTTCAGAATCTTAATTAAAATACTGCAAATAAACTGTTCTGTTATGTCATCTCAGGTTTATGTGCAAAAGTAAAGAGCTGGATGAGCCTACTTCTGATTTTTTGTTCTGTGGTCTTACTGCATTCTCATTAATGGAACTTACAAGGGGAGCAGGCTGCAAGAATAAATGTCAGGGTGACCTCAGGTAAATGGTTGCTTGACCCTGTAGAATACTTGGTCAGTCCAAAGTGTTTAAGTAGTTACATAAAAACTAATTCAGCATTGCATAATTGGTGTAATAGATACCCCTTCCTAAAAGGAGGGGCAGGCAATTGGTAAAAGCTTTCTAAAGCATAGGAAACAAATAGTAAAATCAGTACTCCAACTTTACTCTTTTGGTAGTTGTGAATGCTTTTAAGTATGTGAGTACAATGCCTCATGCTACATGGTATGCAATTTAACTGCAAAAGGTGAGTCTGATTTTAATTGTTCTATTGTTATCTTGCTGTGGACATTCTCGCTTCTTTCATTCTTATGTTAAGTCACTTGTTTAAGTCAATTAAAGTTATGATTAAAGTAAATTTTTTTCAGGATATGATTCATTTTGTCTGCCTCAATGTAACAGGATGGTGTAGTTGCATGGTAAACTGTGGTTTAACTTACATTTCTGTAAAAAAAAAAAAAAAGACAGGCATGATGGCAGAGTTGCAAGTAGAGGGGGATATAAGATAGAGCTGACATTTCAGGTAAAATGTGGAATAATGCTGGTAGGAATTGTGACAGAACATCATGCTGCTCCTTAGGCTTTGAAGCTCCTGAGTGGGGAAGCTGACAAAAGGCTTTTCCTTCGGCCAAAGCAAAACTTTTGGGTGTGAAAGAATGAAAGCTATTCTTATGTACAACACACTGAGGTTCTGGCCACAGACAAATGACATTGTCTAGACAGTTCTAGGTCTTTGGTGAGGGGTGGGGGCATGGGAACTGAGTTACATGGCCTTGCTTTGATAGCCATTTACAGAAAGGTGAATGAATAAAGACTGAGTAGCATCACTGAAACCTGCTTATACCTGCTTATCAGTCTGGGGAAATAATGCTGTGGGATTCCTTTTAATCTTGTCCCTTCATTTTTTATTCTTCCACTTGAAATACATTGTCTTTGTAGCTAACCTTTCTGCAATTTGAATACTTCATTCCACTTCATTCTTTTTATCTTTTTTTTCTAAGAGTTCAGCCTTTACTTTAAGTGACTTGTTCAAAGCTTAACCTAGATACCTGTTCAGTCTTTGTGCCTGAAGGAAGGTGCTGATGTCCTTTAAACTCAATATTTTTGAAGGTAAAATGTATAATGTGGCGTCCTGTAGTGAATGTTTGCTATGGAACAGTTGAGATCCACAGAGATTCTTCTGATGCTCTTCCACAGTCTAGTTGGTATTTGTTCAGAGGACAACATGATAAAATGTCTTGACCCTTCCAGTGTGTATTACTTTTAAAGTAGTGTTCCTCCCTGTATGGACTGGTTTCATGTTTTACATTATGTAGATGGATGAAATGAAATAAAAATCTGACTAACAAATAACTATTAAAAAAGCTTTGTAGCTGTGTATGCTACAGGGAGCAAACGGTGATACTGTGGTATAAATAAAGTACATAGAGAATGCCACTTAATAATAAACTTCAAGATAAGTTGCTACTTCATTGATAAGATGCCACTTCAAGATATTATTTCTGAACCCTCTTTTGTAGAGTAAGAAATGCTTCTGTAACAAAACACTTAAGGCCTTTTTCAGATGTTCTACTAGTCCTGCTGTATCCTTAGCTCCCTTCTGTCTGGAATAGTCATCTAAGGAAAATATTTTTTTGGTTGGTTAATTGCCGCTAACAATGTTGCATTTATTTTCCCCAAGCATTTGTACAGTTTGTCGTCAAGCAGTCACAAGCCCGACAGAAGCAGCCTGACAATTGTGGTTGTACTTAGAGGGAGAACTGTTGGAAGTGCAGATTGCGTATTTGAAGATCTCCTAAATTTAAGCTCAAGCATTAGGATAGGATTCTCAGCTGAGGACAGAAGGTTGTTGCCAACACACTTGGGATAATGAGGTGGTTATGCAGTGAGACCTAGCACCTTATTGGATTGCAGGTAAGTAATTTACCTGAAGAGTAAGATAAACAGCTAATGTGTGAAGGAAATTCAGGAAAAAAGCAATGAAGTTGCACAGGAACAATTCACATGATAGCTGTGTAGCTAGGAAGCTGTGTAACTAGGAACTTATTTTTTAAAGTGCAGAGATGAGAATGCGAGGGTGGAATAGGACAACTATGTGCAAATTTCCAGGATGTTCTCACCAAGTTAGTATGAAATAAATGGATTGGGAGGAAGAGAATTTTCAGGAAGTTTTCTAAAGCTTATTGCCATTATATTAAAGGATCCATATACTGCAGGACTTCCAGGATATCCTGGAATTTGTTCAAAGCATTGGTAACGTCTCTAAAAAAGAATAGCAAGATAGCAAATATGGAAGATCCTTACCCTCATTAAGGTAGTTTGCTGCCTGAAAAGTTGAGTGAGGTGTTCTTGTACAACAGGACTTTCTACTCCTTTAAGTTGTGTAGTACAGACAAAGTATAAAAGCAGCTGGTTTGCGCTTCTGGTCCCTACACTGTGTGTTATCAGGGACTGTTTAGTCCTTAGACAGATGATAGCAATTCTAGAGTGCTTGTCTTGCTCATTAGGACCCAGGTGTTGAAATGAGGACCCTTTGGAAATGAACTCTAATCCTTTGAGCTGGACAGTCCTCAAGCAGAAGCCTTCGAAAAACTTCCTTTAAAATATATTTGTACCAGGTAGGGTTTTGGAGTGACTCTAACCTAACTGTGCATGCTTCTCCAGGAGGCTGTAGAACTGCCCTTTGCTAGCTCAAAAGCAATGCAATTTGTGAACTGTGATCTTGTGCCAGAAGTAAGTTCATAGTAATTCAGGAAGAAAGAGGTGAGAAATAAGAGCTGTTACACACACTTTGAGCTGATGCTTCATTTTACCTTATTTCACCTTGAGCTTCGGAACACGCATTAACTGCTATATACTACCCCCATTAGTTTGTGGCACATCCAGTAATGCTGTGATTTCCTCAATCCTTGCTCAGTGACACCAGGGTATAGGATATGTTAAAGCCTTAGGCATTACAGTATATCAGAACTGTGCTTTGGGAGCCATGCACTCAGGTCAAGCTGTGGGTCCAAAAGTGTCACGTCAGCCTCTAAGTTACTGGATTCAAAAGCTGTAGAAAAGGAATTGTCAGAACACCTGTTTTGCATGATTAAATCTGCTGGTTAAAAAAAAAAAAAAAGATAAATGGATGTGTGGATGGGATGAGGTAATTGCCTCATGAGAACTTTAGGATTAGCTGCAATAATCTCTACTGGTTCTGAGCTTTCTTAAATTACTCTACAATTTACCTGAAGAAGAACTTTTGGTAGAAGCCTACAGAACAACTTGATACTCCTTAGGTTGTTGGCTGGTATTCAGTAATGAATCTGTGGTTGTTTTTACTGTAAGTGAGGCTCCTTAGGTATGCTTATTGGAAACCTGTACTCAGTTTCTTCAAATTCTTCTCTAATAAAGAACATACATGACAAAAATATTTTCTGATAACTGCTTGCTGGTGAGTTTAACTTTCAGAGTCTCTGTTCATTCTCAGCTGAAATTGTGATTCTTACTGTAAAAAGTCTGAAATCGCCTGCTTTTTGCAGCAGTTAAACTCTGGCTATTCATTAGGTGCCTCTGAAGCAGCTGAAGTTGTCACTTGTGCTTCAGAGCCAGGAAGCAGGTCTCTGGGGATATGATTCTACATCTTGTGTAGAATGAGCTCAAATTCCTTATTTTCCATCACACTGAAATCTATTACCTCAGTGTTTTATTTCGAAGTGGCATGATTTGAGATCAAGCTGAACAGAGTATTGGAAAAACTGCTCTCCTTAACCATCTGCTTAGTGGCAAGTGAAAGCATGCTCTTATGCCTGTGTAGGAGGACAAAGTGTGACAAAGACTGACTCACACAGGAACTTATGATCACCAGCTGCAGAGATGAAGGCATGCCCAAGTACCTTTTGCAGCCCTGCATTTCAGCCTGCAGTCAAATGGGACTTAATATTGGTGTTTAAACTGTCTCTGGGGAGGAAAAAAAAAAAGTAAAATTTTAGGGGCACGTATTCCTAAAAACACGTGTTAACTCATTAAGTGTCTTGGACAACAAAACAGTAACCTGTTGTCACCAGTGTACAATATGTACAATCAGGCAGAGAGTCTGGATGATGCATTCACTTTCCTGTGTTGCTGATTTTGAACTGTCATTTCTTGGTTGGGCTGCAGGGTTATGTTAGAGCTTTCTGTTGAGATGAATTATTTGGGGTAGGTGGTGGGGAGGGAAACTCATCTTCCACACACCTTGTTCAGACAACGTAAAACTGCTGCTGTTAGGTATTAGTTGCCTAAAAACTCATTCAGTACAAACTTTGGTAATACAAATTTTGATTTCACTGCATGCTGGCCTCCTGCAGCAGGATGCTTGGGGTTATAAGTAAGAGTAGAGATGCAATTCATTGCATCTCATCCCCTCTGTCTGGTCACGTAGACTCTGTTCCCTGAGACTGCTCAGAGCCCTGTAGCATGAGGAATATCTGTAGAACACCACTCCAGGGAAAACAGGCAGTGCTGAATTTCCTTACTGCTGCACAGCCACTCTGGCTTGGCAGCATTTTTATCCAGGACCTGAAGATGGCCAGCAGTGCCAGGATTTTGCTGTCAGGCTGAATCAGAATGGTCCTGATATTAACTCAAAAAGAAGTCCTACTGGAATGGTATTTGGGTACATCGAGACCTTATCTTCCCTAGGGCTAGGAATGGTCTTCTGCTCTGGGCTCTAGTGAGGTTTCAATGTCATCTAGGAGAGTCACAAGATGGGCTTTTTTTTTTTTTTTTTTTTTTTCCCCTGTGGGGGTCCTACTGGAGAATCTTTTTTTTTTGTAGAGACAAAACACTAATTTTTTAGTGGCATCATTAACTTACATAATTCTTCCTTGCAGAATACTAATCCTCCTCTTGTAAAGTATAGCTGCACAATAAATGCATCCCACTACTCCATAACCACTTCAATAACAAGGAAAAACCACATGCTTAGTGTAACACAGCAGCTTAGTTTATTTGGAAATACGTTTAACTTTGCTGAAGAGATTCGGTAGGCCTAGAGGAAGGTGCAAGAGCCATTTGCTGGTAGAATTGGTCATCAGTACAAAGAGCACTTCTTACTACAGAAAAGTGTCAAATCCACCTAAAAGTTGCTTCTGTCTCTGCTGCCTTGCCTTTTTTGGCTGGATGAACAGCCAGAACTTCCTCCAGAAGAGGTTTCAGGTGCTTCAGTCAACCACCCTCCCTCTTCGCAGACTGTAACAGACATCTGAGAATTGGCTCCATGATGATGGCAGATGGTCAGCGTAGCCCCCTAAACTTCCTTGTTGGAGATTTTTTGCTGATTTGAAATACGAGGGGCTGCAGACTGTACTGTGTTCATAGGGTCATGGGAGCCATAGAGACCATCCTTGCAAATGCTGTTTCAGTCTGATTTTTTCTTTTTTTTTTTAACCCAAGGACTGAGATGTTCACGCACTTAATACAGTTCAAAATACAGAGCTTAATTTGTTTAGTTACACCTGTTGAAGTAAACCATTAGGACTTTGCTGTGTTCTGGGTGGACAACGCTGTAAGCCAGCGTTGACCACAGTTGATAATCAGACCTCAGTCTTTAAAAAATAAATAAAATAAACACTTTATTGCTAAGCAGCATCACTAACTCCACTTCCAAAGGAACCACTGGTGTACTGCAGACAAGTAAAAACAGAACTAAGGCATTTGCTAATTAAAAACAATAAATGCACATAAAGAAAACCTTTCAGCCAAGCTTCTGGAAATAAAGTTCACTCTCATTAATACTGCTGTAGATCAAGTCCCTCTGGGGCACTGGCTAGCAATGCTAACTGCCTATGAATATTCCTTCTATAGTTGCTGTGCTTTTTCTTCATTGCAATGAGAGCAGAGCTCTGTAGCCTAGTCATGAGTCCTGAATCCTAGAGAAGTTTAGCTCAATTTTTAATACAAACCTCCATTCCCTGGATCTTATTTTCCTTCCCAAGGGACTGTAGGCAGCTGTGGCACACGGGAATTAGCCCAGACATCAGCACATTTAACGCTATAATGTGCATAAGTCACCTCTGCTCATCCAACAACTGATAAGTCCTTCAGGCTCCTTCACTTACTGGCATTTTCAGTGCTTGGTTGTTACAGCTGACCCTCCAAAAGGTTTTAAGCTGGCTGCTTCACTACAGGTTGGTTTTCCTAACTTCCCTTTGCATTTTGTTAATGATATCAAACACCTGTACCTTAAAGACATCAGGAATTATCAGCATCTTAGTTGGGCACCAGCAAATTCAAGAGGCTGTTGAATTCTCCAGAAGTCAGTCAGTGGACATCCCTTTACCTCCTGTGCATTTTCTCTTAAAGGCTAGGCAGTCCCCTCTCACAATTCTCCTAATGTATGCAGGTGCTATACAGATTCCAACCCACACCAGAGTAGATGTTATCAACTACAGAGCTTAATATGATGTATATCCATAAGGATGTCTGACTATATATGACTATTCAGCCTTGGATATGATTTCTTTCTGCATCTTTGTTCAAAGTATTTCAGGTGCTTGATGTCTTAGTGGAAACCTTTATATTTTTTCCTCCTTGATCCTTAAACCTTAAGGAAACTGTGGTGACGTATCACTTGTCTCATGTGTGTCAGCAGTACTGAAACATGATTCTGGAATTGCAAATGTTCTTCATTAAACCAGTCCAATACTAGGGATGTGTTTATTTGTACAAGAATAGTCCAATTTACTTTATAGTGTCTATCTCCTTGAACCTTAGTAAGGTACTTTCTCTCTAAGAATATCAGTGCCTGTCCTTTTTGGGTAGCTCTGCTGTTAATGTTAATCTCCTTTCCTATAACTGTGGTTCCTTTGTATACAAGTACACATTTCACTTAGCTGGCTTTGCAAAATGGAAGTTCCTCTTCACAACCTTTTTATTTAGGAACTTTTTGCTATTTGTTTGTTACTTCTAAGCCTGAGATTGTTTTCACTTTTCACATTAGATCATGTACATTTATTTTACTATTTATACCTATCACAATACATTTATATGGAATACTGTCACACATTACCAGCTACTGACAGCTAATATAAAGATATTAGATTCCACAAAATTTAATCTGTATAGAGACCAGAAATGCATTAAATGGTGAAACACAGGTAAGTCTGATTTCCCTTAATTTTAAACCCGTTTTGTGTAGAATGTGGTATACTTGCCACAGATACCTATTTCTCTATTTTTGTTTGTCTTGTGGTCAGTCAGTTTGTCTTGGGTAGCTCATGTCTTCCAAAGCTCAATAGCTTACGTTTCTCGTGGTCATTAGAGATGTGGTTAATAGTTGTTTTTAAGCACTAACTATTAGTTAAATTTTGTTTGTGTCTCTGTCTTTAACTCTTCTCCCAGTAACCTACCACTGGTAGCTGATCTCATACTGCATGTAACTTTTAATAGTAAACAAAACTTGGAGTGATTACTCCTTTGACTTCATGTGAGGTCGAGATCTGTGAGATAAATATGATAGAGCTTTGGACTAATCATTCATTTGCAGATTACTCTATCTGTGCCTGCTAGAACTTTACCAGATATTTATTTTCTCTGGTGCAAGCAATGTTTGACTTGAGTAATTCAGAAATCATATGGTATGTAACACCTGTATCTACTTGTAGTGTCCTTGTCACTGATACTCAGTGTTTAGGAAGTGAAGTGAAACTCAACAGCAAAGTATTTAAACATCCCACTAGCTTGAAAAGTATTTTGTATGCAACGTCAGTTATCCTAGAATTGCTTCATCTATCAGTTGCACTACATAGACCATTACTATTTGTGGCTTTCATTTTGAAAAGTAGCCAAATATTAATATTCCAGCAAATGTTTGAGTGCTTTTTGTTGGGAGGAAGCGTACAAAAATTTTTTGAAGTGATGACCTATTAAAATTGCTTTTTTAACACATTACTTGATGAAATATATCCTCTTTCACTTTTATCACTGGGATATTTTTGTTAACTCTATTACAGATCTTTTCTGGTCACTGGACAGCCACTATATGGATTTCTTTTGTTTTTTTTTTAGGCATGCGTGTTGAGTGATCCATGCAACAGTGAAGAACCTGCCATTGTACATTCCATGTATTACTGTTGTACCACAGTTGCTCTTGATTCAGTTTAGCAGGATGCTGTTAATCCCTTCACCCTACAGTTTCTTTCCATGAAAACACTTGAAAAGACGACAAACATGGTAAGAGAGCCCAGAGCTACATGATGCTGCACTGTGTGGCTCCACAGCAATCTTTAATAATAGCCAATCCTGCCTTGGCGATGGTGGGCTTGCTTGGAGGAGGTTCTGCCTTCTTTTCTGCTGGGCTGCCTGCAGTGATCAAAAATAGGATACCATTAAAACCAAGAGTTGGTCAAGCTATTTCTTTGTACTTCTGGCTAAAAGGAGATAAACCCTTCTTCCCTCTGTCCCCTCCCTGAACCTTTTTATTTCAATGATACGTCTAACAGTTTGGTAGAAACTAAGCTGCTCTGTGTATTCAAGCTGCTCAAGATGACTTATCCCTTCAGAGTTTAAAGAATCCAGACATTTAAGGGTAAGCTTCTTGCATCTTGTTCAATTCAGGTGTCCCTCTTCGCAGCCACAGGGTCAGATAACAGATCACTCTGCAGAAAGTCACTTACTGTGTTGAACCCCACCAACTAAAGAGCTGAAGAACAAGAATATTGCTAAAGCTTATTCTCTCATGCCCAAACCAGGACAGCAAGAAAATGGCAGACTTACATATTTAAAACAAAAAGCAATTTTGAAGTGGCCAAAGGTGATTTGGATTCAATGTTAAGGGGTAATTGGGCATCTAAATTCTAAGTGGCTGTAGTCTATCTTTTGGCAGTGGTTGGCCCAGCATGGCCTTTGAAAATGCCCTTCTTTCGTCCACTTGTCTGGAGTTTTTCCCATTGCTATTATTTTTCTTAATATTTGGAAACTCACTGGTAGGAGACTGTGTTGCTTTGTCCAAGGGTTTTAATTTGGTCCGTAGGAATTCAGCCATCTCCTTGTCTTCTTCTTTTTCTCTGGTGGTTGGAAAAAAGAATCTGTTACAGAAATAACAATGTTTTCTCTGCAGATGGGACAGTAAAAGGATACTGATTTAACGCTTCAGTGACAAAGACATTGTCAAGAGTTTTAAAGAAAAGCATCAGGCTTTACTGCACATATAAATTGTCACTAATGTATTCACATCTGCATAGTGCACAGCTATACATTTTCAGTAGCCTACGATTAGGCTTCTGTTATTGTCTGTCTGCTGATGAAGTTGTTGCAATTTGCACAGTGAACTAGCAATTGACAGCTCTGTATTACGTTAGTAGTTCAGGCTTTTGTCAGCTGCTGCCTTTGGCCAGTCTCTCTTTGATCATCTGCTAGACACTGGCAAACATTCTTCTCTCCTGTCCTTTGCCTGTTTAGAATTTTAAACACGTTGGAACAGATACTGTCATTTAGGATAAATGGTTTGATAGAGCCTTGAATCATTAGTGTTGAAAAAAGATGGGAAGTAATAGACAAAACCCTGCTTCCATAGTGTTGGAATTCAGTGCAACAGCTGGAAATCAGCTGTCTAGGAAACCACAGCTTTCTCATTATGCAACTTTGAGCTTAAATATTGAGATTCTGAACTTACACTTTCTGTTAGGTAGACCTGTAGCAATTGCATTCTCATCTTTCCAGACAATGGCATGGAGAGAATAGTGATAATAAATTACTGAAGTATTCATTTGTATTTTAAAAAATAACAGACTGTATATGTCTACAAATATGCCCCTTGCAGAATTCTATTTCACATCTACTTGTGCCAAGAAGATTTTCTGGCAGCAGCAGCAATCCTTCCCTTTGTAATAGTAAATGCCCAGTCACCCTCGGGGAAAGAAAGAGACCAAATCCTTCTGCCATCATTAGATGATGACTGAGCTATTTATGAGATAAAGAGCAACAAAAGTGTAGTAATCTAGTTTTATGTCTTTCTGTGGAACCAGGTAGAGGCTTGTAACTTGTCTTTAAAGGACCAATTCTCTCATTAATGTAAATGTTGGCAGTCACTCCAGTGTAGAATTAAGACTCATGAAATGTTGGGCATAAATTTGGTTGCTTTTAGTTCTTACCGTAATCTCTCTACTTCTGCATCATCTACAAGAAAATCTCTTTTTTGTACCAGTCTATGGATCTTCTGAATCAGCTCATCTTCTCTTTGTTTCTCCATCTTTGTTTTTTCTTTTTCTGGTCAAAAACAGAGGGAAAAAAAAAAGACTTCAGATTACAGGGAGCTGGACAGGAGAAACTGCAGATGTCTAAGAATGATTTGCTGATAGAAGTCACTGGTTCTGCAGACCTGAGTCACCAAAATCCAGCAAATTCTGTCTGCTTTCTCTTTTTTCTCTTCTACTTGTTTTCTGCTGTCTAATCAGTTTAACAGTTGGTAGATTTTCTGAGGGGTTTGTCAAGACTATTTTTACTATCAAGTTACTCTGCAAGACACTACTTTGCTATCCTAAATTTTTAAAGCATTTTGGTATTTAAAAAAGTACAATCATTAAAATCCACAGTACAAAATCACTTTGTACAGAAAATGAGACCATGCCAAAAGAAACCATTTCTTTCTATTATATAACAGCTCTGGCTGTTGGCTGCAAAGGTTTTTCAAGCCTATTAAGGCAGGTGAGCTGCAAATCCAGAAGTAATAGCATCAATTAATTGTATAATGTGGAAAAATAAACAAAGGTGTTTTTGTGCTTCAAAAGTCTGAGTAATCAATATGTCCTTGTTAATTAGACAGTCTGTAGTGACTAGGTTGTCTATAAACAATGATTTTTGTGACATGAAAGATGGGACTGTCACAAGCTAAAATCATTATAAATGCTAGGGATTACAAACTTGTAGTTCAAGGTTATAAAGCCACGTGTAGTTAAGACAGACAGCTTCAAACCTAGTAAGCAGGGCAGAGATGAGAAAGCCAGAGGCAAATCCCAGCCCACAAGTTTAAAATTTTGATTAGTTGAGAAGACACTTTGCATTAAATCAAGGATTTCGGTTTTGAGGATTAGAACTGCGTTTAGAGAACCGTAAAATTAATATAAAAATTTTGAGAAGGGCAAGCTCCTACAGTCTGATGCATCTGAGCAGCATTTGTTGTGTCTGCTGGTTGAACATATAAGTTCAATAATTTGAAACAGCTAAATAAATCAGACATTTGAAAATGATTGCTTATTACAGATTAATTCTGGATCATGGGTTTCACACTTCCTACTGGGAATTTCTGCAGTAAATCCACTCCTTAGTAATTGAGGCAAAAGCACCTTGAATGTAATATTTGAGACTTTGGAATTCCGTAAGTCTCAGTCTACAAGAGTTGCAGAGTAAATGATTCATAATATATCATCAGGCTGCTTTGCTTTGTCAGAATTATTTTCTGTGTTTTATAAACAGTGCAGGAATGTGGTTATTGACTTCTACAAAGATATTAAGGGTTCTGCATTTTAACCTATGGAAAGAGTTCATGGTTGTGAGTAATGCTGAGTCTGCATCCGGGAATACTTAAAAACACTTAGCTTTGCTTTGCCTCTTAAGCTTATGGAACATGGGATCTTCTCTGCCTGCTACTGATAGTAGGAGCTAACTTCTTTTTTTTATCCTCTTCCTGGATCTCCCATCCCATTCTTCAGGAAACTGACTGCCAAATGATAAATGTATGCATGTTAAATTGTGGCATAGTACTGTAGATGCTGTGTTCTAAAAGCCTGATCCCATGATGCCTGCAGTCCATGCCCACTGAAACCAAAGAGTAGGGATCTGTTCATCAGCTGGAGAATTCTGATCTGGATGTTATGAATGAACCCATTTCTGTGAAGTGTTTTTCTGTGTTAGGCACGTACTACGTAAGCACTTAGTTCTGTGTGAATGCCAGCAATGCCTTTGTTAAGGTAAAAGTAGTCCTACTGTGTCTGCCAAAAGGTGGTGCTGCTGGAACTGTGCATACTTAAATTCTGAAGTTTTGCTGAGATTTGCAAAGTACTAAGGAGAAACTGCCGTCTGATCTCTGCTTAAGGATTGCACTAGAAAATAATTTTGAAAAGGTTATAAAACAAAAACAAAAATCTGATTAACCCTAGCTGTGAGACAAATGTGAACTTCTCTATTTCATGAGTGACCTACTCTCTTCTTTCTGGGGAGGAAGGTTTTTAAAGTGGCACAACAAAATATGGGAGGAAAAATAAGGATAACCAAAGGAGCATCAAAACCTGTCCTTAGTAGCTGGGCTGTAGCAACTTATTTGTGAAAGGTGCTAGTGCCAGGTAGTAACATCTAATGTAGATAGCCTACTGAGTGTTTTTCAGGATCTGTTTCTAATTTTTCTTGAATGGAGTAGGGCTGTTATGAATGACCTAAGACAGCAAAGCTGTAGTAAAGCAAAATTCCTCATTGATTTCAGCTGGAGTTTGGATTTAAGAATTGCAAACCTGCACACAACTGTCTCTCCTTAGAGCAGTGAATTTCCAGCAAACTAAAGGCAAAATGCAAAGCACACCTTTTATCTCTTGCTTTTTGTGGAAGGCTTTCTTCTGAAAGGTAGCTGTAACTGCAGCTGTGACAAGGAATTGGTGTATGTAGGAAAAAACAATCTCATTCACCATGATGGTTTTAAATCCTTCTCCCTTCTTTCTCCCTTTTATCTCAGGTATCTCAGCATTCTGTCTTTTCTACTTGACAATCTCTGTGCCAGTTGACTCCCTTGATATTCCCAAGGGGGTGTAAGAGGGAGGGAATATGCACCTTGTCTGAGTGACAGTTGCAGGTTTGCTGTCAAGGGAGCAGTGAAGGATAGCATGAAAAGAAATTCAGAGACTGGGAGATTAAAGAGGGGAAGGAAGTAAAATGGGAATAAAAAATAAGGACTGGAGGAAATATATGAAGACAATATATGAAATATATTTCAATATATGAAAGTCAACCTTGGGGGGAGGTTTCTGACTGTGTTACTAGCAGAGGTATGACACCTGACACCAGCCCCACCCCTGCATCACCCAAGTATCGTCCTAAAATTCAGCTGGAAACAGCCCTTACCTGGGATTGCTACCAAACTCTGCAGCTCTTTCTTAAGGTTCATAATGTCTTTGCACAGCTGGATGTCATCCATCCTGCAGAAACAGAAAAAGCACGGTCAGAGGCATGCAAGCTCCATCCTGCATTGCTGGAATCACAGATCTCATCTGAGTATGTGCTGCTGTCCCTTGCCTGGGACCTATGCATCACCTTGAAAGGCAGGGTTTTAACCTTGGGCTTCTGATGCTATTCATTCACCAATCCGAACAGTTGGCAAAAGCTGTGCCATTCTGTACATACTTAAAAGTTGTAGATAAGACAGATATGTCATGCTGCCCATACTGCAGCAACAGCTTTCACTGGGAAAAGAGCAGTGGTGAGAATACCAGGGAGCCTGGGAAGGGTGGCAGAAAGTGCTCCGTTATTTGGCACAGCCAAGACAAGTTTACCTTGCACTACCACCTTCCTTTGTGACCTTACTAATGATTTAATCTTGACACAAAATCTGGAAGCTGCCGTTAATCAGGCATGTAACTATTCTGATGTCTTGTGCCTTGGGTGGACGTCTTCCATGGCTGATCTATTTCAAACCTTGGGTGAGTGCAGAAAATCCATTAATGCTAAGACAGAAGGCAATTAAAAATAAATAAATCTGTAACATTAGCAGAAACTGATGCACACCTTCAGTTCTTATTGAAACTGCTACCTGTCCTGGGAGCTGCAGTACTGAAATATTCCCCTGTAAGTTTGCAAATTTCGGTGTTAGCTTTCCGGCAAATGTATTTTAGTGCCTCTGTTGTACTGACAGCCACGGCTCGGGTGTTGGCTCTCAAGGCTGCATCACAGGCTTCCATTTTGAAACCACCCCATAAAGAGCACAAAACCCAGCCCAATTGATTAATTCTACATTGTTCAACTCAGATGTCACCAATGCTGTCCCTGTCCAGGGATCTGTTAGTCCTTGTTGCAAAATCCTGTGCCTGAATTGGTTGTTTAAGCACCCGAAGGTAACTAGTGCTGTCAGAGCCTGGGTTGTCACAGTGATGTTTCAGGATAGGAAACCTGAGAGATTAAGCATTTGTGTGAGAGTGAGCAAGTGTACAACAGATAATGCAGTCAAATTATCGAATTAAGCAAAGAGTGGAAAAAGTAGGTGTTTCTGGCACAAACAAGACTTTAATCACAATCCAAGAGCTTTTATTCTCCCTGCCGCCTCTGCATGCAGCGCGGGTCTCTGCAGGGAGCTGTCCCTCAGCTGCTTTGCTCATGTTATTAAAGCATGTTGATCCTTTCATTATTTGCTGTTTGGGTTAACTCCATCTTGCCCGTTCGCCTACTTCCTTTGTTCCGTGCCAGCCATACCTGCTATCTTTTTACTTCTTTCTTCCCCAGATGTGATAGTGAAGTACCTCTCATAATGTTCTTCACTGCTAACCTCTCCTTGTTTAGGAACTACTGTCACCCCAGCTGAGGGCTTGCTCTCCTGCTGTTCATCTGGCTTTCGAGGGGACAACCGGCAGGCCAGCCTCAGGGCTCCCCCAGGCTGGCTGCCGACTATTCAGCACACCTGCAGGCAGAGACCTTCACACGGTGACTTTTCTGACTTGGCCTCCCCATGTTATTCACGTGATCACAAGCAAAGCTCTTTTTACTCTTGAGACCCATCATGTTAAATGGTACTAAGGTTACTTTTATCAATTAACAATCTTAAGCACCATTCCCGCAGGAGAATCAATATTCAAAATGTGCTGGGATGTGAGCAAGTGCCAAAGCTCTTCATCCATTCAACATTCAGGCAGTTTGGGTGTCATCTTAATATAAGGAGTGTTAATATGTTTGAGGAAGACCGCCATGGTTAACAGAAAGAAGACAGTTTCTTGGCAGAACTGTTCACTATTGTACTACCGTATTCAAATGGTATCTAGGGGGCAGACCCTCAACTAGTGAAGAGAGCAGCGAGTTTCTACAACAGGAGATCTCCACTAAGAGAGGGCATTCTTTTTTCGATGTGAGGTAGATTGGGTTTCATCCTGGGGCAATCTGAAAGATACTAACTAAAATACTTCACTTTAAATTTTCAGGAATTTAAATTATCATTGGCAGTATGTTCTAAATGAGCAAGATCACCTATATCTGTTAATCCCTACAGCCTCTATGCTCAATATTACCCACTGTGGGGAAGGTACTGTGCTTTTTGCCTAGCTAGAGGTGCAATTGCCCCCTATTTTTTTTTTTTATATTTTTTTTACCTGACTGCAGAGCATATACCATGCAGTCTCTGTATTTATTCATTTCTTTTTTTCTGACACCCAAGCTTTGTTCCTGCTTCTAAGCCCCAGGAGAGAAGTGAAGATGTGGCCAAGCACTTGAAGGCTCCAACAGCTCTGTGACAATCTGAATTCTGAAAGTCACGCACCAGAGCTCTGTAGGCCAGTGTGTTATGATGATGAACAAAGATTAAACTGGCCATCTGTACCAATCCCTTAGGCGCATGGAACATCTTTCCTCCCGTCTGTGTCAAACAGCCTTTGCTTCTCATCCAGTCCACGGGGCTGACTGCGGGCAGGGGGAAGATATGGTTAAATGAGTAAAGGAGGGCTCTGGGATATATTCATAGAAACCATGTGAAAGCTTCATCCATATGACTTAGTGAAAGCAGGAGCTATAGTTGCTTATAACTATTAACAAAAATCACATATCTACTAGCAATTAATACTGAACACAGGGTAACAGTTGCTGTCCTGGGCAAGGGTCACCTCATTGCTCTCAAGGAAAAGAGAAAAGAGGAAAAACTCATGGAAAAGAAAGCCCTTGGAAGGCCATTTAATCTAAAGCATTACAATGGACCTCCCTCTCTTTCATCCCATGTTCTCTGGTTCTTGGATGTGAGCAGTTACAGAAAGCTTAAGAGAAGTTACTGCTTCTTCTGGGGGGAAAAAAGGCAAATTCCAGTTCATTTGAAAAATGGATAGTCAGCGAGACTGACAGCATATTTGTAGTACTGTCAGAGCTCTTAAGGAAGTAAAAAAGAGGTCTGGGGAATAAGAGTACAGGAATATGCATAGTAGAGAAAATAAAACTCCTTTGGGTCTCAACCTTCTACAGAGAAGCTGGAGAAATATGATGAAACTAATTCTGTAGCACTTTCTGTCCCATGTTCTAAGTCAAATCTGTCAGGTTGTAGGAGGGAAAGCTACACAGACTATTGTCCAGCTTCTTGAAGAGCACTGTTATGCTTCCTGTGCACCTGCAGCACAATCAGGTTGTTCTGTGCTGGATGCAATAGGATCCCTATAGATGCATGGCATGGGGTACTGAAATAACATCCTCCAGGCCTGTTTAAGCAATCTGCAAAGCTGTTCAAGACATATGCATAAAATTTGCAATATAAACACAACCTCTGCTGAACTCTAGGTCCTCTGGAATAGACAACACATCCTTTCCGGTCCCTGCAAAGCCGTTTCTGATGTTGTAGAAAAACCATCGGTAAACCAAACAGCAGTTACAGTATGTCAGTTCCCCCCCAGAGCTAAGCTTGAAATGTCTGCCCAGCAATCCTAAACATGTGAGTTATGAGGATTATAAAACATTTCTCTTATTAAGAGCCCAAATCCATTCCTGGAGTTGTTGCAATAGTACTGGAGTAGGGCTGAATTTTCAGTGTGTTTCCATGTATTCCTGATACACCATCTGATTTTTTCCTTTTCTGATTCTTGATGGCTTACTGCAAGGAACCTTCTGTATGCTTGGCAATATCACAGAAGCATGCATTATTCTTTTTCCTTCTTGGTGTTTCAAGCTGTATTATCACAACCTAAAAGCAGACTCTCTGTTTGCCCAAAAAAAAGATAAAATACTCATAATGAATAAACAGCGCGAGCAAAAGATTTTCTAAACGTGTCACAAAATGACAGGAAAATTAGTGGGTCGGAAGAGCCTGCAATAATCGGGCACGGTGACTCAGCCCTGATGCATGTTTCTTTGGTCCATTTACCAGGAGCAGAGCGCTCCGAGTGCTGTCATTGCCGCAGGAGCCCCAGGTGAGGTGCCAGCGTGAGTCACCTCTGCCGGGCACCAGCTGGGCCAAGGGGAAGCAGGGCAAGGAAACAGAAAGAGGAGACCTCCCGTTCAGCTGCGCCCTGGCAGGTCTCAAAGGCTGGGGAAGATAACAGCAGGCAGGGAGGGATAAAAAAAGAAACGTTCTGTAGTGGACGTGGCAGGAGTGTTTTGTTTTGGTTCAACATAAATTATTCCAGGGCAGCTAAATTCTTTGTTCTTTTTTTCCACCTGGGGAAGAAAACCTGACTCCCTAGTATAAAACTCAGGTACCATCTATAGCCACGTTTTCTTCAAGAAGAAAAGCAAAAATGATAGTAAAAAGCAATAGGAAAACCACTAAATGCTCACCATAATGGTCAGCCAGAAAGAAAAAGAGGTGGCCAACCAGTCTGTCAAATGCTTAAAATTTGTAAGAGCTATTAATAACAGCTGTAAAAATATCAAATATATTTTCCATTGATTTTAGGAGAAGCAGAGCAGTTCAGCTTATCTAGAGAGCTGCTACCTTAGCTGAATGACTTCCGAAGATAGAAAAAGATCTGTGCTCCCTCTGGCATGTCTTGGGGAGTGGAGAGGGGGGTGAGATTATGTTTTCTGTTATTGCATTAAAGTGCTTGAAGATTTTTATTTTTATTTTTTATTTTTTAAAAAAGAATGTAGAGTGGATTTTGTTGTTTTCTTTCCCTCTCTTTCAAGAGGGTTTGCAGGCACTTAGATTACTTTTAGTTCTGTTTTAATGTATCCCCATCCCAGAAGGAAAATGTTCATAATTGTTAGAGTTCTTGAAGATTTTGATAGCGCACTGCTAAGAGATGGCCTAAGAATCAGCTGTCATGCTAAATCACAAGTTGACATGATAACATACATCTGGAGGTCTTCTTATAGGGATAGGTCACCATCCCTGGAGGTCTTTAAAAGATGTTTAGACGTAGAGCTTAGGGATATGGTTTAGTGGAGGACTTGTTAGCATTAGGTCAGAGGTTGGACTCAGTGATCTTGGAGGTCTCTTCCAACCTAGACTGTTCTGTGATTCTGTCATCTCCTTGGTAGTGTCTCCAACGAACACAGCCAAGCACAGCCAGAAGTGATGGAGGAATCTGGCTGACTGAAGTAAAGAGCTGTGCAGAAATAGAAGAGACTTGCTACAGACAGAGATGGCAAAGTGTAGTCAAGCTGCAGATTTGTTAAAGTGAGGTGACAGGGAGGATGCCTTCAGAGACCGCAGGTATTTAAGGCCTTCATGAAGCTGTGGGGAAACAGGAATGGTGAAAGTATTCTGGGAATAGATGGAAACAAGAAGTTTAAGTATGTCCTTCTTCTATGTTTGACTTCATTTTGTCCCTGTCAATTTATCTTAGTTTCTTAAAGCTCCTAATTATAAAGGTGTGAAATCACAGATGACATTTAATGAATATAGCACACGTTTTCTGAGTCATTATGGTACGTGTTTATCACCTTGTTATTTAGCTCAGCACCTGGTGCTGCTCACACTGGAAGACACAGAGGTGGCAATTAAGATAACAGATTGCTGACCAGCCTGCTTGGCAGGTCAGGTTACAAATCAAAATCCTATGAATAACTTTAACTATTAAAATATGTGAGTCTGTATTTTCTAGTTAAAAGCACTCTCTGATGGATAGAAGCACTGGACTGCCACTTTGGAAAGTTACGTTGTAATTCAGCTGTCTTTTCATTCAACTGAAGATGGCAGGACTTGAAAATCCCAGTCCCTGGAGGTCACATTTAAGGCGTATTTCAGAGAAATTCGGAACACTGTCTAAAGAAGCTGTCTGTATTTCATTCTTACTGACATTGTTAAATTCTCTTGAGGTTGGCCATCTCCTGTGCTAGTTATGAAGTTTTATTGGCAGCTTCAATAGTAACAAAAGAAGGACCTTTCCTGGAAATGCCGCACTGTGGAAGGAAATATTTCTCTCTGTGACAAAAATTGTCTAATCTAATTTATCTAAAAACATAAAATAGAGTCATTGGATTTAAATTCAGAAGTATTTAAGCCCCATCACAGTAGCGTATAGAAGACTGAATGTTAAAAGCACAGGGCCAACTTATGTATGCAGTTGGTCTGGTAGCTGGTATTTAAACTGGTCTGGTAATTGTATTTTTTGTTATTAAGTAGTATAAGTAGGAACCTCTAGTTTTGGCCATGTATCATTTTTAGCAGAATCAATGACAACTTCTTAATTTGCCTCCATATTTGACCTTTTCTTATTTTTTAAAACCAGAAGAGCAACTATTTTGTACCAAAGCTAAAAAGAATATAAAAGTATCTGGTATAAAATTAAATACTGGCTGCCAGTCCATCTCAGGAGTTTCCAATTCACTGCTGAATCACAGCTGATCTATACTCTCCTATTTATAGCAGAAGACAAGTGAGAGAGACCACAGAGAGATCACACACCAAGAGCTGTATGTTATTACAGAGCATCTTCACCAAGAGGAAGATCAACTGTGCAAAAGGGTGGGCCACAATATTGTTGTGAGTACTGTATATGCATGATATGTTAAGCATATGTTATCTTACAACACGTTATCTATCAATGGAGATCATTATTCCATTCTCCAGTTGTGCAAGCCAGACCACAGGTAGCTGAGAACTCAAGAACAGTTTGCTATGAAAAGTTACATTTGGAAATACAGCGTTAAATTACTGACCTAAGAATGACTAATTCAAAAGATTAAAGATGGCCAGAGCTGCTTCCTCTTCTATTAACAGCAATTTGTGACAACCACAACATCTATTCAGTGTAGAAAATGTTATTTAAAGATTCTATTAAAGAATTCTTTTCCTAGCTGCCCAATAGAGATATTAATGATAATTCCTCCTTTTGTATTTTTTCCTAAGATGCAAATATATTAACTAACAGGTACAAACCCTACAATTCATTAAATACTAATTATGTTTATCATTATAGAACAATACAAAAATATATTTATTCTGAGCATTTTAGCATAGTATTTTCACTGCCACACAGTTGAAAGTGTAATGTCATATTTTCCTCTGCAATTGATTATGATTAATAGGATAAAGGAGATGCGTCTGCAGAGAGATCGGTGTGAACAAAGGGGTTTTTCTTGCCTCTCTGAGAGCTAACTTGTATTTACACTTACATCTTAAAGTGCACAATCTGGAACTTTGCAATTCCATCCTGAAGTTGTGTTCCTGAGGCTTCCAGGCTCCCATATATAGAGCTGGGGACTCATTAGAGCTGGACTTTTCAGGAGTTCCCAGTCCTACAATGGACACACTGACCTCCTTGAGGCTTCCAAGTCCATGGCAGTCCCCTAGAAATGCTGTCCCTAATCTCCGAAGCCTTAAGCCCTCGGTGTCTGGCAACTTCCATTACGGGTACCTGGCTGGGCCACTTCCCAGCTTACAGTTTCCTTGTTATTCCCTCAAAAGGCTGGGTAGTTACAGGTGAAACACCACTGCAATGTGCTTGGGATGGGAAAGGTGAATGGAAAATAGAGTCACAGCCACAAACTAACCCTATCTTGCAGAACAGCATGTACCACACTAGGCTATGCCAGTGGGACAGTGATATAAATGGTACCCTTCATAACGCTGGGCTGGGTATTTTCCTTTATGGAATTAGCCCACAGCCTGACATGTATATTTATTGAAAAATATGCACCATCACACAACTGCCTCCTTCTCTATAGGATCCCAGAGTGCACTGTATGTTCCTAGAGCAAGACAGAGTCTGAAAAGAAAAGAAAAAACAAAAAACAGGAAAGAATTCATAGCAAGTTATATTGCATAGCTAAAATTATAATACTGTGAAGGACAGATTTATTACTCCCTTCCATGAAAAGAGATTTTATCAGAAAACACAGACAACAGCTACAACTCCATTCATGACCAAAAATAATCTGTTTCTGTTGGTGGTGTTTCTTTGCACTGTAGTAACAGCTAGATGCCAAAATCAGAGAAAAGTACTTGGTGCTGTACATAGAATTCTCGTAAGAGAATTCCATGCTTAGCCTTAGAGGAGAGGAAACAGAAAATACCCAGAACAAAGAAAAAGTAGCAGGGAAAGAATCAAAACTAGCCAAAAAAGCAAAAAGTGGAACATCTGCTTAGCAATATATAACCAGCAAGTGATTACCATTACCCACACCCTTGACATTTGGTGCATGTTTTTACACCTCTCCCTGCTTCTCATACTCACCCAATGTGATGCTCATTGTGTGTCACTCTTGCTACCTGTGGCATTAAGCCACTGAAAATTAACAGTTGATGCTACATTCATGAGTCACTAGAAACAAAGTATTTGGTTGAAAAATAAATTAAAATTTAGAATGAACTTCATTCATACAAAGGCAACAATCACTGCAGCCTTTTCTTACTTCAGAATGGAGATGTTCTGCTTACACAGGCTCCTTTGCACAGCAGTACTTTTCAAATTTACCCAGTAAGGAGAGATACTGTTTCATGTTCCCATTTTGTGTGAGTCTAGGATATTTATTGCATCCATTCTAAATTAAAACACGGGCTTTCTCATTTTATTGAAGGTAATCATAACCAAATGAATTAACCTCTCATTTCTGCAGTTCTTGTATAGAACTACTTCTGGCCCATGTTGAGCTTTGCATCCCCCAGAACCCCCAAGTCCTTCTCCACAGTACAACAAACCTTGCTGTACTTCAAAATACCAATAAGCTGTCAATATTACAAAAGACATAAGGGTAAGAATCCCATCTGACCTCTGTTGTGTGTTACTATCCTTAAAAAGAACTTTCACTATTAATTTTTCTCCATGATGGTTTTACCCTAAACTTAAAATTCCACCATTATGTCCAATAAATATAGTATAGACTACAACCATTACTTACTATCCCACCCGTACTACTACTAGCAATAGGTACATCAATGTCATAGCAGCAAAAGAGAGATTTATTGATTTTTTTTTTAATTGTTGTTGTGAAGTGGGAAAAGGATAAAGATTAAAAAGGCAAATTAAGCCTAATTGGAAGAAAAACAAACAAAAAACACCAAGGATTAATTATTTTCGCTGGCCTAATGAAGCTGTGGGGCTGCTATCAGAAGTTTATTACCAGGGCAATGTCAAGCTGCAGCAAACGTATCTACGTAAAAGGTAATTGTTCCTGAGATTTTAAGTAAGCAAACATAATAGTGTAAAATGGTCTGAAAAACAGAATGGATCTATGGAGAATTTGGATGATGTAGATGTTACGAGCACTCTGGAGATGAGGGAGTCATCTAATAGTGTGTATGGAGAGCGTACAAAGACAATGACCAATTTTAATTCTAAGTCACTGTGGAGGCAAATCTGGCTTTTTCAGTGTTAGTTTAGCACTGTAATAACCACACAGACATTAAGCAAACATTGTGTGTATTATATTGGTAATATTTTTACCAATAAAACAAGGTTAATGAGGTAAGTAAAACTATTTTCAATAATCACCTAGAGCAAACTAACAGGGCTTACTATTTAATATCCTATATGCTCTGTACATTTAAAAATTGCCATTCAATATTGCCCACATGGCAGAAATAACCACTCCCAGGATAGCTATCACAGGCAGAAGCAGCTTCCACAGTTTTAGTTCAAGGTCATCCAATATAGCTGGCTTCAAGTTTTGCTCTCCATCTGGAAGGCCAGCAGTATCAGGCACTGGCAGATTTCCCAAGGAGCATGTTTCATGATGACAGGGAATGCTGTTTTATAAGAACTCAGTGCCTTTTCTGTTCACAGCCATAGGCAGTAACTGTGGATGATAAAATCTCACCTATGCTATTAATATTTACTGGGTCAGAATATGCTAATATATTTTTAAATGCACAGATTCTGCAGAACAAATGATTCTGAACTTCAGTTTTTTATCTGTTCCTGTATCACATAGTAGTCTGAGACTTTGCTGCCTGTTCATCCATCAGCTGAAGGGAGCCAACACATGCATTATCCATTTTTACAATCTTGTCTTTCAGCGTGGTAGATTTCCATGCTCTGCAGTGATATGAATCCTAACTGCTTCTGAAGCCACACACAACTATCCATAGCAGTAACACATAAAATGCGCAAGGTGGAGGATGCTGCATGAGCAGCTCCCTTGGCTTCTGGGTCTGTTATCTCACCAGAAAAGGGAAAAAAAAATGTAAAAGTGCAACAGGAGAATTTCAAAGGCAGAGTGTGCATGTTCTTAAGTGGTATGTTTGCTTTCCTTAGCAGCAGAGACAGATTGGAAATTTACAGTTTGACCCAAAACTCATATTACAGAGAACATTTTAGGAAATGAGCTGAGAGAAGCATAAGAGGAGAATGAGAGGGAACACCATCTAACTATAAATTCATGCTTTTATGTACATATTGTCTCCTTCATATCAATATGGGCTGAGTGCTCAGCTTTTCTGAAAATAAATCCAGCAGAGCTGGAGATAGTAGATGATGGCTTTAAACTGTGTTTTCATCTCCTGGGCAGGTCGGAGGTGGTCACAACAGATCCTAGCATAATTTAAAGAAATTTCACAATATCAGCAGATATTGTGCATAGATATTTGTCTCAGCTAAAATATGATTCTATAATGTAACTTGGGGCATTATCTAATCGAGGAAAGCTTGCTTTTATAATCTGTAAATTTGCTCCAAATAAACTTCAGGTAATTATCCATAGCAAAAAGGTATTCAGCTGGAAATAATGTAGACATCCTGGATATGAAGAGTACAGCTGTCTTCAGCTGCCCTCCTTTTCCTTAAAGGATGAAACAAGAGAAGGGACCAAGCAAAGGACAGGCTGACAAAGGCTAATATCTTACTTGCAGTTTGCACCAAGCTCTGAGAAACATCATGACCCATTACATGATTGTTTCAGCTGATTTTGCTTCCTGTATTTCTTTGTATTGTTAAAAGCACAAATAATCAGAAAGCTGTCCTCTTTTGTACACACTACCAAGATTAAATATTCCTCTGTGGTATAAAGCATGTAATTTGTTTAATTGATAGAAGAGTTCAGCTACGTCCATTGCCTTTCAAATCACAACTTTTTAGGGTTCAGGTTTCAGGCTAAGAACGTAATCACTCTGCCATCATATGGTGAATTTTATTGAACTTCGCTAAGCAAATTAAAACCCCACATTTTGCAATATTTTTGTCAATAAAAAAGCATCACAAATTCCAGAGTTTGAAAAAGTCACACTGTTTAAATGTATTTTGGTTTTCAAGTGCTTTATTTTTTATAACTGAGACTTGTCTCACATTATGTTTAGCACACTAGCAAGATTTTTCTACTTCTGTCTGGAAGGCAGACACATAAGAGTAGAAAGAAGTCTAAAAGCAGTACAAAAGAGAGAACAACCACATGTATTGAAACTGTATTTGTGGTCGTCACTTAAAAATTGCTGCTATTTCATTTTAAGACAGGAGAAATCATCTCTTTCCACTGTTCTCAATCTGTTCCATGTGTTTTGGGAAGTTTTTCTTTAGCACAGTGATACACAGACCAGGAAAGTATCTATATTTGTCTTTGAGAAAATAGCAAATTTTTGGTCTGGCACTGCAAACTCATAAATATTGTTCTGTGGAGCTGTGGCCTTTACATGATTTGTGAGCCTGGTACAGGTAAAACTGCAACACCTTAAGGATGTCTTTTGAATTTTAAGATAACGTTGACAGATATAAGTCTATACCTGAATGGTGAGGGAAGATGCAATTTCTGGAAGCTGTCAGTAGTAGTCAGCGGAGGTAGTCACTGGAAAAACATACTTTTTTGAGAGCCTTAGCTGGCAGCCTACAGCCCTCTGTGCCACACAGCCCAAGAAATGATAAAAGGTGTGCACGTAGCTTGTGAGGAAGGAAAAAAAAATCCTCAGAACTATGGGAAGAGGAAGGTGGGTACCAGGGGATCAGTCTGTGCACGATCCCTATAGGCTAGGCAGCCATTTTGTGTTGTGTGGTTGAGCTCCCACCAACTGGGCGGCCATTTTGTGCTGTGTGGTTGAGCTCCCACAGACTGGGCGGCCATTTTGTCTCATCGAAAGCCATGGTGTTCATTTGGCCTGTGAGATCCAGTAGGCAGGTAGTATTGCCTCCTGTGGCTTCACAGTGGGAGGACTCCCTCTAAACTTGAAAAATAAAAGGGTGTCTCTTATTAAAGGAAGTTTTGATGCCCTTTCCCTTCTTTAACCCAAATCATGAACCTGCAGGTAGGTGAGGTCTCTTGTGACTGATTTCAGTATCATGAGAGTGACTGCTGCTGACTGGGTACCAAATCTCTTTCAAAAGGTGGAAACCTTTTCCTGAGGAGACAAATCTTTCAGTGGCCCAGAGCACAGATTGTAAGTAATTTTAATTTCCAGTAGAGCGTAAAGTAACTTGCTTATTCAGTGCCACCATTGCAAAGAGGTGGAGCAAAAAGGGGGGAAATTAATTTAAAATAATAATAATACTTGATCATAGAAATTTATGTTTGTTTGTTTGTTTGTTTGTTTTTCAAATATAATTGAAAGTTACTTCACTTTAATTTGAATATCTGGGTTTGTTGAATTACTGATACGTTTGGTAGACATAGGCTAACAGATCGGATACTGGATAGAGCCTGCTTAGATTTATATGAGAAAAAAGACAAACATAGAGTGTTATATGACTTTGGAACACTACTGAGTATCACCATTTAAGTCTGATACTATTAAATCAATTTATTTCTAAGCTTAATCCCACTGCCTGATTCTCCTCCTCTGATACTTTAGGTCTTGCTTTGACTTAATAATGATGATTAAGTATCTGTCTTTTATTTTTTCACCATCCCACTCTTTCTTTCACCCCTACAGAGTGACCCTTTTAAAGCTTTTAAGAGGAACCATTCTATTAAGATTTCTAGCTACTTAAGTGTTACCAACTGTGAGTACTGTGATGTAACATTTGTGTAGTGATGGAAGAACAACATATTTCATTTTATCCTTTTTGTTGTCCTACAGACTCTATTAGTCATTGGTGTTATTTTCTTCAGTAATGTGTACCTCAGTATTAACACCAACTAAAATAAGGCCTCAGTGCCTTAACTTTAAAAGCAAGCAAAGTTATTTGTATGTCTTGCAAAATATTCCCTCACTGGAGTTCACGTTGCTTTGAAGAAAAAAAGATCTTTCAAAATTTGAGAGACGTAATACATAGATCACAGCTGAGAAACTGCCTTAAAGAATATTACATTATATTGATGATCTTGCATAGCAGCAGGAAAATTTAGCTGGTTCATGCACAGAAGACTGAGAAAATGCAAACTGACTCCAGGTCTGCTGAGCATCCACACCCTCCTAGGTTTTGTTTTTGTACTGTCTGTTATGCTAACCTGGAGCATTTCTCTGCCAAATGCCCTTATTTTATGGCTACTGCATTTGTTTGGGCAAAATGTTGACATAAATGTTAGAACATAACAAGTCTTGTTTCAAAGCTGTTTCAAACATAAGTGAGGGTGAGTTTTATTATCACACCTTCGTCTGCTTTGTGCATCTTCTTCAAGGTAAACAGTAATTTCAGTTAGCAGCCAGAGCAAGTTCCTTCCATAGCTTAAACCTCCCTAGCTCTGACAGGGGAAAGGCTTGCTCTAAGTTCTGTCAACAACAGGTCTGGATTGGCGTGTTTTGTTTCCTTATTCTTAAGTGTGAACACTGTTAAAATACAGTGTCTGTATAGTGAAGAAAGAACTGTGGTAGTTGCTGGTGTGTGTAAGTCAAGCTGACAGGCTGCATGCCTCCAACAGGAGAGAGCCACAGCCACCATTAGGGCTGGTGATACATTCAGAGCATAAACCCTCTAGTTTATTCCTTTTTTTTTTTCCTCTCCTTTAAATAACAGCTACAATATACTTTATCCTAGCTTTAGGATCTGGCTACATGTGAATGCAAAAAATAAGTAATACAGAGAGACAGTGAGAAGAATGAACCATTATTTTTTTAAAAGCTGCTAGAGATGTAATCTGTGGCTGGATGTGCAACTGATATGGAATTAGTGCATTGTATTGTTCATGCTTTTGTAAGAACTAAATAACACCCAATTTAAATGAAGAGAATTTCTATTCTGTTGCTAACAGCATGAGAGAACAAACAGCAGGAATACAAACATTCCACACATTGTTACTGTATGTATGTCTTATTCTTTTGTTATAATAGAACAAAAGGCTAAAGTGGGCATACGAACTAAAGCGATCTGGTTCTCATTAATGCTATCTTCAATTCAATGGTCTGGGCATAGGTGTAGCAGTACTAGCTGGCAGCCACATGTTCAAAGCCAAGTGAGTTTTAAACCTTTCTGACACAGCGCAGTTTCATGTATTTGGTTTTATAGGTCATTCATCGGAGAATCTAGTCCTGTCAAGAGAAACTAATTACTAAAATTCATGACCTACATACAGACTTCTGGTCTTGGTATACTGGCAATCCACTACCTCAGGAAATAACTCAAAGCAGTAAATATGGCCACATATAAAGTCTTCCACAGTGTGTCTATGAATGAGAGTTTATGTAATTTGCCTAGTTAAACAGGTACAAAACTTGGACCACTGAGGTAACTGTGATTTGTGCTGTTAATCTCAGCGGGAGGTTAATGTATTCAGGTTAATATATGTTGTTAAAAAACAAATACAGCTGAGCCCCTGTCATTGTAAACTACTCAGAATGAAAGGCAGTAAAAAACAGCTGCTGCTACACTAGTTGGGCACCATTAGCAACATCCTTCCCATTCACCTTTATTGTCAGGAATAAAATGTGAAAACATTTTTTAAAATGAGACAGAAGTCAAATAGATAATTTTTTTGGACTCCTAAAGAATATTAAGGGAAGCATGTTCTAATTCTGGAGGTCTTTGTATGAGAGGGACTGCTTTTTGTTTCAAATATAGTGCAGCCAATATGAAGAACTTGCTTGTTGTAAATAGGCTTAGAAAGGGAAGCCTACAGGGGGCTTTCAAAGTCATGATCAGTGCAGTCTTGGGTTGCAGAGTGCCGGTGCAGACAGAGATGTATCTCACCATTTTACTCAGCGGTGTTAACTGAATTTTACTGCCTCAACGATTAATGAGCAGAGTCAGGACATTGTGCCACAGAGAAAGGAGGAGTCAGGCTAGAAACCTGTGTCTAGAACGTCCCTGGAACAGTTGGTGTACTGCTGCTGAAGGAATGAGAGGGGCTGTGGCACAGACCTCAGTCCTTGCTGAAGGCAGTGGCAGCAGCAACCAGCTTAGCTTTTCCAGGACTTAAGAAATACAAAGTAGTGAGCCATCTCTGACAGTTGCTGCCTCTGTCACGTGCCTGCTTTGCTAATACCTAGGGCCAGCCTTAGCAGAGACTTTGATAGATGCTCAGAAAAGCTTTCCTCACTCAGACAGTGGACAGCTGGGGAGTCCTCCTGGGTAGCTCTAGGCAGGGTGTGTTTGGATATCTAAGGCAGGAAGAACACTGTGCACAGAATGAATGTCAGTTATATTCCCTTTTCAATAACCAAGCTCCTCTGTGTTCAATTCATTACTGAAATACCTGCCAAGCAATAAGAGTGGTGAGTGTGATGAGTGTGAGCACAGGGGAAATGAAAAGAACAGGCTGGATACGAGAACAAACAGAACAAGGGAAGAACATGCAGAAGTGTGACAAGCTGGTGTCTGCCATGGCTGTCATTCACTGGGACAGTTTATTTCTGTCCCAGTGCTTTGTTTGAAATAGAAAATGTCAAGAGAACTGCAGGGTTCAATGATGCGGCTTTTTTTTCAGATTAAATTTATGTGCAAGCCAATTATAAAGTACTAACTTGATTACCAGGAGCAAGTGTGACAAAACTGGCTTTCTTTACATTATTTGTAGCACTACAGCACTGTTAAAGGTCAGAGTAACTGTAACCAGTGCTTATTTCCAAAGATCTCTAAGCAGTGACTGTATATATGCTCTGTGCTGTTTGCAGGTAAGGCTTCCTACTTCTGGCAGCACAAGTAAGTCAGGGCACTGAAATTAACCTCCAGTAATAGTAGTTAAAGTATCAGTCTTATCACCTTACAAGCAGAACAGATGATCTCTGGAGGTTCCTTCCAGCCGAAACCATTCTGTGATTCTATGAGATGTTTGTTGTTGTTTTGTTTGGTTGGTTGGTTTTTGGTTGGTTGGTTGGTTTTTTCCCTGGTAATGTAGCTTCATTATTGCCAAGAAAGGGTATCCAGCAGTTTTTTAGACCCACTGCAGTTGTTGGCCTGTCAGCAAAGGTGCTAGTTTTTGATCTCCAATACTCAAAGACAGATGGGACTTCAAAATAACATACACCCTATTAATAAATCTTCTAAATTCAGTGATACAGGAATATAAACCGTACTGACTTCATCATCAGAATGGGATTAATATTCATTAACCTTTAGTAGGGCTCCTATGCCTGACCCTTTTGGCAGTTTTGAAAATCTCTCATGGAATATTGCTATTTAATTTGATGCATCAAAATGTGTTTTGTGTTCAAAACTTAATAGCTTCCATTTAACAAATGTCAAACCTTGTCTGCTGTTAGTCCAGAACACAGCGTGCTCTCTTGTGACGTGAGCTAAGACCACTAATGAAGTGAGGAGCAAAGCCCGAATTAGCTTCAGACAAATATCATTCCCACAACGTACTGAAGTCAGGTGTAAAAATATGCTCTGTAGACACACACTTTGCTAAAGTTTCCTTTTGTAAGTAATAGATTCCTTTTATATAGTCTGCAAATCATGCTGAATAAAAAAGGTAATTTCCTTTGCAACTACAAAAATCATTTCCCAGCGGCATTTTGCAAGCATTCACCTAGCTGGAATGCTCTTTATCTTTCTTCCTTTTAAAATGTCAAGCAGATAAAAGTCTTCTAAATAGCATCCTTTCCTATTTTGATTAATTTTGCATAGTATTTTCCCAGAAGAATTGATACTTACATAAACCTGAGTTCTGATTCTCTTCTGACTAAGACTTCCCGAAGTCTCTGGATCTTTGCCATCTCTAGCTCAATTTCCTCAGGCATCATTGTTGTTTCAGCCATTGAAATTATGTCAAGTTGATCTGTGTGTGAAAGAAGAGAGAAAATGAATGAAGCTAGTCCAATTGTCCTAACAGGGCTTTTTAGGAATGTGAATTTAATCACAGAGCTATCTGGCTATGGGGTAATTAATGCAAGTAGTGCAGAATAGCTGAGTGCTACATTGACTGCTTTCTCTGTCGTTTTGCTTATTACTTTTGATGTCATCATTTTGCAGTCAAAGAATCCCTAAGCCAAAGTGACTTCATTTCTAGTCAGAATCCATCATACCTCTGGGGAATCCTAACGCAGTGCATAACTTCAGCTACTCTTCCTTAATTGGTAGCACCACAAACTTTGCAAGTATAGCCATAGCTACAACACTCAGAGCAATTACTTGCAACTCTGGAGTCTTGTCTTGGCCAAGTGCAGGCCTTGTAAAAAGATGCAGGTTTCTCATTTTTAATTCTTGTAACTCTCTCTGTCATTCCACTACCTCGGTGTGAGCAACAGCCCAGACCCACTGCAGGAGAGCCAAAGATGTGGATAGAAATGACACACGGCCTAATCCTTCATAGAGCTGAGTGTTCCTACTGAGGGCACTGATTCATTTCAAACAAAATTTCATTAAAACAAGATTTGAGACACTAACATGTAGTGTGCCTGCATATTTTGGTACCCAAATGCAGACATACCCCCTGAAAGCAGGCCTGTTTCAGCCCTGTTGGTTTCAAAAATAAAAAATGGAGAGGTCAAAATGTATCATCCATGACTAAGCAGAAAACAGGAGACAAAAAGCTGCTTGATTATTATGAGACAAATTCCAAAGTTTCTCATGACAGACTAAGCTGAGAATTTCTGACAGAAACTTGGAGTAGGAACAGGACTACAGAGTCTTAGCAAATACAAGCTCTGCATCAGCGTAGTTCACAAACAGCTTTTCTCTCAAAATGGAAGCAAATTAAAGAAATTCTGGAGGACATAAGGAAAATAAATTTGGCCCTAATGTTTTTAGTTGCTTGTTGTTGTTGTTTGTTTGTTTGTTTGTTTGTTTTTAAGTTACCCTGCTAGTATTGTCTGCTTTTTTGGCTTCAGTTCATGATGAAGAAAGTGGATAAATAAATATTAAAAATTGACACAATCTATCTCATGAGAGAACAGCCATTTCTCCACAGTTGTTTTTAAAACTCAGATTGCAAAACTGGAGGTAAAGTAAGGCTATCTTGTGTGTCTGAACACACAACTACTGCCTGTAGAAGATGAAATTTCCTACCAGAAATCACTGTGTTTGTTGGGGCATATTTACTGGAGGTATAGCCTAGATGTCCTAAGAAGCGTTGTTCTAGCTCTGTCATTGATGGCTAGCTCCACAACGTAAAGCACACATCTTTTGAAATCCCAGCCACAAACTTAGATTTTGAAATAGAAGCTTAAAAACTTGGAGCCTCTAGACATGTTTCAGGAAGGGTGAGCCCCAGGGAAAACACCCTTAGGGACTGTATCCAGCCCCCCTCCCCTCACACCCTCAACCACCTTGGGAATGAAGAACTATAGTGAAGTCTGGAGCTTAACAACAGAGCACTTAATGTGCTGTCCTACCACTAACAGGTGGTCACAATTAGAATACAATACTTGAGATGTTTTATCAGACAGCATTTAAAAGAAACTAGGACAAAGATTCTGTAAGTGTAGTTCTGCCCCTTGTTGCTTTTCAGTGCTGTGGAGTTATTTTAACTGCCTGCAGCAAAGTTAGCTTTGATGCAAATTTATTTTCCAAAAATATTAAGCAGGAGATAGGATGTTATTCTGATGGCTACCATGAAATAAAGCCAATAATACCAGTAATTAGAAGGATAAGCCACAAATATATCACGCACACATACATACACATATCATCATCAGATATATGCGTATATATTTTAAAATTAGTTCTCAAGAGCCCAGGAAATAGGGAAAAAAGAAAAAAAAAAAAAAAAAAAAAAAGGAATTGATTTATTTCCACTCTGCAACTGTAGCTGTAAGTGCCACAGTATTACCCCTTGGATCTGATCAGGTGTCATAATGTGATTTCAGTAGTTCAGGAGGGGAATCATGGACAAACCTTATGCCATATGTGCTTAGAGCCGCGGCAAGAATTACTGTGACAGCAGTAGTTTAGTCTGACCTCTTGCAGAACAGTCACAGATTCTCCTTCACATCCCACTCAACGTGTGTTTGAACCAAAGAAAACGGTCTTGAAAGCTATCCAAAATGATGCAATGATTTCAAAATAATCCAAAACATAAGCAAGACACCATAGGTTTGAAAGTAGAGGGAAATAAATATAGAAACCATAGGATCATAGTTCACAACCTGTCTGTGCACTTAGAGATGCGGCTAGAACAATACAGACATAGAGTAGTGAAGTTTATCTCCATAGCAGCATGTGTGCTGTGAGCATACTGTAAAGAACTTAATTCCCATAGAGATTTCAGACTGGAAGGAGTATTAGGAAGAACTGGATTAAGGCAACTTGGAGACAAAAAAAACAGGGCAGTTGGCATAGAAAGGTATTTGAAGGTGAGAACACAGAGAACTAAGTATGGGATTCTGTGGTGCTGGAAGAGATTAACAGCCAATTCTAGATGGGCATGCACGGCCTTGCAAGGAGAAGGGACTGAAGGATATTGGCCCTGCTTTATGCATGTTCACTTGTACGCTGTTAAGGAACAAAATCATTTTGCATCTCCAGCTTTACCTAGACCTCCCCTCCTAACACTTAAAGACTAAGTAAGCTCCTTTGACAGCTGCTAATTTACTTTATAAAGGTGAGTCCCTAGGTCTGATAAACCTAACAATGCTGCAGTATGCCACCCACTTTGGCCCTCCCTATAGAGTACACATTTTTAAGGCAGGCAGTATTTCCTGAAAATCCTGAAACAGTAGAGCACAAGTATGCAGACACTCTGGAAATACGAGCCTCTGAAGAGATCAGGATTCCCACCTCACGCCTTCACCTGTTTGTGTATGAATTTCTCTTCTAACTTAGTGGATAATTGGCCTACCTGACAGCAGCAATCCTAATGGATAATTATTGTTCAGAAAATGATTTGTGCTCCAGTGATGAAAGCTCTTGGGAAAGAATATGTTAACGTTGTTAAGGCTTCGAGTAAAGTTCTAGTTCTGCTGACACCTTTAGTGCTCTGAGATGTGATTCTGAACAGCTTCACACAGAAGCCTCTTGCCTTTTCATAAAAGGAGAAACCTTTCATTTTATTTAGAGCTGGCATGCATTAGTCAACTATTTTTTCACGTATATTGTTGTTATAGAAATCAAAGCTCTGTCTCTGGTAATGAGACAAAATTCATAAAGCAAAAGTGGAGACAACGCAGATTAGTCACAGCTAGTGACAGGACTGAACTATTCTCTGAGCTCTACAATCTCCAGGATAATTTTCAGTGACAAAGAAACAAGTAAAATATTATTACTGTATGCACAAAAGGATATTAACATGAAAATAATTGCTACATAGAAATGAAATTATCAAGCTATTACATATAATGAGCAAGACTGAAGAGGAAGCTACTTATGCATATTTTTGCTTCAATTTAAATGTAGACTGGTATAGTTAAACTGGGCATTAACTTAATGATCACACTGCATCCTCAGTGTGCCAGCCAGAAATGGAACATTAGCCACCTGTGATGAGAAGCAACAAAAATAAAATGCCTGTTGAGTTGATAAGTACAAAGAAAACTTTAAAAGAAGCCTGAAGCAGCAGAAGGAGAAATGGGAGAACACATTGCACCTGGTGTCAGTAGTTTCAGACAAATTGGTAAGAAATTCTGTATGGAAAAACAGCAGAAATCCTACTGCTGTCACTTGATGCAAGCACCCTGTTGTCCACTGAGCAGCTCCCTGTGCTCTAGAACCATTAACTGGTTTAATTATAATTTCAGGGTTTTGTTATCATCATCTTTGTCAAAGTCAGGGGCATGGAGAATGTGAGGTGTATCAGTAATGCAAACAGTTATGAACCCATGCCTTAGGAACCCAAACCTATGTCACTGTTATTCTGATAGTATCCTCATATTGACCAACAACCACAACTCTACCTGTAACAGTGCCCGATTTGCACTAGAGGCACTAAGAGCTGAGCGATGAGTTGCTTATGGATACACAGCAAGTCTGTGGCAGAGCCAAGGTCCACTGGATCTCAGCGTCTCTTCAGGACATCATTTATCCTTTTCCTTGCTTGTGAGTTTGCTGCACTTGGAAACCATCAATCACTCAGTCTTGAATAATCATCCCAGTCATTTAGCAACAGAGGAGCTCTAGCAAAGGTAAGGGTAAATACCCAGCTACCCTGCCACTTTTCTTCATCTTTGACATGAAGGAACTGTCTTAAAGGAGACTCTGTTTAGTCAGTCCATGACTTCTGAGAGCTCTTGAAAGGACTGCAGTGCAAACCAGTTGCATGGCTTCTCAAACGTAGACACCACTCAATAACAAACCTGCTGCTCAGCCCACCCAGCTACAGTGCTTCCGTTGACAATGATCTTAAGTCATTGCTGTTCCGGACTAGATTTAAACTGAACAATTTGAGGCGTATTTCCACTTCCTTAAATTGTCTGGTAATAAAATAATTTTTGTTAAAATACTGCTAATGGCTAAACTTTGTTCCAAATTTGGGTCAACACTGCTCTTTCTCAAGAACTGAATGAAATTCTTAAACTGATCTGTTTTCACTGAAGTAATATTAAAGGCTAATAGAGCAACTCCCAGTGCTGTTTCAGGTATCAAAATCAAGACTTTCAAGACCGCTATTAGTTGATGAACCAAAGCAGAAGTAAGCAGGATGCACAGGTTAGAGACAGATGAAAAAAGAACCAGATGGTACAACTTAAAAAAAGAACGGTAGGTGGAAACTGAAATAGTTCCATAGTGCAGAAAAATAAACTGGCATAGTACATAATATTCCAGATAAAAAACGTTCATGTGAAAAGAACCAGATTATCAGATTGTTCATGCAGCTTGTCACCTGGAGGCATGACTGAGTAGTCTTGTAGCCAGGCCTTTTAGTATACCATTTACTTTTGTCTCAAGTGTATTCAGAGGCTCACGTACCATGGTGTTAGTTGTTGCTGTTTTTTTTTTCCTTCTTTTTAATTTAACTCATCTGGGGCAGGACGCAGTGGCAAATAACTAAGCCATGCAGAAAAAGCTACATCTAATTACTCCTTCCTAATCTAGCCTGCTGCAGCATTCTATTACTGTGAACCCTAGCAATGATTAAATTTGGCATGTCTGTGGAATGGTGTTTTTCAATGTTTTATGCTGGAATTACCATATAAATATAGCCAATAGCTAAACACAGCACAAGCAGCTGCAATGGATTTTGTTCCTGGCTTCCCTGACAGGCAGGCGTTTTAAAATGGGGAGACTGAGGAAAGGGTGAAGGTGGTACAGGACAGTTCCAGTGTGGAAGTGACCCCACTGTCACGGCTCTGAGCACATCCCACCACTCTGGGCTCAGGGCTGGTTTGGACATAGGACAGGCATCTGACCTTGAGAGGCCTCAGCAAAGGTTCCCCATCCTTTTTCCCTCCTTCTGCTCAGCAGCAGCTTTCAAGCTGAGACTCTGCCCACTCCCTCCCTCCGAGACCTGGACTTGACTTCCCACTTGGAGCTACCTTGTCACTGGGGGTTTTGTCTGGAGATCTGGACTGTGGCTGGCCCTGAGCATTGTCACCAGACCTGCTCTGTCCCCTTGCTCAGATGCCACTGGAGTGCACCCTTGCCAGTGAGAATGCTGCCCCTGCCTTGTTGTGACTCTCAGCACAGGGCTCACCTTGACTATAGGGCTGCCAGTCTTTGTTGTACCCAGTGCTGATCCTCCACCTACAGTTAGAAATGGAAATAGTCCTCATGACTGCAGCAAGCCTTGGAAAAAGGCTCATTTCATCAGGGTTTCCCTTTCTTTTGATGATTGCTGGAAACATTCCAAGGGAATCTGCATATATAAAAATAGAATATAGCAACCTGTACCAGATCACTGCACGTTTCAAACAGCAGTGTGCAGCCATACTGACTGCTTCTATCTGCATTACATACTCCGTGCTTCACATTTTCTCCTTCCATGAGCAGTGTTATGAAAAGTTCTGTGCTGTCTGAGTCCCACTGCCTCTGAGATGAAGCCCCCCCTACACACATCCCAGGAGGCTGTCCTCCTCCTGCAGAGTACGGAATACAGACCAGTTCCGTGAGTTAGCCTAGGAAATGCTGCAGGCTTTTCCCTCAGAGCAGTCTCTTCCCTCTGCTTGTCACCTGGCCCTCCTGTTTCACCTCTTGCACCGAAGACAGACTGGTGATGACAGCCAATTCAGTAAACATTGGAATCACGCTGCTGTTTGTATCAGGCCTCAGTAACCAGCTAATAGGCTACATCAAGGCAACAGGAGTGCACATACCTGCTGAGTTTTAACACTGGGAAATAGTAATCTCTAAAGATGGCACTAGTGTGCGGAGACTGTTACTGGAAGAGCAAAAATGTAATGTTCTACTGCCTTTATATGTGCTAAAGTTCTCAGAATCACTTTGCCTCCATCAATAGCACAGAAAAGTAGAGATGACACAGTTGAATTTTGCTTCTAGCAGAAAGCTGAAGTCTTTTTCTTTCTCATTGTGACTGTTACAGCTTTGGAATCCATTTTAATACTTCTTCATGGGCTGAGCAACACCGTTTTTCATTTTGGAATCAGTGACACATAGGCACCATGAAATGCACTTTGAGCTTACACAGTCTGAGCAGATATCCTTGTTAGGTGGCTGGATGTGCTTTGTTCTTGCAGGTAATGGTAGCCAGAAACATTCTGACAAAACTGAGTCTGCCAGTGAAGTGGAGTTCAGAGTATTCAGGGGGTATATTTTGGATTCAGTATGTTTACTATCAACTCAAAGGGAATTAACTATCTATGCAAAGAGCCTGTTTTTCTGTCAGAGAATGGGGAATCAGCAGCCTTGCAGCTCTGGAGCTGTTGAATTCTCTGCCGCAGAGCCAGAAAGCCCTGGAAGCAGAAGTTGCAACTGCAGTCCAGCTCCCAGGTGCACAGGAGGTAATGCTGGAGCCCTGAAATACTGGCTTGGACCAAGCATGAAAGCTTCCAAAATCTTTGCCAGACAGCAGGGCACCTGCAAATCCTAAGGCTGTTTTTTCTCATGCTCCATGTCTCAGGGCAGACTTCTGGGCTGGTTGATTGGCCTTACAGCCTGGCTTCACAACAGGCAGCTGTGAAATCTGGCAGCCCTAAGGAACCCCTTTGGCAGGAAGGTGCCAGAGATGCATACTGAAGGCTGATTAAATGCCAGGAGGTCAGGGAATGTCATGGTCACCAAATATCCCTGTTTCTGAACAGTCATTTGGGGAAGGAGAAAAAGAAAATGGGTGATATTCGTGAGGAATAGTGGTGTGTCTGTATTTCCAGTAAACCTGATGTCAGAGTACTGGCCAACTCAGCTCTCCGGTGCTCTGCTTCAAGATCATTTATGTTCTGAGATAAAGAGCTAGACCAGAGCTGTCCCTTTGTGTCTGTAGTCCATTCAGCAATTCCACAACCAAGAGATAACAAATTCCTGTCTGTAGAGAGACTCTGCTACAACCGGCAGAGAAGCACAACACCTCTCTGAGATGATGCAAATGAATTATCTCACATGTAAACTTGCCATTTGTGGGAGGAAAGGAAAAGTTGCTTTTATAGTAATGCTCAGACTCAGTGGGAAAAGCACTGTTGCATTAGCAGCAGCAGTGAAAAGATTTTTATTTTGCAACCAGAGAGAATAAAAAATACTTCTTATAGTCCCTTAGGATAATAGCTGCTTTTACACAGATTGCTTATGGAGATAGCTATTTTTTATAATTAAAATGATAATATGTGATTGTAGGACATATTAGCAGCATTAATAAAGACTAGGAAAGGCACAAGCAACCTAAAAAGACATATTTACTGTATGCCCAATATGGGCACTTTGGAAGGTTCTTTTCATTTTTTTCTGAATTAAATATCACAACCGTTGGAAGAAGTCATGTGTTGATAACACAATTATTTCTTTTGCTCTATTAATCTCTCTTCTCATTCAGTATTTGACCACCTCTCAGTCTTATTTAGTATCCAACACTGAATATCAAGATACACTGTTGTCATAATATATGAATTACTACCTCCTGTTTTCTAGTAACAGACTACCATGACTTACAGTGAGAATGTGCAGTTTTATGCAAAGCTTGAATATGTTGTAATTTATATATATTTTCTGCCATCTTTGAATACTCTGATCAGCATTCACTAAGCATATGTAAATAACTTCAAAATGATGAACAAAACAAAAACGTAGTTTTCTTCTACGCAGAAATAGGAGCAGTAAGCCTTACACCATATATGCTCTGTAGGGAAAAACAGCTAGGTCAAGGGACAGGAAAGCGTGTATTTGTCTTGTGGAGATGATCAGACTTGCAGGTCCCTTCTCCTAATCCAACACTCACTAAAGTCAACAAGTCTTTCACTTCAGCTTCTTTTTTTTTCCCTTCCTTTTGCATGTGTCATATTTAAATTGCCTTTCTAGGCATGAAACTATTTTGCCTTTGAAGAAGAGTAAGCATGGAAAAACTGCTGGAAGTTCAGGCTCAGCTTTTCAGAAATCTGTAGAAATCTGTTGGTATTTTGTGCCTCAAACTAACAGCCTGATGAATTCTGTAGAACTGGGATGTGATGTGCTGGCCTTTGATGAAAGCAGAGGGAAAGAAGAATGCCAGAGAAAAAAGCAAAATCCCAGGGCAGAACTGACATTCACCATTTTGTTGAATTCAACAGAATTTGAGTCAGTCTTTAAATTACCATGTGGTGACCAAAAAACAAAGCAACTAATGGTAGAAAACATCAGAGATCATGCTGTTTGCCATATTAATTCCTTCTAAGGCATATTAAATTCATCTGATGTGACTGGAAATGGATCTGTTCAAACAGTCATCTGTGGTCTGAGTGCAACAGCACAACTATTGTATTGAGATTTATTTTGTCCAGACCATTATTTTTTTTTTCTTTTGAATCATCGCAGTTAGATCTACAGTCTAGACATAGTACCACCTGAATTTCCACTTCGAAAGTCTCATTCTCTATTGTATGACCCAATTTTAAAATTAGATAAGCAGAGAATATAAAAAGCACTGTGTGTGATTGCCCACTGCCCTTCCAGAATCACTGCCCTGTGTTCCATATCAAAGAGCCTCTTGTTATCAGAAGATTCTCTTTGAGTAGCATATCCTGTACTTTCTCGTTCTTATCTTCAAGCTTTGACCTTTTATTTTTTATTATTTACCTTTGCAAAAAGCATGTCGGTGGCAGTCTATTCTTTCCTGTTTCAGGCTTTTGTGCACTGTGGTCTCACTGAGACTTCTCTTGAAATGTGAACTCCAGAATTGACAATGTTGAATATTAACTCCTTCCTCTAACTCTCAAAGTCCTTTTGGTTTCTATGGTATCATACTTGGAAATACTGCACACAGTGACTCCTTTCATGCCTGATGTGTAACAAAGTGCCTGCACCTGCCCAGTGCCCAAGTGAGATTTTTTGTTGCTCTGCATCTTTTATGCTGCATTTCTACATTACAGCATATTATTCTAGATTACAGTAGTGCTGCAGTGAAGAAAGGCTGTTTTAAAAACTTCACCTGAAATAAATTCTGCTTTGTGTTTTCTAATTCAACGCATTTCCAAACAGAAGTAGACATTCAGGCAGTAAAAGTGATGGTTAATTAAGGATGGTCTACAGTACTTTACTAACTATAAGTTATATAGTTAAATGATGGTCCCAACTTTCTACTTTTGGGACCATTTTCTGACCATGTTCCCTATTTAAAGATAGCAGCACAAGCCCGTAACCGCAAATCTATAAAGATCTTGCCTCTAAAAAAACATCAATTAAATTGTCTTGTTTGCTATCCTGAGAAATTTACAAGTAGTAATTATTCTTGGCTTTGTCTTTTGTCAATTTATGACAGTTCCAATTTCCTAAGTGGGTTCCTAATTATATAACCCTTTAATCTTACACTTCCCCCAGGAAAAAGCTCTCTCTAGTCTAAGAAACTACTCTATGCACAGAAGACATCATTTTGGTTGTAAAGATACCTGGAGAAAACAGCTCCTCTCTGAGTAGTTGTTCATCCTTCTTTGACAGCAAAGATCCTGTGAATCTGTGCCAGTCTTGAGGGCTTGTAAGAAATTTGATGCGATGCTCAGGACTTAATGTGATATCCAGGCCCACCCTTAATGTAACTTAAAATCTATACTGTCATCCTGTATTTGGATGATAAAGTCTATTATTCTATCTTGTACTTAAGCTTTCAGTTTTCAGCATTCTCCTGACTTCTGATGCTGACAAAATTGTGGAACTCGTCTGCTTGTGATGATGGAGGTTTTGGTGGCCAAGAAGAGAGGATCAGGGCAGTGGAAAGGATTACTTATGTTAAACAATAATGGCTGCTGTAAGCCATTACGTAAAGAATACGTTTAGAACAAAAACTAGTAACTATCCAAAGCAATGACACTGAAGCAGTCTTTGAAGTAGGATACTGGATGAATGGAAACAAAGGTATTTTAAAATAAGATCAGAGCATTTGGGTCTTTTAAGGGTCTGCCCTCCCTTCATGGGAACAAAGCAACCAGCAGAAGTCCTGTGAATAAACTCCGGTATTGCGTGATTGTCTGCAGTTGCAGGAGGGTGGACTCAGGAAGCAGAAAAAAATAATTTGACCATTATCTGGGGCTTTACTCTTTCAGTATTAAGGTAGAATTTAGCTTTTTGAGGTCCAGTGTTTCTGCAGTCAGACACTGTCCACACGGTCTCCAGACTCTTTCTCCATTTAAGAAGCCGTAAGTATGCATCCTGTCAAATCAAACCATGGTGTTGACACACCACCATCTCTGCTTTCACATTCTTCCACCTGGATCTAAGGGTGTTGGCTTATGCAAAGAACTGATTCAGTATGATAGGACAGTTTGCTACCTAATAACCTGTAACTAGAATGATTTCTTTCTAGTTGTAAATCTGTACATCATCTGGTGCTATTTTATAGTGTTATCTTTACTATTTACATGTAATTTTTTTCTATCACTGAGACTTCTACTAGCTTTCTGTATTTTTATATCATGTCTTTGATCTGTGACTCTCAGTGCCCTGGACAGTCCCCTAAACAGACAATTTCAGGGGGAGAGAGAGGACTTTTCCTCACTAGCACACCCTCTGGCAGCAGCTTAAAAGCTGATACAAAATATATTTACAGATCAGAAAACAATTTCAGCATCTACCACAATAAATGCCTAAGGAATCCAAAATTAATAATTAATTGTTTCTTTGAAAATATACGATAAATCTAACTTCCTATGAAAGTCTTACCATAAACAAAGAAATAAAAGCCCTAGGCCTGATTTGATAGTGTCTTACTATTAAGACAGAAATAAAGAATTTTTAATGTGATTGAAGTTTGCACGGAGTGCTTCCGATATAAATAAATTCAGGGTATGCAGAATTATGTCCACTACCATAAATTACCATAATGAGACTCACAGATTGGGTCTTGAAAACCCGTAGGGGCTTTGACATTGCAATTACAGGGCTCAACCTTGCTACTTTGAAGTTGATTCCAAGACTGTCTAGGCAATTTGCATGCCTCAGCCAATTGCCATTACAGTCAATGATAAGAAAGCTGCACACATCTCTTCAGCCTCTTAGAGGGAAGATGCACAGAATTAGGAAAACAGAATTATGAAAACAGCAAAGGGAGTTTTGAATTCATGTCTTTTTATTAAATCCTTTTTAAACTCAAGTCCCACTGAATTAAGAAACCTCAGAGACATTATTCGTGGATTCACATGTGATTCTGCTCTCAGCTGAAACTGAATCCTCTGTTTTAATATAAATTGCATTTCTGAGTTGAGACAGTTCTCAAGATGGAGTGTGCCAATAAATGTGGCAGGTCTCATTTGTTCCCCTTATGGTGACTGGGATAAGGTCATTACAGATGACCTGCATGCCTTCATGTGGAAGCTGGTCTTCAAGAGACTGCTCAATATCCTGCTTAATATCATCGCACTACAGTTCCTACCACACATCAGACTTAAAAATCTAGCACCACAGAGCGTCCTTGCTAGTGCCTCAGGTGTACTGTCAGGGAGGAAACAGGACTTGCTCAGAGACAGAATGTTTTCAGAGCAGTTACAGCACGCTGGAGGGGCATCTGCAGTATCACTGCGAGCATTTCAGACTGGTTTCCAACAGCCACAGGGCGTGAACTGAGCTACAAGCTCTGTTCAAGACTACTGCAGTCCATTTGTGAAACAGCCTGTGGTGTATCATCTGGCCATTCTTGTGTGTAAAGAAGGACTGAGTGCTTTCGAGTGGGATTTGAAGAAGAGCTGTCCATATAATGAGGTCTGCAGAGAATTATGACAGACTTAACAGAGTACTGTAATTGAATTGTGCAAGAATGTTTTCCAGACTTCCTACTGTTATTTCCAATTCTAAACAAACTCTATTTTGGTATCAGTGCTGCAGTCCTCGTAGCCAGATGCTCTGCCAACAGGATTTTTCACGTATGGCTAGTGGCTTTAGATGAGGTGTGAAAGGCATTTCCCCCAGACCACATTACACGCCAGTTTGAAACTAAGCAACCTAATTTGTTTTGCTATAACTGAAGTAAGTGGCATTTTTCCTCCTCTTTCTACGCTGTACCACAGAGTATTTCAGATCAGTGCTTCCTCTATTGACCCAACCTGACAGAAGGGTGCCTTCAATATCCCAGCAAGCTTCTAATATTCTGTTCCGGTTTCTCCCTCCTCTCTCCCCATACCCACGGATAAATAAATATGTCTCTGCAGATGAGGCAAATTAGCTGATGTTGCATGAAGTTGTCTCAGCACTTAAGTAACTGCTGCTTGCAGACCCCCCCAGCAATTTAGCTCAGGAAGGGCAGGATGCTTTGGTGGAGGGGCTGGTTTTCCCTGAGCTTGGGAAGAGGGACACCAGCCAAGGGGCTCTGAGTCCAGCTGTGCTCTCTGCTTCCTCCTGGCTCAGGAGGAGGTGCAGAGGAAATTCCTGTACTTCTTTCCATTTCAGTTTGCACTTGACAATTTTTTCCAGCGGTCAAGAAGAATGACAAAGCAATAGCCATGCCCATTCCCCACCTGCCTGTTTTGGGGAATATAAAGGCCCCTGACTTGCTGTGCATAAGCAGCTTAGAACCAAGATTTGAGCAGTTTTGGTATGGAAAGGGAGTTGCTGACTTTCTTCTCACAATCACAGCTACCTCATGTATCACAGCCTTGGAAAAGATTTTCTTAATTATATATCCAATCTAGGAGTACATCCCATTTAAAACACTGCCCGGAGAAATTCTCAGTACCAAGGTAATAGGTGACCTCACGTCCTCACAGAAGAAAATGAAAGATTTCTCCTTGCTTTGCAAAAATCGTGACTGTGTGTATTAAAAGTACTCAGTGCAAATTCAGGGATCTCTTATAAAGGAAGCCAGCTTTATTATGAGGGAGATCTTAGAAAAACAATTAGCTTTTTCAACTGCAACCAGAACCTGATCTCAGTACATCTCCAGATTACAAAGCCTGAGGTCTAGATCTTTGACATATGCTGGACGTACACATCTCTGGGAATCTGCCACCACAAAATGACAGACCAGACTCCTCCTCCGTTTCTTAAGGGTAGAAATTCCCTATGTGAATTAAACATAAGCTCAAGAAGAGTTGTAAACAGATCTGTCATTCGGTAAAATACTGGGATGCCACCAGGATGAAGTCTGTCGTTTTTAAAAAATGAATTAAGCTGAATTGCTTCCTTCACTTTTTTCCTGTTTCCCCCTCAGGTAATCTTTCCCATTCAATCATTTGGCTTTACAATCAGATTTTCCTATTTCATTAGGTGTTTATATCTCCCATTTTTGTATGAAAACTTCTCACAACCAGCAGAGAACAAAAAAAAATCTCTATTGAGAAAGTGTTATCAGATAAAAGACAGTCACCGTAACCTGTTCCAGCCTACTGTCCATGGGTTGCTATTAGCAGATTAATAATGGATCTTACAGAAGTGCGGTTTAAGAAAAACATATAGCATTAAATAACGAATTTACCTCTCGTTCTCATTTTTTAATTGCTTACATAATCATTTTTCATTGAAATTTACTGGTAAAGAAAGGATACTTTTCTTTAAACCATTTCCTCAGAAATCACTATGCAAAGTTCATCGCCTCCTACATTAAGTAGGGCTTTGTGATGAGTGCCATTTTTACTGACCTTTCTTCCCAGTCGATTATCTCTGACCTAATTTGTGTTGGTGCAGAGCAGGGTATAAAGTAATACTCGAGTATTGTTGTACACACTTCACGCTATTTTATTTGAATCTGGTTTCAGCTCATTTGCAATATGGATTTGTTTAGAAAGATACACAGCTCACAGTGACTGTCTCCCATGCTGCCCGGTTCTTTGGCTCACCAGCAAACGCCAGCCGATGCCTGATTTTGCCCACAGAAATGTCATTGCTCTCCAGTCTCCTCAGAACTCTCCCTACTGTTTGTAGAGGAGTACCCAGAAACTGAGGAGAGCTCTGATCAGCTGTTCTAGTAGATCTAAAATGGCTTCTAGCTGGGACTTTTTTCCTTCCTACAGAATAAGGAGGCCTGTGGAAATTACTGAGGGGATATTCTGTGCGGGGGAGCTCTGTTTCCTGTTTCTTGTCGGTGTTACTTCTGTGGAAGGCGGTGGGGTGGCCTCCTTATTTAAACACACAGAACAGGGGAAAAACATGACAGGACATGTGAAAGACATCTCTTCTGCCTTGTGTAGAGTGAACAAAAACATGCTACAAGGACAATGTTCTTTGTGTAGAGACCTATATGTGTGGACGGCTTAGAGGGGACAGATTACTTAATTTTGCTTACAACTGAAGGGTGAAACAGCTTTCCAGAGGGAAAATAGTTACCTTAGATTAACTCTGTTGTGAGCTAAACACAATTTTAAAAAAATAAAATTAAGTGCTGTGATTTTCTTCACTGTAAGAAATTATCACCAGACTATCCAGACTATTCTACATAAAAGGTAAACGCAATAGAATTTGTTATCAGTTACTGAGAAAATAACTTACATCAGCAGTTATGAGAGCAGTGTAACAAAACGAACTAGGAAGACGCCTGAAAAATTGCTTTGCCTGGCTTCCTGTAGCAACAGCTCTCGCACATTCCCTTCACGTTTGATAGGGAATTAACCTGAAGTTTATGCACCGTTGCATTATGCTTCCGCTGCAGATTCTCAGATTGGACTATACAAGCTCAGAGTGCTTTATATTCACTGGGTGTAGCCTGTCCAGCCCTCAGATCGCTGTAGTTTTGCCTGTACAAACCCTAGGGTACTCAGAACCCTGGAGTCAGGTACTCACTGCGAAATAAAATCTTCTAGGAATGTGTACAGACAATATTTTGTAAGTCAGGGTGTGACTTCTCTGTGTGTAAGCTTCCTGCCTAACTTAATGTATTATTAGGAGTTGGACTTGATGATCTTGGGTCTGTTCCAACTTGGGATATTCCATGATTCCAGGGCAGAAGTGCTGTATTTTGAGTTAGAGGGTTTTTTGTTGATGATGTTTTCTTTTTTCTTTTTTTTTTTTTTTCCTTTGAAAGAACACTTAGAAGAGTAGGCAAAGGGAGACAAAGTAAAGAGAGGAGGAATTAAGGAGAACAGATGAATAAAGCCTAGTCAGTCACCGTAGCACACACCATGGCTGTTTATCAAGGGCAAGACTTGAATGTAGTGGGAAATGTCGCTGAAGCCAGTACAAGAGCTCTGGCACTCACCTTGATCAGAACCCCATGGTAGTATATGGAAATAATTCCATATACTGTAGCCAAGCTTTGAAATAGGTCTTAATATTCCCCTCCTCCCCAGTTATAGTCCTGTATCACTGTTACATCTCTGCTCTTCAATCACTCTAGGAATAATAAAAATAAAAGGACCATGCTAGTCACTGCCTCCAGATGCCTCCGTGCTTCTCCTCCCACCGTGACCACCAGTCCCTTTGTCCTCTCTCTAGTGGCTTCCAGTGCCTCAGAGATGCAGAAATAAAATAGTCCAGAAATCAAACTGTTACCTGTTTCTAGAGGCCAGATTTGTGAGAACAAGGGACTATCTTTTTAGCATTTCTCCCATTATCTTAAAGGCAGTGCGTTACTTAAAGCTCCTGGTAGCTGTTCTTTAGTGCAGGGTACTTCATGCAGGGTAGGGGCATGCTGACGGCTTAAAATAGCATTTTCCTTCTCAAAATAAATCTGTGAGATGAAAACTCACTTTACATTCAAATAAATCACGATACTGATGATGTGGTTGCCATTGCTTTTTGCATATTCCTTTCCCTTTTTCCCATCATGTTATGAATTGAAAATACTGCCTTGTGCACTTCACACAGCAATGTGTCCCTCAGAGAACGGGGAGAATATTCAGCTGTATGCAGCCTGGTGCGAAAGTTTGCAAAGTATATATGGTCTGACAGCCGTTTCTAAGAGAAAATGGATTGGAAATGAGACACAAAAAAATGAGAGAAAATTGCCTTTGAAGGTCTGACCCGAAAGCCCTCATTGTCAGTTTTTTTCATTGGCACTGGGTAAGACCTTCATCTGCAAGGATCTATTTTAGTCTGGCTCAGGAAGAGAGCCAGGAGTCAGGAAGGCTCAGGAAGAGGTTTCCATGCCCAACCCTGCCACAGCCCTGCGTGAGATTCAGCTCTATCAGAGGGCTGTAAATAGCAACTGGTACAGTTAGTTACTGTGGTAGGTACCTTCCCTGGTGCAGAGCTCCCACTGAAACCAAGGCACGTTCCCATCTGGGATGACGTGTGTTCAGGAGCAGGACTGTATTTAAGGTACATTCCAAGGAAACCAATTCATGCTCTACTCTTACATAGCAGAGAATTAAAAGGGAATGTTAAGAAACAAAAATTACTCATTCATTTCCTACTGTCATTTTTGTCAGCGGTCAAAGGACGCAGCTCTGACTTTCCATTTTATTCCTCGCTAGAGTCATTTTCTGATCCTGCAATCCTAAGACAAAGCCTCAGTGTTTTGATGCTGTGATAGTACCAGCTTCAGCTTATGTTCCGTTTTTTTACAGCTTATTTACTTCCATATTTTAAAAATACTTATCTACATTATTTTTTAATTTCAGATAAAAGAAAAAAAAAATGTTCAATTTTAAGTCTTGCAAAACCTCGTTAGGAATCTATGGCTTTATGTAAGATACCCTGTAAGCATTAATTGATAAACAGCTGCATATGTTCCAAGTGAATTTGGAGTAAAATGGTCACTGACATTTCTAAATTTCACATCTTTACAATATTCTCCTTTGAAATTACCCAATTATGTACCAGAAAGTGTGTTTCTCTCTTTCACTGTTCTCTGTGATGTGATTCTCTAATAACACAGTTGTCTAACAGTGCTCTGAACATCTGCCCAGCAGCTGGTAGATAATTTTAGGCACCCTTAAAACCATTCCATAAATATTATAAACATCTGAGTCTAATCCAGTAAAGGCCAAAGTGATACTGGTATGGGGAATTGCTTTAGACACTAAATAAATTGCTTCACATAACAGATTCCCACTCCAGCAAGTCATTAAATATTGAGAAGATGCTCCTCAGAAGCCCAGAGAGGAGTTTCACGTTTCATAGGAGAAAAGGCTGGTAATTTCTCAGGGGGCTGAATGTTGCTACTGCCAAGCCCCCTGGCATACAACGTGCACAGTCCGGTAGCAAAGCAGGTCAGGCTGAGGAGAATCATACCAGGGCCTTGGTCTCCAACGTACGGGGCAAAGCGCTTCCAGGGAGCCAAGTAAAAGCCGGGCCCTTCCTTAAAGGTGGAACTGCCAGAGCCCGTGGCGCCAGCAGATCCCAAACTGGCTGGTTCTTCGTCAGAGTGTGCTCCTGTAGAACAGCACAGGCCCCGTCTCTTCACCTCACACAAAATAATGATGACAGTTGGCACACAAATCTCTTTTGCATTTGCCTTTCATCTGCAGAAGTGGAGTCATTCTCTAGCCACCTCTGTTTTCACAACTGCTTTGGCATCCTTCAATTTGATTCAGTTTTCTTTAAATATACTAATATGTTCTTCCTCACAGCTCGCACTGGGCTGACGTGAGGCTGAGCTGACTGCCTCCCTGGAGGTCTCCGAGGTGAGGAACCAAAGGCCACACAGCAGTCTTCATCTCTGCCACCGAGAGAAACGGACAGCTGCTGTCACCTTCTCTTTGTGTAAGAAATCACTGCTGGAAATGTTATAATTGCAACACATTTCAATACATTTCAGCACCTTACCAAAAGGCAGAGGCAAATGGATCTTGATTTTCCTGGCTGTGTCCTTTGCTATAACATTCCACATACTTTGTGCTACAGACAAGTACCAGCCTGAAGCAAAATGTCTCTGCCTTGTTTCTTAGAGTCTGCCAAACTGCAGTAATTTCAGTCCCCTCCCAGACACAATGCCCAGAGGAAACACTCATAGTAGAAGATGAGAGAAGGTAGAAACCAGAGTTTGGTTGAGGGGAGAGAGGGCACAAATGCATAACTAAATTAATTTCTTTGGCTTCCTCCTCTGTGAAACATGATAGTTTGAGGGCCAGCCGCTCACCATAGGGGCTCCAATCTATTAGCTAATCACTCACTGCTTAGAGACAAGATTGAAATGGCATTGCCCCTGCCGGTGCAAATGCTCACTGCTGCCTGCCGAGGCTCTGCGGGACTTGCCCAGCCAGAGGTGAGGGCTGGGAGGCCCAACTCAGAGCAGCCAGACACAAGTCCTCAGGGGAATCCTTGTGGAACTGATGCAGCCCCCAAACTCCTCCTCAGAGCTTTCTAAAGAGAATCAAGGTGAACAGGACTCCAGGAGACAAACACACAGAGCCCAGTTTTTTGTTGAAATCACTGAGGAAATTTCCATTGATGTCAATGAAGTCACGACTGCATTTTGTTTGTATTTAAGAAAACGTCAGTCAAACTTCTCTGTCATTTTGCAGGGAGGTCAGGTCACTGTGTTGCTCATTTGGCTTCAGTAACGTTATTCTAAAACTTACTTTGACCTTGTGTACAGACTGAAAGGACTTTGTGGTAGAATGAGCTGTTGATGCCTCTTCTGGTTCTGGAGTTGTTTTTTTCAAAAAATTAACAAAACCATTAAATCACTTTATAATGAGAATCTTTTGTTCCAGTTTTATCAGTATATAAAAACCAAATGTGCCTGTAGAAGAACTCTTAAATCCCTAATCAGTAAAGGTTTGGGTAAGGGGGAAGGTTCAGGGCAGCAAAAAGATCCTTAAACCACTGCTGTTCTTACAGTAACAAATTACCTCTTACATTTTGGTAGTGTTTGCAATCATTAGACTTCAGCAATGAGCCACCTGTCTCATTGAAAATCATTCATCCTCATTTAATGATGAATTCTCTTGAGATTATTTTCTCAAACATTTTGCCCTTTATGAGCTGACAAAATGTTGATAATTAATGTTTCAATGCTGATCCTGAAGGGCAACTAATAATTATCCAACAGTGCTCCTGGTGATTTCATATAGTTTGCCCTCCAAGCATGCATTTGTCATCTTTGGATTGTGAATGCGTTTATACTATATCATTTATGTAGTTAGATAGCAGAACGTGTTTCTTGGAAACGAATTGGCATTATTTACTAGTTGAGTCTCTGGGACTATTTTACTAAGGAAGGCTTCTATGAAAAAGGAATGTATTCAGCTACAGAGGAGAGGAACTTTGGGATTCAGGATTGCTGAGTTCCAACCTACACAGGGCTCAGTAACTACAGGAAAACTCCAAAAATTTCATGCATGATACACAGTACTTCGCAGCGCACGCCCAATCCCAAATACAAATTTTAATCCTATTTTATAAAGCACCCTTGAGACACACATACACATTCTGAAATGTGGTTACTCTGATGAAAACATGCTATGCAACTAAGGGATCAATTACTGAACATATTCAGAAAAATTACAGAGACTGAATCCATAATCCCACAGGCTACCAGCAGCAGAGATGATGTGTGTGGTTCGAAGTGTCCTACTTTCCAGGTCTAATGCACTTTCTCTGTAAAATATCTTTAAAGGAAATACAAAAAAAATCATGAGCAACAGTCCCAAATAGGCACTTGAGCCTCATCATTTCCAGAAATTATTGATGGGCACCGGTTTGGATATAAACACTGCATTACACACTTAAGTGTTCATTTCCTACTTGGTACGCACAGTTGGGCACAGAGACTTTGGGAATCATTAACCCTCTGATTTATGAGCATCGCAGCAGAGAGAAATGCCTTTGCTGATGTGCAGCTAGATGGTACAGCAGTATGATCCTGACTATTTTGCATTAGCCAGATTTCTGCTACAACTAGACCCTCTGACTTTGATCAGATTCGAGTAGTTGTTTGTGTTTTGTAGGTCAGGCTGGACTTTGTAGAATTCAAAGGTATCATCAGGATACAATTATGTTCAGAACCGTGGAACAAGTTAGGGAGTAAATTTGCTGCCCTTTTTGTTGAGAAGCCTTGGAAATGCATAGCCCATAGCTAGGCAGAAAAGCAGAGGAAGCACAAAACTCATGAGATGTGATAGGGAGACTATCACCAGATAGGAAATGTATCTCCAAGGGGATCTGCTCTGGAGACCAACATGAAGTAGCACATGGAAGAAGCTGCTCTGTGACAATTCATCCCCTCACCAACCAGTATTTCATCAGTAATTCACCCAGAGGTACTGAAATACACAGTTTGTGTGATGTGTGGGGCATCATAGGCGAAGGTCCAGAGGTGTGTTTGAATACTTAACTGCTAGATGGTAGAAACAGCTGCAACTGATACAGGTTTGGATTTAACTGGGGGAGTGGATAGTAAACTTTAGCCCCTTTGTCCCTCATGCTAACACTCCTGAATGCCCAGCATTGTTCTGCAGTTTCTGACTTGACAGCCCAGAGCAGCACTGCATCTTTCTAACCACATTTCTCAGGGCCTTCTCTGTGTAATGGGACAATGCAAGTCACCCTTCACTCTCATGAAGCAGGACAGAAAGAGTAATGAGGACGTCCAGTTGTCACTCCACCAAGTATCAAGATGCAGCCACCTTAGTTAAGAATCCAAACAAATTTGGTTTTCTACAGTCACGTGGGACAAATACAGCATGAAGGTGCAGGAGTGCATCTGAAGTCTCATAAGAACCAACACGCTATCCTATCTGTCCATACTAGATATACAGAGCTATTAAATCTCCAAATGCCATCAAGCTAACACAAAAATTCAAGAACAAATCGACATTTGTCTGCTTTCTGACAAATACCTACCGGCGTATGATTAATACAAATCCATCCTAATTACTCTTCAGTGATTAGAATGACAGATGTCACAGGACACTATCTGTGCATACTTTGCTGTGCAAGACAAATGTATTTCTCTGTTACCACTTGATTATTTTTGATGTTGCAACATTCTTCAAATGATTATAAAGTGTTAAGAAGCAACACTGAAACATCATGAGCTAGATCCTGTCCTAGAAGGCAGTCATTCTGTTTGGATAAGAAAATCAGGCCTTAACGATGACACAAGCAGTTCCCAGTAGATAAAGCAAGTGCTCAAACCCAGGGCATTTACAAATGCCTTTTCTTCATCCTTTCCTCACCAAAGAGAAAAGACCTGGCTACAGGACCACTGTCTGTGCTACTGCAGTCTTCAGTGCTGGTCTGTAATGGGGCCCCCTTCCCCCTAATCGCCACTTCTTACTCAAAAGTAATTGAAAACTTTTGCAGTTTTCTGGCATTTCTGCTTCTTTATAGTGACTGAAGCTGCGACATTCACCTTGCATTTTGAATTTATTTCTATACCTCATGCTAACCGAAAGAGGAAGAAAAGTTAAGCAGAAATGCAGTGTTCAAAAGGCTGGTGGAAAAACTGCTTCATTTCTTTGTGGCTATTTCCCTGGCACGGCATGCAGTTATTTAATCAGGGCATTTACGAGTCCCTGCCGACGGCAAGACAGATGATTCTAAATGAAGCTGTGCACTTGATAATAAGGACTGACCAAAATGCTTGAGTGCTCTGCTTCACAGCAGGCTCCCTGAGACTGTATCGCAAAGATCATTTACTGAGAAGGCTCAGCCACGTTATCACGGTCATTCAATTTACGAGCCTGACTGTATTGAACATGTATGCACTCGAAAACGTATGAGTTGCTCAGTACATGGTAAGCAGTATGTAAAGAAGGCGGCTCCAGTGTCTTGTTAAAGATCAAACTTTGAACAACCTACTTCATATTTTGCATGCAAACCCATTTGAGATCCTTCTTGGGATGTAAGGGCATCAGATCCTCACTTATGGTAGAACAGAAGAACCACTGATAATCTGGCTGAAAGGGACTGCTGTACAATAGAAACGTGCATGATGTTACGCTTCACAGCTATGAACTAACTCACCTATGTTAAAACCAATAACCAGCAATGCTTTCTGCACCGCCGTTAGAGATGTTAACACAGAGCTCCCTCTCCATTTAACAAATGAAGTAGAAACTAACAACTAGCAAAACTTGGCGTAATCAAGATGTGCATTTCCTTGGGATACAACAACACTTGCATGCAAGGGCACCGACCAGGAAACAGCATTGTATTGTGCAGACTGCCGTACAGGTACCCAACAAGTTCTGCCTCCAAAGAGATCCTGATTTAAGACAACACAAATCGTCAGAGCAAAGAGGGCAGACGCGTATGCACTAATGGACTCCTGCTTTCATTAATAATACTACTTAGCATTTCATATTTAGACTGATACGCAAATACCAAAGGCTAATTGGTGACATTACTGAAAAGGGGATGATGTTTTTTCAGCTTCTTTCCAGACCTTCCGGAGATTACTGTCGTGGTGCCATGCAGTTTAGGACCTATGCTGTAAGGAAGCAATAAAGCAAATAGTAAGATCTCTTTATTTTTAATCAATGCAGACGTTTGACCAGAAGTCAGTTTTAGTATTAAAATAGGAAAGAGACATGAGAACACGTAAAACAGCTACCATAAAAAGCATTTCTACAGTATTTTAGGAAGGTTGAAGCCTACAAACAAACAACGCAATTACTCCTGTAACAAACCCTAAATATAATCATTTTCTACTTTTCAAAGTGCAGACAACAGCCTCTAGATTACTTCTTATTCTACATCTACATTGTTACACGTGTATAGAAATATTCTCACTAAACTGAGTCTAGTGTGGAGAAGGGCAGCTCCGCAGCAGAGCCAGGGTGCAGACACCTGGACACTTGGTTCCAGTCCTGCCAACAGCCCGCTCTAGTATCAGGTCAAGCTGTGACTTGGGTGGAAGCTCAATGCTGAGCACACATTTTTGAGGTCAGCACTCCCCCTCAGCCTCCACACTCCCCTCTGCCAAACAGATGATCTTTTGTCCAAAGCTTGCAAGATGTAACCTTCTTGTCACCTCCAGGTAGCAGATATTATTATTACAAGCACTGCACTGCACTCAGTTTGTGAGCTGACTCTGCAACAAAACCAGACTTATTTATGAGAATAAGACAAGCGCAAGTCTGTATCATGTCAGAGGACCTCCAAAACTGTTGCACGCAGCTGAGTCAACCAGCTCAGGCAAACAGTCTTGGATTCCATTTTAGCAAGTGGGGAGTTATTCAGTGCTGAACGTATGCCAGGCACTGCAACAAAACCAACACTGCAACTGAAGCGCTGGAGTGGGAAAGCTACACCTCTGTCATCAGCATACGGCAGACAGCAACATATTCTTGAAAAACCGAAGCCAAAGGTAAAATATGATTCCAGAACAGAGCCTGACAAACACAGCAGTAACTGAAAAGCCTGAACATAGCGGAAGTGCTGGCAAAAATTTGCTACCAGGATGCTGCAAAGCTCCAGGATGTTAAAAGGCATCCAGGTGAGTCTTCATGATGCACATCAGAGAGATCGTGAAGCAAGAATATCAGCAAGCCCGGTATCAGCAAAGATTACGATATCACAGCACACACACAGAAAGCTTTTCTTCCCGTGACCTAATAAAACACTTGCTGAAACTTAGAAAATATTTTTCTTTATAGTAGTACAGAGCTTTTTGTGACCGTTAGCGAGATTTCTTGCCTCAGTGGTTACCTTGCCACTGAGAGGGTTTGCTGGGTTGTACAGAAGGTGGTTCTGCCAGTAAGAGAATAACCCCGTGCCTCAGAGCAGACGAGGTCCTGTGGATGACTCGGATTGACAACTGCTTATCTTTTAACTTTATTTTTCCAGCAGCACTTTGGACAGGCTATGTCACTTGTTGTTTTCTGGAAAATTACGATTTCGACAAAGCTGTTCCGCCAAAGAGCATGAGTTGAGCTCCTAAATCCATCGCGACGGATCGCTGCACCCTCGGCCGGAGGTAACGAGGGCGAATAACGCGGTTGTCATCCGTGCCTTTCAGAGGTGCTGTGTTACAGGCTACCCATTTATGAAAAGCCACATATTAACCCCCACCTAGCAAGCAGCGAGGGAGACCTAACGTCCCGGCCACCCTTCCCTTTGGCCAGGGGACAGCTGAGCTCCCACTGCCCGGCACCGCGGCCCCGGCCGGGGGCAGCCCCCCGCAGCCCGCCGCCTTCCCCTGCTCACGGAGCCCGGGGGTGCGCTCGGAGCCGGGCAGGACCTCCCGCAGCGCCCCCGGGCAGGCCCCACTCACTTCTCCCCAGCGCCTCCGCCTTCCACTCCGTCTCCTCCAGCGCCCCGTAGCGCCTCACGGCTCTCTCGGCCTCCGCGCCGGCCGAGATGGCCCTCCGCAGCTCCACGGCCCTCCGCAGCTCCATGGCCCCCGCCGCTCCGCCGCCCTCCCGAGCCCCACCACCCCCCGGAGCCCCCCGCAGCCGCAGGGCCGGGCGGCGATGCGATCCTTCCGAGCCCTCCGATGCTTCCAACCCCTCCCCGGGGCCGGCGGGGGGCAGGCAGCGGCGCCGCGCACATGCTCAGTGCGGGGCTGGGCCGGGGGAGGCGGGCGGGCAAAGGTAGAGGCACACCCTGCATCCTCACCGCCTGCACTCACAGCCCCTGCATCTTACCCCCCGCGCCCACCCCTCGCCTTGCCCCACGGAGCTGCCCCCAGAGGCATGCCCCTCATCCCAGCATCACCGAAGCAAAAGCCCCAGGACAGCAGCCCAACAAGCGATGAGGTTTGGTGTTTCTCATAAATACACAGCTTTGCTGCTTATGCAGCCTCCTGCGATTAGAAGTGAAGGAAAGGACTATGCGGGAAGCACTAGTGCAGTGATAATTATTGTTGTTATTATTACTTCTTTAATTGTAGGGGAGATCTTATGGATCAAATCCCTCAACAGCATTTTATGGTTAGAGTACCTTTCCTGGTGAAATCCCATTGCATTTTGTCATGTGTGGTATCGTTATGTCTGATGTAGAGACGACGAAGCAGGAGTTGAGACAGGTTGCCCAGCATCTCCCAGCATATCAGGGTTTGTAGCACTCTGCGCCTGGTTTATGGGGTACTGGTAATGCTGAATACATACTGGGTGCATGAAAGGTTTTCTGTTGCATACAGTTTGCCTACAAACTTTGCCTTGCCCTTCAACCTTCAGTGCTGCAAAAGCACTGCTGCTATACTCAGTGATGTACTTACTAGTTGTTGTTGCTATACTCATGCACAATTGGGCTTAGGGGTCATGCTTTACATGTTAGAGGAGATAAAACTTCCACATCAGTTTTAAAACTGTAACAATGAAATTTTATTTCTTTTTTTTTCTCCTGAGAGCTGCTAACAAATTGCTACCAAATTAAAATGAGCTAGACAATATTTTGGAAGATGTGCAGGGCACAGTGATTTCTCCTTGTCAGCTGTGCTCCACAGGGATTTGCCATGGTTTGTGCACCAGACCTGCTTGGAGAGCTCTTGTTGACTGCAATGCTCCATCCACGATGGTTTTGGCCTTTGGAGATGAAGCCCAAACAAAGCTGTGAGTCAAGCAGGAAAGCTGGTGGCACCACTCTGCACAGCTGATTTTGGGTGACAGTGCAGCTGCCTGCTGGGGTGGGCTGGACTGACTCAGTAGTAGAAGTGAGGAACACAAGTGTGGGAGGAAGACGAGCCCATCTGGGATCTGGATGAGATTTGGACTGAGGGAAACAGGCTGATTAGGGAGAAAGGGCCAATTTTTTGGTGGATCTGAGAACTGTTTAGCTTAAATTCATCCCTTCAAGATTTTAGATTATTATAATCCAAGTGCTTTGTTTAGGAGGTGGAGGAATGATCCTAGAAATAATCAGGTATTTAAAGCTCTGAATCTGATAGCATGGGAGAAAAACACCCACTAATTAGTAAATGGGATGCACTGATTTTAATTACGTAAAACAAAGAATGTATAAGGTGATTTATAGTAACTAGAAAGTTTTCACCTGCCCCCTTTGAAAAAGTCACAAAATCCAGTAAGAGCCCAGTCTTTCAGGCTGCTACACTTCTGAGCAGGCATGTGGAAGAGTCCACATGGGTCCATTTGCTCCCAGATTTTTGCAAGTCTGGAGTCTAAATGCACAACAATAATTTTGCTAATGTTCTGAAGTCAGCATCTTTGCTATTGCAACTTTGGAGCATTTTCACTGCTGCATTCACAAGTGGAATTCAATTTCTCCCCTACTGATGATGCCTTTCAGTTCACTCAGCAGTACGTATGCATTCCTCCACTTGGAAAGGTTGGTTTTCTTCTGCTGAAAGACTGCTAAGGAAGAAAACGTAAAAACTGAGATCTCTTCTCGCTACTCAGTAGATAATGTCTGGCAGAAAAACAGAGGCGCACTTTGCTCTTGCGGTCATTTCCCCTGACTGCTTTCATTCCCTTCCCATTTCTCATCTGAGTCCTGCCATCGGGAGCTGTAGCAAGTCAGCAGCAGTTGGCAAAGCCACGCTCCTATCTAGTGCTCTTTTGGCCTCGCCAGTACATCACTGTCACCCCACAGAGACACAATGCTATATATAACAGGCACACTTTACTCAGGCAAAATTCTTAACAGCGGTATGACTTCTAAGTCAGATGGGGGAAAATGCTTTCTTTGCTTTCCTGGAGCTTTTCAAGCACCTAAGACTGCTCAGCCTGAAGTTCTCAGAGCTCCCCTGCCTTTATGGGCACACCTTGTAAACCAAATGGCTACTTAAGAGCTGCTTTGAGAGTCTGGGGCTACAGCAAAGGCAGAAGTCAGGGGTGTTGTTCTGTTGTTCTTTGTCAGATGGGACAGTCATTCTAACACAGAAATAGAAAAGTGTTAATTTCTGCCCAGGCTTTTCATTTATCTATCATTATAATAAAAAGCTGCAGCTCAGCTGATGAAACAAAATGAAATTAAGTGGATTATGCATATTTATTCCATTTTTTGTAGGCATAAATACCCAGATCCATAATTACCATGACAGAACAGGCACTGTGCCCGTGTGATTTGATTGCTTTTGTGGGACTCCTATGAATCTGTCCTGCAGCATTTTTTTTTTTAAACACCAAGACTTGTTTAAGAACATCTCTGTGTTGGAGGAGTTATCGAAATTCCTTGATATCTGATGTCATGGTTAATCTTGTTTCCCTGTGAAAATACCTCCTCTTCAATCTTCATCCCTCAGCTCTTAGGATTCTCTGCAGTTCCACATCCTTAGCATTTCCCCAGTTATTCCTGGTACCCTGCACAGCCCTGACCCCACATCCCACAGACTGTTCCAGCAACGTGTAGGAGCCCTGCGGGGCTGTCAGCCTGCACACATTCCCACTACCCTGCTACAGCCTCTCTCTGCCACCTCCAGATCTCGCCTGGCACAAAAATGTCCTGTCACAGGTGAAAGGCTGTGAGCATTACAGGAAAATGCTTACCTGTTGGAAAACCTGACAATCAAACAGATTTAGGAAGGCACACAATTAACTTCCTGATGATTCCTCCCTTTCCATGATCCTATACAGCAGACGGGCTGTGGGATGAAGACAGAGGGCCACAATTGCACTAACGTATACAAGTCCCTAACACAATAGGGTTGTTGTAGGGCACCATCCCCATAAAAGCAAGAATGAGTATTATCTGCTTGAGATTCAGCCAAATCAGGGCACTTTCAAGGACCCAGCTGTGTCCTATAGCATGCAACTGTGGCTGTATCACGTAGTGTGTTGTAGCGCGCTGTCCTGGGAGCTGTAGTGGTAAATCTGTACTTTACATAACACCTTTTCCCAAATCATTACGGCCAGTCTACACAGCTTTACAGAGTGGGGAAAAAGGGTTTAATGTTGAAGTGTCCCCAGCCTGTGTCACAACCCAGTGTGAACTCGTCTGAGTCAGTGGGACCCTGTTGTATCGCAGATTGCAGTTATCACAGGGCGACAATCAGGTCTGTGTCATTCTTAGTCTATGTCTTAGACATTTGTATTACCAGTCTCCCTAAGAGATCTGTATTAGGCCAAAGCAGACCTCATTTGCTTTTCAAAGAGTTATGATTAAATACCATCCTAATTAAAAAGAGAGAGGAATGGGATAGCTAAAAATCACAGCAGTGTCCTTAATACAGAAGATACTTTCTTACTGTAGGTTCCACCTTCGACTTCATGGTAACGTGAGGGCCTTCTTGGAAGCCCTGGCCCTGCCGTTCTGTACTTGAAAGAGGATCTGCTGCAGCACAGCCTTGGCTGAATGAGGGCCTGCTCTCAAAAGCCAGTGCAAGTTCTTATTATGTCATTCCTTTTTTTTTCTGAATCCTAGCTCATGTTTAGTTAGCACCCTTTGTATTCTTATTTATTTATTTGGAATTACAGCCTTTCCATACATGAACCATTCCTTTAAAATTATTTTTTAGGCTAAAGTAACTTCATAAATAATTCACCGTAGCTGCAGCTAAGTAACTAGGATGCTGATCTTTTTCCACAGCTATCCTACATCTCTGTCCGAATAGAAGGGTGCACCTATAGCCTAAAAGTGCTGTGTATTGCAGAAAAGCAAGGTGTTCTAATGAGGCAACTAAGGTGTCTGGAATTAATTTTGTGAGTCTGGGGCAAGATGGTTTTGTTCTTACAAATATTTGTAAATATTTCTACCTAAACACCTATTAAATGTTATCCTTTTAAATTAATGTTTCCCTGTGAAATATTGCATGAATGTAGTACTCTTTTTTGTGTGTCACTGTTTTATCAAACATGCACACAGAAAAAAATGGACTATATATTTAACTTCTTACTATCTTTCCATAGCTGAATTTCTAGTAGAGCTAGGGAAACAAAGGACAAACAATTGATGGCAAATTTTAGTGAACAGTGTGGTGCTAAGTCTGTGTTAGATGTGACAGGTTTCACAATGTCTGGGTCAAACTAAATGAAAGTACTTTGTGCCCTAGAAACAGTTTTTCGAGGAAGAAGAATGCTATCTTTCTAAATCTCTGCATATTGATGCTTATGATTTGACTTGTGTGCAATAAATGTTAGCTGGCCGCACTGGAGCTACAGCATCTGACTGCCTATCTTTTATGCAGATTTGGAGATCTATCCTGTAAAGCGGGCTCTGACCAATCAAGTATGTAGAGTACTCTAAGCAGGAGTAGTACATACTTGCTTTTACATCTGAAAACAAACTAACGCTTAAAAAGCAGTCCATAAACTCATAGCACATGTTAAATGTTGCAAAGCCCTCTCAGTTCTGTCTTTTTGCTGCCAGGATCCACAGTGATGTGCAGAAGAGTGGGAGCGTACCCTCAGCCTGTTACTGCTCAGGATCAGTACCTGGTATCATGGACTTGAGGCTGCACTGAATATCAAGACAGACCTTGCAGGACTGAGCTCCCAAAACACAGTCCAGGTTGGTTATCTCCTGTTAAATATTTGTCTCGTTTAAGATATATTTCAGGTGAGGCTGTGGTAAGTTTTTAGGTCTGTTTGACAATTGTATCTGTACGTGTGCAGAGCCTACTTGCAAAAGTTCCTGGGAGGTGAATAATGGAGACTATTAAAGCTGCCACAGAGCTTTCCAATTCTGTAGATTTATCTCAGCTATTTTCGGTATACAAGGTGAGAAAACACAGCACAAATTCAGGAGATGCACTGGCAGATGAGACAGGGCAAATATTTCTGGCAGAGAAAATGGACACAATCTGCACAGACCAATGGCTGTAGTTGCGACCATAACATAGATTTCAGAAACTTAGTTCTCTAAACTCTTTTCCTTCATGCTTTATTTTTGTCTTAGTGGATTCTTTCTACTCCTTTTAAGGTACAAATTTTACAGCAAAAGCTGTTACAGCATCTGTCAGATGTTACTAATACCATGGGTGGTAAAGTCTTCCATGTATCAGTCTTATTTTTGGCGTTTGGAGTCAGGCCATATGACTGGACTGACTGTTGTGCAGGTGAGTCATTACTGTGCAGGTGGCTTTTGTATCTGTGATGAGTGGCCATAGCTACATAGAAAAACAGATGTTTGACCAGCAAATTTAGACGGTGAGATAAATCGGTGTGGGACATTTTAGGAGACTTGCAAACACTGTGGAATTCAGTAATACTGAAGTGGGTTGGTGGGCATGGCCATTTTAAAGTAGTAACTATACTGTGTAAAATTTGCAAACAGCAACATGCTCCCTCAAACACAGATCTTGTAGGTTCTGAGCCTCTCCTCATTTCACTTAGTCCAAAGTTTAAAGGTGACTTTCTGTAAGCCTCTGTTCTACCTACACAAATCTGGATCTTACACACACAGCTAAGAACTGCTTGCAAGCTGCATTGCACACAAAGACTGGGTCAGTGCCTTGCTGATTCATGTTCCCATGAAGTGTATGTGCTGCGCTACACTTGTGTCGTAACAGGCATGTCCATTTCCTCTGGGGAGCATTTTGCTACCGCCTTCACTGGAACTGGAAGCTCAGCCCTGAATTCCAAAAGGGTTTCCTTGTGACTTGAATTTCTCTGCAAATGTGGCCTTCAGTGATAGAGGACCTGCATTCCATTGATATTTCAATTTCTGCTCAAAAACAGTAAGCAAAACACCCCATAGGTAATTGCCACGTCCTATCGTACAGTTACTAGGAGCCCATAGTAATTCAGTACTGAATGATGGCCACTCTGAGCTAAGCATAGAGCTAACATAAACCCCTTTAGTGTCATTGGTATGTCATGGAAAATCAGGTGCAGCTAGCAATCTTGTTACATTTTGGATGTAAAATATGTGATGCATGAGATGGGAGTAGCTGAACACCCTTAGTCATTAAATAAAGGTGTTATTGACCTCAGAGAGGTATGAGCAATGGTAAGGTAAGGATACCACAGGCAGCCAGGTTTACAGAGGTGGATGTCTCAAGGTCGGCATAGAGCAAGAGGAAGTAAAAGACTAGAGATGGAGAACTCCAGTTCCTAAGCTTGTATTTTCTTTTCTAAATCTTGCTGCAATGAGAGGAAGGCTGCTTTCCTGACAAATGAAAGCAGTAATAGTGTGGGGGTTTATTCCTGTGTATACACACCCTAAGCGTACATCTTACTTATAGTAAGATATGTATATACTGATTCCAGGCAAGAATCTTGTACCTTATTTTACCCTGCTGCCAAATTATACCCTATAAAAGGAGACACAACTCAGAACAAAGCTGACACTTCCTCCACAGATAAAGGATCTCATGTGGCACAGAACTCCGTGTGCATGGTTTGTGAGTCCATATGGGCCAGGCACTGAATTTATCACAGCCATCTGAATGCTTATGCATTTCATTTCTGTTGTAACTGGATGGAGTAACAGAACTGGGAACTGCATATCCTCTCTATATATCGCTGGTGACTGGACTACCTACTAGGCTATATATTCGTACTCCCTCTTGGTTTTTCTTTGATTTAATCTGTTGTAGTGTAAAATGCAGAAGAGGGACTGCATCAAGATCCTGTATTTAAGGTCTTCTGGCGGAGGGGAGCATTTGCATGGGTGTCCCACAATCACATTGGCTTACAAAGAACACAAATGTAAATAGACTCCAACCTGCTGTCCTTTTCCCCTTCTTGTTTTACAGCACCACTTCCCAGTTGTCTTTCCCTGAACTTGTAGGGAAATGATGCATTTTACCATCCATTTTGGATGTCTGTTTTTCTATCTGGATACACAGTACAAGCATTACAGAATCACAGAATTTCTAGGTTGGAAGAGACCTCAAGATCATCGAGTCCAACCTCTGACCTAACACTAACAGTCCCCACTAAACCATATCCCTAAGCTCTACATCTAAACGTCTTTTAAAGACCTCCAGGGATGGTGACTCCACCACTTCCCTGGGCAGTGCGTTCCAATGTCTAACAACCCTTTCGGTAAAGAAGTTCTTCCTAAGATCCAACCTAAAACTCCCCTGGCGCAACTTAAGCCCATTCCCCCTCATCCTGTCACCAGGCACGTGGGAGAACAGACCAACCCCACCTCGCTACAGCTTCCTTTGAGGTACCTGTAGAGAGCGATAAGGTCACCCCTGAGCCTCCTTTTCTCTAGGCTGAACAATCCCAGCTCCCTCAGCCGCTCCTCGTAGGGCTTGTTCTCCAGGCCCCTCACCAGCTTCGTCGCCCTTCTCTGGACTCGCTCAAGCACCTCCATGTCCTTCTTGTAGCGAGGGGCCCAAAACTGAACACAGTATTCGAGGTGCGGCCTCACCAGAGCCGAGTACAGGGGGACGATCACCTCCCTAGCCCTGCTGGTCCTTGTTCTTGTTTACAATGGATAACAGTAACTTTGGTCATAGTGGAATGGCAATTGAATGTGAATTCACAATGCAACTTTGAAATTAAGGGAGAGCACAGTCTTTGGAGGCTTGAGATTTTATAGATGGAAATTCTGTTCCGAATTTCTTCAAAAGTGGCAGATGATTTGAAGCATATAATTAACCTTTAAGTGAGGTGAATAATCCCTGCTTTCCTTTCACCCTGCTTGTGTTAACATCTATGACATCAAATTGAGCTTTTCACTGCATGTGGTCCATGAAGATCCCATGGAACTTTGCACAAGACCTTGCTTTTGTACACACAGTAAAGACAGACAGAGCCAAAGAACAACGTTCAAAGTTTATTAAACCTTTGCAAAAACACAGACATTTTTCAGTCAACTTGAAATTCATTATTTTAGACAGATTCAAGTATTCCTTGCACATCTCACTGGACTGGCACTAGTAGTAGCAGAAAGTATTGGCATCACAGCAGAGAACCAGACAGCAAAAGCTGTACAGATTTCAGAGTTAGTGCTATACAGAGAAGTTACCTGTCTGATATGGTACCAAACTACAGGGCGTTTCACCTTCACTACAGTATAAAACTGGTTATTTTATGCTGTGTTACCGGATGGTTGTTTCTGGTGTGAAGAAGACAGAAGCCTTCTGGTGAATTTCACATACCAGTAAGCACAGGAGGTTCATTTGCATGAAAGATTTGCAACAGAAAAATACATTTTCAAATTTTAATTTTGTCAAATTCAGATTTTAAGTCTCCACAGCTATCCAGAATAACACGAAGCTAGAACAGCACCTGATCTAAATTTGTCTTCTCAAAGCATTTGCTCTTAGAGAGAATCCATGAAATGGAAAAGTCATCTGAATGCATGGCTAGTAGCTGTTGGCAGCATGTTCCCTCTTTCCTGAGCACCTATGTGATGTCTAATTCTATTCCTATCTTTCTGGTTACTGAAATCTGCATGTTCAGCTGGCATTAAGAGCAGTATAATCCCTTGAAATAGTCATAAAACCTAATTCTCTTATGACAGTTTTTGAAAGAGTGGTGGGACAAAAAGAGGACAACTCTCACAGAGCTCTTTCTTTTTTTTCTTTTTTTTTCTTTTTTTTTTTTTAAAAAAAAAAAAAAAGAAAAGAAATAACTTGTGTTTGATTCTCCTAGTAACTCAATAATGTGTGTGTCAAATGGAGTTGCACTAGCTGATCTGGTCTGGACCTCCAGAAGTCCCTTTTAACTTCAACCATTCTGTGAAATTAATCTTCCAAGTCAAAATTTTATCAAGAAATAATAAAGTCTTTAATAACTAAGGGGGTAGGTCCTCCAACAGACTGAATTGACAGACGACAGACGTGGGAAATCTTTAGGAGGTGCATCAATTTATGCACACTGAGAAGTTGTGCCCCCTCCCCCCGCTTCATTTTATTTTATTATGCGGGTCTGGAATGTTTATTAGTACTATCAGTGCTGGTATTTACAAAAATATAAAAATATATGTGAAATGGGACTTGGGTTACTTAACCATCAAGTAGTTTATCTAGAAAAACAGAGAAAGTGAAAGAAATATGCAGTCTTAAGTTTATTAAAATATAAGAGCTGCAGGCTCTTACTACATGAAAGAGCCATGCTTCACATAACAAAAATACGGAAGAAAACCCTGAAGCCCACAGTCAGATAAACTTGAAGACAAAGCAGGATTTAGCTCAAATTCCCAAGAAAAAGCTGGCATCACAAAAGCCTAGAGCAATAAAGAACAGCTTATGTAAGCTTTGAAGCCATTTAAAATAAAAGATGGATGTTCCCATTCATTAAATGCTCTTGCTGAAGAAAAGCATCAGCATTACAAAGATCATGAGAAGAGTTTTAAATTCTTGGTTCACCTAGGGATTAAGCTTTACTAACTATACCCATGCAGAAATAATTCTGTGCACCACAGAGTTGCAGCTTAATATGGCATACTGCTACAGCATGCAGCAGAACACCACCTATCCCTACTTCACTCTCTTTTAATGTCATTATTTTCCAGTTCCATTCTCCAAATGAATTCTATTAATCCTTAACACTTAAGGCACAAGCAAAAATAATTAAAAAAAAATCTGTAAAAATAAAGTCAAATACTAAATTATCATACATCATCTGGAAATTTTAAGTCTCGTTGACAGAACAGGCTAAAATACTCTTCTGTTCCTAAAAATATATTAACAGCAAAACACTACTGGAATTGCTTCTTTATCTCAAGGACTTTAAATATATACACACAATAACAATTTAACAACTATAGCAGCCTGAAATATCTATTCACTCATATTTCCTTTTTTAAGTAGACAGATAAAATGCAGTTAGTTCCTCTGTGGATTTCTATTCCTACTGGATGTCCTACTTCAGGACTGTCCAGTATACACTGTGGGAGCTGTGCAACAACACCCACTGAACTACTCCCATAGAGGCATGTAAGACAGACTTTAAGAAGAGGAATTCATCCCACCACATATGAACACATACAATGAAATTATGTACATAGAAGGCAGTCACCTTGGACTGTTACCAATGGCAAGAAACAGACACAGTGCACAATTCATCCTACCCTAAAACAGATAACCAAAACTACCTGTTTTCCCCCACTGACTATAAGCAGAGCTTAAAGTATTTAGCCAAATTGCAGATGTCCACGCTACAAATGTCTAAAGTAAATTAAAATGAATTATTTAAGGCAGGTGCAGGTGCCGTCTTCCAGGCCTGCCTGTGCCAGGTGATGACAGAATTGCACTGACTTCTCTGTCGAGAAGGAAGCTACCTCCTTCACCTGTCTGCCACCAAAACGGACTGTAGAAAGAGCCCCACCACCACCTCCTCCCATACACTGTAGTTCTGTAGTCAAGGCCACACAGGTACTTTGCACCACTCTTGACTAATGGGTTCTGCTAAACTTGATTTTACCTGGAATAGATTGGGCAGTGCTTGCGTGAGGTACTGAGACATTCCTCAAAGTGGTTATTATCATCACAACAAAGAGGGTTGAGTCTTGTCCTTACAATCACCATCAAGATAGGTTAAATCAGATACTGTTTCAAGCTTAAAATTTAAGGCATAAAATGTCGTTCTAATAAACTAAGGACTCCCTTATTATCCCTACCTGCATCCAGACCTGGTTCTCAGTTGACAAAATAAGTCTATAATTGATTTTCACCATTTCCTAGTTTCCTATGTATAGTTACTATATGACAGTGAACAGAATGATTCTGTGAACAGAATCATAGAATCACAGAATATCCTGAGTTGAAGGGACCCACAAGTATCACTAAGTCCAACTTTTGAGTCTGCACCGGGCCACCCAAAAATCAGACCATGTGGCTGAGAGTGTTGTCCATACGCAGTTGTTCTCCCAGTTAAGATAAAAGGAACACAAATATATTTCTACAAATAGAGTCTTTTTTTTTTCTCTGAATAAAATAGAGTTGGTGCCACTGTTAAGATAAGAAATCTATTAAATTTTGTTCTGCAAAAGCAATCTTGCACTGATAACAGTTGTCAAATACAACAATTGAGGATTTAATGTTCTATCCCCCTTTTTCTAGGGACTACAAGTTGCTTGAAAATTAAATTACAGTTAATATTTCTCCCCAGCGAGACAGTCTGACATGATGTGCAAATACTTATGCTGCCCTGTAAGTCAGTTGTTCCCAGAGGAGATGGGCTGGCAGCATGAAAATAATTAAGTGCCAATATACAATTGGTCTATTTTATAAGAAATAAACAGGCAAAAAGACAAACTGTTCCACTGCTTACACTAACCAAAAAATGTTGAGATGATTATTCTAAACACAGCAATGAGGCTGCAGCGCAGTTTACTGACTTTCATAAGCTCACTTTAACAATTTAGCATGGGTTCAGAACTGAAGTTCTTATTTCTCTGATGGTTCTTCATTTGCATTGACCTTCTCTCTTTGGAGCCACATAAATGCTGACTTTACTGTGCCATCTCCACTCTCTTGGGAAAAACAAATGAAGGCAGCCCAGACAAAGCCACAAAGCCCAGTGTAAGCTGTGCGCAGGTAAACGGGGACAAAAACGAAGTTTGACAGCTGTGTTGGAAGGAAAGAGAGCTCAGTTAGTGCTCCAGGCAGTGTTAGGTCTTGTACTTACACACCCCAAAACTCCACTGACTTCTCATTAGGTTAGATATCCTCTAAATGCATAGAATCAGGTTTTACAGAAAGAAAGGCTCACTGAGTTACCCCAAAACTCACCTGCACAAAAGGCCAGTACATCAGTCCTGTCTGAAATGAAAACGAATCATGTTATTCTTGTAGACTTCAACCACAAAGATTCAGTTTTTCCTACCACATTTAGCAAAGACTAAAATATATTTTAATAAAGTTAATAAGATGGTCAAATATAAATTAAGCTGGTTAACTCTGAGGTTGCAATATTAAACTACTAACCATCTTTATGAGCTGCCATGCAAGGAATTTCTCCAAGAGATTATTCTGACTCATTTTAAATACAAAACTCTAATTACTGTGAAGTCTTCAAAGTCACCTGACACCAAATACATAAGCACATTTACCAGATGGGTGAACAAATGTTTTAAACATGTGAACATTTGTTTCAGCCATGAATGAAAAATACCGCTGAACACTATTTATTTCACACGTTCAAAGCTCCTTCTAGTTACTCATACACGTAAGACTTTCTCGCAAAAATCAACGGATAATTTACTCATAGAACATCAGGTCAATAGAAACCTTATGTTTTGATAGGATAGAGTGGGCACTGTTTTTAGAGTCATCTTCTCCAGCAGTAAAAATAATCCTTTTCTATCCTACCTACATCCTACCAGTGTAAAGAGAAATGCACGTTGTACATCACAGTTTGTCCTTCTATTATACTTTTATTTTAATCTATCTTTCTTCCCGTGCCTGAGAAATCTTTAAAATTTTGAAGTTGCTCAGCTCTGAGATAGCACACATTTTTTTCCTATGTATAAAGAAATGCTAACGAAAACCAGCTATTTATATCCAAGCCTTAGAACAAGGGATTGCATTTCTGAAAGTGAGAAGACTGTCCGTGAAAAGTACAGGCTCAAAATGATTCCTAAAAAAGATGTCTCTATAACTAATGTTTTTAACAGGTGTTCACGTACGTGTTGTCAACGATATTGCTAACTAAACACTGGAGTGTGCGTATTTCTTAAGAGGAAAGGTAGTACAATCTCAGTGTGTAACATTCGGTGTTGTACTGTAGGGCTGTCACTCAGAGCCGGGTGCAAGTGTTTTATGTATATATAAATATAGTGCATTTTTGGAATGGCATTATTACATTCATCTGGCAGTCCTGCCTGCCCCAAATTACCTGGACTTCAGATGACTGCTGGTACTTAAAGCTTCCTAAATATAATCAAATAATGAAGTGGGAGGCTGTTAGAGGAAGACATAATATTTAAAATATTTTATCCAATAATGTTATTTTTTCTGTGTAGCTGGGTGATAAGTTAATCGCTTGCCTTACCTTATAGGTATTCCAAAATTTCTTTTTACAGTCTGAAAAGATGTCCTCTTTCCTCTGAAGGATGCTCATACCTGGTGGTAAAATATTTAAGACAATCAGAAAAAAAATAATAATAAAATGTTCACTTTTTTTCCAATAATGTCCCAACCTGTTCTCAAAATACATTTTAAAAGAAAAATTGATAAATATTACAAAGAAAAAATACCATTCGTACTACCTAAAATTGTTACATTGTATATCCTCATCTGCTGACTTGGCTCTCCAGGTTATGTGGCTCTCAGTTATGTGGTCTCTGCCCACGTAACTCTGCAGTGGCAGCAGAAGCAGATACAACACAAGTACATCTTACACCCAGGAGACAGAATGAGGCACTGTGCATATTGTTGAATTGCCAGAAGTGGCCCAGGTCCTCAACAGAGTTTAGGTGCCCCAACCCACTGAAGTCAGTGGAAGAGGGCACCTTATATATATATATATATATATATATGCCATAATCAGCCTTCTATTATCTTCCTAAATATTTACGTCACATCCAAATCCTAGAATAGACAAGTAGAACAATTTCAAAACCTTCTTGTTTAACTCTCCACAGGCAGCATTTCAAAATTGTAAAGAAATTCTAGTTGGTCCAAGCTCCTCTTGATTCTAGGCAAACACAACCTTGCAGCAGGCTCCCATCATTAAACCCAAGACAAGAGAAAAGCAGCATGATTTGAAATTACGGATTAGACCATACAAACTGGAGATAAAATGCAAAACAGTCAAAATAATGAACCCTTTGAACTATTCCCTGTGATGGGAACCTTCATGCGTCAGACTAGGTGTCTTCCTAAAAGCTGTAGCAGCTCTTCAAAGATCACCCACTGTGACTGGAAGATGTGACCTACATTAAGTGAAGGTGATGGGTGTTGAAGGAAAGGTTGGACTTGGTGCTTAGGGACATGGTTTAGTGGGTGACATTGGCAGTAGGGTGATGGTTGGACCAGATGAAGGTCTTTTCCAACCCTTATGATTCTTTGAACTTCCATGACAACATGCTTGTAATAAATCGATCTAAAATCCAAAGCTACACATTTGCACATAGCAGAGACCTGAAGTCACTTAGCCCACCACAGGTATCGTTCTAGATATTTGCATGCCATGAGGTTCTCTGTATCTCTCAGCTGACACCTCACAGGCTCCTACTGCCGCCTAATTTAGGTATTTTTACCATCCCTTCCTTCTTCGGTCCTTCACATCCTCCTGGTCCTTGGGCAAGCCTCTGCTCGCGTTCTGACATGGGCAGAAAGTAAAAATGGCATGTTTGACTTCTTCCTTGGCTTCCTTTCTCTTCAGCCATAAATCGCGTGAATTCCTGTCCATAAAACGCAGACCTCCCGATGCCATGCAGATAGTCTCTTCAGAGTCTAAATCTTCTTCTTCTTTCTTGTCTTTCAAGGTTATCCCTTACCGCTCACGGCAGCGCGCCGTGCTTCTACACACCCGTGAGGCAGAGGAGGGCACAGCGGCTGGGCTGCCCCGCTGCCCTCACAGCCACGCTTGGCTGCCTTTCGGAAACGGGACGGCTCGGGGCGCACCCGAGCCGAGCCACTCACCCGTGTAGAAGGCAGCCACGGCGACCGGCGCGGCCAGCAGCTGGTCGCACAGCACCTTGCCCAGCACGGCGGCCGGGCGGCGGCCGGGCAGCGCCCTCTCCAGCGCCCGCAGCCACACGTAGTTGAGGTTGCCGTGGAAGGTGAGCGCCAGCAGCGCCACCCGCCGCGTCTGCGCCCAGTCCGGGGGTTGCCCGCGGCCCCGCCGCTGCGCCGCGTCCCCGGCCGCCGTGAGCCCGGCGTAGAGCAGCACGCTGCCCGCCCACCGCGCCGCCATCGCGGCCGGGCCGCCCTCGCAGCTCCCGCCCTCCGCAGCGCGG
>CM021778.1:9763727-9791133 GCA_011076525.1 Nettapus auritus
CGGTTCCTGGGGGCTCCCTGCCGGTTCCTGGGGGCTCCCTGCCGGTTTCGTTTCCCGGGCTGCAGCAGGGCAGTGGGGAGATAGCGCTGTTTGCTCTTTTCTGTTCAGTGCCCTGTACAAAGCAAATAACAATTGTGTAATGATGTCAGTCACTGAGAAACTGGATTTTGCCGTTGTCACTGAGAATCAGTATCTGGAGGAGTTTTCTGGGACCTGTCACGCTTCAGGCTCTCATTGCACCTGTGGTGTTTCGGGAGACGTGTCCTGAAAGCGAGGGGCCGGCCACTCGGATGTGGCTTATCACCATTATTCATATATGGCTTATCTCTGTCGTCGTATGTCTTTCAGGACAGTATGCATTTGCAGCAACGTACACTCTGTGTGCTGTAGAGATGTTACTGCTTCCTTCCACTTTGCATCATTTCCTGTACTCAGCATGTTCGGTTTTTTGTAGTCTTTGGAATCGGCTACAGACAAGTGTGAATGGGATGTGCTGCAGTAAAATGAATGAGAAGGAAATTCAGAAGGATTCTTTCTGACCTGGTTAGTAAGTTGACAGCAAAACAGCTGTATTAGAACCCAAATGAAGATTGCAATGGTGAGGAATATTTGGTCGGTTTTCAATTCTTCAGTTCTTTACTAGCACTAACAGAAGTCATGGTGACTGCACATTCTTCTGAAAAGTTTTAATAAGTAAAACCTAACTGACTGCTAGTTTGGAATATGGTCTTTACTGTGCTTGAGTCCAGCAGACTTTAAAGAAGGCACGCTGGTACAAGGCTACTTACTGCCCTATAGTGCTGACAGACTGCTTATAAACTGTGTGCAGCTAGGTCATCGCAAGCAAGGAAAACACCCTGCGAGAATTAATGCTTAAACTTTGTAATGGAGTAGAAGTTTGTGTTTTGATCATTTGAATTCTTGATGTCAGTAGTAGTCTGTCATGGCGAGGGCCCTATGAAAACTCATGTGTCTCATTTTCAGTATGCACAAGTAGATATGTGTAAAGTTACCATTTGTTTTACTTTCTCTTTTTTTTTTTTATCGTGGCTCTTTTCACCTTGGATGATAAAAGCTGTAGTGCTCTGTGTCATGTCATAACCTAGTTACTGTATTCCATGCACTTGGCAGTTAGTGCCCTCTTGAAGTAGCCATTAGCTAAGATTGCTGTGAATCAGTAAAATCCGTGCTTCATTTGGTCTTGTGTGTGGTGTAAAAGAAGTGTTCTTCATGAATCAAATTGAAATTCATCCAAGCTGGGATATTTTTATCCTCCGAGAATGTGCATCCCCTTACCTTGTGCTTCTTAAGCAGTATCATAATGCATCTGAGTGTCTTTATTTGTACCATGTCTCCTTTTAATGTATTTATACACACAGCTTATTGGAACATCAGTGATAAGTGCTGACATCAGTGATAAGTTTGTCAAAACTTTGTATTTTTCATAATGAAGAAGGCCTTTTGTTGCAATCACCTAACTATAGGGTGACAGTGAATGGCTCACTCGCTAGTTGCACGCAAATGAAATGATTCAAGTGTGTGAGAAACTTCTTGAGAGGTGGAAACTTTGCATGATAGGCTTGTGAGGAGAACGTCTAGAATCTGACACGCGGTTGTGCACACCAACAATCTCATGGCTTAGTTTTGCAAGTGATCTTTGTTTTATCAGACATGGCTTTTTATTTTTAATTTATGAACACTGTGTGTCTTCAGTGCTATAATTAGGATGTTTTTGGTTTTTTTTTTTTCAGAAAATTGGGTGTGAATTTCAGGTGTAATTTCTTCTGGAAGCCTATGTTCTACTCGAGAAGTTTGGGCAGCAGATCTATGATTATTTTGCTCTGTTTACATTGTGATATGTGACCACTCTTGAAGGATTTTAACATTTTAAGTGTCAAGTTAGGTGACTGTCACTGGTAAAATAGAGCAAATTCTTTGCATCTCCTTGCTGTCTCAGCAGCACTGTTTTCCCTAAACATGAATAAAGTGTTTGGGCTTCTTTCTCAGCCTGTGACTTTTTTTTTTCTTTTGTTCCTGCATTAGTTACCACAACATCCTGGTAACTTCAGGGAGTGCTTGTGACAGCAGGTGTGTGTGCCAGTCCTGCTGCATGACAAGGAAGTGATAAAGTTTGAAAGAGCAAATGCCTGTAGCAGAAGCCTTGTGGTAATATTAGCCTTTTGCATTCAAGGCTAACAGTCGGGAAAGTGCTGTGTTTTATTTGTCATCTAAGGCATTTCTTAGCCTGCAGAATAAACACAGTATTATTTTGGCTTGAAGAATACTGATCATTGTTTGAGATTAATTTATTGTTGAGAACATTTTTTTTTCTTGGCTGGTAAAACTTTTTTTCTAGGCAAATAAAATAACGTAGAGGGGAAATAAGGCATACTTCTGGTGAGGTACTGTGCTACGCCTGTGAGTCTCTTTGCACACAGAATAGTTTACGCGGACTGTTTGAAATCCTCCCTTTCTGGCATTAGGAGTACAGCCAGCAGAAGTGCAAAGTAAAGACTGTAAAATGCTGATAGGAAGCAGCATTCGCACTTTTGAATTTGTAATTGGTGTTCGGTCTTATCAGAACAGGAGATGACCCCTTATCTTTCCTCTGTTGCCAGGTGACCCCGAGGTGTGACATGCTGCCTGTATTTTACAGTCCAAAGTGCTTAAAGAATAGTAGGTTAGGTACAAAATGCAAAAGTAAACACAAAGCGTGCCTCTCACAATGTTAACTATAGTGAATTTAATTAGTGCATCTCGAAGGCAACAACCAGTAAGAATGAGATAGGTGAGTGAATGGCAGGGTTCTGGACGAACCGGAGGGGGCAGGAGGTGTCAGGATGCTGAGTGAAGGACGAAGTGGTGGCTGGTGCCTCCTTGGAGCTTGAAAGGATGTGGCATGTCTTGGAATCCACCTGGTTAAAGGATCACCTAACCGTGGTCAGTCATCCTGTGATTCCAAAGGAAGGGCTGAGGGCAGAAACTAAGGCTAATATGAGCAGTTTGTTTCTGCATCTGCAAGTGATGTACCAGTTTTTGGAGTTGTTTCCTTGCTTGCGTTTTTCCCTAAGTGCCTTTTCAGCAAAGGAAAAGCATACTGAAAAGAAAATCTATAGTGGATGTTGATAGTGAGCCTGGATCCACTTGCTAATATTAGAGAGGGGAGCTACTGCAGGTATGGGGAGGCTGACAAGTGTCAGAGCTAACCGACAGCTGGCTCGTGCTGCAGGACACCCCTGCTTCGCTGGTTTACTGCTGGACACAATCTAAAAGGAAGCAACAAAAGGATTATTTTGCATCCTGTAGTTCAAAGGAGAAAATGAATTGCTGTGCATCCACTTAGCAGTTGGAAAAATGCAGAAGGGGTTCATCTTCCAATTAAATCCACATCAGAACTGGAGGACTTGCTGGATGTCGTAGCATTTTACATTTCTTGGCATAACTTCTCGTGACTGTCTCACGACATAAAACTGTGTTTTATGTCTTTGTTCTGCTAGCTTATTGACACAAGGGTTTCATGCATGGGTAATTGCCACAGACTCAGTGAGTCACAAGGTAAGCATATGCAGGCTTTAACATCTGCTGTCATTCCAGCAGGTGAATTAATTGTGTTAGTAACAACCAAAAGCAGCACAGAGGCTTTTTTGTAATGGCTCTACATCTTGTGTCAGCATCTCCAACACATCTGTTTGAATATTTGCATGTAACTCGAAGCAAAGTTCAAGCAAATAACTGCCTTCCAGCATTGCTAGTGTTTTATGGCAACTTGTAGCCAAGTATGTAAGATTGACTAGTCATGTCAGTAAATCGTGTCTGCTACTCCCTTAAAAATCAGTTGTGCTCCAGGCAGTCTCTAAGACCTTTTTCTAGAGGTTCTTTGATGTGATGCTACTCTGGTAGCTCCGAAAATGTATGGAAATATTGCCAACGATCATATTTAGGATTTTTGTCCATTTATGTATGTTGTATTCTGAGGACCAAATGCTTGCAGCATAGGTATTTTTTACTTCTGCGATGAGGTCACGAACTTTGCATATTTGTGCTGCTGTCACACAGCATGTAAAGAAGTCGTGGGCCTCACCTCCACTGGATGTTACAGAAGCCAGAAATGTAAAAAGCAAACAAACATCTATTGTTAGCTGCTGGGGGTTACTGGGGGAGAACTTCATGGAATACACTGTTCTTTATTCTGCCCAGAAGCATGAGTTACTGGCCACTCCTAAAAGGACAGACTGCACAGAGCTGTCAGCCTCGGTTTGAGCCCGTGTGCCCATGCCTGGCTACTGATTCTTCCAGCCACCTACCACTTGCTATGATAGGAGTTAAATCTCTAAATATTTTGGTAAAAATAGTCTTTGAACATATGGTAAGTCTCATTTTTTTCCTCCTTGATCAGTCCTCCGGATGAAAGTAGTGTAATATCCTCATGTAAATTAATCCCACTTCCTTCTGCGGTTAAATTTGCTTTTGTCTGCCTCTGCGTGAGCAAACATATTGGCCTGTGTCGCACCACGCATGCGGCACAGTTACACGCTTTTCCACCAGTGGTAGAGGAAAGCATGCGCAGGCCTTGAGGAATACTGCTGCTCAAACACTGTGCAGACAAGGAATTATGGCCCTGCACTATGGGTAGGGTAAGCTTCAATGTTAAACTTGGTTAAGATTTTTTTAAAAGCAACAACCACCAATTCCACACACATACAAAGAAAAAGGGAAAAAAAAGCGACAAAAACACTGAAGCAGCCATCAAAGTGGTTAACTACTGGAGGCTTTGAAATGAGGACAAATCTTAAAAAATAGTTGTTACTGAATTTGCCAACACTATGCTTACAGGGCGTTTGGGAGCAGAGGAAGGGAGAAGAGAGACTGATGAAGGGCTCAGAGTATTTTGTTGTTAGGTCTGATGAGTTGTATCAGTGGTTTTACCTTCTCCCTTCATAATGGGCTACATTTAATACTCAAATATTGTTTAATATCAACCACTGTAGGTAAACCAAGCCCTGAGATGACACCTTTCACATCCTCTGGAAGCTTCTAGATGTCCTCCAGTCCTTAAACAGATAAATATTCCTGGCCAGATCTCCTGTGTCAGTGTAGCCAGGCTTCTTGGGTTCAACTTCTTAAAGAGACTTCTTCAAAGTCAAAGCATTTCTTTAGAAAATAATACTTGCTTGTCTTTGAACTCGTTATCTGGTTCATGGGAAATAGGTTAAACTTTTTTTAAAGTTCTTCCACCCTGACAGGCTCTTTAACAGGGGTCTGTTGCTACCTGGTCTCAGGGGTGAATTCATGATTTTTAACCTGTTTTGTGCCGCTAGAGGCTGTAACTCAGTGACCTAAAACCTGCCTTGGTCACACTAGTCAGTTTTCAGCTTCCCAAACAGCTTCTTTTTCTAGAAGGTAACTTCCTTGTAAGAAATAATAGTGTTGGGTTTACCCACTGATTGTGATCTATTTGTTTTGTTTTTCATGGCTTTTTCCTGTTACTGTTATGGCAGAGGGGCTAGAGGATTTTTTTAATGAGAATCTTGGATCTATCAATAATAAAATCTACATCATAACTGTGTTCTGTTTTGGGTTAGTTATTTCAGATTAATAATATGTTTTCATTTTTGTCTATTATAGATTCAGGTTATACAGCATATTATTTTTAAATGAGTACACATGCATGTCTGATGCATGAATTTGTATTGAGTGTGTTGTGGGGACAGCAGTAAGATAAATGATGTTCTGGTCTTTCATAGATGTTACCTTTTATTTTCCTGACAGATGGTTGACCCTACTCTAGCAGAAATGGGAAAGAATCTGAATGAAGCAATGAAGATGCTAGAAGACAATCAAAGGTATGTACAGAGAATAACAACCATAAAACAATACCTGTTTGTGCTCAGAGTATGATTATTGATGCCATTGTCAATAAGTGGGATAGAACTCATTTCCCTAGTTGTTGAAGGTCATACCTTCTGAAGCTTATACCTAAACAAACTGCTGTTTCTCAAGTAATAGGATTTTTAAAACATTCACACATGTTTTTACGCATGTTCTGTAATATTCAGAGCAAGTCCAGCAAGTCCATTTTTTTCAGGGTTGTTAGATCTGTTCCTGTTGCTGTGGAAGTAACTTTTAATATGTCTGTATATGAAACTCTTCTTTAAGTTTAACATTTTATGTTAAAGCATGAAAGAAACATTTTAGAAACTCTTTAATTCAGTCTTGGCTAAACTTTTGTTTTGGTCTCATCTGATTTATCAAACTTCTCAGTGAAATAAGTTGCAAACATATCAGCATGTATTTTTGCAAGACAGCTATAAAACACAAACTAAATACATAATTTGTTCTTGTGTCTTTAACATAGAAAAGCGGAGGAGGAAAATGAAAAGAAGTATGCACGGAAGGATATTCCTGGACCACTGCAAGGCAGGTGGGCAACAACAGTTCTTGGATAATGCTCTATAATTTTTAGAATATGTAAACTACATGTAACACATAACACTTCTGTGTTAAGGCAAACAAGAGCATTTACCAGGTCTGGCATCATAACAACTTCTGTGACTTTTTCCATATTCGTTCAGGGGGGAAAAAAAATATACTTGTCCTAGGTGACTGAAATTTTGAACTATTGGAAACAATTGGTGCATTGGTACATATTGTTGTCATTAAAACTTATGATAAATATAGATATGTACATAAATTAACCTTGTTTTGGAGTGGAGGCACTGAATTAGCTTTTTCTAAGAATGAAAAGGATTTCCAAATGTCATTGTGTCCTAAATGGCCTCTTTGCTAGACAGTGGTGCTTCATTTTTTTAATGTGTTTTTTTTTTTGTTTCCCCTCACTGGTACCCCAGTGGCCAGGACATGGTGAGCATACTTCAGTTAGTTCAGAACCTAATGCATGGTGAGGAGGAAGAGGAGTCTTCACAGGCCTACCGGTAAAGTCAATATGAATTGTTGGATGTAGAAGATACCTGATTTTGTTCTACTCTTTGTTATTACAGAGCTTGCATTTTAAAATGCTTGAATGTGTAAAGATATTTTGCAACCATGTGACTTTTAAAAGGCTACTTAATTACATTATATAGTGAACCAGAATAATGCATTAGGCTTGGCTTTCTTAAAGTTATCAAGCTTTCATTGAGTTAGGACTATTAGTAAATGGAGTTGTACAAGGGAATTCTCTCTGATATGACAGCTTGTTTTATTTTTTTCCTTTCTGAAAGTTGGTTCAAGTCTGAAAGTCATACGTCTTTGAATACCAACAAAATTATTTACTACCTTGCCCTGTAAAGTTTAAAGGAGGTTTCCATTTTCCTGCGAAATGGAAATAATACTAACTTATCTGTCAAAGTTTAGTGATAACTAATATTTGAAAACCAGTTTGGAGATGGGGAAGAAAAACAAACAGGAAAAAAAAATCAACTAATGAAAGCTATGCTATAATAACGGTCTCCTGAATTTTCTCAGCATGAGGAGGGGAAGGTATATGTTTAATGCACATTAAAGTCACAATGCAGATATGGTGCCTAGTTCCAACTCATGCTTGCTGATTACAATTAACCTTCAGTTATCACTAGGATAATGTTTAGCTTCTAAAAAGAAGCTGAGGTGTTACTGTAAGCAGCTAGGCCAAGTGAAGTGCAAGTCTACACTAGCATTTTAGTATGGTAACATAGAACAGCAAGAGGGTGACTGGTATACTATATTTCCCTCTGATAAATATTTAAAATTGCATATCAACAAATTCTACTGCTGTAGTAAAAACATGCAAACCTGAATTTACTGAAGTATTTGTGACTTGTATTTAGTTGGCAGTTTCTCTGTTCTGGCTTGCAGACTTCAAAATGTTGGTGAACAGGGTCACATGGCTCTACTGGGGCATAGTCTGGCTGCTTATATATCAGTACTGGATAGGGAAAGACTGAGAAAACTTACAACAAGGATCCTTTCTGACACTACGCTCTGGCTCTGCAGGCTTTTCAGGTGAGTCGCTGTGAATAACTTGAGTACGACTGGGCAGTAATAATTGTTTAAAAATACGTGTGATGTCAACAAAAGAAATTGGTATCATGAAATCACAAGTATTCTTTGAAAGATCTTTAACACATTTTTTTTTTCTTTTATAAAAGACACTGAATGGCAGAACTTGTTAGTAATATGGTTGCCAGAAAAATCTTCTTATAATGTCCATGTGGTGGAGTTAAGTACCAAAGTCCAAATCTAACATATAGCTGGTTGATCATTTAACTGCGTTTTTGTTTTTTGAGGTATATGTTGTGTTGCTGTGGTTTGAGGTGCTTCATATTTTTGAAAGTAGTATTCAGTTAATTTGTCACTTGCTATTCCTGGGTCTAGCTCACTTTTCTAGGTAGGGAGGGATTCACTGATTAGAAATTAATTTTCCTTTACTGAAACAACAAAAAAACATTTTATCACTCTCATGATACCACATCTTTCAGAAAATGTTGCCAGTGCTACTGAGAAGTGTTGTTTTTTGTGTGTAGTAAATGGTTAATATAACTAAATATATAAAATTAACACAAATTAATTGTTTGAATTACAGATCATAGAGGATTTTTCTTACATTGTTAGGTTTACCTTCATCAGAATTATTTTATAAATTCAATGATAATGTCTATCTCTCTAACTTAAATATGTTGAAACTTTGTGTGATGATGAAATTTGAGAAGTTGCAGGTAACCCAGGTATTTTGCCAAATGTTTATGTATATGTAGAGAGATGTGATTTTGTAATTAATGACGAGTATCTTTTGGAATGTGGTCCCCAAAGTTTCGTGAGTCACAGACAACAGCATTTAACAAATACCATGCTGTAAACTGCTTCATACCTCTTGACATTTTCTGTGGCTATGAGCAACACTAGAGGGATTTTCCTGTGCCCACGTTAGGTTGCAGAAATGTTGCATAAAGGTGAAGTAAATGTTTACATGTGGGTTGTTTTGGAATTCAACCCTGGAATACTGAGCAGGATTTGTGCATCAGATAGTGTGTGACAATTTGTTTCAGTGCCTTTACATAAACTCATGGATAAATGCTGTTCTTAAATGTCACAAGACTGCTGATATACTTGTTGCAGAAAAAAATGCTAAAAGAAATAAGTAGCATGCAAGTTGCTTTATAAATTGAGGTATCTGCTCTTTCTGCTGTTGCTGTTTTCTGTAGTTACGACAGTTAATGGATTGCGCTCAATGCAGAGCACTTTCACCTTATCTATTCTTTATTTTGCTCCTATTTCTTGACTGTAAGTTCTAATGTACTGATGTTCAATGATGTTCGATGATGTTCAATGCTTAGAAGGGTTTCAAAAAAAAAAAAAAAAATGAAGGGGAGGAGCAGGAACACCCTCCCACACTGGTAAGCCCCAAAGAAATGTTCTTAATAAATCAGACTGAAGGCAAAATAGCTATAAAATCATTAAAATATTCCCAGGGAAGAAAAATATTTTATGTATGTAACCCCATCTAAAACATCTGGAAAATTGCTTTGCAGTGTACTGAATAAATTGTGGTATTATACTCAAACTTTGTGAATTACAAATGGCATCAGTGACGTTTGACTATTATGAAATATTTATTTGTGACTTCATATTAAAGTTTGCCCATTTCCGCCCATTTACTCTATTTCATGTATTTTATTCCAATTTTTACTAACGTAACTTAAAGGATGTCACGTTGCATTCTCTTTAAAATTAGTAGTCTGGAATTAACATGTAATAAACTCAGATGAACCCATTAATGTGTTTCTCCCCCACCCCAGCTCCTACTAAGCAAGGCTTTGAACTCTGTAAAGTTTTTTTTTTTAGGACCTCAGATATTTTTTTTCTTTCTTTCTTTGTCTCTGAGTTTAAATTGCTATATATACTAGGCTTTTCCCATTATTCAGCTCAGCCTGGTTCAACAAAGCTTCCTTCTGCTGATTTTTTCCCGTTAAGATGGTTTTTTGCTCTTTCTTTGTCCTTTTATAACACTAACCCGTGAAGGAGCTCATTTTAGTCACTAAACAAGCTGTTGGTTTGGGTTTTGTTTTTTTTTTTTTTGGTCATACTTACTCAGATTTTCTTACAGGTATGAAAATGGGTCAGCTTACTATCATGAAGATGATCGCGAAGGTCTCCTAAAAATCTGTCGACTTGTTATTCACACACGCTATGAAGATTATACAGTGGAAGGATTTAACGTGCTATATACTAAGCAGCCCGTTATATACATTAGTTCTGCAGCTAGAACAGGCTTGGGCCAAGCTCTCTGCAATCAGGTAAAGTGAAGCAGCTGGGGCTTCAGCTGCAACTAGAACCTGGCTGGCTTCATATTGCCTATTTGAAATTTACATTTAATAAATATATTCAGATTTTTCCTGCAAGACACTGCTACTTTCTACTGGCAGCGCTCTTGTAAATCAGTAATTCTTGTAAATCAGTTGGAACTAGTGAGAAATTTCTTCTAAAACTAAATGTCTGCCTGGAACTTATGCTTCTAAAAATTCTTCCAAATTTTTCTCAATGCTGCTGTGTTGACTGAATACATGTATTGTCAGGCAAGCTGGGCAGTCTCTCTCTGCAGCTCTCCTGTTCCTTCCACGCATTTGCTCGTCATTGTCAAGTCAGTGTTCCTCACAAGCAGATTCTTCTCAGACTCTTCTCTACTTTGCCTTTCTATGGGCATAATAGATTTTTGTACCTTATAAAATTATTTATGTTTCTGAGACTTAGGATGATTTCTATGCCTGTTAAAAGACAGCATGAAAAGGGGTATTTTGAACAAGGAAGCTTGGGCCTCAAAAAAGTTCAGTTCTGATTTTAGGAAGAGCTTAACTTTGATTTTGAGAACTTTTTTTTTTCCCTCGTGGTAAAAACAATAGCAACGTGACTGTACAGCAACACATTACAGGGGAGAGGGGAAGAGAATCTTAGGTGAAACCATACTTTGATGCCAGTGCAATATCTGTAAGTTAGAAATACAGAAATACTATATAGTGTGTTGGTATTGCTTTATTAACAGTGCTTTCCAAAATTATAAAACATAGGGAAAGTCAGCGAAGTCCATACTGGGAGTAACCTCAGTAGCTGTAGTGGACTGTATATTTAAATTAAAAACACTTGACTGGGAAAAAGTAGTTTCAGGTTGCATATTTGGTCTGTGTTTTGCAGCAACAATATAGTGGGAGGGAGAGAAATTTTCTGAATATTTTCAGTGAAACGACCCACATGCTAACTCCTTGTTTGTTTGTTAAAAAAGACGGGTGATTGTTTCTAGATGGCTTTGCACTTTTCATAAGCCACTGGTCAGGGTGAAAAAGTCCCAAACATACTGGATTCTGACCTCTTCCTTTCAACAAATGTTAAAATTTTTGAAATGAATGCAAATCAGGGAGAAGTGTGGTTCCATTTCAGAAAGTTTTGTTTGGAATAGGAAACAAATTACCCCAAAAAGCAGTGCTTTAAAGAAATCCAGTTTTTCTTAATTATGTTCAAAGCCTGTTTTGCCAAGCATTTATTTGCATGAATGTTCATAGACCTAAATAAGCTGATTGAGACCATACGCAGATTTTCTTGTTGCATACGTAATGTTCAGTGACATTTTTAAACTTAACATACATTAAAATGAAGGGTCAAGTTCTTGGGACTTCTGTTTTCTCAACTCTTTGGAGAGGGTGAGTAGAGGTACAACTAAGAGATTAAAAATGCAGACAGCAGAGAAATAAAATGGTTAGCATAGAAGGAACTGGTCTGGGCCAAAATGACTTAGGTAGTAAGTGGTAAAAGTTCACTGCAACAAGTTGGTGTCTTTTGCAGGCAAAATGTTGCATATAGTTATTGAATGAACCTTTTTAATATAAAAAAAAAAATGCTGCTAATAATTGGTATTTTGGGAGCCTTTTGCTTCTGAGTACAAACAAAAGATAAGGCACTACTGTTAACTTGTCCTTATCCGGTGATCACTGAATTTAAGTGATACTGTTTTAGCTTAGACTTTGAGAAATAGTGTGTGTTGTAGAGTACAAATTGGAACTGAGTAACTGGACAATCAGACATTAATTCAACTTCTGTCAAATAAGTTGACAGAAAATAAGTATAAACACAAACCGGTCTGCAACTGTAGTTCTCTTAATTTGATTAACTTTCTGTTCAAAGTGATGAGCATGATCAACTAGATTTCAATTGCCTAGTGATCTTGCAGGTTAAAAATTAAAATGTGTAAGAGACCTTCATCCAACCCCCTTGTTAATTAGGCAGAGCTGTCTGAAATTTTTAGCAAAGGAAGAACATGAACATAGTCCTGTGAATTAAGCAGTATGCTCAAAGTAGGCAGATAGCTCTCTACTCGGTAGAAAAGTGACTGTGAACTTCCAGTGGAGTAGGATCCATGATTTGCTTATAGGCAATATTCATTCAAAGGGTGGCCAAGAAAGAAAGGCTTGAGTTTAGGCTGTTGTACAGTGCACAGTACAGTGCACATCTCAGTAGAAATGCTGTATGCAGTTCAAGCACTAACCAAACGTGATGTTTTTTTTGTTTGTTTGTTTGAGTTTCTCCTGTGCTTTCTTTTCTCTGCTAATAATTTGATTATAAGTTTTGGCAAGAAATGTAGTAGCCAGCTTTTTATTGACATGTTTACTACTTTTTGTGTCACTTTATATGTGTATTTCTGTGAACGCTTGAACTGCGTATTCTGAAGCATGTCTCAGTTGTTCAAATTCCATCATTTTTATTGCAGCTAGGGTTACCCCTCTCTTGCATGTGCCGTGTGCCTTGTAACACCATGTTTGGATCTCAACATCAAATGGTAAGTTTGTCTTCCTTAATAACTCCTTTTTTTTTTGTTAACAAACTTTTTCCTAACAACATTATTGACATTTATTTACTATCCTTAATTTTTCAGCCTTCAAGTCTGCCATATTATAGCTGTAATAATCAGACTGAAATTTTTAGAAATGTCAACAGCTTGTGTCTTGGTCTTGTTATTTGCAGAATACTTTTAATGGCATATAGTAATGTGCTTTTTAGTCCAAAATTTGTATAATATGTGTAGTAGAAGGTATGTTTATAAAATTCACTGTGTATTTGCATTGCATTTTTCACAAAGGTTTTTTTTTTTTTGACCTTTGGCTTATTTTACCTTTTTGAGAAGAAGAAACTGCAAGCCACAAAGACATTAAGAACATCTTTTAGAACTCTAATATGCTGCTCCCTTTAACTCTTAATGCACTTTTCCAGTTCAACAGAAACAAATCTCTATTGTTTGATACACATATTTATAAATACATATCTTTTTCTTATTGATAACAGGATGTTGCTTTGTTGGACAGATTGATTAAAGATGATGTTGAGTCTGGAAAACTGCCTTTGTTGCTTGTGGCTAATGCTGGTAAGTGCTATGGACAAATAATTAAAAAGGCACACTATTTCATAAATATATATATATATATATATATATAAAACCCAAAATAAAAATATTTTTTCTTAAACAGCTTAGTGTTTGCATGCCAAGAAGTGTCATAACATATCTTAATGACCAGGCAATTGTCTGTCTAGAAGGGTTTTTATTTAGTTGATTTGAAGGTGGATTGTACTGTTACAGTTCTGCTGTGTCAGTTGGTGCATTAATGTAACTAAAGCTTTTTTTAGTGAGCACAAATCTGTTGTTGAAAGTCAGTTTCAAGTTAACGCTTCAGAATTTTTGATGGATGTGCCATCAACTTTAACTCTAAAAATTGTGTTTTTCTTTTAGTTAATTGAACAAAACTGTTAAGTTTAACAAAAAAGTTAAGTTGGAATGAAGGAGGTGGCTTACCTGCTTTGGACTTAAATATATGCATCTGAGATGTTAATCTTGGTTTCCATTCTTTTAGCTGAAGTAATACTTTGAAAATATTAAAAACCTTTTCATCTCTTTTTTTTTGAGGCTGCTGAGCCCTTGAGTGCCTAGGACACCTAATTTTCTGAGTATTTTTAACATACATTGGCAAGCAAAACAAGCATCTTTAATTCTATCTAGAATAGCAATGTCCATATGTCACAATGAACCAGGTATGAATATTGTGTAGTTGGCTCTTTTTACATATCCTCCTTCCAACTCTTGCTCGTGACTTTTTTGACAGCACTATAAGAGGTCCTCTTTCATAGAGTCCTGGTTTACATGCGTATCCTTTGTGATGGCTTTTTTTTTTTTCTCCCTTTTCAACAAAGGTACACCAGGTGCTGGGCACACAGATAAACTTGGACGACTGAAGGAACTTTGTGAGCAGTATAACATGTGGCTCCATGTAGAAGGGTATGGAACTTGAGATTTCTTTCTGTATTAACCATACTCATTAAGAAGTCTGAATAATAGACAGCACATAGCTTTAGAGCTAACCAGCTGTGGTGGTTTTACTCGGATGGGCAGCCGAGCTCCACCACAACCGCTCTCTCACTGCCCACCTCCTCAAAGAGGAGGGGGAGAAAAGTCAACACAAAGAGCTTGAGGTTTGAGATGAGAATGACTTAATTAAAGGGAAAGGGAATGGGGAGAAAAGGTAACAAAAGAAACAACAAGGCCGCGCGGAAGCACAGAGAGAAAGGAAAAATTATTCTCTACTTCCCATCAACAAGCGATGTTCGGCCACGTCCTGGGAAGCAGGGCCTCAAAACGCGTACCGGTTGTTCAGGAAAGAGAGAGAGCTCCCTCCACCACAAGAGCCCCCTTTATTGCTGAGTGTGACATCAGGTGTTATGGAATATCCCTTTGGTCGGTTTAGGTCAGCTGCCCTGGTGATGTCCCCTCCCCATCAATTGCCCACCCCCAGCCTGCTGGCTCCTGGGGCTTGGAGAGAGTCCTGGTTCTGTGCCAGCACTATGCAGCAATAGACACAACACTGGAGTGATACCAGTGCTGTTCCAGCTACGAGTGCAGCACTGTGTGGGCTGCTGCAGGGAAAGGTGACTCCATCCCAAACAGACCCAACACACCAGCTAGTGGCGGACCATAGGACAATCATGATTTTTGCCATGTTAAGCAATTTGTGCGGCTATAATTCTCTCCATCTATGAGACGCAGATTGTTTTACATATACGGGAATAATTGGAGTGATTACTTCAGCATGGGATACTGGTTACTTTTACTCAAAATGTAATCTTAACCTGTCCATGCTTTGAAGAGCTTCGAATACAAATTAAATAGTACTTCATAGGACAATTCAGGGGACACATTATATGGGGATTATTGAGAATGAGAACGGAGGATGAAGTGTGACAACTTCAGTGAAGGTTGTCACGAAGGCTGCCATAAGAGCAGAATGCAATGTAACTGGGAGGAAGATTAAACCGAAAGGAAAAGAAATTGTAAGAAATCAGACAATGTTATTGAAGACTCCAGTGCTCTTAGGTTCTTTTTGAACCTGGAGTAGAGACTGTTTCTTTTGATGTTTCATTGTATAGTGTTATATTTGTATGCTATTTATTTCTGATACCAGATTGTTGCTGAATTATGGGTAGGAGTTAGGGGGATGATTTCCCTAAAGGTTGGTCACGTTTTTAGATGGAAATGGATTTTTAGTTTTGGGCTTACCATCTTGGAATTCCATGTAGCAACATCTACTGCATAGTTCATAAAAAAAAATGCATGAACAAAAATGACCTCCCTTTGCTCATATGTGCTAATATCATTTATTTTTCTAGAGTGAATTTGGCAACTTTGGCTTTGGGTTATGTCTCCTCTTCTGTTCTGGTATGTTTTACTATATTTAGAAATCTTATAATGTGCTTTAGACTTTAAGGTCATGATCTAATCAAAATACATACGGTTTATGTTCTGCTTATTGTGATAAACTTCAGGCTGCTACAAAATGTGACAGCATGACTCTTACTCTGGGTTCCTGGCTGGGTCTCCCAGCTGTACCTGCAGTGACACTCTACAGACATGAGGATCCTTCTTTGGTACGTTCAGCTTTTCAGTCATTATTCTTGAGACATTGAAGCTTTAATTGTGACTGTGGTATAGTGTCTTTTTCTCTAATACACACCATTATTAAACTTACTAGCTTAATAAGCATCATAAGCATCTAAATTATAATTTGCACAAGACCCTTTATTTAAACTGTGACACATTCTATAATCTGGCAAAAATGAAATAATGGAATAATGTTAATAGAAGATTTTTTTTTTTTTCCTCTTTAGTCCTTAGCAGCTGGGCTAACATCAAGTCAGCCTGTAGAGAAACTTCGTGCCCTACCCCTGTGGCTCTCCTTGCAGTACTTGGGCCATGATGGGATTGTGGAAAGGATAAAGCATGCTTCACAACTAGTAAGCAGCACTTGGTTGGTTGGTTGGTTGGTTGATCAACGTAGCCTTGATTATGGCTACGTTGCTTCTCTGAGTATGGACTGGAGGCTGTTCTTGAGAATCTTCATCAAATTTAACAGTCAGAGTCCCAAGCAGAGAAGAAGTTCAGTTAGCAGCAACAGTACAAGTGATATCCAGATGGCTGTCACAGAACGCTGTTACACTTAGGATTGTTTTTATAATAACTGTTAATACATCTTTTTGATCACGATGTGTTGTAGAGGAATCAGATAGAGATATAGTGATTGTTGACAACATAGCATTAGTTCATACTGTGTGATGAACAAATAACAAAAGCAGCATAGTAATATCAGGGGGAACAATGTTTTCAGACTGTATATTTTATTAGTTTTAATGTGAAATACTTAATTTTTGTTCTTTCTAACTGTAGAATTACATAATCTTTTTTTTCTATCACTTCTATATTAACTGTTTTGCTTGAAAACTGCTAAAAGACTTACTTTTGTACTCTTCTTGGCATTATGCTGGTTCAAGCAATAGTAAATTATAAAGCTTGACAAGAAGGATTTCAACACATTTCTTTGTATACAGTAGCAAATGTACTATTTTTGAATTAAGATCCTTCAGTAAAAATTACCATCCAATATAACATGTATGTTAGAAAATGCCTTGTTTATATACAAAACATTTGTATTAAAAGTGCTATACTTTAATACAAAATTCAGAGAAGGACAAAGCGAAGTGGAAAGCTTCTGTAAAGGTTAATGAAGAAACTATTGGCGTGAAACACCTAAAAGAGTGACAAAATAACATTAGTCATTAAGATTTTTGTGGCGTTGAAGAGTGATCTTAGCTTTTATAATAGTCTATTAATAGTCTTTAACCACACAAGAATGTCTTTTCTAATGAAAATAATTTAAAAAGCTATCATAACCAGTTGCTATGGTAGCTTTGGGAAAATTAACTGTTCAGCTACACACTGTGCTTCAGTTAGTTAACGGAGTTGTATTATCTCTGGAGCTTTGTCAACAAATACACTTAAGATACGATGAAAAACACTTTGTACACAATGTTTTACTAGTAATGGAAAAGTACTTTGTATTACATTTATAAACAAGAACTACATGGATCTCCAACACCTTGTAGGGGTTTGTTAACAAATAGAGATTATGGTGGTGACTGTTTAATGCTTGTCAGAATAAGTTTCAGCTTCTAAAACTGTTTTTGTCCTGTTTTTGTTTCCTTTTTGCTGTGGTCCTCTAGAGTCAAAGGTTGCTGGAAAACTTGAAAAACCTGGATTTCATTAAAACTTCGGTACGATCTGCATTTGATACTTTGGTTGTATAGCTTAGTCTTTACATATTGAATGATAAGACTAATTTTGACTCAAAGGAAATTATCTAAAAATATTTAAAACACAGTAATTATTTTTAAATGTTTGGTATCCTTTTTAGTCAAGTTCAGGTGTTCAGTGAAATTGTGTGGCTTGGTTGTGTACGGCCTCTAGATTGTACTTGTTCCATTGCTGTGAACTCTGGCACTCATTGGAGCTGACAATAACATCCAGGAACTGCCTCCAGAGCTTGATTTAATTCCCATTTAAAAGGTCCGTTTGTTCAGTAATACATTTATGAAACTGATAATACATTTATGATAGCAGTTTCCATAAGCCTCTCAAATACATTCTGCCTCCATCTTGCTCATGAGATGGTGCTGTGAACCCCATGACATTCTATGCAAAAATTATCCCAGCTGAGGGTTTTACTCCAGAATTTGTTTCAGAAATGGCACCTGATATGTTCATTTAAAGTTTGATTTCAGTGAAATGCCCTGTTCAACAGGTTTTTTTAGTGTCATTCTGAAAGACAGTTTTTTAAAATTGTTTTTCCAAGAGTAGCTTTGGGAGTTGGAGTTACTCTAGCACTTGTCCCTTCTACCTAAATAATCCTTGCGTTTTTAGGATTCTTAGGACTCAGATTGCCTCCAGAGGTTGCCCAGTCCATTTCTCCTATCCCCAAGGCAGAATCAATTATCTTATTGTTACTCCTGCTGGAACTTTCTTGACATCCCCCAGTGATTCTTGGCAGATTTTGAAGAATGTTTTCTTTAATCATTAATGCCTGAAAATATATAAAGCTAAGTTGACTTCTGTCAGTACAATCTATTTACTAGTGAATGTGCTTAGGTTTCTTGTTCTATGGTGCTCAAAGTTGAGTTATGCATACCTTAAATCAATACAGTTCTGCTTTAACTGAATAATGATTTATTTTCCACTGTTTACAGATATGCTTACTCAGACTCCTACAGAGTTAACATCTAATACTGAGATAGAGTGAACATTGTTACTGCCATCAAAACGAAGTTATCTGCTTTACTCGGCAGTCTATTTTGTATAGTGTTAAATCTTTTAAAAGTCTGAAAAGATATTTATAAAATTTTTTTTTTTTTTGTTAAGGTTGAAGATGAACTGAGTTCACCAGTGGTGGTTTTCAAGTTCTACCAGAAGTATTTAAATAGAGGTATGTGACTTATTTAAAAACGAACAAACCACAACAAACCAACCCTCAGTATCTTCCTTTAAAAAACAAACAAACAAAAAACACCTGCAAATTCTAAAATTAATTTGATTTAGGTAAATTATTATTAGGTACATTATGTGGTGCACTTCTCTTGTGTAACATGCCTTTGAAAAGGTTGTGAACACTGGCCGTAATTTAGTGATAGAATTCATACACGTGATAGCTTTTTTTAGATAGACTGCAGCGTTCTAAATGTGCACAGCAAGTCATTTCTCCTGTCTTGACTGGAGGGAATTTGCATATGATTTTGATCGTGAGAGCAGATGATGATAATCCCCCATAAGCTGCAAACTGCGTTTGAGGGTACTATTGAGGGAAAATCTTCCATTGTTTGTGTTCAGACTTTCTGTTCCTTTCAAACACTTAGTGGCTAGTTGCCAGAACCATATTTCTCTGTTTTACTGCTGTTTTCTGTTGCAGTAGTTTTAGAAGTTGCAGATCACGTGATGACCAGCTCTGTAAATCATGTCAGTAGGTATGGTAGCCACACCAAATGTGGCTCAGGGCAGAACATCCCTACTTGGATGTCCTCTCATGGGAAGAGGAATTTTGTCGTTTTGATTACAACAGAGGATGTTGTTTATGCTGCTTCAGTGCACACATTCTGAATGTGGGGACATGTCCAGCTGGGTGAGGCAAATGACTGATAGAAAACTTTGTAGTATTCTAATGAGTGTTGATTTTAATTCTCTGTGGATTTTTTTTGTTTGTTTGTTTGACGGGGGGAAGGTTCTTAATCTGATTAGTGGTCACACTTATGAAGTAAACCTCTTCATCGTGGTCCAGTGAAATGACTTGTTGGATAGCTTTATCCATTGTTGTGTTTGTCTGAACATCTTTACTAGGGAGAAGTCACCCACCTGAATTCTAAGGATGTTAAATCTTTGGCCCACTTCTGCATATGTTGTGCATACAGTGGGCTTTTAAGTCCTCACTATTAGTTGTGAGTAGTAAAAAGTAATCATTCAGTCTCAATTTAAAAATGTAGCCAAATGCATCAAAGTAAATATTGCAGCCTGCTGTGACAGGATTCTGTTTTGCAAAAGCCCTGTGTTTATTATGGGGGGACTTGAACCTCAGAAATGTGAGAAGTATTTTATGGATTGTTTTAAAGCTAGTACATTCAGCTCTTTGACTCCTAATATTTTTCATGTTCAGCATACCTTAAAAAATTCCTTGTTAGTCTGCTTGACATAGTGTAGATGTGTCACATTACCTAAGGAATGTACTTATCTTTTATCTGAACTTTAGGTTGCCTTTTGTTTAATTAAGTAAACATAAAACTCTTTCTGTCATTCTTGTATCTTTGGATTCAGATCAAACCCCAAATGCTGCACAGGCTTCAACTATTCCACACCCCATAATAAGCAATGAAGGACACATTTATGACACCTTCAATCAGTGGGTAAGAACGGATATTTTCCTCTTTAGGAGAAAAAGAAATGAGAGTTGAGTGCTTCCAGGGGTTCCTTGGTAACTACAGAAGTTTTAGCAGACAAGCTTGGTAATTACTCCTGATCTGGTATCCTTTGCAAAGTCTCCTGGGCATTTGGGATTACAAAGATGAACTTGAAGCACAGTTGATTTCTCACTCCTGATTATTTTGCTTGTAATTGTTACTAACTTTATTACTGCATCCTAAACTTTTGGTAGTTATTTTTTTCCTTGGGCTTGTGGCAATATGCAAAAACTTTTAGAACTCTTTTTAATTGGCTAGATCCTTCATTGATGATGTTTGTTTAATCACGAAAAGACAGACTTTCTTTTCCAGCTCTTAACAGAATCAAACTTGTGCTCACAGAGAGCTGAGCACATCACTCTTGTATTAATTGCATGGTAATCATGGCATACTTAACAACGATTTTATAGAAACTTCAGACCTACAATACTTGCAGCTTATTCTGAATTTTCATTATTTAACTGTGTCCAACTTTTGTCTTATCACCATCAAGATAAAGTACTTTGTTACCAGAGGCGATTTTGAGAAATACAGGGAACTGTGCTGAGCAAGTGGTTCTCCTTAGCTGTGGTAGGAGCCTGACCTGAGCTGGTGGCTGCAAGGCCAAGCTCTGCATTTCTCTAACTGGGCCTTGTCTCTTCAGCTAGGAGAGCAGTTGGCGCAGCTGGTTCCTGCCAGTGGGGTTGATGTGGTAGAACTGGAAGATGAGGGCACGTGTGTGCGTTTCAGCCCGTTAATGACTTCTGCAGGTAACATTCACTTTACTCAACCACTTGTAAAAACTGGAATTTTCCATAAAATTGTACATCAGTCTCCTGGTGTGAAAGCAGATATACTCAAGAAAGTCTTTACTATGGTGAGGATTTTTTTTTCCCAATAAATCTGTATTGACTTTATCATTCCTTTGTGCCTTGGTAGCAGATGCATTAGAGGTGCCTCAGTTATTGTATGTGACATTACCTCGTTACATCTACAGAGATAGATGTTTATTGATTATTTTTTAAAATTCATTAGCAACAGGAGAAGCTCTTGGCTTCTGAGAGTTATAAAAGAAATATCAAGGATAAGTCATCCCCCTCTTTCCTTCTCTCAGATGCTTAACACAAGGAAAAGATGCTTGACCTTTCTACACAGGTATTTCAACGCTGAAATGCTGCTTATATTCAAACTACAACTAATTAACCAGAAGTATTATTTACTAAACCCCAAGGTTCTTCTGTAATTACTGATGTAGGAGGAAAAAAAAATCTGCATTTTGAAAACAATGTAAATTTGATATTTAAGCTAGCACCATACGCATACTTTGTTTAGACCCAGCAGATGCATAGAACAACTTTCAGAGGCTCAGGCAACGAATGGTGGCTCCTTTTAGCTTGCGTGGGTTGAATGGTTTAGGCTAGCAAAGCACGTGATGTTGATGTGAGAGGATCCTAGTGTCCATGGGAAGGTACACTTCAGAACTAAATTACTTGGTGATGCTGTGATTTTGATTTTTTTAAACAGTATAGAAGCAAATTCATTGTCTTTTTGGCTATGGGAAGAGAGTTCTGATGCTAGCTACTGATGCAATGAAAAGGGTATTGTCGTTATCAGTTTGTAAACTCACCTTTTTCACTGCAAATGAAGAAAAAGGCTGGTATATAGATCAAGATACATTGATGCTAACTTGAATTACATTTACAATTAACGTACAAGGTGGTTTCTTTACAGATTACTTGTTTAATTCAGACATCTATGCGTATGTCCATTCACTTTCTTTGTATACTAATACATCAGGCCTTTAGTTTTAGGGACAGAAATACAAGATGTTGATCAGTTGGTAGACTGCTTGAAGATGAAGATACCAGTATTGACAAGTACACTGCAACTGAGGGAGGAGTTTGAGCAAGAAGTGAGAAGAACAGTAGGCCTCTTGTATATTGAAGATCTCAGCTGGCCAGGATTAGGTGTTGTAAGGTACATTTTTCAATATTTTCTTCTTTATGTTTGGATAGTGCAGTAGCACAAATGAATACAGGGTCTCTTTATTAGCAATTTGGATGTGTTGCTTGATGATTAGTCTGTCTTTGCCCTCACTTGACATTTTTGAGTGGTTTTGTTTTAAATAAAACAACTTCTTAATTTTTTTATTATCTAGAAAAACTGAATTGCTGTTTAAGCAAGATTAGAGCTGTGGTCTAATATCGGAGGCAGTATGTTGAAAACAGAAATGTAACATGCAATGTTGCTTTATTTAACTAAGCATAGCATACATTTTTGTCTAGTATGAGATTCACTTATATACTGAATAAAACCCTTTAAATGTGTATTCTGATCATCTGACACAGTCTGCTGGGTAGGATTCTGTACAATCAAAGCAGTTGAAGTATGATCAGTATACTACTTAGAAATCCGTTGTGTTCAGTTACGTTCGTGTTGGCCAGCCTTCACCTCATGCCCAACCAACAAGCTGATGACAAATGCTATTAAACTGGTTGATAGAATGTCACTTTAAGCTTTTGGTTTGTAAAATATAGAAATTTGTAGAAACATGCTAGATGTGCAGATCTGTGTTGTGTTTTGTTTTTAAATGTACTGTAAAGTGAACTGACTCTCCTGGCTTGGTTTGAAGGTACAGCTATCACAGTGATGGGAAGAATGATGACAAACAAGAAAAAGAATTAGAAAAAATTAACACAGAACTTCTGAAAAAATTAAATGAACTGGAGTCGGATCTCACTTTTTCTTTGGGTAACTGCATTATTTTAAAAAACCTTACATTTAAGCTAACAGTCACTTTACTGGTTGAGCTATAACCTTTCAAGAGGTCAGTCATACGTAGGTCATTATAATGGAAAATTACACTACTGTGTATGTAGTTCCTTTAGAAACAACATCTCTAACTCTGTGTCCTCCTCATCCCTTATTTGAGTTGGTAAATGTTCAGCAGGGTGAGCTGCTTCACTGTTTGCAGAAATACTTGTGAAAACTGACCTATGAGCACCCAGACCTGAAAGGGTTTCCTTGTCAGAGGGAGTGAAAGCCGCAAGTGTTCTCCTTTGTAAACTGAGCTTTCTCGGGAAGTTTGGTACCTAGTGAAAAGCAGGTCTTGTTAAAAAAAACTACTGACCAATTCACTGCTTTCTCTGGCTAGATTAAAGCTTCAGATGACTTTTGTGGTAATTAGCAGTACTTCCAAGCATATATGGTGCCACATTACAGATGTAATAATACTCATTTATTTACTTGAAACTCAGATCTTCTCTAAGTCTGCCTTCAAAAATCAAGTACCCTGGAACTGTGGAACCAAGCAATTGGTAGATGGCAAAAAATGAGTTTGAAGCATATTCAACACTGATATTATGTGATCCCTTGGCTGTATGAAATATCCACTGTTCATCTTGTTTTGTAGTCTGCATAATTTATACCTCTGCAGATATTGTACTTAGTTACTGAGTGTGTGTGTTTGTCTTTATGTGTGTATTCAGATTTCCAGATCAATAAGCAAGGGCATGGCATGTATTCTGAGAATACATTTTTATATGTCACAAACACTCGATTCTCCCTATGTTCACAGGCCCAGAATTTGGAGGACAGAAGAACTGTGTTTATATTGGCATGGTAACTGAGGATCTGGATGTGTCGGAGTTAGTTGAAACTATTGCAGCAACAGGCAGAGAAATTGAAGAAAATTCAAGAGTATGTGTTAATGAACCAAAGAGCATTTCGGCGTCTTTTATTTTTCCATATTAACTTCAGGACAGTTTTGTTCTTTGTGCAAATACTTTGTACTTGCCTGCAACAAACTGTATTAATTACTGTGGAAGTTGTCCACATAATCCATTCTCCTATTACAGGATTATAATATTCTGAGGATGTCTTTCTTTATGTTCATGGTTCTGTCTTTGATGGTTCTATAAAAAAAACTAGTATTGAAATAGGCTCATTTTATCACTAAAATTTAAGCTGTCAAAAAAAAAAAAAAAGGAAGGAGCTTATGGTGAGCCAGTTGCTTTAGGGAGCTAAATGCAGTGAGATTTAAAGTTGGCATAAAAAGTCTCAGATAACTGCCGTAAAATGTGTGGATTTTTTTTTAAATCAGTGGCATAATAACTAAAATTACAAATTATCTATTAAATTACTAATGCTAATGTAAGTCCTTTTTGTAAAAGCATTTACATGATTAGAGTTCTCCCTTGCTGTTAGGATCAGGCATAGCAGAATTCCTATCATGACCTTCATCGCAAATGCCTGTCCTCTCACTCCTAAAGCACTGGACATTTAATTTCCTCAACATAAATAAAAATAAAATAAAATAGAAATAAAAATAAATAAATAAATAAATAAACTTAAGACATCCCACAGGCCTACTTCTGCCCATGGGAATGTTGATTTTGGCAATTAAATTTTTTTGGCAGTATTTCCTGGAGCCTCTACCCATTCTTGACATGCTGTGCTGTTTTGAAGGTGAGGTTATAGAAGATCGATTGGCTGTAGAGTTCCTTCATTTTTTATCTTTTGCAGCTGAGAGATTAGGAACTGGATTTTGGAATATGTGTTACTTTTGTTTTTTATCCTCCCAGAAAGCTGCTTGTGCTTTGCAATATAAAACATCAGCCACGGCAGTCATAGTGGCAGTCGTACGCTAAATTTGCGAGCCTAAGTTGAGCCTTAGCTGGGCTGCCACATACCTGTTTAGGCTTGCTGTGAGTCTGACTTAATTCTGGGCACTTCTGGAAACCAAACTACACTTTAAAAGCTTAAAAATTCTCTGTCGGATTCAGCTTCTGAGGAACACTTCTGTGCTAAGCAGACGTTTGATGAATTTGGGTCACAAGCTGATCTCCAAGTAAAAGAGAAGTAATATACCATTCCTGCTTAAAATGATGTTCTGTCCTCTGGGCATATATATATATTTTAAATCCTGTAATTTACAGTAGCAGTGAAATAGGGCTTGTCAAATGCAAATTTAAATTAGAAAAAGATATCTGACTACTCAATTTACATTCTCAAAGCCTGAATTAAAAAAATACAATTTCAAGTCTAAATACTATATATAATAATATAATTTCTCTTTTTATTAGCTGTTGGAAAACATGACTGAAGTCGTTAGAAAAGGGATACAGGAAGCACAACTTCAGCTTCAGAAAGCAAATGAAGAACGACTTCTGGAAGAGGTAAGACTAAAAAAAAATAGCTATGTAGGTAACTTGTAATAACTCGTCACAACGCAGGTAGCGTGCTCACCAGCCAGTGTTTGATTGTCTCCTTCACAGGGGCTGCTACGACAAATACCTGTAGTAGGCTCTGTGCTGAACTGGTTTTCTCCATTCCAAGCTTCACCAAAGGGAAGAACATTTAATTTAACAGCAGGTAGGATTCAGTGCATATGCAGCCATGTTAAGCTGTGTTCTAGATGTTTCCAGTTTTATACTGAAACTGCAACAGGCTTTCTTGTGCTGATTTGATTGTGAATGATATAATCCACCCTCAAGATGTAAAGGAACATGCTCTTCACTTCTGTAATGCTCAGTAAGAAAATCTCCTGACCTCTTGTTTAGTTTGCATTTTATTCTTGCATGTTGAGTCATTCTAAAAAAGCTGTATTGGATATTGGCATTGGTTAATGCAGGAGTAATTGTTGGCCACACACTCTGCCTAAGTTTGTATCCTTGGAGTTTATTCTGAATGTCAAAATACGTAAGGTCGTGGGGTGGGGAGCTCTTGGGTCTTAGACTATTGCTTCCATGTATGTGCATGGGTTTTCCTTCTTCTGTTATGATACCTGACCTTGATTTCTGTCTGAAATTCTGGTTTCCGATGTCATGTAGCTATATTGCAGTGACAAAGTACTAGTTTCCAGGCAATGGTGTAATGTCTGAGAAAAGGGACAGGCTAAAACTAGCTGAGGTCAAGCGTGAACATGGCTTTGCAGGAGACGGTAATGAATGGAATATTACAGAATATAGGGCTATTATTTTACTCATCTATCTGCAATTCATGACTGGTGATGTGAAAAGGACTATCTAGAGCTTGTGCATCACTCATGGTGATGTACTACCATAATGCTCTCAAAAATTATAAACTTTCACTGTAAAAATTGCAGCAGAGTCTTAAGAATATTTCTGAACTCAGCAAAGTGTCAGTTGGACCTAGAAAAATGGCCCAGCTGTGTGTCTCTGTAATTAGCCAGGAAGGCTTTCAGCTCATTCTCAGCGCGCTGACGAGAAGGGTCTTAGGGCAAGGAAATACCAGGTCTCCTTGGGAATGCTTATCCCATTCACAGCTACGTGTCCTTCCAGAGTGCAGTGCTCAATAGCTTGCACCTGGGGATGTGTCAAGCCCAGTGGAAAAGGGTAAGTGGAATATTGGAGGCAGCAGTGTTAGGAAGCAGGAGTGAGGGGAAACTTCATTTATCTTCGTAAGACCCAGCACGCCTGTCCCCAGGTACTAGAAAACAACCACACTTGAGTGGCAGTTTCAGGTCAGCCTTAGCCATACAGTTTCAGAAACATGCATTACAGATAAATAGTTGCATATTTTAGAAATACAGATGAAAAGAAATGTTGTGTATATTCAACTTCTTACTTGCCAATTTCTTTAACCTGCAGGTTCTTTAGAATCCACAGAATCTACATATGTATCAAAAGCCCAAGGAACAGGTACTACTCCACCACCCACTCCTACTTCCAGCCTTACAAAGCAAAGACTTCCTGGTAAGTTTCAACTCGGTAGTTTTATTTCTAAAACTTGCTGAAGTATCCTAGCCTCAGCACACATCTGAGTTGTGTGACACAGGAAAACCTGTGTGATTTTCCTTTCCTAATATCTGGAACTTATCTTTCAGTGACTTAGGTCCTCCTTAAAAATAATTAATTTAAACATGGCACACAATATCACAAGTCTACCTTGTCTCCCATAATTCTTCCTGGGATAATGGTTGTGTTAGTAATTAAGGTAGCTTTGACTGGCAGGGAAGCCATAGTTCTAACGCCCCTTTTTACTTCTGGCTGGCTTCCAGCCTGTGATTTTCAGTGAAACTTTTTACCCTTCACTGTGCATGTATGCAGCTTGTTTCTCAGCTGAATTTTCA
>CM021778.1:9791143-9862363 GCA_011076525.1 Nettapus auritus
CTCACTAGGAAGCCATAAATCTCACTAGGATGCCATAAGAAAAACTAGGATGCCAGAACACTCACAAGGATGCCCTTACAATCACTTTGATGCCGTAACACTCCCTGTGATGCCATAACACTCACTATGATGCCATAAAACTCACTGACATGCTCTAACAGTTACTATGATTCTATAACTCTCACTATGATGCCATAACACTCACTGGGATGTCATAACAGTAGCTAGGATGCCATAACACTCGCTGGGATGCCATACCTCTCACTAGCATGCCATAACACTCACTGTTTCTTTGCAGTTGTCAAATGAAGATACTTTCTTTGAAACTTAACCTTGTGCATACCGCATCTTGCATTTGATGCCTTCATCGGTACTGTATTCTTCAAACTCTTTACAGGTCAAAAAATTTTTAAAAGGTCTCTAAGAAATTCCGATGCCTTTAGTGAGACCAGTTCAGTCAGCCACTGTGAGGACTTGGAGAAGACGGATCAGAGACCCCCAGCTCTATCCCCTGGCCAAGAGCAAAGGTCGCCAGAGACAGAACAACTGGAGCAGCAGCAGCAGGAGGGGGCACAGACACCAAATAAAGGCACTGAGGACATTCCGAGGGACTGCACAAAGGTAGAGGAACAAGAAAGTCAAAGATAAAATCTGTACTGTGGATTTAAGACTTTGCAGATGAATCACATGCCCTGGGAGGCAGGGTATTGGTGATGCATTTAAAATGTGAACAGTGCCACACACTAGTACAGTAATAACTACTGTATCTTATTAACTGGGATTTTGCACAAATATAAATTATTCCCCCCATGGGACAGAGATTTGTCTTACTGTACACTTATTACAGTTGCTTTAATCCTGTACATGTCAGTGTCACCAAAGTGGTAGTGAGATTTATTAACTGCTCGTAAATATTTGTAAAAAAAATAAAAATTGGCAGTTACAGTTCCTGTAAGATTTTAAGCATGATAGTAGTTGCTAACTGGTCAGCCATGCACAAAATTAAGAATAAAGTTGCACCGAATAATTGTAAATTGACCTTATTTTATGTGAATATATTTAAGAAACTGCCAATTTTTCACCTTTTTTATATTTAAAATTCAGTTTAGCCTCTCCTGCAAACCATCCTAGTCACCCTGGCTCCATTTTGCCTTTTTTTTAACCCTTACAAAGAGCATTGCCAAGCAGTTGGGGTGCAGTCAGTGTTAGGGATGGATGCCCGTGTGTCTAGGAGTCACTGAACTTTGCCATCAGTTGTTTTGCCCCACTGTTGTATGACTTGACCCTGAGTACAGTGGGACTTTGAGAAAGAAATTGTCTCTGCATGCCTAAATGGCTTCTTGCTTCTACCACTGAAAAGGATGACCAACCCATCGTTATTTTCCTTTGCACGCCAGTTATAAACCAAATACTATTGAATACTGCTATGTAGTGTAACTGGAATTTTTTTCTGTTGTGTATTTTTAAAGCTAGTTATAGTAAAGCTTGCAAAAAAATTGTGCTGGTTTCAACACTTATTTTTGAATAACAGTAACTTGCCTATAGTAGAAATTGTACAGATTCAGTGAAATTGCATAGTTTATTTACACTACAGCACAAGTTCTTAGGCTCCAGGACTATTTAATGCACAAGTTACGCTTTGGATACATCAAAAGCTAAGGTGTAGAAGTCTGTCTCCCAAAAATATTGTAGTTACTTTGCTGCAAATTTTCAGCCCCTTGTGGAAAGGAGATCTTTGGAGAAGGTTGCTTTCCCCAAGGGAATCCCATCCCATTCCTACAGAGCTGGATACCAGTCCTGTAGTTAGCTTTGTTTTTCCAAAAGATGTTAATTAACACTAACATAACGGCTATAGTGGTAGCAGAATTAACTTGGATAATCTGAAAAAATTGTTTGTTTGTTTTTTGTTTTTTTTTGAATTATACCGTCACCTGATTTGACTTTCACCATCTAGATCCTGTGGGGCTGGGATGCCACAAACAAGGTTAATTTCACTGCTGGAGTAATTTATGTAAATCAGAGTGCAATTTTTCTAAAGTGCAAAAACAATTAAGTTGACTAGTCTTCCTTATTGGTTTCTTTGGTGCAATGAAGTATGTTAATAAGAGTAAGTTGTTGGGGATCAAGGTATCACCACAATGATTAATTTTTAATGTTTTTATATTTGGAATTGTTAAATCAGTTTTGTTGGAATGAGCTTCATTCTTTAGATACTATCTGAATGTTTCAATAAAGATTCTTCAAATTATTAGTCTTGACTTACGGGAACTTCCTTCAAAAATAGCTCTTAAAGTCCACCCAAGCTTAACTGTAGGTTATTTTATTCCATTTTTTTCAGAAAATCATTTTCTAAAGTATAAATTCATGCAATAAAGGCTTTTCCCCTTTGCCTCAGCACTGCTACCTCTATCCGCACTGATCAAATTACTCTGCTAAAGGAATAAACCAGCAACAAAACCAAATCATTACTTCAAAGTAACAGTGATCCCTACTGAAGTAATGCAGATAGAACAAGTTACTTCTGTCAAAATATTTTATTTTGGAAAGCACAAGAACAGCAGTGCCTATAACCAGCTGTGGCATTTTGCACCAACTCACTCTTCCTTGGGCAAGGCTACGCGTCCCTCAGATCTTGTCAGAACAAACCTGTTCCCACAACCCGTCTTGATTTTTTCTGTAGATGCGAGGTTTCCTATCAGGAAACAGGGAGCGTGATGGAAAGGGATGTTCTTTTAAAAATGTTAATGTAGATCTAATGTGGGAAACAAAGTGGGGTGGCTCAGCCAAGGGTGACGTGGAAAGATTCTGAAAAACAAGATGAGAGCAAAAGCTGCCTGAGATTCAGAATAGAAAGTTCCCAATTACTCTGCCTTTTAATAGGAGTATTTTCCACCCTCCCCAGCAGTACACTGAGGGAAGCTCTAACAGCCCCTGCCCATCTCTGTGCTCAGCCAGGCGAGAGAAGGAAAAACAAAAGCCAGTGTCCCAGTGCCAGGTACCTGTAAGATCTGTTGATCATCTTGTTCCAGCCAGAAATCTACATGCGGGAAAGGCCTCCAGAAGTAAGGCCCAATGTGGAGCTGTTCCTTCTTGGCATCATAAATGTTGGTCAGCTGGAAGGACACAGAACAACTTATAGGGAGCCTTAAAAGTGCTTAAACAGATGAAAGAAACAGAATTAATGCAGACAATTAATTAGTAATAATAAAAAGTTAATTAATAATAAAAGTGTGGAAGGCATTAAGCAGCAGCTTTTGCCTTAAGACAGAGGGGGTGCCACCTTCATGCCCGTTCCATTGCGATTAACCAACTGCTCTGACAAAGACAATCCTAAACTGTAAGAACAAGCCCAGAACTGAACAATACTGCTGGAATTATTTACGGCCATGACCCAGATCTCATTTTACATAAATTACACCGCCAAAATCTGTAGGGCTATGGGCATAACAGCACGTGGAAGTGCTCTGTACTTCCCAGATAAGGGTTATTACCCTTGCAGCAGAAAGCTTGGAAGAGTTTCATGTCCACTGCTATCCTTTGCCTCCACTCTTCCATATTTCCCATCTGTTTTGCTACTGCCAGAACACTACCACCGTATTTTTCCTCCTTTAACTACTGACAGTTCATTGTCCCTCAGGGGTCTTCCAGCAAAAATACCCAGGTTGGGGATTTTTTCCCTCTGCTTTTTACTCACTCTTGCTCCTGTTAAAATATGCGCTGAACGCAAATCCTCATCGGGCCCTTTTTCTGGGAAGGTCGCAGGGAAAATCTCTGCTGTTTTAACATTCACAGCTGGTAGGAAACAGTTTAAACAGACAATTAATTCTCACAAAACACTGGTTTGAAATGATCACATCCACATCACTGCTACGTAGCAGGAATTCTAGAACATGTCAACTGCATTTCTCGTATTCCTCCGTACCCCAGACCCATCAGCTCTATGGTAGCACTTTTCTACTTGTTTTAAGAAGAAAACTTCTCTTTCTGCCTACACCTCCAGCAGCAGCAATTCACTTAACTTCTAGGACAGGCTTTACCTAAGTCATTAAAAACAGCCCATTAGCTATCAGAAACTCAACAAGTATCCAGTTAAAAAAATAAGCGAATTCTAATTTAACTCACCTATTCCATAAATGATTGGGAAGTGAATATCCTTCTCTTCTCTGTCATTTAGTTCTGTAAGAAAAAAGGTCAAACAGAGAGCTTTGGTTTTTTGTTGTTTTGTTTTTTTTTCTGAGCAGCACTCATTTGTGTGTTACCAGAGAAGAGCAGATCTGATGTTGCAAAAAAGGACAGAAAAGAAAAACAAAAAACCAACACACACAACCAGGAAGCTAGAAAGAAATACAGGGAGGTCAAGGTCAAGATAAATATGCCTGGGGCCTGGAGTGGAACTCCCATCTCGTAACAGCATGGCCAGCTCTGGTCAGCTGTCATTCCACTTTCTGGGCAGGCAATTTACAGAAAACAAACAAAGAAACAAAACTACCATGCTGCCAAGTTCAATGAGGCAAATCACCAGGGGTATTTAAATGCAAAGATGGTGGAAATACGACCTGAATATAATACAAAGGAGAGGAAATTACTTCTTCCTTTCTGCGACATCGCACACTGTGACCTAACTGAATGAGTTTATGAGTTATTAAAGAGTCTTAACAACACCAAAGGTTGGTAAGTTCCTTTCTCAGTTGCCTCTCAAGATACTCACAGCTGTACAGTCTCCTTCCACAGGACAAAGGTGAGGAAATGACCCGGTAGTGATCCCAGGTGGCCCTACTACCAATTGACTTTCAGCAGCATTTGCTAAGGAGAGACTCCTCCCTGAACTGGCTATCGGACAGCAATACACACTACCAGCAACAAAATTAAAGCTGACAAACCAACACAGAGGACTTCTGCTGTTCTTCCTGAAGAGATTTTAAAAAGCCATGTGTGAAAAGACCCCTGCACTTTGACTTCAGTGGCTAAACATACTTAAAAAATAAGTAGTCATTTTCTTACCTGTTACGCAGAAAGTCACCAAATGAACGTCGTCTGGTTGGAGATCAAATGCTCCTACGGCAACAACGATAGCAGCAATGTGTAAGAGTGACTGGTGGCAAAGCAGCTGCTGTATATAGACGAGGGGGCATTATCAGTGCTGCGCACTGCGGAATGGGTGGGCAGAAAGTACCTAATGCACTGTTCCTGGATAAGGCAACAGAGCAAAGAGCAGTTTTCAGGTTTGCTTCAAACCAAGTGTTATAAAATTAAAGCCACAGCTACTAAACGTAATTGACAGAAAGTAGCCACTTGTAACGGCAAAAACATGCTAAAATGTGCCACTTGCTCCTGTTACTGGCACTGGCTTAAAGTAGCTCTGGTACCATCACATCATCTCTGCTTTAGCTCACTATACATTTCATAACTCATATTAAAATGTACTTCCCTAAAATGTTACATATAGAGTGAGCCAACCCAGCCTTTCATTAGATGTATTTTAATTCTGCTTTTCACCATCCCACACACAGGGAATTTTATTTTTCAGTTCTATTGGAAATACCATGTTACCGTTTTAAATTGTAACCTGGTACATGAAAATCAGAAGGTTTTAAAAACTGACCAAAACATCCTGTACACAACTCTCACGCAATAGATAACACACAGAACAGGCATCACATCGCAGCACGGGAGGGGGTAACAGGGGCACCTTCCAAAACCTTTGCCAGTTCCAGTTCCCTTTGCATCCCTTTGCCACCTCCCTCCAAACCCGCTGCGCATCCCTGCCCCTGCCCGTTCCCAGGTCGAGGCCTCTCCTCACTTGGGAAGTGCTCAGCACGAGCCAGAGCACTCCAAACGTCCCAGCTGGTCCCTTCCATTCCCCGTTTGTTTGCAAAGCACCACAGACACTTCTCCAGGCTACAGATTTCACAGACAGACATCATCATTCATAAGATACTTCCCGAGTATAATTAATTTCACCCCCCCCACACATTAAGGTACAGAAGGAACAGTAATTAATGAAGGTATAGGTGTAGACAGTGACAATGCCTGCCCCAAATCCCGTAGCATGTCAGCAGTGGAGCCAGGAATCGAGCCCAGCTGAACTAAGCCCCAATTCCACATGCTACAGCGTAAACCAGGAACAAGTCCCAAGTCCCTGCCCCATCCCACACATGGGCCACAGCAAGCCGCAAATCCAACCCCTCCTCTGTGCCAAGCTCTCAGGTGGAAAAAACACCCTCCTAAATGAATCCAGATGTTTTTCTGTTAAATGACAGGGGGCTCAGGCTACAAACAAACTTCACCCAAATCCAGTCAGAACTATTTGTTTTGGACATGAGAGTGGAAAAAAAGGTGAACTTACTAAGAAGCTGATTAGTAAGTTTTTGTGATAACTGCCTATCATCATTGAAACCTCCAACTAGGTGCAATTCCAGCCTAACAGAGATGGAATAACAGGAAACAGCAGTTAAAAAGACATCCCAAAGTGAATACCTTTACAAAATAATCCCCAGCCCAAACTACAAAGCAATCATTAGAGAAGCCTCACTTGTTGGCCACACGGGTTGCAAACTACAGTTGAACAGTTCTGAACACTTCACAGATCATCCAGGAAACATCACAATTTAAAACAATTCAAGAGGCATTACACACATGCAATTCTAACTAAACCTGGGGTATCTGTGATGGTCAGCACCAGCAGTTTGGGCTTAATTTCATAACCACCTTTCAGTTCCCACAAAAAGGTGAGTTAGATGTGAAGCAGTTTGCTCCTGGGATCTCCAGAACTCTTCTGGACCCCACAGCAGGGCTCTTCTCTGAGAGGTGTCTATGTAAAGAGAACTCTTGTTTGCAAACCTGCTGACCAAACGTCTAGAAAAATAACTAGGGACAATATTGGTTTGGGGTGGAAAGTCTCAGAAGCAACAGGAAAGTGAGCATGAGCATAAATCACCTAACAAGGCCATAGTTCAGTCTTTCAAAACTGGGCAAGCCAATTCATAAGACTGTATCTTCTAAGTTAACTGAGCTTTTGTTCTTATCAAACTACAGAGGCAAAAATCTCCACATCCAGGATAAACCTTGTCAGCTAAATTCTGGTTTGGAGCCTTTTTTTTTTTTTTTTTTTTTTTTTTTTTAATGTGGGACCTAGGAAAATCCCAGATGGATTCCCAGATCCCAAAAGGAATTCACAAGACCAACAGTTAGGGTGGAAAAATAGAGGATAAAACCAAAAGCAGCTATTTGGAAAATTCAGCACATTTGAAACAGAAGTTACTTGGAAACAGTAAGCACCAAACCACACAATGGCATTTTTACAGAGACACCAGTCAGAATAGAACTGTGCTTTAAATCACTGATAGAAAATACCATTGAAATCATCAGCAAGAAAATAGTTTTCATTTTCCATATGGCCCCTGATCAAGAGGTATTTCCTGCACAGTTACCTTGTCTGAACCCCACAAAATTACATAAAAATCCCCCAACTTAACAACTGCTGTTACCTTTGTGAAAACACAAACAAAAAAGCAGAGCTGACCTTCCATAGTCTGCAGAGTTAGAGAAAGATTTTACTGAACTCATGATGAGCGACACCTCAGCTTCTGTGTCTGATCCATCGCAGTGTGTCAAGCAGGTGGCTCCGCTACCTGAGGAAGGCGTGAGAAGACAGTTAGTTAATGACACCAGCGGAGGCTGTTACACTGCTGTCACTTAAATCAGCATCAGTTTACACTGCTATAGCAGTGCAAGAACTTCATCTCGCACCTTCTCACTTCCCGAAAGGACAGCAGCCTCCAGCAGAAGAGATGGGCTGGCTGAATGAGATGACAACCTCTTTCCATGCCCCATTAGAAAATCAGCAGAACTGATGCAAAGGGTACAAACACCTTACTACCAAGGACCAAGCAACAGCTCTAATGACAGAACTCCAGGAAGGTAGCAAGGCTCTTTGCATAAATTCTACCTCTTATTACCAAACCCTGCAGACCCAAACAGTTAAACGCTGCCTCTGGCATCTCTGCACAGCCTGGGACGCAGCAGCCAAGGGAGCTGCCACTGCCCACTGCAGCAGATCAAGTTTAGGATCGGCTCATTCAGCAACCAGAACACAGAACCTCAGGTACTGAACACCCTAACTGTCTGAACAAGTCATTCAATTAATGCATCACGTGACTTTCTGAGATTCAAGTTTATATAAATGTAATTGCAGTTTACTTCATTAATGCAGCATAAATCAACGCTGATCCTAGATGCGTTACTTTAGAGAGGCAGGTTTTGGTCTGAATGCCTTTTAAGATACCTGTGTGTCGGAGCACAACTAAGTGGCAGGTAGTTGCATCATCTGATCCAAGAATAGAAACAGAACCTATTTTAGAGGAGAGAAACGCTGTAAGAACTTTGCTGTCATAATCATTGCTTCAGGAGGAGACGTGTTTACATTCATACATACCGTCCTTAGGGGTAGTCACTGCAAATTCTCTCTGCTGGACGTAAAGAAGACCTTTGGGTTCCACAATTTGAGCAGGCCGACTTCTCAGAAGTTTTGCCTTTTCCTAAAGATAAATGATAATAGAGACTACAGTGGCTGAATTCTCAGGTGTATCCATTACTTGACAGAAACATCACCTCTGAAAAGCAAAGGGATCCGGGTCAGAGATAAACAAGGCATATTTTGTATTTTGGAGTATTCTGAATTTATTCAGAGTTTGCATTTTCCTGCCAGCAACCTAGTCAATTGTTAAATCCCATCACTCCCCCCACACACAGAACCCTCTGGGCCTGCTTTATAGATGATAAAACAGAGGCACAAGAAAAAGCAACGGGGTGTGGCTAAGCTGACATTAGATGACACCAGAGCTGATCTTGAAAGTTTAAAGAGGACAGAAAACAGGTTTTCTTCTTCTCTGAAACTTCTGAAATGGGGGTTTTACTCTCCTAGTGCCACAATCCAACAATTTATTTAATGCTTATCAAAACATTGCTATTTATTTGTACATTGAGTAGACAGAAAACCCAGATTCCTGGGCTCTGACTGCCACAGTGCCGTCACGGAACTGCTGGGTAGGCAGTGAATTCCTATCCTGGGGCTAAAGAAAACATTTTACAGTTTTATCAAATTTGCATTTTTTTTTTCCCCTTCAAAAACATAATTCTTACAAAGAGGCATTTTCTAACGAAATCCGCATTCCCAACGGCTCTGCCCAGCAGCCCCTGACTGCCCGCCTGCCGTCAGGACCACAACGTCCACACAGCCCTGGAAGGAAGCGAGTACCTCCCGCTACAACCCTCACATTTCCTCCAGCTTTTCGGCCCAGCGCGCCGCCCCGACCCCCGCCTCACCCTCTCCTCAGGACATTCACCGCCCGCCCGCCCCCGGGGGACGCGGATTTTCGTTAATTTAGGGCCAGCCCCAGGCTTTTGGGCGTCCCGGCACCGCCCCAGCCCAGGGCTCCCTCAGCGGGCGCCCCCTCAGGGCCGAGCTCGGCCCCGGGCCCCCCCCGGCTCCTCCCGGCCCGGGGGTCCCGGCGCTGCCGCCCCTCACCTCGAGGTGCGGGTAGGCGCGGATCATGGCCGCCGGGGGCCGGCCCGAGTCGATCCGCTCCCCGTTGACCAGCAGCGGCATCGCGGGCAGCGCCCGGGCCCGGGGCGGCTCCGCGCTTCCAGCCGAGGGCCGGGCCGCGCAGGGCGCTGGGAAACGGCGGCAGCCCCGGGGAGGGGAAGGGAAGGGAAGGGAGGGGAAGCGAAGGGAGGCGGAGCGGCACCGCCCGCCGGAGCTGCGGGGAGCTCGGCCGTGCCGCGGGGAGGCCGCCAGGGCCCGTCCCTCGCGGCGCTGACAGGACCCGCCGTGCCGCCGCTGCCCGGGCTCGGCGCCTCACGGGGCCCCGGGCCTGCGGCCGCCTAACTGTGGGCAGTGTGAGAAAGAGGCTTGGAAGTGACTGCGGTGAAGTGCCGAAATTGCAGCTCCACACACGGCCCCAGCCCAAAACAGTGCCCCAGGATGGAAGTTCATCTGCAGAGACGAGGGATTTCCCACCCCGCTGCCCATGATGCGTGACCAGCAGTAATGGCCGGAGAGCTACACGGGGACAGGGACAGGCCGAGCAAAGGGGACTGCTCTCAACTGGGACTGAAAACAAACAAAACCACAAACAAAAACAACAGTATGCTCTAGCTTTACCTTTCAAATCCCATTTTCACAGAGTCAACAGTTGCAGCAAATACTTTCTTCAAAAGATGCATTGTGTTTCACAGGAGACCTAACCCAGTACAGCAAACTTCCTATCTCTGAACCAGCAATCCTCTCAGTATTATCAGCAGCTACAGAATTCTTCAGCAAAATGCCAGCACCCACCAACACTCCTGGCTGCAGTTACATGTAGCAAACCAAATCTGTCACAGGAACTCCCTGGTGTTTCTATGATCTCTTCTAACTCAATTTTGTTTTAAACAAGTCCCTTAAGTTGACTATGCAACTTCAGTAGACAGTTCAGTGTAACATTACAAATGTGCAGACATGGATATCTTTCCTTATTCTGTCATAGCTCTTAAACGAGACATAGAAACTCCAGAATCACATACCTGATATCACAACTTGTGAAGTTTTACACAGCCCCAGTTCCTAAGCGACTGACTACATTGGAGTTAGATGAGCTTTAAGGTCCATTCCAACCCAAGCCATCCTATGATTACTGAAGACATAAAGGTGAACAGAAAAAGGCAGAATTCAGAAGACATCTTCCTTGCTGGTGCTGTGAGAAGGGTTCTTCTATGCCAGGAAAGATACAATTATTTCAGATGGAAATTGTTTATTGCTCAGGAAAGACAGTAAAGAAGACTAAAATTAAAAACAAAAGCTAAGCCCCAACTTACCCAATGATGAACAGATCCCACCAACAAATTTTACAGTATCATCCCTGAAACTCATTTTCACTCTGTCAGAACAAACATCCCAACTTTTGAGAAGCTAGAGTGCACGGAGATCTTTGGTTACATAAAGAGATGTTTTCAAAGGTGTGGAATTGGCACCGTTTGCATCAGTCTTTATTGGCTCTGAATAAATACATTGCCTTGAAAGCCTACAAGTTTGGACACTGAAGAAGGGCAGATTTATGAAGTTGGACAGCTATGAAGAATTTAGTCCACCAGGCATGAAATTTTCAACTAAACATTACACAAATAACTTTTTTTCTACTGCTTATATTCTCACATCTAGAAGTCAGCAATCATGGAAAATATAAGAAATCTGCACAAAGAAACTCTTCACTGACACACAGACAACAAAATGACAACACTGACACCATCAATTCCTTTCTATTAGGGATACGGGTGTTTTTTGTTGTTTTTTTTTGTTTGTTTGTTTTGTATGTTTGAGTTTTGGTATTTTCAACATTCACATGTAAAATTCAATCCTGAAAATAAATACCTGTTTCAGAGTGCTTCTCAAGCACCTCAGAGAAAACTATCTACAAATCATACATTCAGCTACTCCCATTTTCAACACTTCCAATAATCACCGCCCTACATGCCTGACCATTCTACGTGCCTGAACAGCTGAAAAAATTGTGTCAGCTAAGTTTTTAACCAGCAATAATGCTTATCATCTGAATACATGTACCATTATCCAGGGGCTTTACAAAATACTGCTCTACAGAGAGGAAAAGCTTAGAGATGTGTGCAAAAGAATCACTGTTAAGAGTCAGTTCATGGCTTTCCTATCACAGGACCATACCATTAATTGAAACCAACTAAAAAAGGTCATCAGAGAACAGTTTAAATACTGACAGTGTACTTCTGGTCCCACGGAAATCAATAGGAATAAAGACCAGAATTTCACCCGCGATATATAAAACCTCATAGAGAAACATTAGTAAATGAAAGTTCTTAAAAAGTCAAGAAAACCTATAAAAAACCCTCAGTAAGTCATAAAAAACATTTCAATGTGAAATTTGTAAAATATCACCCTATTTATTCTCTAGTCTTTTCTAACAATATATGAATTTATCATAACACATCTGTAGAAATGTGATGATGAAGAAATAATTATTTTTCTTAAATGTAGTTACTTAAACATTTGCCAGTTTGGAAAGTTGAGCTCAAGTCTCTTTACGAGAAAAAAATTGCACACAATTTTCAACCTTTTCACTTCTGGTTGGTTATCCAGGTCAGTGTGGGTATTGCACATAACAGTCTGGAGGAGAGCCAATGCTGCTCACTGGGCTCCGGGTATTTGACTCATAAGAATTTGGAGCAATTTCAACCACACCATCATTTTGAGGAGTTTCTCCTTTCAAAAAGTCGTCGTCTTCATCTTCAGAAGTACCCTGCAGAAATGTAAAATGAACAGTGAGAGCAGAAAGTGAGAGCACATCTCTATTTGACAGATTTGAAAGAAGTAATGAATGTTAAGACCAAAAAGGGTATTTCTAAAATAAAATTTGAAATGTTGCCACAATCAAATCTGCTAATCAAAATTACGAAGTTATCAGTTAACAAAACACACCCAAAAATATGTTATGGCTTTGTAGATTTGTACAAGTTATCACTGTTTCACATGTTATCACAGAAAGGAATATAAAACACACAGTTCAAAGGGCTTGAACAAAAAACTGACAAAAAATAGACATTTTGCAAGAAGGTAAGTAATAAGCTACGTAGGAGTAGTGGAAGGACATAATAAGACTTAGGTTGTATTACAATTGTCATAACTAGCTGGAATGGCAAGAGAATCGGAAATACTCTCACTACAAAATACTAAACCATACCTACGTAGTGTATTTTCCAGTGCAACCTGACAAACTCCTTCTGCAGAGGGGAAAAATATTCTCAAAGCAAGGCTGGATCAATCCCTAAAGCTTCCTTTATCTAAGTCATTTTCCCATAAATGTTTATTATGCTTATACTCTCAAAAAAATAAAAAAATAAAAAATAAAAAAAAATCCTGTAATAGAAGCAGCTGACAAGAGATTTTGCAAAAGCTGAACTACATTTCGATCAGGAAAGATTACCCTTTTAATGGGTTTCTTCAGATTCTCAAGATCTTCAGCACTCATTTCTTCCCAGAACTGATAAAAAGGATCAATAGTCTTCTTTGATCTGAAAACAGAATTAAAACACAAGTTAATTTATTCAGTAAAAGTAGGTGTTTTTTTTTTTTCATTTTAATAATACAATGGAAAATGCTTGGAATTTTGATAGCTGCCTTTAGTATTTTACAAGCTATTAAGTCTCTATATAATCCCCAACTAATCCCATGAGTAACTTCATTTTGCTGATAAATATAAATTTAAAATATTTGCTTGAGGAGTTTGGTTACAATCAGATCTCCTGAGTATTTTTAATAGCTACACTATCCTCTCAATTAAGCATAATTTTCTTCCATTTTTTTAACTGATAGTTTTGTATGGGTTCTTTTAAGCACATGTATTTCTAAGACAGGTCTCCCTTCTATGAAAACAGCTTTCTTTCAAAAGACAACAAAAGGAAGGTTGCTCTGATAACATTTACATAATTAAAGCATCTGTCCTGGTTTCAACTAAGACAGGGTTAATTTTCCTCCTAGCTGGTAGAGTGCTGTGTTTTGGATTAGGATGAGAAGAGTGCTGATAACATGCAGATGTTTTAATTGTTGCAGAGCAGTGCTTACACGAAGCCAAGGACTTTTCAGCTTCTCACTCCGTCCCGCCAGCAGGCAGGCTGGGGGTGCAGCAGGAGCTGGGAGGGGACAGACCCAGGACAGCTGACCCCAACTGGCCAAAAGGGTATTCCGTACCATCTAGCATCATGCTAAACAATATATGGGGGGGCTGCCCAGGGTGGGGGGTCCGGCTGCTCGGGAATAGGCTGAGCATCAGTAAGCTGGTGGTGAGCAATTGCATTGTGCATCACTTGTTTCGTACACATTATTATTAGTAGTATTATTATCATTATTATTATCCTGTCTTAATAAACCGTCTCTATCTCAACCCACTGGCTTCATTTTCCTGTTTCTCTCCCCCATCCCAGAGAGGGAGGAGGGAGGGTGAGCGAACGGCTGTGTGGTGCTTAGCTGCCGGCCGGGTTAAACCACAACAGCATCACAGTGCTAGACAGTTGGAAAACCAGAAATAATCCACTATTCATTAAAAAAAAAATCAAGCTACTTAAATAAGATAAAGTCTCCCATCAAGAATCACCTTGCTCAAGTTTCAAACAAAAAAACAAAACACACACAAAAAACACAAAGCAAAGCAAAACAGAACAAAAGACACACTACTACAACTGCTCCAACAAAATATGCATTAGGCTAACATTATGGTATTTCCATCCCAGGAAAATAGGTTCTGTTCCTTCTTCATCACTTTACACCCCAGTAGGGATAAATTTCTATTAAAATCTCTGACAGTCTCTGGTTGAAATATGCCACAAGAGAAGTACTAAAGCTCAGGGAAGAAAGAGAACTGTGGGAACCTAAAAGTTTCTTACAGCTTTTAGTTTGTTGTTTTCTATAAGACAGAAATGAATTGTGTATTTTTAAACGATACCTTTTGAGCACGTAGGGATCAAAGGGGAAGAAACTGTCAAGCGGGTTAGTGCATGTCTGCACAAGGTCACCCCCAGTCCCACTCCGAACAACTGGTATGAACTGCCTGTTGTTCCTCTCAATAATTGTGTAGCAGAACACCAACTGGTATTTCCTTTAAAAAGGTAATAAAGGAAAGATGAGCATTTCTAGCACGCAGAAAGCAAGTATTTCAGATGGCACTGAAATACAAAAGTTATTTTTAACAAACATAAACATCACTATCTATTTTGCAATTGGTATTAGGGGTTTTCAAGGCAGTCACCAGAAGAACGCATGTAGGAGTCTATTCTTTTCCTCAGCACTCCTGAAGACTTCACTCCAAGTAGAACCATAATGGCACCAATACAAAACAATAAAACAATTCTATAGTACTGTAGGATTTAATTGAAACTGAACCAGAAATAAACTTATCCCACTCTGAATATGGGGAATCTTATACAAGTTATCTTGGATAATACTCAATACTATCCTAACAAAACCCACACTCTAAAATAACTGTGCTGTTATTATACATACACACTCAAATCTGTATCTACCTGAAACTGAAATAAATGTATAGGTACCTTGTAATAGCAGCAAATAAGTTCACAACAGAGGGTATACATATCTTCAGAGGGTTTAGTTGACACATGACAATGCGCTCAAAATTTAAACTCTGCAGATATGACAGACCTTCAAAATAAGAACAATTAACAAACGTATTATATCCAGGTTATTTATCATCTAAACTTAGCATTATTTCTAAGAATTTCCAGTCTTACCAGCCTGTACTCTGCACAAGACCACAGAAGCAGATACTAACGCTCACTCTTACAGTAGAGATCTACCCCACGGCTTATTGATCAGAAAAACTGCCACAGCTGAGGGACCCTTCCAACAAAGACACTACACTTACACAGGGACTGACAGAGATAGCACCATTATGGACTATAACAGATTATTAACTGAAGCTCACACTAGTTTTATACAGCTGAAATTCAAACATGCTCAGTAAGTGGGGCCAGAAATCTATGCTGAGGAGTTATTTGCACTGTTTTCAACAGGGAAGAAAAAAAAGGATCATTTAGCTTTGTAGCCCAGGTGTATTGTATAAGCCATCTTACTTCCTTTAGAGTATAATGTAAAGTTGCCATCAGATACTTAATCAAACTGACTGTTAAAAAACAAATCAAGAGTTAAACGTACAAATTAATGCCAATGCCCTTCAAACCTAATACACTCACCTTTCCTTAAATTTCCATCCAAAAGCTGCTTGTGACGGAAAATAAGCGTATAGAATGCTGCCTGACATGTAGAATAAAATGGCCCATGGAGAGCTACATCACAGTAAGCATTAGCCCCTGTATCCTGATTATCAATGTATTTATGCATCCAATTAACCAGCAGATCCAGGCATGCTTTTACTGTACTATAATGGAGAAAAACAACGTGTAAAAATAACATCTGCAAAGAAAGACATTAAACAAGTATACAAAGATCTCAGTGGTTATAAAAACATCAGTAAGAAAAATCTCACTGGAAAAAGTAGCTTCTGTCATGAGCTTTCTCCTTTACCTCAGCAGGAAATGAAACAACACACCAGCACTAAAAATCTCAAACAGTGAAAGCACAAGATGCCAGAAGAGACAAATGTGTGAATGCACACTGTATTTGACGTGCACAGTAAGCAACAAAAATCTTGGGCCATGAGCCGTACAGACAGAGATGCCTCCAATGTCCAATTGCAATACCAAGTTAACATTAAAGTCACTGAACTCACACTTTGAACAGCATAAAAATACACAATGTGTACATAGGAAAGACATAATTTTCACTCATTTGCTGAAGTACTTGAATCCCATATGTATCCAAATACTTGGACACGACTTCCCTGTCTCAGAGTCTAAGTAAAATGCTTAACAAAGGCTATTAAAAATTCTGCTTCTGAATATCAGATATACTGAGATATATATCCATGATATTCAGATATACATCCATGGCTCTGCCTGAAGACAACATAACCCACCCATGCTTGGTATTTCTTGGTAAGTGAAGCCTTAAACAGCAAGAAACGAATCCTAGCAAACATTAGCCTGTATCCTGGAAATACAACACCTTCCTGGAAAATTCAAGATGATACTGAAATATTACTGTGGACAAGACAAACAAGACTATCAATATTGGTTTACTGGCAAAACTGTGTGAATAGAAAACTAAAACTGGATGCACATTCCAGGAATTCTGTACTTAGCCTCAACGTTTATCATAAATTGTTTGGTTCTACTCATATATCAAAACAACTTACACAACTGGAATAAATTTAGCTCTTGCCAAAAAGCTGCCAATATAGCTGCCAGCAGTTTGCCTGATCACTGAAGGATTGTTTGGATCATGCAGTTTTTTCCAAAGATGGTCTAAAAATGCCTCAGCCAAACCCTGGAAACAAGATACATAGAAATCATGAGTTGTTATGCTGATAACACTCAGTAATAGATTCCTAACATTCAATTCCCACAATTTCCATAAGCAAACCATAAAAAGAATCCCTCCATCACTGTAAGTACATACTCCCACTGGTGGAAGAACACTATTTTCCGTGTCTTTTTCTGTAGTTGTAAAAAAGTGAATGGAACCTGAAATTTAGGACAGAGTGTGGAATAGATACATGAGAAGTCTTTAAAAACAAGAGGTGTTAAACAGGAAGCAACTGTTCACCATCTTTGTAGCAGAAGGGCATCCAATGAAAACAACAGGAAGCGGAATTTAGGAAAACAAAAGAAGTGATTCTTCACTTTAAACAATTATATTCTGGAACGTTTTGCCACTGGAAGTTCATGATGCCAAAAATACACATCACTACAAAAAACAATGAGGTACTTTCCCTGTTGAATTTGTCCATCACCTGCCATTACCACAAAGGATCATCACTTTGGCTCAGGAAGTTACTGGGCTATTGCTGGAGGCTGAGAGGGCATTCGTGCAAAGCACCATAGTATGCTTGCCCCATTCCAGTACTCTTCCCAATACATACACTATTCACCATTGCCAAAGGCCAGGCATTAGCTTGATGAGATCCTCAGCTACTCCTGTGCAAGAAGCATGGGTGTTCTTATTTTAAAATGGTAATAGAACAAGCAGTATTTTGCTTAAGAGATAGAAAAGTGGAAGGAGGAAACAAGCAACAGATACAAATTCCAAATTGAGGAAATAAGTCAGCATCTTTAATAGTTTTGGAATGCTGGAAAAATTTACTACAGCACTGTGCCTCAGGTTCAAAAGTCCAATTGATTTCTGTAAAAGACATCTACTAACCAAGTTCCTTCACAGTGGATTAGATTTGAGCTATTTGCTGTTTACAAAGAGCATGGCAAGACCAGAAATATAATGGCAAGCTTGAAAAAGCAAGTAACAGAGAAGGGAAGAAGTAAAGATACTAACGAAGCCTGATGTATCTTCAGCCAAAATGTAAGGTAATGGTAGAATTACAGCAGAAAACAACTGTTTTTTGTAGAAAAGGCAAAATAAGGATGCAGAAATAACAGAAGTCAATTTTAAAAACAGTTTCTACTCACCAATTTAAAGCTACAGATGTAGAACATGAAATACTGCACGTGACATGAAGCATGAGTTGGTAAAATGAGCTTGTCAAAAACAGAAACCAGGTCCCGATACAAATCCTTTGTCTTGTTGATATCAAGCTTGCCTACACAACAACAAAAAAAGCCATCTCAGGTTTTTTCCTCGTGTTGTGAAACTGACATTTATATCTTTCTGAACCAGCAAGAGACATGTTAAAAAAAAACAAAACAAAAAAAAAAAAAACACAAAACAAGAAAAGCCACTATCAAACTAACTTGCAAGCTTATCTAGCATCTAAATCAAAAATGTTTTTAGTAAGACCTTCCAGGACTTCAGTTCTATTAGTATTTACATTGGTATATATGAAGAATATCTGCATGATTGCACATATATAATACTGGCAGACATGCAAACTTTGCAATTACGTGCTAATTTGGAGGAGCCAGAAGAAAACACTAAAAAATAAAATACATGACCAATGTGAAGACAATAAAGCAAAGTGTTGCTAAATATTGTTTTAAATAAGTAAATCAAACACATTCAACCCCTTAGCAAATGCCTATTTAACTAAAAAACTATTTATCCTTCCACTCCTTGTAGTGCTACAGCTTGAATTCAGTGTCATATTTACATAATCAAAATGTCTGCAACTGAAGACTAATGTCATAAAGGAACCTTTGCATCCTCAGCCAGTAAAACTGTGGTCAAAGACAGGAACGTACCAACAGCAGAACTACACCACTGAAGAATGAGGGCTTTACCTTGTGGAAGCAGCTGAAAGCAAGAATTCCTCTTAATTTTTTTCTCACTTGTTAGCAAAACAACAAATTCAGTGCTTATATGTTCTTACCATCCACATGGCAAACATCTTTAATATACGAAAACAGGATGGTCATCAAAATATCAAGCCGCTCCGCAAGGGGATGGGCCATTCTCTCACTACTGGAAGAGACAACTTTGTTTCCTTTTCTTTCTTCATCTTCCTCCTGTTTGATAAAATTATAGTCATGCACCTTTTACACATACAGTATCACAAAGACAGCAATTACAGGAAAAGGTACATTTCTAAGGTAAATTTCTATGTTTATGCTGAAGGGTTTTATTTGTATGTTTGTATAGTTTGCTTAGTATAAGCAAATTTTTGCAGACTAAGTCAATTAGCATAAATTCTTTAATAAGCTTTATATATAGCTGCTTGTGTTTTTACATAAAGAAATTGATCCACTGTGTATACGCTGGATATTTACATAAATAAATTCAACGCCTGGAGAATGCTGTTAAGGTTTGAAGATGTTTCACTTTTTCCTGCTTGTACCGCAGCAACAATAAAGCAATAATGTATTCCTACGCTTCCTATAGAGACATCTCAAAACTGAAAAATTTGGAGTAGAACAAGATAACCAACCATGTCAAAAAGTCCCTCCTCTGCAGATTTTTCCCCACTATCAGAGTTATTAGCAGCTTCTTCAGCATCCTCAATATCTTGCTGTGGAGTACTAACCTACAGTTGCAAACAAGAAATTAAATTTTATAAGACTGTAACAGCAACAGGAAACCTTCTTGTATTATCTATATAAAGAAAAGGCAACACTAATAACTTCCAGGCTAGATCTTGACCTTGACTAAATAAATATTTTCAAGGGAATGATACGTATGCGATGCACACACACTCCAAACTGCCTCCAGAATATAAGCTTTCCCCATAGATCAGACATATGCTCAGGATATGCTGAGGTTCTCCAAAATTAAAAGCCTTAATTTACAATGCTATCCCTTCTGTCTCTTTTTATGACTATAAATCCCTTTTTCAAAGGGATGGTAAAACATATCATCACACATTCTCCACCCATTAGCATTGATCACCACGAAAAAGTTGTTTCAATTGTGGCACAGTACACATCATAGAGTTACTCTCAGGTGTAGTAACATCTTAAGACTGGGAATACAGTATACATCTGGTTGGTTTTATACTGATGACCATGAGCAGTACTGGAACATAACTTTTTGTTTAACTTAATGCTCAAGAGTATTTATTTTCTACTCCGTGAATTTTAACACCAAGCTTTCTTAAAAGGTGATACAGAACAAACTTACATCCAACTTTAACATTTTTTCAACAATAAGCTCCAGAATCTGAAGCCTCAGTGTTGGAAGGTACACTGTAACTCGTAGCAGGTTATGTACGTAACATTCCTATAACACAAAATTAAGAGATAGCTATAATAATGTTAACTGAAAGTCTCATTTCTACCAAGGATTTTTAAACACATTTCTCAATTTGTCATTTAAAGAGCCAGATATAGGTTAAGACAGACTGTACTCAGTCTAGAATAAATTAATATATAAACCAAACACCAACTTACAATTGTCAGACTGTGTTATTGTTAACTTCTTAATCTACTATTTCCATGCTAATTTTTCCAAGTATCTCCAGACAGAATGAGTATAAATATTCTGTAAGAGTTATTCATTTCCACATTCGTTTGTTTCTAAGCTTTCCCCAAGAAAATGAAAACAAGGACATTCCTCACTATTTCTAGAACCAGATGCTAACTAGATGTAGCACTGTTTGAAGTGAGACTAAGAGATCTTCTGTTTAGGTTATTAAAATAAACAGACATTTCTAAATTCTACAGGTAAGTGTTCTCAGAGTCATTCTGATTATAATTCAAACAAATTAATAAACAAGTTCTGTGAGCGTGCACATGCCCACACAGACACATGTACAAATGACAACACTGCAACTTTCATATAGCAAAACTGCCAAGCTAACACATTTAAGTACACTATAGTCTCTTTGTGAATATGCATTATAACACAACCTTTAATTACACAAGGACATATGATTTTTCCACAGGCCATCTGGCTCAGTGCATAAAATGGACAGAGCTAGTTTACTGAAAATATATAAACCGGAGAGATTTAACAACAATGCATGGACCATACTTTAATTATACTCCACTCGAACCCTGCCCTGAAAACACAGTTTTTGATTTCTTCACAACATGCTCCTCATTGAACTGCTTAAATAAAAATAAGTTATTCCCATAATACCTTTTGCGAACTTCTATCCACCTCATTTTACAGATAGGGATCCAATATCCAGAGTTATTATTAAAAAAAAAAAAAAAAAAAAAAAAAATCTAGCAAGGTATACAAACAACTTTTTGCTTTCTTTTTCCCCAGTGCTTGTAAGGTTCAAAACACAGCTCCAATCGACCTTAGATAGTAGAGCAGGGATCTGCCCTTCTATAAAAGAAAATGCCAACATATCAAGTTGGAAAGAATAAATATAAATACCATACAAGAGCAGTAACCTGTTAAAAGATTCCAGCTTGTTTTCTATGACATAGGAGCATTATACTAGAGACGTAATAAAACAATTTAATAGCCTACTCTACTGGCAAATTGGATTTCATCTACATCACCCATTGCTTTCTGTCTGCTTATCAAATCCCCTGTTGTTCTGATGAATGCTTTTCATTTTTACAATAAATGAGACAGGTAGCCTACCGTCTCCTTACTATACAACCCTGAGATTCATCGCCAAACAGGTCCATCTTGTGCATTGATTAAGAATGCAATCCTGTGGAAAAAGATATGCAGTTATCTCATTAAAGACTGGCATAATGCTTATGCACAAGGAACTTAAGTATGTTTGGACAACCTTTTACTAAACCCACACATGGACATAAACATATAAACAATAAGATTTTTAAGCAATACACAAAAAAAATTATATTAAATACCTCCAAATCAATTGTCATACTTTAAAAAGCAAATGAACAAACAAACAAAAATAATGTTCATGGCTCTTACCAGAGTTCTTTCTGATTTATTAATGAAAGGAAAGCTTTCTACAAGTATTGGCATAAGAAACTGCAGTGTTCTGCACAGAAGAAAAAAAAAAAAAAAAAGGAAAAAAAAAGGTACAGGTTGTTATGACGACAGCAAAAACTGAAGCTCCAGAGTTCTAAGAAAAATAATAATTGGAATATTTTCTTATCTGGAGTAAGCTTATTCGCTTACTTCACAGTAACCTTATTTTAAGGTAACTAATTGTATAAAATCTGTTTTTGCAAGAATCACAGAACAGACAATAAGCAGCAAACTTTCACTGTGGGTTTGTTAAAAGCTACTTCAATTAAGTTGCTATAAGCATGACTTTTGCTACTTCCTATTCCCACTCAAATTAAAAGGATTCTCAGCTAGCTGCTGATGCCTATGGAAATTTCAAAATGATTGGACAGAACGTTCTACCATTTAGTGAACATTAGAAAAAGTCACATGATGAAATTAATTATTGTACTGCCAATTAGGAGAAAAAAACCTTTAGTTTTGTAGCTTTAAGGAAAGGGAATATGAAACCTAGGAATGAAATACTTACGAAGGAACATATCTTACAACAGTTTGCAATGCTCTATGGCATGTATTAAAGTTTTCAGAAATGTCTAGAGAAAGAAAAAAAAGTACTTGTTATCCATCGGGTTACAGAAAACCAACTCAAGAACCAACGAAAACAGTTCATATCAACTGAACATTTTAGAAAACCCAAAGAAAATTGCATTTGCTTTTCTTTAAATAAAGTTGGATTGCCTTACTACTAAAATAATTATGAATATTAACTCCAAATAACATTCATGGTATCAGAATAAACTCTGAACTTGCTGCCACCAAGCTAGATATTGTTGCTCTGTTGTCTTCTACAGAAGACAAACTTTGAAATCCAAAATGTATCCCACATTAGAGAAACACAAAATATGTTAAATCCAAGTCAAACAACTAATTAGGCTTCTATAAAGGTAACGTTACAAGTGAACACCACAACAGTAGTCCACCCATCACAAGCAGAACTGAAGCATTCAAGCATCCAGCATTCGATATATAAACTCATGAAACTCTTGAAAGACATTTAGCTGTGTTTGCCTAATCAATAAACACACTAATTACACAGCATTTTTGTTATTTATATCAATTGCATTACCACAGGCACACAACAACACTCAAGAATCCCCTGAACTAGCTACTTTTATTGAGATAAATAAAATTAAAACGAAGTAACTCCTAACTTTTCTTTGGCTTTGAAACAACCTAGGACTAGGAAAGTTTTCCTATGCATCCAGTCATATTCCTACAAATACTCTACCAGAAACAGTATTTTAGGGGTACCAAGGAGTGGGTCACCACACCACTAACTCAAGTACAAGGCATTTTTTTACTCAGGAATTTAAGGATGTCCTGTTTCCTTCCTGCTTCATATTAACTCCAATAATTAATTTCATAAAAATGAAGCAACATGCATTGTATACCTCTTTAGTAAACATTTTACAATAGCATACACAAGCCTTACTTCCTTTATACTCACTTTCATCATCATCATCAGAATCTGAAATATCCACGTCATCTTCTCTGATGGTTATTCGAGCTACCAAAAATGAGATCATTATTGGAAAACTGTACAAGTCTTACAGCTAGCAGTTTCAATGCCAAATCAAAGCACACTGGATAACTAAAGCACCAAAATTATCTACAAGAGATTTAAAGTTACAGTCAAAAAGACTGGTTCAGAGAACCAGGAGATTCTTAAGAACATCTGACATGACCATCATCTCAGCTTTCCCTCTTCAGTAGTAACAACATTACACAGTTCATTCCTCATCTAAACATCTTCACAAACCGGGTTAGTTAGAAAGGGTCTGTCACAATTCGGCCATTCAAATTAATCAATAGAAAAAAACAATAGATTGTTTTAATGTTATATAGTGTAAATACTATACAGAATTTATCTAAGAAAGAGACATTTTAATAAGCAAGCAAAGAAGATTAAGAGAAAAATAACTTACGGGGAACAAAGTGGGATACAATCATGCGGAGGCATGGCCTGAGATGGACAGTTTGTGCTGACACCAGATTGCCAAGAAAACCCAGATACTCTTCCACTACCTCTCGGCTTCTTCTCAACCATGGCAGCTTCTGAAAGCAAGTAAAAACCAAGATGTCAAACAGATGTTTTGAGCAGCAAGCTCTTAATCTTCCCATAAAATAAATAGATACTTACCAGCAAAAGGCTGACCAGCTGCTCAAAGTCCTTGGTCAAGTACGTGACAGAAGCTCGGAATTCATGCAGCCAATTAATGATCTGGGCATCCTAAAAATAAGCAGGAAAAAAAAAAAAAAAAAAAAACTGTTTCAATAAACAATATGATCAAGCAACAACTATAAAACCACAAGTCAAAGATTAAGACTTTAAATAGAAATTATTTATAATAAATATAAAAGGGATTTCTTGAACTAAATTAGTGCAGTCACCAATTAAATTCTTGAACGAAAGAATCAACTCCTAAACCAACAGCCTGCATGGAAGGCTTAAGTTACAAGCTGAGCAAGGCACGCAAAACTCACTTGGACAGACTCAAAATCCATTTCTTTTTGTTCTTAGTTTAAGCAAAGAGCCAATCAAATTTTGAAGTAACAGATATATTGAAACAGTACCAAATCTACACAGAAAATTGTACACTGAGTTTGCTTGTACTCCCCAAAAGGCCTGCTAAAGACAATACAACTTTACAAAATGTCCTCTTTAAAAAGAAAAGGAACTTAATGTAACATAATGCCTCCTGCAGCACTCTGTATTGCTGGGCTCTGTGGTTTGATTAAAAGATAAAAAATGGAAAAATGGCAGCAAGCATGGTGGGTATTCATAGCTATAAGGAGCATTCCTGAAACGATTATTTTAACTGCTAAATGCATATGCATCTTAATGCTTAATTAACCATGCCTTCAATGAGAATGGGAGGTAATAATTGACACAGCTTAAAGGCACTGCAAGTCAGTAGCCATGGTTTGACGCAACCACGGTTAGTGATCTGCAGACAAACATCACTGACCTAGAAGGACGATACGTGGATGAAAGGAAGACCACATCCATCACAAAACAAAGTTTCTCACTCTGAAGTCAGTAAGCATAAGGCATCGTTTATCAAGATTCTGCATACAGGATGAATGTATAAATCAACAGTTGCTGGTTTTCATTCAGAGATAATTCTGATAGTTTCCACTGAACGTTTAAAGCAAATGATTTGGTGACACCATCACAACCTGTCTGACAGGTGATATTCAGACAGCTGAGCATTAAAACATCAGAGCTCCGCACTGACACGACTTACCTTTATGTCGGGGTCTGACAGCTGGTGCTTTAACAACTCATAATCGGTGGTGTCACCCTAGCAATGGGAAGAAAAATAAAGACCACTTATTACCCTTCTGACAAAACCCAAGCGTGCCGCTAACACATCTAAGCAGCTTAACGCTGTTTAACAGCAGCACAAAGAAGGCGAACACGAGGGAAGCCCACGAGGGGTGGCGGCAGCAGCAACACGCCGGCCCGACGGGGAGCTGAAGCGGACGGGCCGTTTGTGCCACTCTCTCTGCAAACGGCGCCGGGGTCGCCGTGCTTCCCCCCGCCGGGACACCGCTGGGGCTGACCCCGGGGGTTGACCCTCCGAAGGCCCCTTCCCGAGGGCTCACCTGGCCGTACTTGAGCAGGATGTCGGGCAGGGTGCCCCCGAAGCGCACCGCCTTCCTGGGCGGCGAGCTCAGGAACTCGTCCCCCCTCAGCATGGCCGCGACACCGCGCCCGGGGGGCCGGTCCCGAGCGCTGCCCGGCCCCGAGCAGGGGCGGCCCCGCCGCTGCCCGCTCGTGTCCCGGCCCGGCCCCGGGAGCGGGCCCGCCGCCCGCAGCCACACGCCGCCGGAAAGGGCCCCGCGTCCCGCCGGAAGCGGGCACCGCTCCTCCCCTCGCACCATAGAGAGGGCGGCGGCCGCTCTGGCTCCGCGTCGCTGGTGCGGGAGGAGCGGGGCGGGCGATGGGAGCAGAGGAAAGGGCTGGGGGTGCGCTGGGGGACGTCCGGGTTGGGAACGAGGAGACGTTTCTGCTCAGGGAGAGCGGTGGGGCGTTGGGACGGGTTGCCGAGGGAGGTGGTGGAGTCACCGTCCCTGGGGGTGTTCAAGGAAAGGTTGGACGTGGTGCTTGGGGATGTGGTTCAGTGGGTGATGGTAGTACGGGGATGGCTGCACCAGCTGGGAGGGCTTTTTGGACCGTAGGGCTTCTAGCATTCCATCTGCTGCCTGCAGCAGCACCGGAGAGCAGCTGGCCTTGGTCCCCTTCACCTGCTCGGCACACACTGCCCTGCAGTTAATATTTCCCGCTTGCCTCCCCAGCAGTCCCATTGGAACTCTGGTAGAATTTATGAGTAACTTTCATTTGGCTTCTCATCAGAGTAGATGTTCCTATTTAAATAAATAGATACATAGATATATAGACATACACACAGCATTGAAACTTTCTTCATGTCCAGTCGACGCCTTAAGAGCCCCAGGCCAAGCGTGTAACCTTCCAGCTGGCTATAAATTAAGGGTGACGCAACGCCTTAGCGGTCGGTCACTGCAGGAAGTGGCACGTAGAGCACCGCGCTGAGCTAGGTTCAGGTAACCAGCTACAAAAGGCTCCTGTATAACCGCATAACAAAGATCCAAGCTGTAGTTACTGGACATCTTGGCTGCATTTGAAAACAAAACAAAACAAAACAAACAACAACAAAAAACAGTCCTATGTGCTCTGCAAGGCTGAATAAATCCAGCTTCAGGTGCGCGACTACGTTCACACACCGACAGCACTCCCAGACACGTACAGCTGCTTTGCCATCAACAGCATGAAAATTCTCTGAATGGACTTTGTGCTGCATTGAGCTACCTCTGATAAGGATGATAAGGATACCAGGAGACTAAAACAGCACTAAATATTTGTTAATGTTTAACTGCTAACGATTGTTTGAGCTGCCAGTTCCTATATAGCGTTAGCTTTCATTATTTAGAACACAAATAGCGAGCTGCATGAAACAGTAACTACTTTACATTTTAAAAAGGAAATGTAAAAACAAAACCAAACGCACAATATAGCTTACAATAGTTAGCACTGCTCCACAGCAAGTACTTTTTACATCATTATTTAGACACATCACACTGGTAACATTATAGATCTTCTCTATAAAAACCATAATCCTTCTTTTCTGATGTGCCAACTCCTATATTTAATTATTAATTACACATACTATTCATAACTCTGCGCATTTGAATCCTATGCACTTTGGGTGACGTGCCAACATTCTATCTACCATCCTACCCAACAATCACCAAGTATCTGATATTGGATATAAGATTTGTTATCTCGTAATCTACAGCAAATTCACAGCCCTGCTCAATTTACTCAGATAATTATGATGACAACACTAAATCAGATAAAACTGTCACTAAGGCTAGTACATGAACAGCTGCACATGCAAGTTTGGGGTTAACTTATTGCTGCTACTAACCAACTAGACTTTACATCTCATAATGCAGCTTAACAGCTGGAGCTACTGGGAAGTCAGGAAAAGCAAGTGGCTTTTCAGAACAGAGAGGAAAAATAATGGAATGATGTTGAAATGATCAGTAAGCTTTAGGGAGGAGGGTTTTTGTTTGTTTGTTTTAAAACCATCCATTGTAATAAAACAGTGGTGTCGCATTGCAGTTCCTCTAAAAGGAGGAAACAGCTCTATAAAACTCCTAAAACCTGCAGTTAGTAAAGAAGAAATTATAGACCTTCACATCTAGGGTCTACCTGAACTTGTTGAAAGATTGAGAGCATTTGGAAAACATTTTAAAAGCAACGGATACCCATCGATGTTACTTCATTTATGTTACCCATCAATATTACTCTCTTTTCAAGAGAACATTGAAAGACATTTGAGAGTTCACAAGGAAGTACAGCCACGGTATTATTCTCAGTGAGCCCTTTCCTTAACCCACTTCCACTATTCTATAAGCTGCAGTATAAAACCAATCGTGCATTAAAAATGTAAGACCTACCTGTACTTGCTAACTGTGGGCTCAAACTCTTTGTATTAGTGCAGAAACAGAGGGACCCAGGAATTCCTCACATATAAAAATTTTACATATTATTAACTTTAATATAAATTTTTCCACACACAACCCAACCCTAACTTCAATTACATCTAGACGTAAATTTGGTAAGATTCTTTAAAATATCATTGTGCTTATTAGTCTTTTTTTTTTTGTAGGTTTTTTTTAGTGCTTCAGCATTAGAAAAATAATTATTGTATCATCACTGGATTAAAAAAGCTCCTCTAAAAGTCATCATATTACATGATACACAACTATGAAAAATGGATTGGCATACCAACATCAATATTCATATTTTTCTACTTATAAAATTTCAAATTGCAAATTATTCCAAAATAATGATGAAAATTCACGTGAGACACTGTAAATCGTCTATGTACACTATAAACAACTTCTACTACATTTGTACCTTTGCATCAACAGTTTTACATAGATATTTTAAAAGCACCCTTACAAATAAAAGTATTGCACTGGCATCATAAAAATTCACAGTAAGTTCAACTTCTAGACCTTGGTAAAACAGTGCAAGAGCTTTTCATTGTGCAAGAGCTTTTTATCCAAACATTCCCGGGTTATTACAAAAGATACTTCTACATTACACACCGCAGTTATTTTTCTGTGAATTTGGTTTGTTTCCTTTTTAGTTCTCACTTCTCAGAAGACCGATTTTAAATTCTGAAATGGTTAAAAAGAAGTGATCCAGTCCAACACTGAAAGAGGTGCATTTGGCAGAGATAGAGCTCTGTGTGTCCACTTTATACAGAGTCCACAGTGGTTGCAGAAATTATTCCAGAATGAGAGAATCCTATTGCATTGAGTAGGGAATTCTCTTTCCATAATTTGTAGCACTTTCCCCAATTTTAAAGGCAGTAACTTTAACAGTCGTGTCTTCAGCAGACCCTAAAGATAACACATTAAGAAAAGGTTACTTCAAAGTAGTCTTAAAACAAATCATCACATAAATCCCTAAGCCAATATTTGAAATCAGTCAGAAAAGTACTTTTCTACATGCTTAACAGCCAGTTGGGGCCTAAAATAAATAATTTAAAAAAATTACATCAGTAGCCCACCTCCAGTGGTGACCACATGTGGATGTCAGACAAAGACATAAGATCACAGCATGCAAATGTTCTCTCTTTAAGATATTATCTCAACTTCCACTTACTGCCCCACGTCTTCCCCAGCCAAATATACTATCATTGTATCACTTCTGTTTTTTCCTCCAGCTTTTTGAGTCTGTAGATTTTTAAGTGCCACGTTACCATACGCCAAATAATCACACGGTCCAGTTGTATACCATGCAACAACTTGTGGATGCCCATTTTGTCTTGGAAGAGGCAATAAATAATCACTCCTTACGCACTTTTCCATACCATTTATGACTCTACAGATCTCTAGCATACGTTATATTCTGTCTCTCCTTGCAGGCTCGAGGATCTTACTCTACTTTAATATAACTTATTCCATATCTCAAGAACTCCCACCCTTCTCATTTACTTATTTTCTCTTGAAAATTGTGTAGTTTTCAAGAAACAAAATCAGAACAGCATGTGGTATTTCAATTATAGCTTTAAAAATTAGTAATCACAAGAACCAGAAAGTTACATAACTGACAAAAAAATGCTTAAGTAGTTTCTGGAAAGAGCAGACTTCCTTATTAAGGCAACAGTTCATTTCCAAATGTTTGCACTTCTCCTTAACATTGAGACTTTCATACTGGGAGAAATCTCAAGGTAATGTCTCAGGAAGCTCTTTTAATGGCCAGTATGTTGTGGTGGTTTGCGTTTTTTGTGCATGTTTTCCTTTGGGGAAGGTGGGGTTGGTGAGTGGTAATGTTTTTTTTTTTTCCCCCTCCTTGCTCTTGACAGTATCTGCCCAAACACGTTTAACCTGCTTGGTGAAGTTCATAAATATCTCCAGATATGCAGAAGATTTGGTCTATCAATAAAGGGTGATCTAATTCAGACAGTTGCTTATGAGAATGTACAAAGTATTTCATATGCACCTACTTCAATGAGACCCCTAAATTATCTTGGAGGTGCAACTATTTGTTATTTTGTATTTTGCCATAAAAATTAAAATTGGAGTTCATATTACAATCTGTACCACAACTCATATGCTCCTTGTTTTAGTTTCTTCTGAATTACAATTACTAAGGCAACTGCACTGAAGTCTGTTTACTGTAGCATTAGAAGTTGCTATTCAAGGGGGATAACTCACAATGAAGTCCTCTAAACATCTGCCTCCATGGGAAATAACAAACCAGAGATTTGAAATTAGCAACATGAAAGATTTGAAGTATTTAAAAATACTGGATAACTTTCACTACTAGTAGTTTATTACAGCAAAGCACACATCTATGTATGCATATTGAAAGTAGGACCATCTACAGAGATAGCATCTAATCTACTCAATACCCACAAGCTTTAAATGAAAAGTTTTAGGCATATTCATTTACAAATGTCATTTCTTTCCTACAAATATAGATCTTGATCAGTCATTTCTAAACCCATTTCAGCAAAGTTTAAAAAGAGAATGGAAGGAGAACTTATTTTCAACAGCCCATTTCTTGTTGCAGATAGTTAATAAAAAACTACACAGCAGTAAGAAACCTTCTAAGTTGTATTGCTGTTGTTCTTATCCCCCTCTTCTACAAGTTTTCTGTTAAGCAATGTTGTATCTCCCTACTGTTAGAACTTCCTCTCAAGAAATTCTGTGGCTTTCACAGAAAACAATTTTCACATGAACTTTTCTGTAAGCGAGAAGTTGCATCAAGATTTACTTTCAAGGAGCAGCAGACAAAGCTAAAATTGTAGAAAGTGAATCAGGACCATAAGATGTTCAGCATCCCAAGTAATTCAGGCAGTTAGTGCAAATCAAGTCTCACAGTTCTTTCAGAATAGTATTTTACACAGTGAAGTGAAAAAATGATTTTTTTTTGGACACTGTCAAGTCATTATTCGTATTTTTCTTCCTAAATAAATATGCTGCATTAATGAACATATTAGAGATATTTTGAAAGCCTCGATGATCTTTGGTGATGTTTTGAAGTTGGACTCCAACAATTCCTTTGCAGACTTGATGTAGCACATCTTTCTCAGATGACCAAGGTTCACAATGAAGAGCAATTTAACTATGAATTGCATTTATGAGTTTCAAACCTTTTGCTGTAACTCTGCCCCCAAGCTACAAACAAGTCAGCATTTCATTTTTTTTATTTTATTTTTTTTTCCGTTTGCCAAGAAAGAAATATTTCACATTGCTAGAGAGGGATCTTCCTCACAAGAGTTCACGTGGGCAGTGGCTCATGGCTATGTTACCTCACACTTACTTCTCCCAGACACTGTGAGCTGTGTGAGGACCAGTCCCAAACTGCACAGCTTGGTTCTTGCCCCTGACAGACCTCGCAGCGAGCAACACCATGCCAACTTCCTCATGCTCACGTGTGCTTTGTTCACAGTAGCCTTTTCCATCCTTCAGTGTCTTCAGGAAGTATCTCACCTGCCTAACCAAATTTGGGACACTTCCCTCACTTGAGGGGGAAAGTCTCAGGTAGGAGGGCTTTGGGGGGCTCTAGGCACAGACAAGCGATGTCCCCCCACGGCTCCCCGGGGCCGAGGCCCTCCCACCTCTCACCTGCTGGGCTCGGGGGGGCGGCCCCGCGGGCCCCTCAGCTCCAGGTCGGCGGCGGCAGCGGCGGCTCGGGTCCGCGGCGCGGAGCCGAAGGCCGAGGAGAGGCGGCGGCTGAGGCCGTGCACCAGCCCCCGCAGCACGCTGTCCCCGCGGCCCTTGGGCGGCGCCAGCCCCACGTCGTCGCGCAGCTCCTCCAGAGGCACCTCCAGGTTGCCTGCGTACCAGAACACCCACCAGATGAGGCTGAGGAAGATGCCGATGCCGCCCGCGTAGATGAGCAGGTCGGCGAAGAACACGTCGGCGAACACCCCAGCCAGCAGCACCGCCAGGCCCAGCGCGTCGAAGGCCAGCGCCAGCCAGAAGGCGGCCACGCAGCGGCCCAGCCCGCCGGGGGCCGCCATGGCGGGGGAACGGGGCCGCCCGGGGCCGCCCGCACCTGAGGCGGAGGCGGCGCCACACCTGAGGGGGACGCCGAGGCCGCGCCTCCTCCAGCCGCACCTGCCGGCCCGCCGAGGCGAGGGCGGGAGAGAGGCGGCCGCCCTCAGGCTCCGTGTAGCCGCCCGGACCCTGCAGCCAGGCTTCTCCCTCGGGTGTCGGGCGCCGCCGGCAGGCCGCTGCCTCCTGCCCCTGACGCGTCGAGGCTGCTGCTGTCCTGTAGTCAAGTCGTGGCGGCGCTGCCCCACTTCGTGAGGGAGGAGCGGGGCTTGGAGGCTGCGGGTGTTCCCGCAGGTAAGCTGGGCCCCGAGGTGAGGTTTTTGCCTCAGCTGGCTGATGTGCAGCCAGGTTTTCCCCAGAAGGGAGGAACTCCAGAAGGAGTCTTGAGGTAAAGGTACCTGTCCCACACAGCCACTCGTGCGAGATGAGGCAGCTCCTACTGGACGGGGGATTTGCAAGGCTAATATACCTGTAAGGTCAGATAGAGTGCTTTAACGACGCGCTTGAAGAGATTGGCTTAAAAAGAGCAGTCAGAATACAACTTCACATTAACAAGCAGGAAGCTAGTTGTGAATCCAGGTATAGAGGTGAAAAACCCAGCAGGTAAAACTGTTATGTAAAAGGCAAGCTGCACATCTCAGTTCAGTCTCGTTAGAGTTAATGACCTGGCACATAACCTCCTACCTAATAGCACTCCAGGTCCCCAAGCCCAAGAATTTTATATACAGCTGTAGGCTTTCATGCCTGTACCCTCAGGAGGCTTTTCTAACAAGTTGTTTAATGATGGGTAGCCACACTATTCCAGTAAGCAGAAATATCATACCAATGAAAAGATGCAAAGACCCGAGAGTACATGCGACTGCCACATATTTACCACAGTATGCCAAGACTCTTGATTTCAGCCATAGCACTTGGTTCACATATCACTGCTCCTGCTCTTAACTTCAATATTATGGAAGTGAAGTGATATTTTGCAGGCCAGACTAGAAAGCAATGGGATTATTTTTGGTCAAGAATTAGATCTGTTAGCAAGGATCTAACATCATTGAGACAGACTTACTATTTTGGATAAGGTTCATTTATTCATTGATTAAAAAAAAAAAAAAAAAAGGAAGAAAATAATTGTGGTAGGTCAGAACAGGGGGTCATGGGTTACAGAAATGGGTTACAGGCACCATGGATCAGAGTATTTTCATATTCTTTAGTGACTCATTTACCACTTTTTATTTAGTACCCAATCACTTTGTAGGCAGCAAATCTTAATACAGGATACACAGGATGTCCTAAATAGGTGATAGGGTTCTTTTTTTTTTTTGAACTCTGCAAATTAGGCTAGTTACAGACTGTTGGTTTATCTTCTTTTATGAATTTGAGCAGTATATTGTTAATGAAGATTTATACCACTAGGGCTTTCCATCACAAACCTGCCTTTTATTCTCTCCAAGTATACGAACTAATCAAAGAGAAATAAACAATTTGGTTATTCTGTGCAACTTCAAGTATAAAACTTTTCAGTTCTTCATTGTGTTTTTCATGCTTTTGTGGGACTGGTTCCCTTTGGTGGCACATCTGAATTCATGGTGTTTGGTGTTTTTCAGATGAAGGGAACACCTCTACTGTGACCAGTGTGCAGGGATACCCCCAATTGTTCTTGTAGCAGAAACAGGTCCCAGAAGTGGAGGTAAGAAAATTTTGCTTGATGTCACAAAGAATAAATGGTCAACATGGACAAAGATACAAGTAAAAAGACCAGTAATGTAGCTTAGGAAAGTATCTTTTTCTATCAAATTACAGATATGGGATTCATTTCCTTCCATAGACAGAAAGCATAGTGTTTTTTTGTTGTTGTTTGTTTAAAAATAATTAAAGATCGATCTCACTTCTCACGTCTATTAAAATACATATATTCTTGGATCTTAATGAATAAATACATGTATTTTGTTATTTTCCCTGAAAAATGTTTTATTAAGAAGCTGAGTAAGAAGAAGCTAGGGTGATAAATATGGTAAAGACTGCCTTATGTTTTATCCCAGCCTAGAAACTGGTATCTGCCTGATACAGACTGCAGATATTTCTCTAAACTGTAGTTCAAGTTCAGTCTGAGCTTCTACGTGCTATATTACTATTCCATTTAATGGCTAGCAAACAGCTGCAGTATCAACCGCTTAAACTGCTAAGAACTAAAATCTAAAATATGAAAATGTGGCTATAAAAATATTAAATGCAAATACACTTGCAGTATATTTTATACATTATGTTAAAAAGGAAACATATATGACATTGAAACAACTGAAACAAATCAGTTTAGCATTTGTACTCAAATAGTGTCTAGGAACCCTTATCATAGACCAGAGCCCTATTCCCCTAGCTATGCAAACAAATCAAAAATAGTCTGTCTCAGTAATATTACAGCTTTCAAAGACAGATCTAGTGAGCGTAAAGAAAGATGAGACTATACTGATAAGCATGACTTTACTTGCAAGATAATCTTTTTATCTGAGGTGTAGGGAAAAGAACTAGTTCTGTCTCCTGAAATGTTACAAACACCAAGGAAGAATCACAGTTAAAAACCTTTGAACAAAATGGGCTCATCAGCTGGAAAGCCAATACATGAACATGGCTTATGAATTACGAAGAAGGATTTTAAATTGTGACAGGCCTGCCTTATATGGCAGGAGAGTAAAGGGAAGACAAGCATGAGGGTTTAAAGAAGACATAGTCAAACCTGTAATTTAAGAAATTGATACCTGTAGTTTAAATAGTAGTCTTGTAGTTTAAGACTAAAATCCTAACAAACAGGTGTCTGCTACATGAAGCAGGAGCACATTGAAGTCCCTAGATTTCAGCCATAGCATTAACTAAAAAATACAGAGAATTTGGAAGTGAGGTGGCAGGAAAGAGCTCATGTAAACTGTGGTCTTGCAATGAGAACATCATCTCATCTTGCAATGAGAATGTGAGCATGCAGATAAATATCCTTCAAAGAGAAATAATGTCCCCCAAGAGGAATCTAGCTTTAGATACTAGAAGATTTGTTTGAAGTGAAAGATATAGCTATTTTTTTTTTTTTTTTAACCACTGAAGCAGGTTTGTATTTGCACACATTATCTAGAGGTGAAGTACTGTATGGAATAGCATTCTCTGAAGGATACTGCTGCACAACCTGTATATAGATAGGAAGAAGACTTGTTGAAACATAAGGAAGACAGATTTTGCATTCAATTATCAGACCTGCTGAAGGAAGAAGCCAGGAAAAGGTTTTAGTATCAGTTCTTGAGAATCATTAAATCCTCCTGTATTTCCAATGAAGTACAGGTTGGAATGGAGAATGTCAAACTGAGAAGTATTCCACAAGAAGATGTAGAGGATTGTATTACTATACTCTGCTTCTAAGGAAGAACAGACATCTCTAACCCCAGGAAGGAGAATTGGAGAAAGGAAGGCTGCATCATTTCCCTTGTAACAGATCCACGCAGCGCTACATAAAGAATAAGAAGAAAGAACTCAAAAGAAGTTGTATGCAGACAAAACATGTATTTCAAGATAGAACAGTTACAGCAAGAAAAACTGATTTAAAAAGTCAGAGCAAGACAGCCAAAAAAAATGTTTCCAAGGCAAAACTGCGTGGACATCATGACATGAAAAACACTATTAACAGTTCAGACAGTTGATGAAATGAGACACAGCAGATACAGACGGGCTCCAAGTCACAGAGGAGCTCTGCATATAGTGAAAATAAACTCACCCAAAAACTGTTATGCAAAAACATTTTGTGTTACTTAATACTAAAAAAAAAAAAAAAACAAAAAAAACCCACGAAACATTCCAATAGTTTCTGCAGTGTGAGAGACAACCAGTACATTTTATCCCCCTCTCATAGTGATAGTTCTGTGAATTCAAGAATTGAGGTTTTAAAATTAATTGCCCATACTTTATGCATATACCCTTGGTAAAAAAAAAAAAAAAAAGCTTAAAAAACCCCAACACTTTTGTTTGTAATCAGGCTGCTAACGTGAATATCTGTAATAACATGTATTTTTATTATATTGAGCATTTCAAGAAAAATGGCAGCAGTGATTTCATGTTTTAAATCATGTTAAACAGATTGTCTTTCTTGGGATACATGGTTTTTATTTCAGCCCTTTTTCATACCAGTACCAAGTTATGCTTCTGGAAAATGTCACGCAATATTTGTTCACTTTTATCTGGAATAGTCCCTTCCCTGCTCTTTGACACTTAATGAATTTGGGTACTTTCAGTTTGGACTAGGAGAAAGATAAAGTAATACATAAAGCCAATTGAAATGATGTATTTATTTGTTTCAGCTCATCCTTAGAAGAAAACACAAATGAATCATTACAAGCCAGTGAAAAAAGCTCTTAGGATGAGATTTTCTTAACAAGGTATGTTACTCCATGAATATGCTTGTTTTCTAAAAAGACACAACTGAATGGCTATATAAAAAGTTACAATAGACAACAATCACGCCGACTGTGGTCTGCCCACTTTCTTGGGTGTTTGCTTTGGTGTTCTGGAAGATTTCTTGTCTGACTGTACTAGTTTCCCAGCTTTAGGTGTTGCAAAAGACTTTGCTTCAGGCTTTTTGGGAGTCTTTTTCAGCTCTTTTTCTTTTATTGCTTCCTTTGGCATGCTGAGCTGCTTGGCTTTTTTCTGTTTTGGTGTCATCTGCATGTCTGCATGTTTTGTTTTGGGAGCCTCAGAATCTAGAGGTTGTTTCTTTCTCTTACCAAGGGCTGCTTTTGTTTTCTTGCCCAGGTTATCACTTTCTACTGGACTCTGATTAGGTTCCGCTTCCTGTAATTGAGACATAAAAAAGCATTACCCTTCCAAATAACAAACATCTCCATTGTTTTTTCAAGAGGGATCAATGAAAACAGATACAGATACTTTCTATTGATGGTACTGTTCCCTAGCCCAAATGATTTTTTCACATTTCAGGCTGGAAACAGAGGACTAAACACAGAACTAAATCATGAAAAATTAACAAAATAGTTACTAAGTATTTCATGCAAGCTGCTAGCTCTTAATGTGTATTATGTGACTGTTAATGTTGTATATTACTGTCCTAGAGAACACATGCATTTGTTTTTCAAGTTCTGCACTCAATGGATGATGCATTAAAATACATAAAAATTTAACTTTATAAGAAATTTTGAATTAATCAAGTAAGTTATTGATTTATTAAAAATATCAATTGTTTCTCATTTTACCCTTTCTTCTGACTTCAGACCTGTTATGAGCTAGACAAAATTGCCACTATTTAGGAAAGCAATAAAAAGCACAATAAACACTGGCTTCCTTTGTTAGAGACATTAACTAAGGATAAGTAAATAAATCCTCAGAGCACCCCCCCATATACACACAGATCTTGCTTTCATTATATTTTTAAGAAAATTCAATTCACCTGAAGTGCATTAAAACACATTATTCCCTAAGGAGCAATGAATGACTTACATAGTTCACAGTATTTAGTTTTAACTGAAATGTAAGTTTCTCAATATTTTTAAATAATTACCTTTAGCTCAGCTAGGCTGGTTATTTGCATAGGCACTAGTTGTGGAATTTCTTCTTCATCATTATGTTCACCTGGTTCTTCGACTACTTCTACATTTTCTTTAATCACGAGTTCCTGGGTTGCAGCAGCATCCTTATTTTTCGTTTTTACAGTAGCTTGACTTGAATTCGCTTTTTTAGCTGTCTTCTTCGTTTTCTTCTTCTTTTTTCCTTTCTACAAAGAATGTGAAGTACACCTCAGACAACTCCCCATAACATTTGTAAACATAAACAATTGTTTTAATACGGTTAAGACTAAGACAGTCTAGCAACATCAATTGAAATGTTCTTCAGTAAACCTGGACTGGTCAACCATGAGGAAAATATGAAAATGTGTTACGTTCAGCATAGGAGAAGCTCCTCATAAACACCTCATAAATAAATGAAAACAATGTAAAAATTAGTCTTTAAGTTGTATATATATGCTTCCCATTTGTTTTAGAAATTGGAACATAATAGGCAGAACCACGTACAAAGAATAGCTTTTTTTTTTTTTAATTAATGTAGATGAAGCCCTCCCATCCTGGCAAAATAATATACAAATATCTGAATAATTCACAAGCTCCTGTGCAACTGATTAGCAAATATATAATGGAAGCATAGTCTAAATCCATGTATATGTTAATGAATGTAGCTTCAGAAGGCAAATACAAATACACTATTCAAGCAAGAGTTTTAACAGTGAGTCTCAGTTGAATCTATGCTTCAAGACTAGAAATTCTTAGCTTATATATTACAAAGCAAATTAGAAATAAGGGAGTTTCAGTGATTTCTTGTTACTGTGTATGGGAAATGCTCAGTCAGGAGTGCCGAAATAACTTTGTGGCCATAGCTGCCTGGAATCCACAGCTCAAGCTTGTAAGCCCAACACCTTAGTTGCAATAACGCATAACAAGAAGCCAAAGAGCTAATGGTTCTGACCTGGTTTTACAGCAAGTTTGAAGATTATATATATATATATATATTTTTTTTTTTACCTCTCCTTCCTTTCTATCGACAACTGGCTGTCTGTCAAGCTCATTCAAGTTGGAGATACGTGCAGTAAAAATTGGAAGTGCAACTGATTTAAGTGTCTTGAGGTGAAGAACTTTCACATTTTTCCAGTTCTGCAACAACAAAAAAACCATACATAATTTTAAATAACAAGGCTAAAGGCAAGTTAGTTCAATGTTTGATGCAATCAATCAGCAGTACCTTTGGTAACTTCTTATCAATCACTTGAGCTGCTGCAATGATGTTATCTACTATCTCAACAGCTTTCATTCCAGTGTGACCTATACGTGCTGTACTGAAAATAGAGAAGAGTAACACTTATATATCAGTAAATAAACATACTGAGTTACTTGTTCTTCAGTATTCCCAGAAATAAAACAGAAGACCACTTATCTGCAATTATTTTAGCTTTCATGGAAGATGGCTGACTATCACTGAAGTCTTTTACAGTAACAGAATAGATTTACCTCTTAACCATTTTAATATTATGAAATGCAATTTCTACCTTTAATGCTAAAATAGATTTAGATTGAGATTAGCTTAGATGCACAATAGATTAAAAAAGCCTCATAAGAAGACATTACCTTGGAAGTGGTTTTTTATATAATTGAACAGCAATATTTTTCTATGACTGTACATGCTGATTGACAGTGATAGTTGCCTAGAAATTCCTCAGCAACAAGGAAAAAATCTTTGGAGTAAGACTTCTTAGTAAGTAGAATTACTGATCTTTTTATAAGGTTCGTTGGTTTATACCTCTTTTCTAAGGTTCAAAATGACCCATACCTGGAATGGTAACCCTTAACATCTTAACTCGCATGTTAATGGAATAAACAATTCAAAATTCCTACAGTTAAGGTGCAACAGACCTTCCTGTGAAGTGCTAAACCCCTCATACTTACTAACAGCATCCTTTGTTGGTAACTGGGAGTGTTGTACCCTGGATATGTTTCTGAAACTCCTTAGCAAGATTGTTGGCTTTTAGGTTAACACATAACGGTGCCCTAAAAAAGAAAAGGTAGAGGGAAAAATAATAATTTAAAAAAAAAAAAAAAAAAAAAAACTACCGAATAACTAAGCAAAACCTCAGTAAGAATAATTAAATCTTAAAATAGTAACAATGCAAAACTGATACACAGAATTTAAAGACCTACTTTTTCCTTTCATAGAAGTGTTTTCCTAAATGTGAGGGCAAAAGCCTTCTAATTCGGTCATCAGACAGGAAGAGATCAAATCTGTTCAGGAGGCGACGCTTTGCTTCAAATGGTTTATACTCTTTTTTGAGAGTTCTGTATGAGATCACCTACAATGAAAGTAACAGTTTAGTCCCACCGCTGAAAACACAGCATAGAGTATTTCTTATAACCACATAAAATTAACTTGCATAACTGCTAGTTGGTCAAGAAGAATTATTTTAAAGTGTTGAAGAAAACTGATAGAAAAAGGATACAGTAGTTTTTAAAGAATCAGATGATATAGATCTCTTGCATAGCAACTAGACTACCTGGTAATATCTAAATCAAGATAAATACAGCAACAGAAAATATTTTCCAATTTTACTGAGGGTAGCATAAGTGATCCAATACAGTTGTGAAGGACTTTAATATTCTTTTGTATTGTGAGTAAACAATTGAAAAAATTCAAACCAAATATTGAGTATTTATCTAACCATTACGTCTGATTGCTAAAGGCATAGTCTTAAATTGAAATTATTTTGAGTAAATTTTTAAGTTTGGAAAACATACAGTTTGAATAGTCACAAAAAAATCTTACTTGAAATTGTTAACTCAGAACTGCTGAGATTAGAATATTAAGCAGTGGATTTTTTTGCTTTCCACTGAAGAAGAAAGACACAACAGTACTGTGCTATATTGCCATCTCTCTTCCTTACCTGGCTAACATTTGTGATCCCATTCTGGGTTAAAAGTTTCTTGTACAGATTTTCAGTCTGTTCTGCAGACAAATTCGGTTCATCCTTTGTGAACAGGCAAATCTCAGCTGTTTCTGTTCGGATGCTATGTGGCAGTGGTCTACAGTGAGGACATGAGAGGGAAAGGAGACACAAGTTTTTCCAGAAGTAGATCTACATTGTCTACAAATGTAGACAAAAGGTAGTACACATACACTGGGAGGAGATGCACCATCCATGCTCCGCACCCGGTAAAGCTGGGTAGTGCTGGCGCCCAGACAAAGCGATGTAAGCTTTCTCAGCACAGCAGGGTGCAGCTAAAAGCAGTGCCAGGGCCATGGAAGTGCACTCCCCGAGCCCCCAGCCAACGCAGAGCCCTTGGCACGCCGCAGGACGGGAGGCCCCCCGCGGGCCGGTGCCTTACATTTTGATGACCTGCGGCACCCGCGGGATCTTCCACACGGTCACCAGGAGGTGCAGGCTGTCGTTCTCGTTGAGGAGCAGCGCGTCTCCCTTCGCCTTGCTCTTGGAGAAAGCCAACAGGGCCTCCACCGCCTTCCGCACCTGCAACGGCACCGGCCGCACTTGAGGCCAAGCCAAACTAAGCCAAACCCGAACCGCCCCGGCCGGCTCCCTGCGGTACCTGCCCTCGCTTCAGCTGCTCGGAGCTCCCGGCCATGGCTCCCCCGCCGCCACGTGTGGCCGCCGCCTTCCGGGGCATGGCGGGGCCCGGCCGCCCCTTCCGTCCCTCCCGGGAGCGGGCGCGGCCTGGCGGCGGGAGGCCGGCGGGGCCGAGCCCTGCTGGGCGCCGTGTCCTCCGGGAGGCGGCCTTACCTCAGGGAGGGCGGCCCCGGCCGGCTCGGCTAAAAAAGTAGGGGGCCGACGCAAGGCAGCTCACGACTGCCTTCAGTCGGCCCTTTGTAGCCCCCGGGGTAGCTCCCGCACTGTCAGCGTTGGTTCTCCTGCCCGTGCCCTCATGGTACACAGGATTCCTGTCACAGCCCGGTGCGGCGGTGCTGCCTGCAGGGAGCACGTTTAGCCGGCTCATGCCCAGCCTGCTGTCCGTCCCCCCCGTCCTTCCCAGCAGAGCTGCTCTCCAGTCATTGCCCAGCCTGTGTTGGCACTACTCCTTCCCACATGCAGGGTTGTGTTCATCTTTGTTGAATATGGACAGATATTTGTGTTGCCTAATCTCTCAGGCTTGTCCAGGTCCCTCTGTACAAAAGGGTTTTGACTGGTCCCTGAGTTTGATGTTATCTACAAACAGTGAGACCGTGCTCCAGGTGATTGATAGATGTTAAACAGAACGCATCCCAGAGTAAAACCCAGTGGTACCCTGCTTGTTAGTGGCCCTGAGGTAGACTACAAGCCATTACCTCTGCCCTTAGAGCCTCATTTTCCAGGTAGTCACCAGCCAGTTGGTTGCCCACCCACCCGGACCATAATATTTAAGATACCAGAAGGCTGTGGGAGACTTGAAAAATATGCTAAAGGTGAGGTAAATGCCATCCGCTCTGTTCTTCTCATCCATAAATTCAGTAATTTTGTCATGGGAATAATCACGTTGGGCAGGCATGATTTGCACATCATCAGTCCATGCTGATTGTTCACAAGCAGCTCCTTCATCTGTCTCAAGGGAATTGTCCCATGATTTTTCCAGGGCCCAAGTGAGGATAACTGGTCTGTGGCTCCTGGATTGCCCTCAGTGCTTTTTGAGAGCAGGTGGACCTCTCATTCTTCTCAAGTCACTGGGACCCTCACCCAGTTTCCTTTCAAAGCACTGGAAGCTGTTCTTGTTGCCCTTCATATTCTTGGACAGTTTCAACTCTAGGTGAGCTTTGATTCTCCTGTGACAATACCTACATGCCTGAGCAATGTTTCTGTGACTGTCCTTGATTTTACCTCCTGCATTACTGTCTTTTTGGACTAGAGTGCTGCTATAAGTTCCCTGTTTAGCCAAGACAAACTCCTGATGGATCTGCTTGTTTTTCAGTGTACCTTTGTTAAGATTTGAAGAGGTTGTCCTTAAAGACCTGCTGCCAGCTTTTCTGAGCTCCTTTGCCCTTCATAGAGCTGCCTTCCATGGAGCGCTGCCTCCTGTTTCCCTGAATAAACCACAGTCCCTTTCCTGCACTCTGCTACTCATCTTCCTTACACCCATCAGCATCTTGAACTCTGCGATTTTCTGGTCACTACAGTTGAGGCCACTACTGATTGTCACATGTCAATCTTTCTTCCTTATTTGTGAACACTAAGGCAGAGCTACTGCATCTGTGTTCCAGTTTAGAAATGCACTGACTGACTCCATGGAAGTAGCTTAGCTGTGGGACACATGCCATCCGATTCCACATGGCCTAAGTGCATGGTATTGACATCAGATCTACCCTGGAGCTATGTTCACCTTGTTCTTACTGTGCTGTGCGTCCCCTGGCAGTTTTGGTGCTCTGCATTCATCACGCTGCCACCCGGGTAATGTAGCTCTGCCTAACCAGGAGTTAAACATACATGAAATAAGGAGTCTTAGTCTTGGTCACTCACTCTTCACCTCCAGATTTTTGCTTGCTTTTTGCTTTTCTAGTTATGGCTTTGTTCCTTCATACATCTTCCAAAAAAATATGTTACTCAGTCAGTGTGCCAGTACAAAGAGAAAGGAACTAAAATACCCTAATAAAGACAAGCTCCTTTATGTAGTGATTTATGTTTTCACTCTGCTGGCAGAACTCACAGAGTAACAGAAGAGTCAATGGCAGCTGCAACACTGCGTAGTTGTGTCTTCACAGTTTGTAATGAGACAGGCATATAGAGTTTAGGAGGTTGTTTGCATACTAATTGACTTGATGTAATTTGCTGTAGATAGATTATTTACTGATTGATATTAGTGGAAAAAAGAAAACAACAACAACAACAACAAAACTCCTGGAAAATGGAAATTTTAACCTTCTATTGTATGCTTTTTGATAAATAAGATAAATGAAACTAGCCAGGAAAAATAAAAGCCATCCTTTGTTGCCACGTAGTTGTAGCATGCAGTATTGATTAGAGAAATTACTGAAAGGCTAGGACCACCTGGAGTAGCTAAATTGGGCAGACTCATTAATACCTTTTCAGCACTGGTAGGACTTATGCATATGATGCTAGCTGTGGCATTTTATAATCTGATAATTATATTAGCCTTGCTCCTATCCCTGCATAGGCCTTGCATATTTTACAGCAGAGGCTTTAATAAAACATCAACAGATTATTGTGAGATGTAAAAATAAAACAGATAAAGTCAGATGACAGGGAAGTCTCTTTGAAAATATGCTAGGCTAGTGTTTTAAGAGGTGATTGAACAGTATGTTTGAAGCCTGACTATACTGGGTCAGCATAGCATTAGTAAGATAAATTAAAGGGACTATTATTAGTCACTGTTACTTTGAGTCATTATGATTAATGACTCAAATTCAAATTTCTCACATATCAGTCTCATCCAAGCACATTTTCCTGCAAGTTTTTAAGTCTGATGTGACTAAATTTCAGCCGATGCAGTTTAACTGACTTAGATAATTTTCTCTTGAAAGGTGTTTGACATAGCTAATAGAGCTGTCATGGGAAAATAAGTTAATCTCTGGATAAGAAATATTTCAGCTTAGTACGTGAGTTGTATGCAAGGGGTACAAACTATGAAGAGTAATAATTTTAACTTTTAATTTTGCAAGTTCACAAATTAATACTCTAATGAAAATTAATTATTGTTGTGAATGTTAGCCCATACTAAAAACATACTCTAAACTAGACGTACTCTGATGTAGCTTTCAATTTAGCTTTCTCTGCTGATAGAAGTACTTTTTCCTTAAGTCCAGTCACAACTGAGATTTAAAATGACATCCTTGCCAGCCTTTCTACCTTTTTACTTACTTAAGATGATGTTTCTATTTAACTCTGATTTTGTACTTTGTCCTGGCAAAGGGGATGTACAAGCACCAATTGTTTCTGCTGTAAACAGATCTTTGAGGTTTAAGATTATTTGCTTATTGTGCATTCCAAAAGTTCCAGTACCAGGCTTGTGTTCCTCCAGATTATTTGATGGCAGATAAAATTCCAGATTTATAAAGTGTATTTCTTCTTTGTGCAAAAAAAGTGGCACAAAGAACATGGAGAAAGGAAACCAGGAGTAAGAAGTATACTTTATCATAGAGACCTAGGAAAAGAATCCCCATTACTTCTGTTCAAGCACTGGTTTTCTTTGATTGCGCTCCTTTGCAATCCTAGTGTAAGCCTCTAGCTATAATCTAGTTACTTGTCAGCTGGATGGATACTTACATCCCAAGTTATTCAGTTATTCAAAAACTACTGTTTCAGAACCAGAGGCACCTGTCTTTGTGACACAAGCTATAAACTTTTCACGTTATAATCCTTTGCCTATCATCAGTTCTACAGGTTTAACAGATGACAGGAACACAGTCTCAAATATATATATATATATTTTTCATCTGATGGCTAATCTGTCATCTCTCATTCAGAAGTATGTGGGCTTTTTTAGGAGTATCTGTAATTAACTGAGGGTAGATAACTTACATTTGAACTTACGTTGGAAGTTGAGACTTTGGGAAGGAGAGCTGATGAAAGCAGAAGGATTATTGAAACTTATATATAGACACAACAGATTTAGGGTTTGTTAGCATAGATTTCTATTTTATATTTAGACTAGACTCCTTTCTAGTATTTCTTCAGAGGGAAATAAATATTTTCTTATGTTTATACTGCATTCAAATAAACACAAGGAAAGAAACAGGTTCACAATATGAAATCTTCAGTAGTAACTCCAGTTTTGTTGGTGTATTTTTCTTTACCAAATCCTCTGTAGTGTATACAAAAACAGCAGAATAAGCAAGAGCCTTTAAGTATCAGTTCAAGAAGAAAACAGTCTTATCTGGAGTACATTTCATCTCCTTTAACATCAGCATTTAAACACTCTGCATTAAGAAACAAAAAGCCAGAGTAATACAGAATTAAATACTTGGGACAATTGAAACATTTTTTTTTTTTCCTCCTTAGGTAATACTAATTAATAAACACTTATAAAAACACATTTCTCATAATTAACAGTTTTTATGGACTGGTGCCATAAATAGTCTAAAACAGAGGTTCTTCACTGAGCAATCTTCGCTGGGCCTTTATGCCACAAAAAAACAAAACAAAACAAAACATAAAATGAATGACCAGCAAATATCCCCATGGATAAACCTCCTTAGAGCAGCCATTTGTCTTACAACACTATTACAACATCAATAGCTCGTTGTTCAAGAATACAGTTTACTACTAGAATGAGTGTCTCAGGAAACCAGTGCCATCATGTTTGTATATCAGTTCCCAATTGTCTGCAAAGATAACCAAGGTAGCAGAATTGGGTTTAGATGGATGATGACAATGTTAGGCAACTGAATGCTGTACTCGTTTCTCCATTTAGTGTGCTTTACTTCTTGGTAACTTGCAGAAATAAGTAATTATTTTCTTGTTGCAAAATAATTAGTACTGCTGCACACTTTTTTTTTTTTTTTTACATTTAATTATTGTTACATATATCAAGGCTTTCATTTAAACGACATACAAGGTCTTAATTTACATAATTATAATCTATAACTTACATCATGGCTATACACTTAAGCCATACCTACACTACAAACTTTGGCCAACAATCAGGGAAAAGAGGTGTGATCCTGATTAGTACCACATTGCATACAAAGGCTGCTGTAAATGCAATTATACAGGGGAGAAACACCCCCACATTGCTCCTTTCTGCAGAAACTCACTCAGTTTTGCTGGTATAAGCTATATCCAGTCCAGGACCCAGGAATATTCTGCCAGTATTATGCGCTAGCACCGCTATACCGGCCATGCTCCTATGGTTCCTATAGCTTCAATCCGACTTTTATTACTTATTTTTGTTCACTTATTTTTATTGTTGTGGTTGCACAGCTTCTTAATTTTTGTTCATTCTTTAAAGCAGCATACCACATTTTGACAAAAATAAGTATTCAAAATGGTCCTTTAAAAAAGTTTATGACCCTCAGTGAATCAGCAAGAAGTATTTATTTCAAACAAAGCCACACTTTTTTTCCCTTTCATCTAGATCTAGCTGTACTCAATAATAGTAAAAATGGCACTATAAAATGTAGAATGGAGATGTAATGAAAAAGTTGAGATGTTATCTGAGGTTTATTCAAATATAATGGACTCTTAGCTCTTCTATCTAAAATGCAGCCAAATTGTGTAGACCTATGCTTTACATTTTCATATCAAGTATTTTTAAATTTTAGAGAATGCAAATATTTTATGTCCCCCCCCAAAAAAAACTAACAAACAAAAAAAAACCAACTCTTACAGATTATCAATATCTAACTGCATTGTAGTCTGTTAATGAACTTGAAATAATTTAAGTTCTCTTTACAAACAAGGTGATGTTAACTGGATTTATGTAAGTTGCAATCAAATGCACTAACTGGGGTGAGTTACGGAAATGCCATAACTTTCTATCTACTAGTATTTCAACCCACCAGATGATTTTTCAGTTGAATAATGAATACTCAGTACAGCCCCAATATAATGAAGCTTTAGAATTCCTCATTAGGATTGTTCTAAAGTGAAAAATTCCACTGGAGCATCATGTAGCCGTGAGATGCATTTCAATAAATTAACAAAATTTAAAAGTTTAACAATTTAGGAATTTAAGTATTAACCAAATAGTCAGAAAATTTCAAATTCATAAGCTTACTTCAAGAAAGGGTTATGATATGAGATACATGGAAATCCTAAGTCAATCCAGAATGAGAACATGACAGTAACTTTCCTTGGCTTTTAATTTATTCATGAATTTAAGAGTCAAGGAAATTAGAGTTTGTTCACTTGGTAGGAAAAAAAAAGGGTACTTTAAAACTCTGATTTACCAAAAAATAAAAGCCCAGAGATTTGCAGACATAATAAAATTTATTTCAATTCCATGCATTACGGTAGCTACAAGTGTAGTCATATGAAACTGAAGGACAATAACTTCTTCTGTCCATACAATGTAGCTGTAAGTGAAATGAATGGGAGTTCCACAGTTACAAAGAAACAAACAAAACCAAAAAAAAAAAAAAAGAAAAAAAATCAACAAAAAAATCTGTTTCAGTTTTGAGTTCTGTGAATTCAGATACAGTCACTAGACTGTAAATTTTTGGGGGAAGAGATGGGCTCACCACAATTGTACAACTGAAAATGTTTAGTTTAAGACATTCTGAAGAAGCTCTGGAGATACCTTTTAATACTTACTACTAATATTCTGGAAAATGAAAAAAAAAAGTTAGCCTTCATCCTAATTGTTAGAATCAGGATAGCAATTGTAGACAGTTCACTTCCAAAGTGCAGCTAAATAAGGTTTTATTATGCAGCTCCTTCAAGTTGTACTGAGAGTAAGCTTTATGTTGAACCAGTTTTTGAAGAAACACTTCACTGGTCCTTATAAGCTTACATTGCTTTTTGATATGCAAAAATTTACAGACTGTGCTTGATTCTGACCCTCCCATATTTCAGTATGTGCAAACTCTTAGGGATTTAAATAGTCTTTCTCCCTCTCAGTCCAGACTGATCTTTAAAACAGCCAGGATTATGCAGCCCTGTAAATTAAAGACAGGGTGAACTGAGTAACTTATATAAACTGGCACTTTTTCATTGGCCCAGTTCTCCCACAAAATGTAGCTCTTATAAATACTAATAGGCACTATTGCCACAGATTCTTATTTTTGCAATTTCACTGATTTACTGGTTGTTAGCATTTTCTGCAGTTAAGAATTTAACAATGCTGAATTTTTATAAAGACACAATATGTAGTTTTAGCCTTCAAAATTGACATACTGTGTCTAGTAATGATGTTAAGTCAACCTAAGTTTGCTGAAGATATTAACAAATGTAAAGCTAATGAAGGTGCCACATTTGCATGAATGTTTTTCATTTTAAGAATGCCTTCAACAAAGGGAAGGGGGCAAAACTAATTCTTTTAATACAAACTTGGCTGAGTGCCTAATTGCCTCGTTTAAAACTGTGTGTGTGGGGAGGCTGAGGAGTTTAGAAAAATCCAGGTAACCAAATATCGAGGTTACTGGAAAGTTAAAAAGCTAATGCAACTGCGTTACATCTGGATAAAAAACATTATTCAAAAGCAATTCAAATACCGAAAAAGATTTCAAATTGAATAGTTTATTAACATGGTAGTCATCTTTGTAACATGTGCACACACACTCGCACACTCTGAATGATCTGCCTGGAAAAAAAAGGTCTTCATATATATGTCGGGGGAAATTAAACATTAAAAATCCGTTAGATTTTCATAATTATAGGCAATTATGTCCACATCACTTACAAAGCTATTGCCGAATCTTTCCAAGGAAGCAGAATTTGGGAGAAAAAAATTTGGGGGGGGAAATTCAACAGTGGCATAGCAGAGCTCTCAATATGAGAAAGCTGACATAATGTGGACCTTTGCTGTGAAATTTGTCTTTGCAAAATATGGGGAGAAGTTTATCAATGGGCAGAAAATAAGAAGGCGGTGTGAAGTAGGCTTTTGCAGAGTCGATTTTCCTCACAGTATTGTGCGGGGGTCATTGAGAAAAATGCTTAGTCCTTCTCTGGAACCAGTTTCAGAACTTTTCCAATTGCAATGGTCTTACCTAAACCAAGGAGACAAACACTACAGTTACATATATTGTGAAAAAGCATAAATCTCTAAGAACACGAAAGCTTTCCCCACACATACAGGCTCTCCAGAATACTAGAAATAACACAGAATAAGTTACTGTATTGTAGGATGAAAGCACAGCAAAAACTTAGAGAAACTGTGATTTTCACAGGAAAGAATACAGTATGAATTGTGGAAAGTGTGCTCTATGTTCATTTAAGGAGCGCAAAGCAGAATCAGACCTGTTTACTGCTTTTAAAGGTAACAAACTGCCTTATCTTTTCTGCATTTAAAGAGATATTATAGTATCCGTATCTTAGGAGGACATTCCAGGGTGCATTAGGAAAACAGTGCTGCTAATTTTTCAAGTTCAACCATTTGTTTTACAATGCACATTATTCCTCTAAAATAAAACACACTTCTTGTTACTAGCAAGAACTCTGCATAACAACAATTTACTTAGGTTTGCTTTCCATTGTTATGCAGATACAGTAATTTCAACTAGATGCCAGCATTTTAATACTTCATTGCCATGCATGATCTATTTGAAATAACTGTATTTTTGTAGCAGTTAATTGTTGATCAAGCACTCTTACCCTCATCTCTTAAGGTAAAGCGACCCATCTGAGGGAAATCTTTGAATGTCTCAAGGCAGATAGTTCCTGCTGTCCTTAAACGGGCAATGCATACTTGATCTTGTTTCACAAAGCGTGGCCGTGTCTTACTTTTTTCTCCTGTTTTTTTGTCCACCAAGCAGATTAAGGCCTGTTAAAGAAGGGAAAAAAGATTGAAATATTGTCTTAGAGGGGAACTTTTGAGACTTACTGCATAAGAGAATCCATCATACCTACTGCACTTTTCAGAAGGCTTACGCTGTTACAGACATTTTTGGTTGTGTTATGGTACTGACCAAAGATTCCAATCGAGGCTGGAGCTTTGTTATATTAGCCACTCCAGAGAGCTCTTCACCCCAACAAGTGCATTGTCTGTATTCACAACACAACTTACTGATATTTTAAGGACACTTACTGTTATCTCAACTTCTTCAATACAGGTGTGGATGTGCAGCACAGCATTATAACCTGGACAGATAATGGATTTGTGCTCAATTATCACTATCTGTAAAACAATTAAAAATAAGTTCAATTTTCCTCATTTCATTATAAAAGAGCATAGAATAACTGAATATAGAACTATATTAAAATGCCTAGTTCAACAATACACAAACAACATCTTTGTTAAAGAGATGACCAAATCATTCCTAACATGAAAGCATAAAAACTGAAGCATTGGCATACCAAGGTCTTCCTTTCAAGGCTATAGGTGACCAAAATTTAACTGAGAAGTTCCACTCAAAACACGTATTTTCAAAAGTCAGATTGATGATGTTGGAATAGGAACGTACGTTATTGTCAATTTAGAGATGTGATAGCAAATGAGAAATCTCAACTGAAACCTAGAACTACTGAAAATCGGATTTGGTGAAACACCAGCAAAATATTTCAATGCAGTTTACCCACCTACACAGCAACCAAATGTTAATTATTCTACCTGGGCATCAAACGTGCGTCCAGAATGACACAGGTTGTTGGAATCACAGAGAATAAATCCTGGAAGGATCTCTTCCTCTTCAATTCCCTTCAGTCTGATCTTTAGATTTTCACCTGGGGCTACTGAATCAGTTTCTACATCATCAGAAAGGATCCCAAGAACTTCCACGTTGTGCTTAAAGCAAAAATACAGTTGTCAATTATTGAATATTTTAGCTAAGTAAAAAAAAATCACTGATACAACAGGATTTTAAAGAAACCCGAAGTCTAAATCTATCACATTTGGTTCTGCAAGCTTCAGAAAATGTGAAATATTTCAATGACTAACGTTTCAAACAGCATATTTATTCAAATTGATTTTAATTCATATAATTCAATATATTCAATGGAAAGCAAATTTCAAAAGACATCCACTATGCCTCAAAGTGAAGTTAGTTAAAAATTTACAAAGAGACGAGAGAGAGACATATTGTTGATTAATTCTGTAACAGTTTGGTTAAAGGCATTTAGTTTCTCAATTTCTCCTAAATAATACGTCAAGCAGTTTTATTAAGAGCTATTGTCTGTTACGGTTTACTGTTTGTATCCTTCTAATTTTTTCTCTTATTTCCCTTTGGCAATTTTTTTTTTTTAAAGGGACAAAAAATAAAAGTTTTGAACATTATTAACCAGCAAAAAAAAAGCCTTTGTATGCTTTCTGTACAAATGCAAGGTAATACACAGTTCAAACAAACTATGATGCCCAGCAATTCAGTTTAATGAGGATATATAACTTGAATTCTGAATTCTAAGGAAGTCAATGAGACACAAACACATACTTGGGTACACTGCTCGTATGAGATGAGTGCTTACTTCTGCTCAATTGAACAATAGGAAGTTTTCTGATTTAAAGTAATTAATATTTTTAAAAATCAAGCTGAATTTTTCTAAATGTCTAATGCATACCTTGTTTGGCATCATCACAAGCTGTTGTCCTTTGCAAATAGAACCCGATTCCAACTTTCCAAGGACCACAGTGCCCATATCCTTCAATGAAAAGAAATTACATAAAAATTAAAAACTTTTTTCTAAAGAGTCTGTTTTATTATTATATTTAATTCTAAGTATGATTAACTAACCCTACGAAGTTATATACCACTGCAATACTTAATGTTTTGGAAGCTATTCTCATGAAAGATTACAGATTTTGAGTCTCATATAACATCAAATTAATTACTTCCCTTCCCCGCCACTATTCCACAGCTGGAAACGTAGACATATCAAAGAAAAAGGATACGCTCTAAAAATATGATAAATACTGCATTTACTGCTTTCTGAAAATAGTACATTTATATTTTAAATTGTACCTTGTATTTATCCACAATTGGCAGCCTGATTGGTCCATCAGCTGAACGGTTGAAGTTTGGCAAATTATCCAGGTAGGGAATAAATGGTAGTCCACTAAAAGCAGAAGGCATTTGTTTCAGTTACGTGAACACCCGTCTATTTAAAAATTACTCAGAAGGGATAAATGCAATCTCACAAAGGGAAAGATTTTCATTCCGTCGTCATTAAGTACCAAGACCTCTACGACATCTATATCTATCATAACAGTCCATCATTAGCATCCACATTACCCTAGCTAACATGTTAACACCTAGGAAGTACATCTAATTTTAAAGTTACAGTCCCAGGCATATTTTACACACATTCATTATCCCCTTGAGAATCTTGGTGGATTCACTTAATTTGTTTTGGATATGCAAAACCATTAGCTATTTCCAAATAAGATTTTTTGTTAATACATTTTAGCTGCCATGAACAATATTGGAAAACATGAAACCCAGTGGGAGACATGACTTGTCACTAACGATAATCCATTTTCAATCAAAATGTTCATATCAAACAATTACTCATCCTAGCAAAAGGTCCAATGCAGCATCACTGGAAAATTCACGTGATGGTATCGCATTCAATTTCACAAAGCCAAAATTAATAAATACTGCTAATATTTTCGAGAGTCTGCTAACTTTAATCTTCTTCAGTTAGCAAATATTTTTATTTGGTTGATTACATGGCTCTGTGTTCTTGTTGCTGTAATCCCGTTTCCTTATGTACTTTAGCCAGGAATTCTTGAATGCAGCTACAATACACCATTCTAGACTTCTTCCTAGCTTCACTGTAGCATTTGCTTTTATTGAAACATAGCTAATATACAAATCATTGAATTGAAGATACATACATATACCAAGGGCAGAATTCTGACTGTTCTTTAAGGTTTGCTCCAGTCAGTCCTGAGCAAGGCATGAAATGAATATCTTTTTTGGGATTGAAGCCAACTTTCTTCAAAAACGGCACCAGTTTCTCTTTACATTCCTCATATCTATGAAAACAACAAGCACATTAAGATAAACTGAAATTATTCCAACATAACATATATTATGCTTAAAAAAACAAAACCAGACTTGTTTAATTTTGATGAGTATTCTCTAAGTAGCACAACTAATAAAGTTCGGTGGCACGTTTTCATCTCCCCCATCTTCCAGCACAGCTCGGTATTGCTTACTTCCCCCATTCCTCTGCTCCATAAAGCACCACCAGTTCTCTCCCACATACCCCAATTACTGGGCTGGGCAAGCAGCAACACATGCCACATCTGCTTTTAAGCAAGAGATACAGGCCAAGGTAGCAAGACAGACCAAGCAGACAGCTACTGAGGTTGTTCTGTAGGCTTTCACCCTAGCAATAGTTTTGCCTTTTCCAATCTTCTATATCATTTTGTAAAACTTACTGCTATTTATATTTATTATACTTCTTCCCCTCAGTTTCTGCTGAATTTAATAATGTTAAAAATTGGGGAAGGTTGGGGCAGGACCAAGACAGCACAATTGGCCATGCCTTATTCTCTTAGCACACCAGGCTGATGCTGTAAGTTTGCATAATCCCTCATAGCTTTCCTCAAGAACTTTCATGATTCTTGACAGCACAGCAAGTTCTCTGACAACATTTCTTATCATACTGTAGAAGGAAAAACTGTATCCCATCACTACACAAATATCTCTAGGAAAGGACTAAAGTACGCTTTTTAGCATCCAGCTTGAAGGGACAAGAAGATGTGACAGAAGCCTTAAAAAGACCTAAGTTTTGACACTGAGGAAAATTAAAGCTCCTTTGTAACATCTGAGCATTAAAGCAGAAAGGAAGAACTCAATCCTTATTATTACAGTTATTTAAGGATTACATATTGTCTTTCTAGTTATTTTTACCTGGCCCGTAACACTGCAAGATTCCCTTCCTCCCTCCTTCTCAGATTGCAGTCGTGAAACACTTCATATATTATTTGCTTATCAGTTCAGCTTATCATAAAAGAAAAACTCCACCTTGTATGCATCTATCCTGTGTTATTTGAACAGGATAATGCTCTTCTCACCAAACCTAAGATAGGAGCTTTGCAGAAACGTGGCCAAGCAAGCAAGAATCTGGCAAACTGAACTACTGAAAGCAGAGTCACTACTAATTCCTATCAGTATAAAGCTTCTATGTTTCCAGCAAAAGTGGGATACATAATTACTTTGGTTAGGAATTGTTTCATTTCACTATCTTTTGGTGATTTTTAAAAAAAATAGTAAACTCACCTTTCATTACTCCAGTTTACAGTTGGATCATCCATTTTATTAATAAGAACTATTAAATGTTTTACACCTGCTGTTTTTGCTAACATGGCATGTTCTCTTGTTTGTCCACCTTTCTCAAATCCAGTTTCAAACTCTCCTTTTCTTGCAGAAATAACCTAATTAAAAATAGACATTTTAATAAGAGTTAAACATTTTTCTCAGCAGAAAAACAGCCAATGGGTAATATCATCTTAATCAAAAATAACTTTTGGTAGTCAAAATTGGTAAAAGCTTTGAAAATACACTGATATAACCTCAACATTATTCATTACATTCTTCTGGGACATACAAAAAACACACATGAAAACTGTGGACAATTTTATGAAGCTGTTAAGTTGTTCCAAAAAAGACTCAACTTACGATTTTTAATTTTTGGCCACTGTAACCAGTGAAATGAGTAAACCAACAAAAATAAAAAGCTTAATTCCACAATAAATCAAAAAAACAAAATCTGATTTGTCCTTACCAGCACTGCAAGATCAGCTTGAGAAGCCCCACCAATCATATTTGGAACAAAGCTCTTATGCCCAGGAGCATCTAGAATAGTGAAGTGTTTCTTCTCAGTTTCAAAATAGGCACGACCCACTTCTACTGTTTTACCTTTGTCTCGTTCTTCTTGGTTTGTGTCTAAGGCCCATGAAAGGTACCTACAAAAAACAACCCAAATATTTTTTAATATTCACTTTTAACCAAATTTTCATACTTAACTTTAGTATCAAAACATCTTTTTCCCCCCCTTAACACTTTGAACCATATCAGCACTGCCAAACTAAAGCTTTTCCAACACCAACAGTGATTTTCATTGAATGTTACTTGTATATCTAGTGAGCCACATTGCCAAGTGCTAGCTGTCCTTCACATAGACCTGCGCAATTCTGAACAACGGATTTCAATTCCTAACTTCTCCAGGTATGATCTAACCTCAAATACTAAAGTATTGAGCTTTGCCTCAGTTTGAAAGACACTTCTGCATCAAATAAAAAAACATTTCCTTTTCCTCAACATAATTAACTCAAAAATTAGCTCTGATTTACACATTCTCATTGCCTCAAACTTAAGCAGAAGTTGGTGATGAAATAGACAGTATTTGTCCTATATTCATACCCATCCTATATCCTTTATTCGTCCTATCTTTTGTCACATCAACGCTTGTTCCTTCCCAATTATATTTTATCCCACTGACAATCAAGTTAGACTTAAGGTTAGACAGATGAAGTGAAATTAAAAGGTTCCAAAAGGGAAATCAGCTTTCCAGAAACTGAGGGCAAAAGAAGCAGGATGCTAAATGGACTGTATACAAACACGCAGACACACACAAACAAAAGAAAGAAAAACACAAACAAGGCCCCAAAAATCCATACATGAGAGTAGCATCTTCCTACCCAGAGGAAACTTAACAACTCTGGACCTTGTATCTTAGTTTTTATATGAATAAATGCTACTGCCAAAACTGTTCACTTGCTCTCCTCTTGTGTCTGCTATACTGACTGATTTGATCTCTTTCCCCTTTGATACCTCTCTGCTGTTTACAGGTAAAAGACAGAATAATCCCAAAGGCTGCCTGAGAAAAGCATTTGCCTTGTACTCCTTCTACCAGACAAGTAGGCACTTTCTAAAAAGAAAAAATAAAAAAGGAAAAAAGCAGCAAAACCTATTGCAATGTGAATCGTGAATCACACTGTTTCATATAGACTTGGCTAAAGAAGTACTGGAGGAAAATAGTGATTCCTCCCCCCACAAACCAAATCCATTCTAGCAATAATAAAGTTCCACAGGGAAAGAGATTAAAAAACAGTTTCTTGTTTTCATCACAGCACAAAGAAAAAAGCAGACTATTATCTTCAGTAAGTTTCATACCATGTTTCTCTGTTTTTTTCTTTAGCTTCTCTTTCGTATTTTTCAAGTGTTCTTTTATCAACCATTCCTGTCAAATACCTAAGAAAAAAAAAGTATTTTTACATAAACAAAAATGTAGTTAAATAGTTACACAATTCCTACAGATTATTTTGAAAAACTGGAACAATCTGATGCGAACAGCAGTGGAATTTCTTCTCTATAAAAATCTGCACAATTGTCAGTGAAAAGTATGACACTATTTCTTTAGCTGAGAATTTTTTTAAGCCTCTGTAAAACATTCTGAAGTGGCAAGTTTTAAAAAGGAACTACGTCTGTTATGTATATGTCAGAGGAATCCAATCTTTCAAAATTAGAGTAAAAATTGAGATAAGAGAATTTTTAAAATAAATATAAATGAAACATTTCTAAAATGTAAAGGAAAATATTTTTGGTTTCAGTCCTTACATAGAAGAAGTAACCTGATATTTTAAGAGAGATCTTTCAGTTACCAAAGGAGGTAGGTGAGGAGCATACAGTTTCATAACATTACAACTTTCAGATTTTTCACTCAGATGTTTTTACCTGATCTTCTAATAACAGTAATCTGCATAGTTTACAAGGAAAATTAACAACAGTAAATAAAGGTTTACAGACAATTTTGGTTACCCTCTTCCCCCCCTCCTTACAACAAAGGGATCTTCTGCAAAAATGAAAAACAAAAATTCCTACAGAGAACTTCAGGAACCCAACACATTGGTATGAGTGTTAAGAACTGACATCTCCTTGTACACAGAGAACAGACATCAGATAACAAAATGCTGATTTGCTCTAGTATGAGCAACAAGGTTAAATGTAGCATGACAGTTCCGACATTCCAGTTTGGTCAAAAACAAAACAGGATGAAAATGCCAAGACAAAGACCTCCCACTTTTGCTGAGAATATTATTTTAAATCATAGGAATAGTTTGCATCAGCAGGATAGCATTTATTTCTTCATGTACTATATTCCATTTATTATTTTTGAAAAACTGTAAGATTGAACTGCATTTATCTACTTTTGTCTAATAAGAGTATTGCAACCTCTAGGTACTGTTTGTAAAATAGACTTAAAAGGTTAACTTTTTATTTTCATATTTTAAAATCAAATTAAGCTTGATGATGTTAACACTAGGGAATAAGCATTTTCTTTCTAAATTCTCACAAAAAGGACAGAGTTGAACAAACGATATAAAGCAATTTCAACTGCATTTAGAAAGTGCAAAGAAAAACAGTTACGTTCTAAAAAAGCAATTTTTAAAATTTAATAATGCATGCTTTTGCAGTTATTTCCATTAAGTGAAACTTTTAAGATTAAATCTGCTGGAATTTAAAAAAAATCCAAAGAAAATAAGGAACTATACTAAACACATGATGATATTTTATCATAAAAATATTAATCTATGATTAAATACAGAATGAAAATACTTATTTTATGTAATATATTCTAATCCACAAAGCAGATCACCAATCTCTTAAACATTTTTAGTTTCCTTACATTATTTGTCCTCCAATGGTTGACTTGCCAGCATCTAAAAAAACAAAGGAAATAATTAAATTATTCACAATTTAAAATAAAATCCTAAGAAAAAGGAAAATAATTAAGATCAACGTCATCTTATTTGTTTCCAAAGATGCCTTTCCTAATTTTAATCTACTTCTTTGAAGTATCTCTCAGCCTCCCTTGTTTCCACCAGAATTCACTGTCAATTCAATTACTGAATTTTGAAAATCATGTTTTTAATACATACCAACTTGGCATCATCTGTAATCCAAGAACACCCAACAAGTTGTGATCCAGCAAAAGCATGGCTTAAATATGTGCAAAAGTACTTCCCTGCTTCCTTTCTCCCTTGTTACCAACCTCTATAGGCTTCTCTTCAATATTGGGATATATCTCTGCCCACTGCCTCTTTATTTTGTGTGACTCAGTTCTGAACTTACCTGGCTAAGTTACAATGTTTTTAAAGTAATAAGAGTCTATACATGTGAAAAATCTAGAACTCGTGATTCAATTCCTATGTACCTTTGATATCACTTAAGATTCTTCTGAAACTTGTTGAAACTACTCAGTTGGGATACTGTGCTACAAATTCTTAGGTATTAGCCCTGTATTAAGTTGTTCTATTGTTTAAAGATCTATAATTTTTAATCTTCTGAACATTATTTTTTGATTTAATAATTACTAACAATAAGAGCTTTCTGAAATTATTTAAAGCAGAAAAGAAGCATTGTTTTCTGATTCTGTTCCTTGGAACACTAACACAGATACATAACTTTGGCATTTAAAAGAGCAGGTACTTGAGAAATCATGAACACAGACACTGTTGTGTCCAAAAGAACCCAAGCAGTTCCTTGTCACTCTATCCCTGAAAGATCTGCTTTAAATTATTTATTTTTTTCCAAAGTAGCTTCATTAAGATGAATGCTCCTACTACCCTCAAGACAGGATGAATACATGCATTGCAAAAAAAAAGCAGGATTCATTTCTAATCCTTTCACCTCGTACACAATGCAAAGATTCAGTTACGTCCCATTCACTTACAACTTACCTACGTGCCCAATGAATACTACATTTACGTGCTCTTTTTTAGGAGCACCTGGTGGTGCTACAACAGATTTCGGTTTTGGTATTTCCTCCTCTTCTTCCATCATTTCCTGAGCGCTTTCTTCAGAAGGCCCCGAATCCACCGATGGACCACCTCCTAGTTCCGCCTCACTTGTTTCTTCTTTGTGGTCCCATGACTCTTCTGGGGACATTTCTGTCTCTCCATTTTCCACTAAAAATTAACCAATTAGGTATATTCAAATAGATCAAGAAACTAAAAGCAGTGACCGCTGAGATAAACTTCCACCCCCCAAGATGCAATGAAAAGACTTCAATTATTCAGTCTGTTAATGTATTTTTTTTTTAAAAAGGCAACTGCTGCTTATTTCTGAAATGGTTATTTCTGGGAGCTTTCAAACTATTTTGCATGCTGACATCAGAAAACTGATTCACAGAAATGAAAAGACTTCTGTTTTAATAAAGCAAAAACTTCATGGGGAAAATACATCTGAGGATCAACACAGTCTATCATGTTGGTCTGAATCTGTAGGCAGCCATGTTTAGAAAGAAAAAGGGAGAGAGAATGGTTTAACTTCACCCATAAGCCATACAAATACAAGGAGAATGATACAATTTCCATGTTCTGATTATTCATACGACTAATATTTTTTGTTAGTTGCCATTTCACATGTCAGTGAGACTATTTTTCAATATAAAATGACTTTTGAATAAAGAGCTGATGCTTTTTTTCACTGTTCAAAGTAATCTAACTGCATCTATCAATGCATACTAGTGGTCAATTATCTCTTTGCTAATCCAAATATAAAGACACAATGAAAAACAGTAAGGACCAAAATACAATGGCTCAATAAGGTATTCTTCAATTCTGTTTACAATGATTCAGCAAAAGCACAATAATAGTTATTTTGTAGCCCTATTATAGTGAAATTGAACAACTCTCATCTTACCAACGGATTCTGAAATTTCCATGTTAGCAGCAGCATTTGAACCTAGGGAAAAAAAAAAAAAGGAATCACAAACTACATCTATTTACCAAGACAGCAACAAGAACACAGAGCAATAGAGTAAATTAATAAAAGGATAGTTCATATGATCGGGCACTTTCCTATGCTATCTAACATAGAGACTCAGATTTTAAAATTTTGCTTCAAGCAAGCTTTATGGCCTTCAATAAACCAGTTGGTCCTTGTGTGCCTTGCTTGACTTGGTGTAACACTGTAAATAACCACTGATAACCACACTGCCTTACAACAGCAGTATGGTGACAAAGAATGAGTATTAGAAAAGGATCGCACACATTTTTAAAAAGGAGATGCTTTGCAATAATTTGGTTAAAGTTTATTTAATGGAGCTACACTGCGTGTTGTCAGAACATGAGAACAATCACCTTCACAAGAGGCTGTCTGCTCCTCCGGAGAAGTCTCTGCAGGTGCACCTGCAAAGAAAAAAGTTTAATTTTTAAAATATACTGTTGTAACCAATTTCCACACTCCTCCCCCCACCCAAAAAAAATATATATATATATACACTTAAATCAAGTTCTAAAGGAAGCAATTTTTCTCCACATAGTACTGTACCATCCCCTGCTTTGGGGGCACTCTTGCTATTTTAAGCGTTAGTATCTAACTGATGTTTAGAAACATGGAAAACCAGTTTCACTGAAACAATGTGTTTGCCATGTCACAGCTGTATGGCCAGGTTCTGCCAGCTTCACCTTCTGGGTGTGCCTACAATGCTATTATGACTCAAATTTCACATTCTTCATAGCTTGTTGCAATGTTTTTAAGTTCTTAAAATCTTCTCCAGTTATTAGGGTCAAGAGATAATTCATTCATACACCTAGTGAGTTTGCCAGTCCTCTTAAACATCGTAATATAGCCACAGTAACTGAGAGGGCAATCTCACCACTTGTGTATATCAAAGCCACAAGCAGGTTATTTGGACAGATCATTCAACCTTCTGAAGCACTCAACCATGCCACTAAACTATATACTGAGGTATAACTAATTACTAAACCTACTGAGAGTGGTATGTTCCAATTAACAATTATACCACTTCAAGTTTTGGGACGTTGTTCCACATAATCAAGAGGCATTCTATAATTATCCCTCAAATCTTAACCTATTTATTTTTACCATGGTATAAATTACACTTAAGAGTTCTTTGAAATAAGTTCATCTCCTTATTTTTTTTTTTTTCACCTAACATACTCGTACCCTCTATCTAACTGTACTGCCAGCTCTCCTTCAGCCCCACTATAAAAATACAGTCCGTAAAGCATTACTTGCTCTATATGCATAATGGGACCTACAGATTAAAAAAAGAAATCCCTCAAAGGAACAAAAAAAAGCAAAGAAGGACCCGATTCTAAGCCTCTTTGCTTTAGCATTGTTTGTGTATTTGCTGCAGACTTCTATAAACTGGAGCAGTGCTGGAAAACCTGGAAGAGGTCCAGATGACAAAGCTTGCAGGCAGGGTGAATGTGGGTCAGAGCATAACACCCAGTGACCAGCAGCAGCAGAAAGGGCACAGCAACACAGACAAAACTGTTCAGAGCAAGGTTCCCTACACTCCTGTGTCATATCATACATAAGCCTCATGCTAAGGTCCCAAAACTACAGGAACAAAGCTTTAGAAGAATGATTTCATAGAGTAAGGAAAAGCATATGAGTAGAATACCTTGAGAGTCCTTGCAAGAAATATTACTCTCATTTGAGAGCTGGACGAGACCCAAATCATCCCACTTGAGCGTGGTAAGCAGGTGGCACAGAATCTAGGCATGAACCAAAGGCCTCTGTTTTGCAACACTTCATAAGACTGTTGGCTATTTCGCACGTCCTGTGGTTGGCCTGCAGAGCTTTCATTACAGCGCCGTTTCAGCAAGCTCAGGATGTCACTCCTGAAGTCTCTCCATAGTGAAAAACTTCTTGTATGACAGTACTTACGCACTTGCCTCAAAACAGAAGCTCTACAAGTAGCTGAAGAGTTGCTTTAACTTTTAAAATACAATCAACCAACAACATTCATAAAAATTTTGGTTCTGGCTTTCTGGTATGTAATCCAACAGGCATACAGACTGGAGAGGGAAAGAAAAGTTCCTTCACAAATAACAGATGAAATAAATTGTTAACCTAAAAAGTACGGAAACAGTTTATTCTCTCAAAGAGCAGCACTCCTGAAAGCATGCCTATCTGTTAAATTTTATACGAATCTAGGCACACTAGAAAAATCAATAATATAGTTTGTGTATGGATGCCAAACAGTACTAATGCCACACAGAATCAAGGGGCAAGAGACATTCAGGTATTTCCACAGTCACCGATTAAATTCTGGTCACTTTGATACACAAAATGGCAGACTCATTTTGCAAGAGGACTTCTGTATATGAAATACACTCAAACATGCACTGTTCCTTCAAAGCAGGAAAGGAATACAAAGCACTCTCTTAAAGAGTGCATTGTAGAGAAACCAAGTAAAAGAGAAACACTCTTACTTTCAGAAAGAACAGGCATTAAAGTGATAGAAAGAAATCCCTTTCAGGAATTGCTTACTTCTGTTCAACAACTTCAGGTTAAGGCAGGTTATTCTGGGCACTGGTGCATTGCAAACAAATAGACAAAAGTCTGAGCTTTGAAGAGTCAGATTTATCATTTGCTCTGTGTGGAAATGAGCAAATCCCCTGCAGCATGCCTGAAGACAACCACCCCAAAAGGATGCAGTTCTACTGCTGCTTAAACTGCTGGGTTGCCACGTTGTGCTTTTTTTCTGCTTCTTCTGTTGTCAGCCCTAGTGCACATACAACTACAGAAGTTCCACAGACGGAGCTGGTCTGACCAAAAACTGAACTACCACAAAACTTTTTCAACCAAAAAAAAAAAAAAAACAACAACAAAAAACAACAAATCAGCTCTCCAAAGCAATTTATTAACATGCTCCTGGTGCCATGACAGATGTCAGAACAGCACTCAGTAATTCAAGGAGAAATCTTAAATTCTGAAGCAGTCTAGGGAACGTGTGGATCACAAAAAGATGATCTTTAATCTAGTTCACATAGACTTACTAGCTAGGACTCAGTACTGCATTATGAAATGAGAAGAGGTCCAAACTCCATGCTGTCCCTGCAGCAAAAGGTCTGGACAAACCCAGTGAACTGAAGTTACCTTGTTCATTTTCCCCATGAGGTAAAAGTCATTGTAACAAACCACCTTTACAGGCAAGGCAAATGGAGAAAGGTTATAAACTGTCCTTGTAACTTATCCTGTTCTCTCCAATATACTCAAGTAGACATGCAAAGAGTTAAATTTGGTGTTTTCTGGAAGTCAGCAAAGTAAGCTCAACATTTCAAGTTGAGCTTGACGATTCTAGATCCTCATCTGCAAGCATCCTTCAGACAGGATTCTTGTCACATGAGTGGGATTCAAAATGCAGCTTGCATGAAATACGGTTTTAAAGTCAGAACATGCCTTAAATGATGTCAAATTGTAGTTAAGTAATGTTTCAAATTCTTGGCTTTACATATGGCTAACAACAATTAGATTTTCTATAGCATTCTTCATACTCCATCTCTCCTCAACTGTAAGTCGGGAACTGCTGTTGCATTTCTTACTTGCTGCATTACAGGAGGTGAGCAGTTTACCTTCAGTTCTCTGAAACATCAGAGCCCTAGGATGTTTTTGTTTTAAATCAATGCTGCAGGTAAAAGAGGATACATGTGTTACGTTAACCTACTGCTAGACCATTAAACAAGGACTTGATGTAATTCACAATCCTGTCTAAAAAAGGTAAAACTTTTTAAAACACCATTCACTGAAGGAGTATGCATGGTCCCAATGAGTCCAGTAGCGCACTGTTTTTAAAGCAGGATGATCGGTCTTTTAAAACACAGTTGATGTTCCCCCCGTATAGTGCAAGAACATACTTTGCCTGTTTAATTCATCCTGTATTCTACTATAGCTGATGCATTTGTTGTATATTGCATCCAGTTTTGTACTTGCATGTATTTTGGTTGTACAATAACCAAGACTGCACAAGCAGAACCAATTAAAAGTGAAAGTATGTTTTTCACTCTGAAAATATTTGTTTTAAAACAGTATATAAGCCAGGAATGTAATAACATCAGTAGTTTAGGACAGTAGTTTAGCAGTTTCAATAGAAAACTGCTTTAGAATTAAATTTATATTAGAATGAAACAAGATTTTCAAGTATGGGATGGGTATAGCTGGTAGGCTGAGAACCAATATCAGAAGCACTGTTCCAGTGACAGGATAAGGCCTGCTGAGACCCCAGTCACAAAGCACTGCATGCTGGAGCAAACACACAGGGTCACAGCTGGCCAGCTGTGGGGGAAAAAAAAAAGAAAACACACAGAAAAAGAAGTAGCTAACTTCAAACAGCATGCAATCAGAAGTTCTGCCTCCCGCTAGCCAGAGTGCACAGCGTTACTTGCTGGTCTGGAAGGATGTGTGGCACAGCAGGGACATGGTTTACTGATGGGATTTGATAGGTCAGGCTGATGGTTGGCCTCGATCTTGAAGGTCTTTTCTAACCTAGATGAATCTGCAGCTCAGGTACAGTCTTACAGCCAAACTCAAGTGCCAAGCCATAACAACAGCGCCAGCTGCACCTGAACTGGAGCATTTCCCAGACACACAGAATAAGCAGATAGCTATCTCCACATAAACACATCCCATTCAGTGGGAACTCCCCAGAAGCAGCTACCTGAAGCCACAGAGCAAATGCCTTCATAGAGTCAGTTATCATGGCTTGAAAGAGAGGCCGTAATTTGTCTCTCTGCCTAACAGAACTCAGCTCCCAGCCTGCTCTGCTGCAGGAGATAAGAACCTCGGCAATGGTGGTACCAGACAAGTGAGGCTGAAAATGGGGCTAGTGAAATGGTTTGGACAACAGAACATAAAGGGAAAGGAAAAACAACAACAAAAAAGAAGAGGACAAATTCAGTTTGAAATAAGTCTCATCTGCAAAACTTAGATGGTCTGGACAGCAAGTGTGTTGTTGCTGCTCCAACACAGGCAAGATGTTCCTTCAGAGGAATTCCTAGAAGGCTAGGGAGTGAAGAAATGCGTAACAACCACCTTTGGATTTCCACCATGTTTCTTACTTGTGGTTTGAATATCTGAGTTCAGTGCATATTTACAGAATTGTCATATTGTCTCAAAATTTTTAAATGAATTACATAACACGTTTGTCCCGAACCTTCTCCCTTTTTTCTCTAAAAAGAAAGTATAAAGAAAGTAAAATCACACCAGAGTAGAAAATTAAAGGTCCAAGTCAAATCCACAGAGCAGAAGAATCAATAAAAGATTCTCAGGGAACAAAAAACAAAAGAACATTCTAAGCACAAATAAATGCTAGAGCTACACAAAATATTGCATACTCAGTATTTTAAAACACACAGAAAAGGTTTTCAGGAGTTCACTGTGTGCAGTAAAGGCAGTTGTTTTGAAAGCTAACTTATATCCCAAATTATTTTCTCCTCTGTCCTGTTTCATAGCCGAAGACCCAGCTTCTCCAGGGGACAAGAAATATGCTAAGTTTTTACAATGAACCAATCCAGGAGGAGTTTTAAGAGTTTTAACATGACTTCATATTATTCATTAAAAATATTAGCACTTGCTTTGCATTCATATGATTTTACTACATTCTAACTTAGCAAAAGACCCACCTTTTTCCTTCCTCCGTGAGGACACTCCTTACGTTTATCTTATCTAAAGACAACATGCTTCTTCATAACTGAGTCTAAGAAAGCTTATGGGGATTTTCAGGGAATACAATGAGAAAAACCTCTTCCTTACAGCCAAGTATCTGTGCTTAATTGATAGTTTGATTTTTCAGGCAGATAGTCAAGAAATCAAGCTCTGTATTAAGCCAGTTAAGGATTCCACTCTTTCATTAATATAACTCAAAAGCCTGTAGAAACAGAATAAAAAGTAAAATAATAATAAAAGAAACCATATCCCATGAATTTTTAGCAAGTTAAGCCATTAACATTTACACAGAGTTGCACATCATGTGTAACTTGCCCCAAGCTGTTCCAGAGAATGCATTTTCAATATTCCATCACCTGTCCTGAACGAACTTTTGTACTGAAATTTGATCAGCTTCACTTTCATATAAACCTCTTCAAGGCAGCCAAATTTCACTGATCAAATTTTGACTGCTTTATTCCTTCATAACAAAACAAAACCATCTTTCTATTTTGGCTTCAATCATCTGCATCTCTTGCTTGTGTGTGTGTCTCATCACAACACTGGAAAAAAAAAGCCCCAAATTCAGTAAGTGAAATGGTAAAACCGAACTGCTACTAGAATCCAAGAATTACCCCAAATTATTTATGTTCATTTTGATAGAGCAGCCAAGTCACACCGTCAGCAGCCTGCACATAGACTCCAGGACAGTTCATCTAATCCACAGCCTGCTCCTAGTGGTCTGCCTTTTATTGGAGTCAGGCAAAGGCCACAAGCCTGATGAATTATTCTAACAGGAACAACACAGCGCTGGCTACCTGCCTGGGGGCAGTTCAGACGTGGACAAACGCCATCAGTGCAACACGCTGGCACCTTGACTGCACTGCATATATACACTATGTCTGGTAATCGAGCGAGCCCGTGCCAAGACACAGCCTTTCTCCATGCTGACCAGGGTACAGGAGGCGACGCAGCTCATCCGTCTGGAGAGGCTGATACATAGACCACTGATCTACACAGTCGAGTGGTGATGCAAATCTAGACTTGTTTTTGGTAACAACAAGAATTTACACCATACATCGGCGTTCACAATACAGCATTAATTTGCTTTCAGGTAAGCAGTTCAAGTTTACAATTATGATCTATGAACAGTAGCATTATCAGCTCTGTATTTGTGAGTAAATCATCAGCATGTGGCTACTCAAATGCTGGTATGAGTAAACTACATAAAATCGCATTCCTTTAAATGCTAGCTTCTTGTACAGGGACCTACTGGTTTTTGGAAAAGACTTTCTTAGCAGGTTCATATGCGAAGTGAAGTCTGGCGAAGAGCAGTCTTAAAACAGAGAACGAGGCAAAGCAAGAGATGACCAGTTTGGGGGAAATGTGATGACACATAACTCGCCATCCTACTCTGGAAATTATAGGCTTCAGAACTGAAACAGAAGATACTAAAGGTCCTTTTGTTGATTCTGGTTGTAAAAAAAAAAATAAAATAAAATAAAATTGTGAAAGTTCCAGCTAGCTACAAGGTCAAGAAAAATGAAGGCTAGGGAAAACCAAAAAGATAGATGCTATATCCACTTATTGAAAGCAATTGAAGAGTGAGGATGTCCAGCTGCTTGAACATAACTATTTCCAAAGTGCCTGCTGCAGGCCAGTGAGGATATTTAGAGAGTGAAACAATCTAAAGGGCATCGAATCTCAAACAAGATGCCTGCTTTGCTCAAGACTCTACATTCAAGTTGCCCAAACCAGTCATTGCTGAATGCACTCAGAGGTTTGCTTCAAGTGGCCAACATACATACTCGAAGAAGCAATGGCACTAATGCCACCAAAAGGCTAAACATTATCTTTCCTTACTCCAGCTGCCTTGTGTCACGTACGTTTTGTTCATATTACCTTTCTATTACTGACACTTTTCTTACCACAAGCACTGCATACTTAAAACTGAACAATTCAGGTTGAAAGGACCCCAGGAAGTCATCTAGTTCACCCTCCTGGTTCAAACAAAATCAACAGAGAATAGTTAAAAATGGCTTATAAAAAGGAGAAAACCTAACATAAAATAAAGCCCATACAAGGGAGCTGTGATCAATTCCACCAAAAATCCTGCGAGTGTTCAAGAACTATGACAAAAATGTAACCACAAGAATGCAAGTTGATGCTGCGTTTTCAGAGATTTTTCACTTGGATAAGCTTTGTTTGGATCTCAGGTATGAGAAAACAGAAGCCTTATTAATCCTAGTAAGAAAAAAAAAATATTGTAACTATTCCCTGGTGTCTTGGTGTAGAAACAAAACAAAAATGCAATTGTATCTTATATAGACTTACAAAATTAATAAAGCATAATAAGTCATAGGTGCTACAGAACAGTGAAGCTGCAAGGTGCAGTTGTGATCTGGAGCGTTTAGAGGCATTAAGACAATCTACTGTCATTTTATTGACTATCACACCTTGGCTTAATTTAGTTGAGTTTGCTAGTCCAGCAACTGCTATCTAAAATAAGCTTTCCTAGAAGCACAACTTGTCCATGATGTACTTGACATGACTCACTGGAACGTACTCTGGTACAGGGATGTCTGTTACAGACAGAAAATCCAGAAGCCTCTATTTCACATTTCTGATGGAACCCAAAGACTTAAAGCAAATTAGCTAGACTTTGACCCAATTTGATAAACACAGGTCCTCACAAGTACATTTGGAGCACATTTTTTGAGCTGTTCCTTAGGTTCACAAATTTAAACAACGTGCTCTTTTTGCATGTAATCAAACGGTAATTTAATTCCCAACTAGTTCTGAAACATCTGCAAGCAAAAAAATTACATTGGGGTAAACATTGGTCAGGTATTCTCCCTAACACATGATTTCCAATCAAACAAAAAGCACACACAGGACATAACTTTTAAGTAAACTACTTGGAACACAAATCTCAGGAGTCTCACAGGTTTAGAAAGTTCACATCTTGTTCTCTGAGTGGTTTCTGTGAACATTATTTCAGTGCTCTAAACATAATTAACAGAATTTTTAGAGAAATTACTAGAAGTATCAAGTTATTGTGCCTAAGAAGAAACATTATTACATACAACCACCAGCCAACTGAGATCAGAATTTTTCTACATCCAGTGCTGCCACTGCACATCTATCTTGACCTCCAGCATCCTTTGAATTACTGAGGAATTATGGCCCAAACAAAATTTCATTAAGAGAGAAAGTTTTAAGGACAAAAGTGTTACTAAAACTTAAGTTTAGGCCACTTAAGTCCTTTAGCTGACATCTAGATTTTTAGAGTCCTCATAAGAACCAAGATTTATTTAGGCTCTTCCTAATATGAACCGGTATTTCTACAGACCTCAAAACAGATGGTAAATAGAAATATTTTTTTTCTCACAAGGTAACAGAGGATGCATGCCATGGAACACCTAATTGCCTACAGGAGCAAAAGCAAACTGGGTTGCTGAAAAGTCACCTATTCAGCACCATTGTCTGGTCACGTGCTGTTCTGACTTATTTCCAGAGCAAGCTCCACCCAGCTCTCCTAGCCAGGAAAGTAGTTGTCACCTTATATGAATATCTGCCAGGACAAGACTGTCAATTATTCTTTAAGCAAGTATATTGGACCTGAAAAAGTACATAACAAAGACAAAATACCAGCGAAGAAAAAATGGATGGAGGGACACCTGCAGATTTGTGTCTGCTTAACCCTAGGAATACCCAAATCAATTATAGAAACTTCAACTTCTAAACCTTAAAGAAGAATTCTAAACCTTAAAGAAGATACAGAGGCAAGCCAAATTCAAATCAGGTCCATCATAGCACGATAAAGGAAATATGCTCAGTGACTAAGATGGAAAGGAAAGCTATCCTGATCACTCCAGATGACCAACAAGCTTTCAGTAAAGTCTTCCTTAACCTCTGGAAAGGCAGAAGCTTATCATGAACCTGGCAAATAGCAAAGAGTGAAGAAAAGGAAAGCATGAGGAAATACATGCAAGTAGGTGAGGGAAAGTAATTTAAATGCTACATTAGGAAGCCTTAGAAGAAATCTTACAGAAGTAGCCAGGAAGGAAAATAAGTTATTCTAACATTCAAAACTCCAAGAAAGTTTTCAGTCATAATATTGATTACAAAGTGAAAACAAACAAACAAACTTCGAAGCATGTTGTAATAATGGCTGAAAAACACACCAGAATTAATTTTAGAAATTATTTAAAGGTGTATCGTATGTTCAGTACAGCCTCAAGCTATCTGCTCTACCTTGACACCAGTGAACCTTAGCAGACACACTTATTCTAAACAGGATCCAGTCGTTGGTCCATGGCTTCTTGGAAACATTTTAATGCACTTATACACTGCCTGCCTACATAGCACACAGGCTACATTTTCAGATTAAAAAACAGTGCTGAAGAGCTGTAGAGAACACAGAATCTAACATCTACTCTAACAAAAAATGGGTTAATATTCTGTTATGCAAATTTTAAAGCTTCATATATGAAAATTACAGATTTCGGTCGTTAACATCAGATGACTAGCTCCTAGGGAGTGCAAGACTAATTCATATATTAAATCAGCATGCAATAAATAATAAGCCACAATTAACAGGAAATCATAACAAACACGATGTAACAAGTAGTAGCTTTAGTGAAATTGAATTACTGGAATCAATATCTAAAGTATGAGCTTGTTTTATAATGTACCAATAGGGATTGAGAAAAAAATCTATTAAAAAAATAGTAAAGCATTAAACTACCATACTTAACCAGGTCCCAAACTCCTTAGATGTAATGTGACGTTAAAACCCTGCCACAAAGCTAGCTATCATGTCTGACGTTTGGAAGGATGTGCAGTCTGGAGCTGGAAATTAGAAAGTAGCTCTCTTTTAATTTTCCATATGCAAAGTAAATGTAGTATTAACACCGTTTGCATACACAAGGATCCTTTGAAATTAAAAGCAGGGCAAATTTCAGGTCCTTCCATTGACTGAGGCCAGCTGGACAAACCTCCCTTCCCTACTAATCTTTTATCAGCATATTAGAAAACAAGTTAACTACTCGATGTAATCTTCAGGAAGGCATTTAAGACAGGTCTGAAGCAGGCAGAAGCTGCCATTTTCCCCACTAACACTGCGTGCTGCACCCCCAAAACCTCCGGGAACTTCCCGAGCTGCTTCGGAAGCGGCTCCGTGCGCCTCCCCCTGCCCGGGGACGACCCCCCCCGGAGGGCAGGGAGCAGCCGGACCCCGCGGCTCGGCCACCCCGCGGGGCCCCCTCCCGCTGCGGGGCAGCGCCCCGAGACCCCACCAGACTCCAGCGACGGCCCTGCTGCGTGCCGCCCCTTCCCCAAACCCCCCTCAGCGCCCCCAGGAACCCCCTCAGCTCCCCCCGGGCCGTCCTCAGCTCCCCCCATTCCCCCCCTCAACGCCCCCCCGCCGCCTCTTAGCGCCCCCGGCCCCCCTCCGCTCCCCCCTTTACCCCCCTCAGCACCTCCAGGGGCTCCCCTAGCACCCCCCTCAGCTCCCCCCTTACTCCCCTAAATCCCCTTCTTACCTCTCTCAGCTCCCTCCCGACCCCCCC
>CM021778.1:9862763-10320079 GCA_011076525.1 Nettapus auritus
CCCCCCCCGGCTCCCTGCCGACGCGGCTCCCGGCCCCGCTCACCGTGGGGCGGCGGCGGCAGGCCGGGCGGGGGCGAGGGCGGCGGCAGGCCGGGCGCCGGCCCCCCCCTGAGGAAGGCCGGCACGAACTCGGCGGCGTGGACGTTGGGCACGAAGGGCTTGGCGTTGACGTTCAGCTGCCGGCTGAAGGCCGCCCCCAGCAGCTCCTGCTGGGCCTCGGCCTCCCCGCCCGCCGGGGCGGCCCCCGGGCCGGCTCCGCTGCCCGGCTCGATGTCCGCCTGCTCCCAGCAGTCGGGAGCCGAGTCGCTGCTGCTGCCGCTGCCGTTCGCCTCCATTTTGTGGCTGCCCCACAAGGCTCCGCGGCCCCCAAGCGTCTCCCAGCGGCCGGGGGGAAGGGGGAAGCCGGCGGCGGCACCGACTCAGCACTCGCTCCGCCGATTCCGCGTGTACTCCGCCGCCCCGACGCGCAGCGCGGTGTGGCCTGCCGGAGCTCCCGTACCCCTCCCCGCGGCCTCGCCTGCCGCCATTTTGGTAGTTTTTAGCTCGCCCGCGCCTCGCCCCGCCGTACGGCAAAGGCGAGGCGCGAGAACTACAATACCCGTGACGACTTGCGCGAGCCCGCCTCCCCGGAAGAGATGGGAGATGTAGTTGCCTGCGTTTTCGGCGAGCAAAGAAACTACACTTCCCGTCAGCCTCCGTGCCGCCCTTTCCTTTCCACAGGCTCCTCCTCCGCTTCCGGGGGGCAGACGGGACATGTAGTTGGCGCCGAGGCCTCGGGCCGGCCGAGAACTACCCGTCCCAGCAGGCCCCGCGCCAGCGCTCCCTCAGGAGACGCTTGTGAGCCGCCCCGCGGGGCTCTGGGAAATGCAGTTCGCAAAGGGGCAGCGGCGGCGGGTGCCGGCTCCGCGTTCCTTCGTGCCCCGTGAGGGGCCCGGGCGGCCCCGCCGGGGTAAGGAGCGTGTCCTCGCCGGGCTGCGGCCTAGCGCGGGGCGCGTGTGCCCGACTGGATTCCCTCCACACACCCGGCCCAGGGGCCAGGTGAAGGCGTGCTGGCCTTTACCTGTGGAAAGCTGCCCCTATCACCTCCGGAAAGCCGAGGTTGGGGCTGACAGCGTGGAAACTGCGCCTCCCTTACCTCCGTGTGCCCTCACGTTACGGTTCCTAACCGCGTCTGCTCCCACGCGAAGCGCCTGTGAACGTTGTGCAAAGGTGGCCGTGGGCCGACAGGACGCCTTAAAGGTTAGGAGCTTGACATTCCCGCAGGACACTGACTCAGTTATTGGCTATCATGGAAAAAGTCCCGTTAAACTGGGTTCCCCGTGATCTTGCCAAGTACTGAGACCCTTGACTGGTACAGCTATGCGAAATTTTATTCAGAAACAAAACACCCAACCTATAAGTTAAGTATCTTTGGAGGAGAAGGGAAGGAATAACAGGAAATAAGAGTAGATTTGGTTGGTAGGCCGGACGTGGCAGTGACTGTGTTCTGGCTTGGAAGCTTAAATAAGGTGTTCAGAGCTAGTGCCTGGGAAAAGGAGGCTGCTGGAGTGCTCGCAGGCGAGGGCTGAGTCACAGCGTTATTTATGTTAGGACGCTTTAGGGCAAGTCACGGAGTTGTTTTGAAAGTAGACGGCCTTAAAACTAAAATATAAAGATCCCCATTCAGTGCAAAGTCCACTGCATTTTGGGTTGCAGAACTGCAGAAGCTGTCCTGAAGTGGCATTTACATGACTTTATGCTGACTGAAGAACTGGATAGTTTCTAGTTGCACATGAGGAGCAACATGTAAGTCCCTGAAAAGGAAAAAATTCTGTATGGTAGGTAATGTACGTGTTAATGCAGGAATGTACTTCTAACTGATCATATCCAGGGCCAGCACCAGTGTGAAGGGCAGCACTTACAAAAGCTAAAAACTCCCCACCAACACCACAGATAAATAACTTTGAAAGAAAAAAAAAAGTAAATTAATTCATGATTATAGACTATACACCTGGTTGGTGAAGGTCTTCAAGCACCATTGACTTAGCATCACCAGGACCTAAAAAATTAGTTTTAAAGACCTTGTGAAGGCTATTGTCTGGTTATTCCCTGGTCTGGTTATTCTAGCTCCTTTCCAGTTTTCAGGCACACATTGTCAGGGCTTCTATTATTAAAAATTGAATGTAATTAGGAAGATTCTAAATACTATAACAGTAACATGCGTGAGCAGGCTATAGGAGTAAGAGCAGCTAGAATCCTAATGAACGCCTCGATATAGGACTCTACTTTTAAAAATCTTTTTTCTAAATACTACCCTTTACTTGTTAGGTGACATTTGTTGACCAGTAGGTATCTGATACATTTCATTTAGTATGGAAACAAGGCTTTTGCAATTTTTTTTCTCCCTATCTGTAAGTCTGTTACTAACAATTGAAAGCATTGTCCAGCTTCAGCAAATTTCACAAGAGATAAAAGTTAATTAAATTCTTTCAGTTTTTGTGGAAAGAAACAGCTGGATAAAGCAACAAGATTTACATTGGTAATTTCACTGAAGATCAGACAGAAGTAAAATCCTTTTCCCCTGGTGATAACAACATTTGGAACAAAAAAGGAGCTTGGGGGTTACCACTGTTGAATAATAGATAAAAATCCAGTGGAAACCAAGCTTCATGAATTCTGCTGACAGAGTAGGTTGCTATTGTACACTTTTCCTGACATTAGAAGCATTTAATAGCTCAGGTTTATAGTGACTACAATGCTGCATTGCAAGCCTTTTTTTTTTTTTTTTTTTTTTTTTTTTTTTTTTTTTTTTTTTTTTTTAATTTGAGCCTTGACAAAGCCTGCAAGTCAGGAAAGGCTGAACTGGAGGCAGGTACTACATTTTCAGAGTAATTAAGGCTTATTTTAAGATTACCAGCATACAGAACATGTAGGCAGCAATTCTTACAAGCACTTTGGCGTTCCTTAGAAAGACTTCCTAAATATTTTTGAAATAGAGCTTCGATCTGACAGCTCCCAAAGTTGTGCTGCTCCTTCTTCTCCTCCCTTTTTAGCTTTTTTTGTTTTGGGGCACAATTGCATTTTGGTTAGAGGTGTGGAAGTATGTATGACCACTGATTTCAGGGCAAAATAATTACTTGGGGTATCCAAGATTCCCTCCTTCCCCGACAGATACTTATTTCCTAGGTACTTGCTAGGATATAAGCGATTAGCCCACAGAATTTCAGAAGATGCCAAATGTCCTTCAGAGTGTACAAACCTGTTTTGCAGGCTGTGTCACACATAGGAATTATGTAAACTCAAACACAAAGTTTTTAACAGGGCTAGTAGTTTGTTTTTCCACTTAGGAACAGCTGGTACTCAAAACAAAACCTAAGTGGAATCGTGATAATTTTATTGGCAAAATATTGACTGGAATATAAATAGTGGTGTTCTGTTGAGGTTTTAAAGCATTATAAAATCTTTCTGGGTTTAAATCTCTCTGCATCACAATGTTTAGAATAAATAGGCTAGTTCTGCTTTTAATAAATACCAAAAAGCTTTTCTCAGTGAGAACCACCTATATTCATCACCACCTGTTCATCATCAAATCATGTCTGATTTGCATTATCAAAGCACTGCTTAGAAAATAAGTGATTGGATCATGTCAGGGTGAACAAGGTGGGACTGGAGGGCAGAGAAACTGTCTCCCCCTCAGTCACAGTTCTTCCCAGCCCTGCACTGCCTTCTAGGTCTTGTTAGACACTTTGCAGAATGAGTTCATCCCATTAAGCTAGCTAAAGAAAGATCTGCTTTCTTTTTCCTCATGGGCTACTGAAATGAATCAACTCTTAAGATGTTGCAAATGCCAGAGCTGGTATAAAGTGAGAGTGGGGAACAAGACTTCCTTTTTGTAGTGATAGCTATTCATATATTAAACTATCTCAGGTACTTTCCACAAGTTTGCCGCTAGTTTCTAGCCTGAGATAAGTCAATCCTGTAGGAGTGAAATTGAAGTCCTCATTCATATAAAATTAGAACTAGTATTCTCTACTCCAGTAGAACCTTTCGTCCAAGGTTCTTACAAACCCTTTGCACCCTAGCAGACATACCTATAAATACCAGTGTTTCTGTTATGTGAACTGAAGGCGAAAAAACTATTTTTCCCTAGACGGCTTCACACAGGTTCACAGCTCCGAACAGTCAACAGCTCATCATCAATATCTAAGCTCATTGAACTCCATAAAGGAACTAAGGGGGAGAGTAGTTTTAGGGTGCAGGATTATCAGGAAATTGACTCAATTTGCCTTGAGATCAGATCAATTCCTGAGCTGTTGCAACATGGGGAAAGAAAGTATTTGGCTGAGATTGGGAGGAGCAGGAAAGGAGTAAGACCTCCCTTTCTGGTGTAGCAGCAAGCTGAAATTCAGCTGACGCACTGTGACGCCATGCCCCGAAACTTAAAAGGTATTCAAATATGTACATTAGTTATGCACTTAAATGAGTAGCCTGATATTTAGGATTGCTTTGAAGTCAGATTGAGTCTTTAAGAACAAAGCCAAAAGAACAAGTTATTTACCTGCGAGGAAGACAACAGATGCAAGATAAATTACTAACATTAGAAGAATAACGTAGGAAACAGTGCTCAGCTATGACACTGCCATTATAGAAGCACAGCTCTTCATGTGAAGCACATGTGAAGGAACAATCCCCAAAGGCATTCTATACATTCAATTTAACATTACGTAAAAGAAACACTTGGGGTTATATGAGTCCAGACAGTTTTTGTGACAGATATGGATTAAGGATGTACTGAAATTCAAGTGATATACTTCTCTTGAGGGAAAACTGCATTATATATATATATATATTTTTACTAACTTTCATAATATTCACCAGGCCTGACACAGAACTGAAAATAATGAATTAGTTTAAATTTGGTTGGGTGCCAGGAGATTATAAAACAATACTTCTAAACTCTGACAATTTCTCTTTCCAGGTAGTCTCTGGAGACGTAGCTGAGAAGTAGAGACACCACCATCACCACATTATGTTTCGGCATGATAGCTTTTTCAAGAGCTGAGTCTATCCTAAGTTCTGCGTGTGTTCTCAGAAGCGTAAGTGAATGACAAAGAGCCTGTTATATTTGCACGAGACCATGTATAATCCAGACTGAGATATCTTGACCTGGAAATGTCTTTTCACTGATTTGTGTGTTCTAACCCTGCTATTTAACAAATGCTGTTTCAGAACCTATTACTCTCCCTCTGCTGGACACTCACATGATTGCTGTATTTGTGTTTTACATTCAGTCTTTATTTTAAGCTCTCTGACTGGAAGAGATATAAATAAAATTATTCTTTGGCTTTCCTAATGTGGGAAAGCATAAGCTCTCTTCCACAGTCCAGTTGTAGAATTACTCCAAGCTAACAAATGGGTATCCTCAAAGGAATTCAGCAACGTAACTATTACATTTTCATTGTGGCATGGTGAAGAGTGCTTCTAACCTTGGCTCCTCTTTCCAAGGCGTCTAATCTAGAGTTAAAGCTTTTCCTTCGGAGCAGTTAAAACACGTATTGCAGGCTTCATAAGGGATATACAATCAATTGTTTGTACTTTAGAAAGCAAAAAAAAACCACCATAGATCTGTATACCAAAATACCACACTATACTTCTTTGTTTCCATGTTCTCATCTCTCAAACACTCCAGATGCTCAGCTTATTATCTTCTGAGATGGTCACGTGTTTCTCACTTTTATATGTGGACACAACATTTCATTCTTTTGCTTGTACATCTCTAGAAATAAAGACTGAAAGGTCTTCTTTTAACAAGAGCCATTCCCCCCCTCCTTTTTTTTTTTTTTCAGGTGACTTTAAATAGAGTTCTCAGCTGAGTGATCTATAGCTTAGCTAGCCTGTTGTTTGCATCTGAAAAATCTTTAAGACATATGCTAGCTAGTTGCTCATTCAAGGTGCCTCCCTTTGCATGTACAGTCATGGCACTTTGCTCCTTAGGCAGAATTTCTTCTGTGGTTTTGATGCCACAATCCTCCGAACAGATAAATTGTAGGGGGAGATGGTTCAGTTAAGTAATTTTGCTATCAAAACTGTTGTTTATGTTTTTTTTGTTTGTTTTGCAATTAAAGATCAAAATAAACAAAGATGGGGTGTTTATAAACCTTATGACAATTGAAAATGTTGTAAATAACAAAAGGATTACTTAACGTGGAAAGAATGTGCTGAGCAAAGAACACATCCAAGGAAGGGAAGAATGAGATCACTTTAATGATGTAGACAGTGACCGAGTTAGGAATTTAAGTGATGGGGGAATCTGTTTTGAAGAAAGGCAGACTGTGTGGTTTTAGAACCAGGTGTAGGATCAGTGGGAGGATGTGTCATTTCAGTGAAGATACTGAAGCAGCTGGAAATAAATCCTGTTAAATACAACCAAGATCTGTGTTCAACTGTTCCTATGCTTTTATCTTGTTACTTTGTTTTCAACATTGTGATTAGGAAATTAACCTTCTGCTTCATCACAGTAATTTTGCTTTCACCTTTAAGTTTGTCGGATGTGGCGAGTAAACATTATGAGCACGGTATGTATAAATTCTCTGGAAGTGACAAATTGAAACAGGTCGTATTTTGGCTCCCCTGAGACAAATTTAAGAATCTTGGAGGCTGGGATGCTGACTTGACTGAGCAGCAACAGTAACTTTCAAGTTGCAGGCCCTCAAAAGATTTTCTTCCACTGGTTATAAGCTATTTTTTTTTTTTTTTTCTAAAATGGAGTTAAATAATGGAGAAAATTTACAATTCTGGTTACCATAAAATTGTTAGGCTTTTAGCTTGATGCAAATATTTAAAAAAAATGCAGAAAAAGTGCTTAGTGTTTAAAGTGGGGCTTACAGTCTAACATAGATAGATGCACAAGGCAAGTCCCTGCTATCAAACAGAGTTCAGCTGTACCTGATACAGTTTTTCCAGGCTATGTTAGCAAGGAATGTTTGTGTGAGATAATTAAAATGTTGGTCTTAGCTCTGAAAATATCCGTATAGGTTGTTAATGTAAGGTACATAGAATGCTGTGTAATCACACCTTTTCTTATGACATCAACTACCTGACATGCAGAAGCTCAGAGTTCCCATGTCTGCTGTTGGGTTACGTAACATTTCTAGGCCAGATCTCGTGATTTATACACGTGTAAGAGTTTCATTGCACTTACGTTTCATACAGAAATTTTATGTGCTGTATCCTGGGAAGCAGGAATAGAAAATTAGTTCCATGTGGGATTTTCATACGCTTCTCCTCCCCCCCCTTAATTCTCCAAAATTTCAATGGAGGGAACATTTTGTCCTTTAGAGATCCTGTAAGATTTTACTTTCAGCAGCGACTAAAGCAAAATGGCATTATTGTTAAGAAGAGAGAACATCATTTGATTTTTAATGCTCTTCTATAGCTCTTTATCATGTCGTTGCAGGAAGTAGTTATGTTGTTATGAAATCTTGAGAATGTAATAGTGAGCTTGTTTCTAGATAGAACTAATTACTCTGGAATTATTATTATATGCTAATATTTTATGCCAGAAAATGTCCTTTGCATAGGGAATTATTCTGGAATAGGGATAACTAAATCAATTAGAATTTTCCTCCTGTCTTGGGAGAGAGCACATATTGGCAATGTAAAGCCCTACAAGGGAGTTTGAAATAAAGTATTTCTTGTTACCTAAACTTGTCCACAGAGACTGAATGGCTGGAAAGTTTGGCTAAACCTATCAGAAGAATTGTCAGACTGTAGTGTCTGCTATGCTATTCATGTCATTCATGAGTGTTCATGCACATGTATTTTTCTTGTAACTCCATTAATCCTGTTGGGACTACATCACTGATTAATTTTATTTATTTATTTTTTCCCATCTGCAAGGTCACTAGAATAGTAGTATGTGGGAGGTTATTGTTGCAATACAACATGTAAGTGCTTACATTAAGAAACAAAGGAAGAGCTATGTTCTGTGGAAACTATTGCACCATCGTAAAAATGTCACTGGCATTTTAAGAAGCATTAGCTTAATCCAAACTTCCTTGCACATTTATTGTTTTGTGCATTGTCCTTAGTAGTTACGTAACTATGTTGGCACATGTGGAATATCAGACGAATGAAAAGATCATCTTCCTTCCCCAGAGGGAAAGCCTTTTAACACTGCTTTTCTTTACTATGTAGTTCTTCTTTTCTGTAATTCAGCTTCTGGCTAAGGAAGCTTAGAACATAGGAAAGGATGCAGAAGTTTTCTGACATTTAGTTGAAAATGTTTATAATATTGCTATTTTAATTACTGCTTTTAAGGAGCATTTCTTCTTTGAGTTGTTGGTTTTTGTTTTTAATCTTTTTTTTTGGAAATACCAGATGTAGTAACAGCAACATCACTCTTTTCAAAGCAGCGGTCTAATTAAAATGTGCTGAACCAAACAGGCAAAATCCACATTTTGCACTGTGCCTGAACAAAATTAAACAATATTGTGCCTAAAAAGAGCATTGTTCTTTGCTGCATGTAAAAGTTGATGAGCACAACGGATCATTTAACAACCCCTTTCTTTTGTTTGTTAGCAGTGTGTACCCTATTCCTAGAACAATTTATCTCCTCCCAGCCATAGTATACAATTAACAGAATATGGATTTCTGAAAATATTTTTTTCAGATGATTTTAATGCTTTTTAAGGAGATAACTGTCTGTAAGACTGCTGTTCCTTGAAGTGCAGAAACTTCTGGGAAGAAAAACTGTTTTTTTTTTTTTTTTTTTTTTTTTTTTTTTTGTATGTGCATTCATCTCAGAGATTTTTAGGATTGTTGTGATGAGGCCATTTATAAAGGACTCTTTTCTTCGGACTTTCTTGGTACATAGCTTTAGAGAACTGGGAGAGGACCAAGCCTGTACCGCCTATACTAAACTACTTGAAAGTGTAGGTTGGTTAGTTGCCTTGGAGGGGGGGGAGGGAATTACATATACTACCCAGAAGAGCTGTATCAGCACAAAGTGACCGTTTTAGAAGCAACTCTACAGCCAGAAGAATTCTGCTGTAAGCCTTAGCTAATGTTGTTTGTGAAGGGAATGTAATAGCCCTAGCAGAAAACCCTCTTTTGCTTGTTAAATGCTATGTAATTATGCCAACAGAATTTCTGAAGTACAGCCAGGCAAAAACGCTGGCAGAAGCATGAAAAGAGAAATCCCAAAGCAGTGTCAAAACAAAGCTTAGTTGTTGAAGTTCTGTGGTACACAGACCTTGAGCCAATGATTTGATAGATGAAGTTCAGTCTTTATATTTTATTACTGACCAAATAGTATTATTTTGGGGGTTTTCTGTCCAGAATTTTCCAGTATTTTGTCCAGAATTTTGTCCAGTATTTTTTCTTTTTCTTTCTTTCTTTCTTTTTTTTTTTTTTTTTTTTTTTTCCAAATTAAATAGTGAAAGATAAAATTCTCCTTACCGATGCTTCAGAATACTGTAGGGCGCAGAGCAGGACTATCCCTTTCACTAACACCAAGACATTTAATCAGTTTAGCTGTATATAATCTAGCATGTCTCTGATGACCTGTAGACCTGCCTAATTAGACATAAATCGGCTTTGTGCCAAAATACCCTGATTTAGAATATAGCTCATTACATTCGAGTGACAAATTATTTTAAGACTCACGATGTTAACAGTTCTGTGTTTCATACAGCAGGTGTATTCAAGTAGAATGTCAGCCATGTCAGTTTTGGAGGGAGAGGTATTTTACATTATCTATGCAAAAAAAAAAAAAAAAGCCGTTGACAGTAAGTAAAAGCAGGCCTACTTCTTATGGACTAGGAAAAGAGAGGAAAGAATTTAATAGCAAAAATTAAGTAGTTGTGAAGTCTAATACTATGAAAGAAAGTTTATTTTAATAGGTTCTGTGAACTGCTATTGGGGACGGTCTATCAACTACACAAGATTTCATCTTGGAAAGAATCCTCACCTCAATTTGTGATATATGTGATTTGAGCCTTGTGTTTTCCATTTCTCTCCTCCCACAGGTTTGGAGAGTTTAGGTTATTAGTGCACTGGCTTTGTTGGCACTGATGAAATAACTAATTAAGACATACAGCAACCATTCAGCAAAGTACCATTTCTGTGCAGGAGGAAACTACAGGAGCTCTTCAAGGATTGATGTAGGGACTAATTTAACGTTTTGATTAATGATAGCATAAGAAATAGGAATAGGTACATGAGGTTTGTGAACTAATTTTGAAAGTATCATCAACACAAGGAGAACTGCAGTTATATTAAAAGGAGTATATTTCCTTCAGGACTGAACAGAAACAGGATGGAAGTTATTGGCTTAGAATGCCATGTTTTTCACTTGAGGAATGGAAAAATATCACAAGTTGGGAACTCATTAGTTAAAATTGGAAATGAGAGAAGATGTACATGAGGTGCAGTGAATGATCAACATACAGCTTATGGGGCATGAATGTGACATGATTATGGAAAAAAAGGAAAATGCAGCCTTCTGTATGTCAAGAGAGATTTCTGTAAGAAATTGCAGTGTCTGTGTGCCACCATGCAAGACTCAAATACTGAATATTTCATGCAATTCTGATTATCCATGTTCATGACATTCATTCAGACAGATTCAGAGAAAAGTGAAATACAAATGTAATGAAGTATTATATGAAAATGGATTAGGTGAGCTTTTTATGTGGCAAAGGAAACAAAAAGAAGAAATGCTGCTGTTCTTTTTAGATAGGAGAGCGAGAGTGAAAAGAGAAGTTACTATAAAGAAATACAGTGATACAATAATGAAGGAGAATAAGCTGGTCAACAGATAATGGAAATCACTTTTTTATTTTATTTTATTTTATTTTATTTTATTTTATTTTACTTTATTTTATTTTATTTTATTTTACTTTATTTTATTTTATTTTTTAAACCATGGAAATAATGACATTTGGAATGGTCTTTCTAGTAGGTTTATTGTCCTCTAATGGGGATGCATATGGGAGAAGTTACAGACACTTCTCACTAGTATCACTCTTCATTCAAAAAGACTCTGAAGAAGAAAAATGACACGTAAAGGTGTTCTGTTTAGCAGTACCCAGCACTAGCAAGCAAGTTTCAAGGATCCTTTCTCCATGCTAACAATGTTGTATTGTTAAGGAGTTTATCAATTATCATTGTTCAAACATAATAGTACTATTTGTGTTGCCTACTTGGGATTTCTACATGCTATTTAACAACAGCATTTTGTTATCTCTCAGCAAAATACTCCCCACTGTCAATCTCAACATCTTTCTCTTCTTTGAGAAACTTCAAATCAATATGAAAATGCTATGAACCTACATATTTAGCAAAACTACTTTGTTGAAGAAAGCTAGTATTTGAAATTAATGTACTTAACATAATTTAGTCAAAGGTCAAGACAACAACAACAAAAAGCCAATGTTATTACTGTACTTAAAAATGAGGCAAGAAAACTGTAAAAAGCAGGCAAAACAGAGAATCCTCCCATATCCCTGGGTGTATGTCACCACCCAGTACAACTGGGTGAAAAAAAAAGCATGAAACTGATTAAGGAACTGGTTCATTCATCTATTGTGGTGCACATGTGATTTCTGTAGTCCACTAAAACAATGTTAAAAGCTTTCAGCAGCTGTGATATAATTAGCAATTTTTGTAATTTGAGAGCTGTAGATTTCATGAGGAATTTTACTATAGTAAAGACTGTAGGGTATAATCCTACAGATATAGTATTGTGTAGCAGCCAGCTGTAGAAAACAATAGAATTAGGCAGCTGATTCATCTCTAAAATAATAAGAGGTCTCAGTACAAGTTGTATACATGAATATAAAAATACAACAACAGTGGGAAGTTGTTGGAAAATATTATTTAAAATTAGAGAGCACTTCACTGTAGCCAATGGGATTATATTGATAGATTAAAGCATTGGAACCAGCTTTCCTGAAATTACAGTCTATCCTAAAATTCACTCATCACACTTTGGGATACCATGAAGATACCTTCATGAACATCTGTCTTCTTCAGAGCATGGTTGACCATGTGGTTGCCTTCTCTATGACTAAAATGGTTAAGCAGCACCTTCAAAGCAAAAACTTCAATCACTGTATGGATAAGCTACCAAGTGGTGCTCCATCAGAACTGGGAATGATACTCTAGTGCTAACTTAGGCTTCCTCCTCTAGATTGTGGATGTATGAAGCAAGAATTAAATCAGAACCAGTTTACGACTCTAGCGCCAGCACTGACTTCACAGTGACATTTTCTGCATCATTCACAGTCTGTATCAATGTTTTCTTTCAGCACACCTAAATCAGATTTTGTCAATTCATGTATAGCTACTATTAATCTTGAATAGACAGAAAAGCCTGTAATAGCCTACAGCTGTGCACCTGGCCTATAGAAGAAAAGTGCAGAAGCTACAACAAGCTATTAAATCTGCTAGAGACTAGAATACAGATTGCTTTATTAGACTATTTCACTAAGAACAGTTTTTGCATTCCCACATGGTGAATTTCCGGGGAAAATGTCTCATACATAGTAATGTGATATGAAATTACGATTCCTTATACAGTATTTTTCTCTTCCCTTTCTGTAGTCAAAAAGCAATTAACTTAATCATATCAAGGAGAAACTTAACTATAAATAAGCCTGTAATTCTAATCAATCTTCAGCAGTGATACTGGATTGAAGCAGTTATTGCGGCTTGCTAGATGACTAACTTTGTGCTTAAAAGAAATTCTATTAGACAAAACGTCCATGCAGAAGTAGGATGTGTAAATTATCTTAATTGTAGAGGTCTACTGTCAAGGCTTTTAATTCATGGGAGGAGACCAAATATTATTTTCAGAAACGTTACACTCCCTGCATATATACAGATAAGTCTACACATGCTCAGTGTGCCCCATCACCTGGCTGGGAGCGAGGTGTCGTGTATGCTCTGCCACAAGAATGAAATCTATAGCTCACCTATTTCACTGTGCTGGGTACCACAGTTTTAGAACAGCATAGGTTCTGCATTGCATTTAAAAATAAATAAACAGGTAATATTTTAGATAAAAAAATATAAAATGTTCATTAGGTCTTCTATGCTCATTACTCATATAAGCATGGTTATAAGAGAAAAGAGAAGAGAAAAGAGAAGAGAAGAGAAGAGAAGAGAAGAGAAGAGAAAAGAAAAGGAAAAGAGAAAAAGAAAGGAGAGGAGAAGAGAGGAGAGGAGAGGAGAGGAGAGGAGAGGAGAGGACCCCCCCAAAAAAAAACAGCCAGTTGAAAACCCAAAAGTGAACCAAGCAAAACAAGTCATCCAAAACCTAACAGACCAGATAAATGAGGCTACTTTGGAATTCAGGAGCAACATGCCAGTAACTGAACCTCTGTATTTTGTCTATCCATTCTAGCTGAAGGTCTTAGATGTATTTGGTACAATACAATGTTGTTGTTGAACTTGTATTTTTAGAGTATCTTAGTTAGAAAACCATTTACAAAAAGTAATTCTCTCATCATCTGTGTATTCTAAATATTATTGTACATACAGAGAAACAAGTACAAAGGAAGTTGTCTGAAGTTGCAGAATGACTCAGTGGCACACCTAGAAACTGGATTGTTCATATCTTGTTACTGCTGTGCCTTCTGCCTCTATTTTTTCATCTCATTCCATTTGGACAGGGACACAAGAACAAAACATAAACATTTCATAGTTTGCAAATTACAGGAAAACACTTACTGCAGCCTATCACCTTGAAAAAAAACCCACAAAATTCTAAAACCAAGAAAAAACATTGTGAAGTTCTGTTTGGAGATCCTCTTGCTTTTCTACAGCTTGTAATGTTTAGCACCTGCTCAAGAAATGTCTTCTATAAATAACCATTTTCTGTTTCAGACAGAATTTACATTGAAAATTATCTTGGTGCAGCTGTTCTCTTTTTTCTACAATTGTGATTTGCCAAAAAGGAACATTAATTTCTTGGGGGCCTCAGAGTTGAACCCTTTTGACATGATGCTGTGTAGTAGAGCTGTGATCGAAGTCTGTTGCTGCTAACAGTTCTTAGAACTGCTAAAACGGAGAATTGAAAAGCCCTTTGTAGATGGTCCTCACTCTTTTACCATATCTGTGGCTTTTCAGTTCCGTAATTACTGACCCTGATGGCACACTGCCCCCAGAATGAATACTTTGATAATCTGGTGCTCTCTTGTAAGCCTTGTCATCTTCGATGTTCTGGTATGCCACCACCTTCATGTGAAAACTACTGTGATCAGAGTAAGTAGTTTTTCTGCAGTACTTTGTAGCTATGCTGGGCATTTTCATGTTGTATTTTACATAGATTCGTATACATAAAAACTTAAAAGAGATAATCTAAAACCTGGAAGATTTTTATTAGAATAATATATAGGCTCAACAATATTAAAGACACACACAGGATATCAATATATACATATTTCAGTAGTGTATGAGTATGTTTGAGTGTGTTAAGAGGAAACTGTTAAAGCTCTCTAGCTTTATTTATGCTGTCACTTGAAAGAAATAATTTGCTCCTTTGATATAGAAGTTTTATGTATTGGGCACATGTTTACTGTTCATTGGTTATTGCTTACAATGAATTTAATGCATCTCTTTATTTCATAAGGTACTGATTCAGGTGGAGTTCTTTGGATTTGTTTGGGCTTTGGAGTAATTTTAATGCTCACTTTATTCACATTAATGGTCTTGTTTAAGTGGAAGCACCTAAAGCAACTGAAAGAAAAACTGAAAATCACAGGTGAATGAATATGATTCTTTATCAAATAATTGTTTCACCTTCTAGTTACTCTTACAATGTTCACACATTACGTATAACATATTCCAGATTCTGATAACTGTCTGTGTTTCTTATTTCTCAGATAGTCTCAATGTAGTTATTAAAGTTATTAGGGAGTAAAATATCCAGATGGTGACTTGTAAAAGGAGCAATCTCTGTTGGGTAGTTCTAGATCATGTCACGACTGTATTTGTTTACTTACATATACCTGGCTTAATTGCTGGTGTTTGAGAAATCACTTAGGAACCTTAAATAGCAAATGATTGTTTTAATGGCTTCATTCTCCTCCAATGGAATAGAAAGGTAGAGGATACACATTTAATATTGGCATTCCATCTTAGAAGAAATTAAATAATGTTACTTAATCTTCTGGCCTGTGAGAAGTGTATGTGGTATATTTGGGGAAGGTGGAAAAATTTTGTAAAATGTAAAAATAACTTACACTGGTATTTGTGGAATGTTCAGCCAATAAATAATAACTGAGTAGAAAATATGTATTTGATAACTTGAATGCTTATCCTGAAATATAGGGGGGACATTGTCACAGAACAAAAGACTATCATTTATAACTGCATCTTACAACTTTCACTGCATCTTAAAACTTTCACTAAGGCTAGGAATACAGGTGGAACATAAAGAAACTTGGATCCTTAGTAACTGTATGTCTGGTATAGCATGACGTATGTACTAAATTAACTTTTGTATAATTACAGGCTCTTCTGTGGAGCTGAATGATGTTCTCAAGGCTAATACAGAAAGCAGCGTGCAGACAGATGGAATTAGACACTCACTTCAAAGTGAAACATTAATGTATTCAGTGGAGGAATGCACTTGTAGTGACTGTGGCTTGGTAAAACCTCAGACTGGCTGTGAAACTTCATTTCCATTACCAGCTACGGAAGAAGGAGCTACTGTTCTAGTTACAACAAAATCCTTTGATTATTGCAACTATATTCTGGGTGCTGGGTGTCTATGAGAGAAGTAGTTAATTTTTACTGCATAATAATAATTCAGTTATTCGAGTGTAGCTATTAATCTCATAGTGGGGAAGGCTAGTACACCTTCCTTTTAGACCCTGCATTGAACTTTCATTGATATTGTCATATCATTTTTAATTCTTTGGTAAAAATTTTTTACATTATTCTCAAATACCCAACTAGTGACCGGAATTTTAAAATTCTGAAAGTCCCTATGTAGAATGGCTCTTTCAGTACTTTGTGATTGTATCTACTTACACCAGATATATGCAAACTCCTTAATAAACAATCTTGCAATTATATGTTTGATGATAAATTCAGATCTTACGCTGAAAATTGCTTGAGGCAGAAATGAAGATCTACATAGCATCCCCAGCATTGCAAAGAATAATTTCAAATAGCCTCTGTGATGTTTGAAATAGGAATGTTCCAATGATGAGTACCTTTGCTGAGTAGAGTCCCTCCCAGCTCAGATAGGATCTCAGGGTCATATTAAATGGGGTTCAGGTGCTGTGGAGTACCACACATGTAATCCTGATGGTGAACAATGTCCTTTAAATGACAACTTTTTTTTTTTTTTTTTTTTTTCAGACTGTCTTATAAAGATTTCTTTTTACTTAGCTTTTTTTTTTTTTTAATTGTTATTTGGACAAGTACTGCTGATTAGATACTGTCATGGTAGGCTATCTTGTGGCCTGAAATTAGGAATATACTTGTGTCACCTTGCCTCCCAAATGTCATTTTCCTAATATTAGGCCAGTGTTATTCCTGAACAACTAAATAACAACAATCTTTTTGTAGCTAACTTTCCATCTAAGGTTCTTGCAGGAAGGATAAATTATTAGTTTGTAAGACTAGTGAATTGCACAAACACTATGAATGATCTGTATTGCAGCATCTTAGTGGCTGACCACAGTCAGTTTGGATCAGTTAGGAGTTAGCTGTGCAGGTCTCCCACACGCAGCCAAGAACTTGGAAAAAGGCCTACAGGACTATTACAGTTTTTATTATTGCTGTACCTAGGAAGTCTTGAGAAAAAAGGTTGTGATCTGCTGCTCCACACGGTGTGGAGCAACTTAGAACATAGAATAATTAAGGTTGGAAAAGACCTTCAAAATCATCTGGCCCAACCATCATCCTACTACCGTGTCACCCACTGAACCACGTCCTTGAGTGGGTGAACCCACGTCCAGCCTTTCCCTGAACACCCCCAGGGACGGCGACTCCACCACCTCCCTGGGCAACCCTTCCCAATGCCTGACAGCTCTTTCTGAGAAGAAACGTCTCCTCATTTCGAACGTAAACCTCCCTTGGTGCAACTTGAGGCCATTCCCTTGTGGTAAATACACACAACACTGCATACAGATTTTTATTTTACTTTTTGGGTGGTCCGTTAGGAACCCAGAGTTGGACTTGGCGATCCTTGCGGTTCCACGATTCTCTGATTTACACAGCGGGTAAACACAAAACAGCGAGATAAAGCCTTAAAACCAATCTACAAGCGTTCAGAGAAGCCTCCAATCAGTTGTTCTGGAGGGAGGTTTCGCGCTCCCTGGGCCGCTTCTGGAACGCGATCGCGCCCCGAACCACTGCGGCCCCGCCTCCCTCAGTGCCCCCTCAGCGCCCCCTCAGCCGCGGGGCCGCCGCCTCACGGCGCTCGGGGCCGGGCGGGCTCTGGGGGCGCTGAGGGCCCTGCTCGGCAAGCGATAGCTGGTGTGCAGCCCTCGTTTCTCCCCGCCGTGTTTATCTTCCGGAGCGGCTGGGGGGCGGCTTTCCGGGGTGGAGCGAGTGCCGGGACCAGCCCGGCTCCGGGCCGTGAGGGAGCGGCTCTGGCTGAGGGAGGTGGCGAGCCCAGCGGGCACCATGAGCGGTGAGTGAGGGGACTCCGGCCGGATCTTGGAGGGCTGCTGGGGCTGAGGTGGCCCTGGAGGTCCCTTGGGTGGCCCAGGACCCCTAAACGGCCTCTTCCCGGTCGTGCTCCCCCGCGGCGGGAGCGGGGAGCTTCGGTCCCTGGTAAGGATCTCCTCACGTCCCCCTCAGCGCGCCCCGCTGCTGCCCCGGCCCCCTCAGGGGCGTTTTGTCTCGGCAGGACTCAGGGATATTCTGACGAAATAAACGGCCAAAAGTAAATTGAACACCCCCCCCCCCCCCCCTAATAAAATAAAATAAAGACTTTCTAACGTGCAGTTGGTGAGCCCTGAGCCCTCGTGGGGTAACTGGGGTGCAGGCGCTGGGCTGACAGTCCATTCTGACGGACAGCAGGTTTGTGCTGTAAATATGACAGCATCAGTGGCACTTAGTATGTCTTGAAGCACATTTATAAGATTTTTTTTTTTTTTTTTTTTTTTTTCTCCCGAAGAAGGGAGGTGCTTTAGAAAATACTTTTCGTGGCTCTGTTTCTACAACTTCAGTGATGGATGTCATCTCCAACCCTGAGTGTTGTCTGCACTGAGAATTGGATCCTACCTTTTTCTGCCATCCTGGTTTGAAGCATAGTGAGATTGCTTGCCAGAGATGCTAAGAAAAAAAATTGAAGAGCCAACTGAATTACCTAAACATTGTATTTTTTAGGAATAGCAGCCATTTCTGAAAATGAAACCAAAAATGAAAACAGCTGTATTTTTTTTTTGTTTTGTTCTCACCTTTGTGGTAAGAAGAAGACGAAATATTACGTAAGTGATGAAGAAGAAAAAAGAGATTGTTGTGGGGAAAATTCTAAATTAGCATTGTGAAAAATGCAAGTAGCAGTCAAACTTTTCAAACCATGAAAGAAGAAAGTTTCTTAAATGTTTCAGGTCTGAAAATTGTAGACTAAATCTTAGTTCTGAAGTTCTCGAGAGTCAGTATTTTCAAAAGGAAAACCTCAGTCCTTCAATGATGAGTTTAGGCAGGGAGTGGCCTTGTGCAAATCAGCACCGAAGTCTGGCTAGGTGACTTGGGAGCTCAATTTCCATTCAGTTTTGAGACTCAAAGTCAAGGTGGCACCTCTTGTGGCATAAAGAAAGCCTCGTATTGTAGTTATTAAAAAAAAAAAAAAAAAAAGAGAGAGAGAGAGAGATACAGAATTTACAGAATGAAGGGGAGAGAAAATATTTAGTTGCTTAAAAATAATAATGTCTGATGTGACATTAGGGCTAGTATTCCAAGCGCTTGGCTAACCTATGTGTATGTAGCCCTTGCCAAGACCTATGTGAATTTTCTACTGCTTAACATTATGGTCTATACTTATTTCCCTGCCCAATTTTAGACCTGAAAAATAAAAGGTTTGCTCCTAAAATATAGGTAAAACACCTTCCTTAGTGGCCGTTATCTATTTATAACATAGGTGTTTTTTAGCTATGGTGTATTTCTAGTGAATGCGAAGGCAACTTCCTGTTGATTTCAGCATTTCTTAATAATACCTGTTAATTATGTGTAACTGTTTTATTGGACAGTGTTGGAAAAGCTGAATTTTCAAGGGAAGTTACACAGGGATAGAAGAATTATATACTTGCCAAAAAGCAGGGATGTTGTCAGTTTTATGACAGCTTTGCACATGTAAAAACAAGGCTAATTCAGTATGAGCCAGTGGAATCATAATAGTACAGTACTACAAGGTAGTATGTAAATCAGGGCTGGGGCTGTTTTTGGCTTGTATCCTTAGAATGTATTAGAGCAAGCAAAAGCAGTTACAGGCTGAAATTTTAAATTTCAGACTTCAAGAAGTATGTGAGAGCATCCTGAGTCTATTTTTTTTATTATTATTTTTTTAATTATTTTTTTAAATTTAAAAAACCATATGGGGATGAAGACAACCATACTTGTAAAGAATTGGATGGAAATCCTGTTTTCCTGTACTTGCATAGTGAATTTCTTCTGCTGTTTGTGTGGATATTTCTGTCACAGCATGGAGAGAAGTTTATTTTGAAAACAGGAAAACATGGCCATCAACAGTGAAGAATGGCAGGGTTACAGAGGCAGGTGCAGGACTTGAGGCTCTTTTTAACTTTTTGACTGAACAGTTGGAGATAGGAGGAGGCTCTTGTTTTTGTTTTTGCTATTTTATACTTATGTTTTCACAATTATTTCTAGCCATATGTATGAACTTCCTTTTTTATTGTGGTAGTTTAAATATAGTGTCCTTCTGAGTAATGCTTTTTTTTTTTTTTTTTAATATGTTTTGTATTTCTATGTGCATTATTGGAGTTTTTACCACTCTTCCGAATCAGTAGAAGGGTATTTTGCTCAGTTGTAGTATGCTGTTATTCTTTAAATTAACTAGAGTTGATCACGCTCAGCGGGTACTTTTTGTGTGTGAATATATGCATATTTGTTGGAAGACTTTGTTTAGAAAATCGCTAAGACTGCAAAAGAGATAAATCTTTAATAGCATTTGTAGAGGTTTGCTTTTACATTACATCTAATTGAGACAAAAATACTTCTAAAAATTGTGTACCAGTTACAAATATTGTTAGAGTATGACATTTTCTGGGTTTATTTCAGAGAAAAAAAAACATCCTTTGCTTGGAGGGAAAAAAAACAATCTTAATGTTTCAATTTCTAAGACAAAAAAAAAGGCTTTATGAATATTATTTTTCATCTACCAATGAACTTTGTGTTAAACAGAGCAATAGTTGAGTTCTGCAGGCTTGTGTTGAGCAGCAGCCTCAGCCAACCCTCTGTATAGACATTCAGTGGCCTACTAACCCTATTAACAGTGAAGGTGATCGGAACTAGCTATGGAAATCATTGGTCATAATCACGTGTAGTCATAATTGTTAGTAGCCCAAATTTAAGTACAATAAGGACAAAATAGACTGCACTCCGTGTAAATTTAAGGCTGTTTGGTATCATGTTTTTTAGTGTTTAGGAACACTAATTAGCACAGTGATCATCTTCCGTGGGTTTTCTGTATTCTATGTTCGGAGTCTGGTATCTAGCTGCAAGCTATTTCCATGTTATCAAATAGATACAAAGGTGCCAAAGAGATTGAAATTTAAAAACTGGATTGCACTTGGAATACAAACTTAACCCACATAATTAGTATTTTCATTTGAAGGATTTTTTTTTTTTTTTTTTTTCAGATCAGGGACTTATTAATTACATGCATTTGTTTAGAAGTAGTCTCAAACTTAACGTAAAGAGCAGTGTTGCGTTACACCTGTTCTCCCAGGTGTACGGATAGCCTAAGACTATAGAGGGAAGGAGTTCGAAACAGTGTGGAATATCTTCAGGTTTGTGTATGTTTGATGATGCTGTTTATAAAGGGTTGTATTAAAAGTTTTCCTTGTTTTACAGTTCTGGAATTTATTATAAGGCAGTAGATGCATAGGTGTGAGTCTCCGTTCTTGGCAATGTATGCATGATAAGAACTCTGAGCATGATTTTATAAGACTGATCTCTGAAGTAGCACACAGTAGAGTAGTAAGGTTTATATGAATTAAGCATTCTCTTCGTAATGACATAACTGTTTGGAAGTTAGAACTTACTTGGGGCAGGGTTTGTTTGTGGTGTTCTCTGCTGGTGTTGAGCATTGTGTGTGTTTTCAGCTGAGTTTGTGCACATCGGAGCATTTGAGTAACAGAACCAAACCTCACACATCACATGTCTGCACAATTTGAGTCAGACTTCAGAATCGGAAGTGTAATTTCTTGAGAATTCCCTGTAATCAGACAAATAAGCATTGTGAAGCTTAGCACCTAAATCATATTTCCTCTTGTTTTCTTTATTCAGGTATCATGTGTATTACAGACTTTTTCCCCCCCCTCCTAGCCCCACGCTTAAGTTGCAACAAAGAGTAATTTCAGTAGGACAAATTCTTTGCCCTCCTGCTGGGATAGAAGTGAGCCCCTGTGAATAGGATTATGAAGATAGGAAATCCTGGGGCTGGCACCTGGCACTGCTGGCCAGCAAGAGGTAGAGTCGCATATGTTTGATATCCCTCTTTACTAGAGGTCTTATTGTGTGCTGTTTGATTTTCAATATCTGGAGAAACTTGCTGAGTTTTGATAATTGGCTTTCAGTCTGTGCATACGTTAGTTGAATGTTCTTTGAGAGAGAAAGGAGAATAGAAAGACTTTAACTACAGGCAGGTCAGAGATGTTTTTGAGGGATGTTTTGAGCCCAAGCCCAGAATAAGAAACGGTAGACACAATGTAGGTTAATTAAACAACAAATTTTGTACGTATTCACATGAGTTTATGAAGCATGTTTAGACAAGCAAGGTATGGTACCTGTTATTGAAGTGGCTGAGTTGATGTGTTGTGTAGTTGCTTGTGCCGTAACAAACTATATTTTAGAGGTTTTAATCTGGCAGAAGGCTGTACTGGTAGCTAAATTTTAAGGGCTTTATTGTAATAATTGTTCTCCATTCACCTAACTTAAAACTCTTTGTACAGTAAGGTTGCTTGCCAGTAACAGGGTATTCTTGCTGTCTCTTTCCCATTTTCTGTTATTTGCTTGTGCTCTGATGATATACTACACTGGTAGTTGTCCCAGTATGAGAATTTATGGGGTTGCAGTGTGAGTGGCATCGTACGCCTAATCCAACCAAAAAAAAAAGTCTTAAACTAGGTCAGTTCCAGCCTTGCAATATGGCCCCACAGGTGGTTGTGCTAAGAAGCTAGGAGCAAGCTGTGCTGCCTGTGCACAATTAGATTATTTTTGATACTGCTGCAATATACCTTGTATCATGACACCGCTCTTACTAAAAATAACACTTCAGATTGTTTTTCAAACAGTATTCCTGCATATTAGAGAGACACTACTTGAAACATCAAAATACAGGCTTATATCACATCATTTTACTTAGAGAAAATACATCAATGAATTTAATGTAATAACTGGTATATGAGGAAAGTTTTTCACAGCACTGATGTTGACTCCAATCTACTTTTCTCAAAACAGTGTTTAATTAATAATATAACTTTGTTGAATTTTCAGTTTCACAGAACAATGACACTAAAAGGCAGTTTCTTCTAGAACGATTACTGGATGCAGTTAAACAGGTGAGAAATCCAATTAATATTTCTACAGTATACATGCTCCGTGTTGGCAGTACTGGCAGGTTCTATCTGTCTTTCTGGCTTTTACCAGATAAAGAATAAATCTTGTCTTGCATACAGTACTACAGAGTTTGTGTGACTGCTAGCAAATGAGTATTATGCAGTGCTTGTTTAAAATTCTTGCATAGACAGAATATATTTTGAATCCTTATTCTATGTCTGAATTAAATAGTAGTGTCCTGCAAAGCTAAGTTGGCTAATATTACGGTAGCAGCTTTTTTCCTTCACACTAGGATTTTAGTGAATGGGTTAAAATACAGTAAAGATGAGATTGATTTTTGTATCAATGTGAAGTTTAGCAAGTAGAGTCTCATTAGGTTTTATTCAGTTTAAGAGATCTTAGGTAAAAGAATGCCTCAAAAGTTAGCCAAACATATGTTTTATAGAGATTGATTCTTCTTTAATTGTAGCACTGAGCCAAGTAGGATTCACTGTTTAATTTTGTGGGTATACATTTAAAACTCAAAAGTAGTATTTTTTTTCCACTGGGAAATGAAGGTGTGTTGTTTGGGCTAGCAAGAATTATGTGAACTGCAGGAGTAGTCTGTTAGTGGAGCATGACGGTAAAAAGCACTTCTTGGTTGCAGGCTGTATTTGCCAATACTCTGTTTTGCACTCTATTTTGTTTCCTTTTTGATTCTTAAATGGAAATATTTCAGCATCTTGAGTGTCCTAGTGTAATAAAAACTTCTTAAAATCTATTTATTTCAGTGTCAAATACGATTTGGAGGAAGAAAAGAAATTGCTTCAGATTCTGATAGCAGGTAAAGTAGTCTAAGAAACTGTTAATATGCTTAGATGATGTATCATAATGACCTAAACCATAGAGCACAAAAAACTTGATACAAAAAAAAAAGACCAAAGCACCACAAAACAAACAAAAACACAAAATAAAAAATGCTGTTCCTTTTGCTTATATGGACACTAACCCGGGACTCTGAATTTTTCATCTTGTTACATGAATTTGACAGTTTAACAGAGAGGATTCTTCAGTATGAAGTTACAAATGTTCAAGTGGCTGTAGAGTTAATGACAAAGCATTGAATTCTTAGGCTTGAACATGAGACTAGTAGGGCCTATTTTCCCCAAAAACTGTCTTAAAATGAGTGTGTCTGTTTCCTTATATGACTCCGTTTTGTGTAGCTTGATGCTTAAGTGTCAAGTGTGTTTAACACATAAAGAAAATTTTCATTCCTTTTTTTTCCTTATTCCTGACACATTTAAACCTGTTTTCCTTCATTTTCTGTATGACAAGTTGTTTCTTTTTATTACTGCAAGTCAAAGAACTGTCATTTAATTCCTCTTAGTTGCATCTGTTGTTGGATATGGCTTATTGGTTTCAAAGGTTTTTGAGAAGAAAACTGGCAGACAGGGATTGCAGTGTTTCTGTATCATGTTTTCTCAGAATCTGACCCATGAAAGAATCTCAAATAAAACTGCAGGATTAAAGGCAGTTGTTTATTTTCCCCTTTTTAACGTCCTTTAAGTTTGACTCTGCATTTTGGGAAAGTTAATTATCCACTGACCACTTATGAATTATATATAAAATTGTTTCTTTCCAGTCCCCTCCCAATGCAGTTTTTAAGAACATGTCTAAGGATGTGGTTTCATTGCTTCTGGAAAGCCAGAAAAACAATTACTTGCTGCTAAAGGGGTGGGGAGGCTTCACTTATCTATAGCCTTTCAATATACAAAGGGAGCTTGTAAGAAAGATGCAGAAAGACTTTTTACCAGGGCTTGTAATATGACAGGACAAGGGGCAATGTTCTTAAACTTAAAAAATATGAGATTTAGAGTGGATATAAGGAAGGAATTTTTACAGTGAGGTTGGTGAAACACTGGAACAGCTTGCCCAGAGAAGTTGCGGATCCGCCATCATTGGAAGCATTCAAAGTCAGGTTGGATGGGGTTTGCAACCTCATCTTGCCAAAGACGTCCCTACAAAATTGCATTAATGGATACATATATCTTTAATTTCGTTGCATTTTGGATTGTTACTATGGTATATTGTTACTTGTGAGTTAATTTTGAAGATAGGCCTCAGAGTTTAGATCAAAATCCAGTAAAATCCATGCGTCTTCACATTTTGTTCTCTGAGCTTTTTTTGTCTTTGAGGTTATAATTGTTCAGAGTGCTACTATGACTAGTAGTCTAGACTGTTATTCTGTGTTTTTCTACATTTATTTATGATACTATCTAGTAAATACGTGATGTGTATTGGGCATTGCAGAATACTTGATTTTTTTTTTTTTTTTTTAATCTTGTTTTACTAATGGCTAAATTCTGTAAAATACTGCATGGTTTTCTTGCTTTCTTTCTCAGTGCATGTGGATTTTTAATAACATGCTTCACAGAAACCAGTTTCTGTTCTGCTTTTTCTGAATTGAAAAGTCAAGCAGATTTTTTTTTTTTTTTTGGTCGTTTATCTGCTGGAATTTCCGCTTTTAACAGCAGTGGTTATTTTTAGCAAAAAATAATCATAACTGCTCAAAAATCTTCTTGAGAACTGTTGGAATGATGTTCTACTTTATTAGTATTGCAGGTTAAGTTTTCCTAACATAGATGTACTGGAAAGCGTTACGTGCTTAAAAGATCTACTGCCCAGGCAATTATGATAGACATTCAACTTTTTCTGTCCTTTCAGTGCTCCTTCTGATATCCTGTGTTTTTTTTTTTTGTGTCCCTGAATAGAACTCTTCTTTTGGAATACACAGGCAGAGTCCTCAGCCACTTTATCAGCTGTTCTTATCTAATTGTCTGTTTATAGTTAGTATCTTTCCGTCCTTTTAGTAACCAGTTTTGGCAGCCAGGTGACAGCTTACTTAAAACTTAAGTTTTAAGTGTTGCTTACTTAATAAAGCTCAGAGGAAAACCAATGCAAACTCTTTGTTGGCAATGTAACTTCCATTGTACTTTAAGCCTTCCTATTCTCTGTAGGTTACAGTAATATTCCTGGTTTTGGCAAAAGCATGGTCTTAATACTTGTGTAAAAATTGATATATTAATTGGGTTATGTTTAAAAAACAAAGCGGGGGGGGGGGGAGATTTGTAAATAGTATCACAGAGAATGACATCGGAAACTGAAGATTAAACTCATCACTAGAAAAATCTTGCTTCTTGTTTTATGTATAAAGAAGCATAGTTGATGCCTAAAATGTAAGAGGGACACTAAAATGTTGAATTGTTTTCCTAGGCTTGAATTATAATGTACCCATGCAAGTAACAAAATTGTCAATGAATTGTATAGGACATTTTAGTATATTTGCAGAAAATCATTTGTTGCCTGTGTAGTACACAGTATATTTATGACAATATAATTACGTTTTCACATATGCATTGCATTAAAAGTAGGCAATCCAGAGTTGAAATACCACGGCTAACGAACACTCTAGCAGGTGTGGATGATTTTTCAAAGTGACTGCTAATTCTTCTAAATGTGATTTGTGCCCCAGCTTTGAATAGCCATGATGAGACTGTGGGTATGTTTTACTCTTTGCAAATAATGAGATTAGTGCATACAAAGGATCTTCATTATACATAAAATAAGGGTTCATCTTAACATTCTCTACTCAGAGATGTGGATTAAACCTGTTGTAGAGAAATGAAGTTGATTGTGCTTTTCAGGTGATTTCTGTAAAAATTCTGTTGCAGAGTCACTTGTTTGTGTGCTCAGTTTGAAGCTGTGTTACAGCACGGTCTGAGGAGGAGCCGAGGATTAGCATTAACAGCAGCAGCGATCAAACAGGCAGCAGGTTTCTCAAGTAAAACTGAAACAGGTAATTCATTAATCATAACCATTCTATTTTTAAAAAAAATGTTAAGTGCAAGCAAGTGATTAGATTTCTAATGGAAGTTTTGAGCAGTGAACCAAGCTATCAGCAGAATACCTGGAATCTCGTTAAGCAGTGAAAATGGTTATTGCTCTTTTAATCCAGTGGTTAACTTTCATACTGAGCTTCTGTAGGAGGTTTGGTATTTGAAAATGTATACTTCCTACAGTACCATCATGAATAATGTAATTGACAAATATATTTTGACATCTGTTAGGAATGAACATCGTGTCATTGTGTTGTTTATACTCCAGTGGTTTTGTTCTTAACCTTATTTTACTCTGTTCTTTAACTGCCATTTTCTGTAGCATCAGATACACTTAATCCGTAAATATCAATGTCATTTTAAAAGCAAAACTTATATTTTTATTGGGTGGATAGCCAAGACAGTTTTTTTTTTTTTTTTTTAATTACTTTTTACACATTTTAAAAAAGCAATACCTTTATTTTTGTTCTTTCACTTTGAAGCTCAGCTTGTGCACTTTATCAAAAGTGTGTGCAGGTGTTCATCAGTTTCGTTGTGAAGTTTGACATACAGCAAATCTTTTATCTTCTCCTAACCAGTATGCACATCCTAAAATGAAGTGTTTCTTTTTGGCTTTCAATACATGTAACACATCATGGTGTTTTTTCTTTTTTTAGTATTCAGTGGTATTGGAATTGTTAAAATGCTTTGATCTCCAACCATAACTTCCCATTCCACCACACAATTGCATGTAATAATGTTAACGTTAACACTTTATGAGTAGGTTGATATATTGGTGCTTTTAAATTGCCATAACAAGGGGCTTGTTTCCAGTTGATGGTGGGGGAAATGTTGGGTTTTGTGTGCTGATTTTCCTGCTGATCGGTTAGCTCCTCCAGACTTTACTTTCCTGGTGAGCTGAAATAGCTGTGCTTGTAGAGAAGTCTGGGAGTCTCTTTTACTTAGTAATGGGCAGACTCTAAATGAACAAATAATAAAAAAAAAGAATCACCTGTTTGCACAAGCTTCACAGATTTTCAGCTCTCCTGCATGCTTTTATTCTCCTTGTGAGTGTTTGTAATTGGGGATTAGGTACTCTGTGGTGGCACTCAGTCTCCAGGTAGTTTTCATTCCATTTTATCACTTTAACGGGTAGCGATTTAGTTGTTCTTTTCTTTTCCTCCGGCTTGCAGGTGATAGTCTTATGCTTTGATGTAGAGAATGCTCACCTGTGTTATATTTTCTATGATTTACGAAAATTATGCATCTTTTAATTTGATACATTCTGTATAACCCTGATGTATGTCTCTTGTCTGTTAGTAACGCGAAGGGTCTATGAGATTTTTGGTCTCGTCTTTTGAGATATTAATCATTGGATGTACAAAGATGCATTTCCGCTACTTGGGAACTTAACAATTTAGCTACAAGGCTGTCCTCTGTCTTCTTTGGGAGCTTGTCAGTGAGGTGATGTGGAGGAAGAGGAGAAAGTCAGGAAAGTTATTTATGGTTGGGGAAAGGAAAAGAAAGGAAACATTAAGCTTAAGCAATGTATTGAAGTTAAAGAGCAAAATCAGGGCTGCTATGTAGCAATCAAACTGAATGCTGTGCAGTGACTAAAAAGAGGAGCCCTTTACTTTATTACTTGATTTATTACTTTACACATGGAGATTACTGGGTTTCACTGCATTTAGCTTTGCAAGTTACAGTATTTTTTTCTGAAGTTAGTTGCAAGGTACCTCCATATTTTTGTCGCTTTCAGACAAATTATTTTAGTATGATTTATTAGTTTCTGTCTAACATAGTCACTGGTGTCATTTTTCTTCTTTTAACATAGTGGAATACTGCTGTTTAGGCTGTATATTCAGCCTTTGACAGTTGAAAAGCAAAATTATCCAGCAGTGTTTTTGATTTGAAATTTACAGGTAGCTCATAACAAACCTTACTTCCAAGAGGTTATAAAAAAAAAATGGTGGGTACTCACTTTGCATTTAAGATCTTCAGTTTTTTACTTGTTCTTATTTGAAAATTAAAGTTTTAATTAGAAACTCCAGTTGTAGTTGAGTGAACCTATCACTTAGGTCTTGCTTAAAATGTTTTGATTTTTTTAAATACATATTCAAATAAACAACAACAGAATTCTTAATAGCAGTCTGATTTGGTATCAGTTCATGGCATAGGCATGAGAGGCATATGCAACTCATTTATTCTTATATACTAAGCAAACTAAACAACAACGAACAATAAATATATTCTCTCTTTGGTTTTTAACAAGATGAGACTCTCTTCATTTAACTTCAGTAAAGAATTAGTGAAAGAACTAATATTTCCAATCATAGCAAATGTCTCTACCATGAGATTCTTACGACAACTATGTAACAATTGACAGAATAGACATTAAAATGCACAGTGGCTACACAGTTTACTTTTTTTTACTTGTTTTCTTTGCATAAGAAGGCAGTGAGCGTGTGTTCAGAACTGATCTCTCTGCTGTCTATTGTCTAAACTTGAGACGTAACTAGTGTTTCATGATGCAATATGGGATATTGTAGTTATCAGAACTGCTATACTGTCAAAATTACATTAACTGTTTTCACAAAATGATTAATATTTGTGTGCATTGCTTAACCCATGTTTGCCTAAGTTATCCAAATTGTATTTTACTGAAATTAAAATAAATCTTATTTCTAAATAATACGTATTGAATTATTCATTATTGAATTATTCATTGACTCTTAGGACTTGGGTTTTCATTCAATTTTACTCTCAAAGAAGAGAACTTACGGTCTGAAAATGTCCCTTAGATCACTATTTTTAGCAAGTATGTCATGGAGGGGCGTAGGGTGCAGAGTGTCTCTACTTAATTTCTGTCAGATAGATCTTGATTAAAAAACTGATGATAATCCAAATTTTGAAGCTTGTCAAAATCCTTGATATCTGTAAATAATCAAAATACCAGGAAACACTGAGTTTCACTCTAAGCACAAGGGTAATATACTTATTTCCTCTATTCCAGTAATATTTTCACTTCCTCCTTTAGTGTTGTTTTGACTTTTAGCAACACAGACAAAAATTTTATTGGTTATAGGAAACAATAAAATAATTAAATCACTGCTATCTTGATACCAATCTGGCATTTTAAGGACTTTTATTTTTTAGATACACACACTTTATTTTTGAGATGCAGATCAAATAAGTTGAAGGATATTTGCATGCTCTTACATATTCTGTATACTTCCTTATTGTTTGCATGTTAATCTGTCTATAAGGTCCAGTTTGCATCCCATGTGGTCCTGGGCAACCTGCCCAGGGGCTGGGCCAGATGACATCCAGAGGTCCCTTCCAACCTCAGCGATTCTGTGATTTTCAGTTCTGTGGTTCCTGCGTTTCACACATTTGCCTCATTTAAAACAGCTCTGGGTTGTTCTTGCATGGGTGTCAAACCTCACTGGCAAAACTTCAAGTAAATGAGTCTAAACTGTTTGTTCAGGTTTATAAAATTACAGTATAAATTTTGCTAATCTAATAGCTTTCCGTGGAGAGTAATAAACAGAACTGCCCCCCACATCAGCATGTTTCACCAGAAGTCATAACCTGTAGTGAAAACCTCTTCAAAACCTGACTGCATGCTCTTTATTTAGCGCATAGAAAGCGAAACATCATGGATAGCCTTTTCTTAAAACTGTAACTCCATTAAAAAAGGTTTAGAGAAGGGATAAATAAGAAGGAGAGGTTTTTCTTTTTTCTTTCCTCAAAATTTTCTTTGAGGAAATTTTTTACCTTCCTTTAAGTGTCTGCTTTATGCTGCCTAAATTGAGGTTATGATCAGAAGCCAGCATAATATTTGAGGTGGTAGTGCACCATTCACTCCTACAACAGAATTATTTTCCCTGCTTTTTAACTTTTTTTTTTTAAGTGAAGACTTCCATTAAGCTGTCAAAAGGAGCGTCTGCATATTTTCCTCAACAGATTGATGTTGTGAACTTCGAGGAATGCGTAGTTTTCTCAGATTTTTTTCTTAAAAAACTGTCTTCCTTAAATTCAGTCTTTTAATATGTTGCAAACTATACAGATTAATAGCTTTCAAAATCTTCAAGTTATTTGAACAATTCGTTTATAAGAAATCAAAGCCACATAAACATTAATATTGTTTTTGAGATACTTGCAAGCAGTATGTATTTGTTGCAATATTAATGTCTGTTGATTACCATGTAATAATGATTCAGGTGTTGCAGGTGAATTATCTGATGTTTGATTGTTCTTTCCACCAAGAAAATGGTAAGAGGTGAATTGGGATAAGTACGTCCTTAAATTATGTTCTTACTCAGTTAAGAAACAGGAATACCTGAAATACTTGGTGTTCCATTGTGCATGTACAATCGCTGATACGGAGTTTTGTTACCTGCAATTGTGAAACTGCAAGGAAAGTATTTTAGTGGAAAGGGATATTGTTGCCTCTTCAATTTAACACTCGACTTTGTCACTTGCACGTCTACAAATTCTGAAGCTTTACATTCTTTTGGACCTTGCTTCTGTCGTTTGATAATTGACAGCAAAATAGAGTTTTAGAGCATTTTTTTTCATTGTATAGTATATTTCCAGCTGAACCTGTTCTATGAATGAAATACTAGCTTAAATACACTTTAAAATTTGAATTTGATTTCAAGATTTAAGATAGAATCCTTTAATGTGTGTTTGGCGTCTTTAGTGAAGTAAAAGTTTGAAGTGCTTAAGTAGCCTAAGTTTTGTAGAAATAAATAACCTATTTAACTGAAGAGGTATACAAAGATGGTAAATGATTCACCTTTTGTACAAGTTATATACTGTTTTCCTGTTTGTTTCATAAAATTACATGATAGGAGAAGATTTAATGTGTGTAACAATGTTGGTTTTGAAATAATATGGAATGAAACTTGCAACATAAATTTTGATAGAAGAAAGTAAAATAGGTAATAGAGCTATGATGGATTTTTTTTTTTTTTTTTTTTTTTTTTCCCCAGAGCCAGTGTTTTGGTACTATGTGAAAGAAGTTCTGAATAAACACGAACTGCAACGCTTTTACTCTCTGAAGACAATTACTACAGATATTGGCAGAGGCCGGGCTTGGTTGCGCTGTGCACTGAACGAACATTCCCTGGAAAGATATGTTCATATGCTGCTTGCAGACAAGAATCGACTTAGGTACTGTATTTGATGTCATTGTAATGCTGGAAACGTGCTTGTATTGACAAATTAAATATGGAGATTAAAACAAACAAACAAAACCCCCAAATACAGCTGTCATAATACACCATATTAACTGCTATGCTAGTGATGCCACTTAACCTCACGTGTTTATTGTGTTCATTTTTGAAATTTTGACAGCCATTGAGATACAGTGTTTTGTGCCTGTATCCACACGTAACCTGAAACTGGCTTCATGCTTACATGTGAAAATATGTGCTTCTATCCTCATATTCATTTCCATTCTTGTTCCTGACACTCTTCCCTACTCTTTCAACAGTTTTCATCTCTGAGACCTTAATTCCTTAATGAGAGGGGCTTTGAAATACCCCTCACACTTTAATAAAATAACATACTATTGCAGCCTTGATCTTATCAATTCCATAGTAGTTGTTTGTTGCCTGTTTGGAAGTGCTCACCCTGTAATTTTGAAGTTCCACCGGTCAAGCAATATGTAGCTGGTGCTGCAGGTTACTTGGAAGTGGTTTTGTACTTGTTTGTGAACCTTCTTGTTACAGAGTTAGTGAGAATAATTCACTATGTATTGTGAAATCCTAATATTTTGGATGTGCAAAATGTACTTAGATTCATTCACGCTTTTCCCCTCATACATGTTCAGATCCTTTTCTTTTTGGAAAACTGTGGTATTTATTCTCAGTAATTGTTGAGCTTGAGCCAGCCCAGTGAATTCAGCAGGAAGGCACTCCTTCCATTTGCATTAACTAATGGATAGAATAGCAGAGCTGAGTTCTTTAGTGCCTTTCAGTCTGTCCCAATTCTCTGCAGCATTCTTGCAAGACAGATTTTGGTATGAAATCAAATAAAGACAAATATCTGAATAAAAAAAAAAATCTGGAAACTGTTCTGAGAGATTAGTAATTTGGATTGCTAAGTCACTACTTACTACTCTGAAGCTTGTTCTATTATTTGTAATATATCAATATTGTCAGCACACTGACAATCTTGAGTTGTACACACTCTTATTTGCTACAGAAGCATATTCTAGAATATTTAAGGTTTAAATGTTATCAAAATTCAAGTGGGAGTTACAGAATCACTTTATATCCTGAATGCTTACCGGGTTTGGAAACTTTCAAATGAACCTGTCTTGTTTAATACAGGTTGAGGTCTTTCTTGCTGTCTGTTTCTATGTTTAGTTAACTGAATGCTGGTAGCAAAAATATAGTATCGTGCTACTAAAAAGAACTAGATTTAGAACAAGTAACTTCACGCGTTCATAGTGAACTTAAGCATTTCTTACGTAATTGTGTAGATGGTCTATATGTTTCAGGGCTTCAGGGAGTTACTGTGATATATTTGATCTGTTGGTGTACTTGTGCTTATTTTTCAGAGTTCTTATGTTTTAGAAGTGGAACATGTTAGTATGGGACTGCATATTATTTTCTTTTTCCTTTCCAATTTTAGTGTCTTCTATGAAGACTGGTCTTTTATGATGGATGAAGAACGTTCTAGTATGATCCCTACAATGGCAGCGGGTAAGACCTCTTATATGTTACTATTCTGGGAAAACCACTTCATTTTGAAGTGTTATTTCTCTTTATGGTTGTAAGGTGCTTCTCTCACACTGAGTTTATGTGGAGAATGTGCATCAGGTGCACATTCAGGGGTCAAGGTATTATGCAAGTTTGTTATGAACTGTTAAAACACTGAATCTGGCTCTTCTACTGTTCAGAAGTCTTCCAGGCAAATTTTCTGACCCTTCATCTGTAACAGTAACTCCCCACCTCCCAAAACTGTCTCAATTTAAAGAAAAAATTAGTTGTTCCTGAGCTTAAAAGCACGAGGATAGACTTTTCTTAGTAAGGCCCAGATTGTAGGTAAATAGATGGGAGTAGAGTAAGAGTTAAGAACTGGCTACAAATAGCTTACTTTTACAGAGTTAATATATTACAGAAGTGATATATTGTTACTGTGTACAACCACTTCCAAGATACGTGATCACATGCTTCCTTCCGCAAGATACCATTCACAGGAGGTTTTTTATAGTGTATAGGAGCCAACAAATAATCAAGCTGCAGTGAAACTGATTTAAATATGATCTTATAAATACACCAGCTCAGCTGCACATTAAATATGCAAAAAGTACTGTGAGCAGCCATCACGATAAATTCAGAATTGATTGCATGAGCTTGAATAGTATCTAACAAAGAATGGTACATGGAAGGATAAGAATTCAGGCTCAGAGGACTGTGGGTAATTTTTGGGGAAAAATATTTTACATGTCAGAGCTTTGTTACATGCTTAGGTTCTATTTTTGTAACTATTTCATGAAGTATATAGTGGGGTTTTGATCTTATTTTTTCTTTTATCTGAAGGTCTGAACTCCATTCTTTTTGCAATCAACATTGATAATAAGGATTTAAATGGACAGAGCAAATGTACACCCACAGTGTCTGATCTGTTAAAGGAATCAACGCAAAACGTAACCTCATTATTGAAAGAATCCACTCAGGGTGTTAGCAGCCTTCTCAGAGAGATAACGGCATCCTCTGCTGTCTCCATCCTAATAAAACCTGATCAAGACACTGACCCACTTCCTGTTCTCTCAAAGAATGTAAATGCTGGTAAGCATTTTTGCAATGTTAGAATCATTCAAAAACTTTCAAAATGTTAATGTGTGTTTAAATATTTTTTTTCAATTAAATTCAATATACTAGTGACCTGAATTTCAGTTTCTTAATCATAAGATTATGCCTCGCAGTTTCTGATGTAATTTTTTTCATTTTTCATATGATTACTTTTGGCACTTTATCCGTCAGAATACACTGCCATATATCCATTGTTACCTACTGGATTAAAAAAAATAGATTGTTGTCTTCAAACACCACCCATGTTTATAGTCTGAATTCCTATATGAAACAGATAATTACCACAAATGAAAATTTACTCAGTTTTTTAAAACAAAGCTAACAAAACCCCAAAACACCTTTAAATGCTTTTGTGTTGCAACCAGCTTGTAGGGTGTAGTCAATAACATGAATCTGAAGTCTTAATGTCTTGTAATTTGAAATTAATCAGGTAAAATGTGATATTTATTCCACATTTTCAGTTGCAAAAGTAACATAGGAATATTTTACCATCTTTATTTCCAGAAGTAGAGCTGATACTTGACTTGGGATAACTTTTTAAGTATAGAACAGGCTTTCAAGATAAAATAACAGAACTGACGTGTTGCATGTGACTGTAACACAATGCATGTTACTTGTCAGGGTCATGCACATACAGTACGTGCACTGTAAATCTTGCAATAAATCTTCCATTGAAAAAGTTGGTGTATTCAAATGAAATTATGTGCTGAATAGTAAAGTCAGATGTTTACATTAAAGTCCATGTTCTTTGCTGGAATTCTGTTTGCATTAAGAATGAATTTAACTTCTTGCTATTAAAAGTATGTTAACCACTGTTGTGGATATATCACAGCGGGACTTCAATTAAATAAAACAGTTTAGTCACAGTGTTGTGTGGATGAGTAAACTTCTGATATTTCTACGGGTGTTTCAGATTTGCAAGATCTTTTATTCTCACTGATTACGATGTGCATATGAGGCTAGCTAATCATTGAAAAATGACTGTCACATCTCAGATGTGATGTAGTCAGGATTTCAAAAGCAGGAACTAATTAGCGGAGAGGAGGAGTAAGATTTTTTTTCTTTCTTTCTGAAAACTAACTGCTCTATTTCTATAATATAAACAAAATGTTCTTTATTTGTTTACAAGTTGGTTTTATTTTTTCAAAATTATTTAATGTTTTGTCTTTTGTGTAGACATACCTTGCAATATACACTACCCATAATCCATGGGAGAAGGTGACTGAAAGGCTTACTTTTTCTCTTAAATTTCATTTTATGTTTGAACTTTTTTTCCACTTCCCATTGAATACTATTATTAATGCACATCTGAACTAACTTTTAAAATCTGAATTATGTAAAGTATATAAAATAAAGATGGTACTTAAAGGTTTAAAAGCTAACATGTATGGAAAGATAAGGAATGGCATCACGGATCTATTTTTTTTTCCGAATAGTTTTTTTCTTTACTAAGATCATTTAATTCATGAGTTCTGTTAAGAAAAATTTCAAATGTATTTTTTTAAAATATTATTTTTTAATTAAAAACCTTATTTTTATTTTTTAAAATATGAAAATCTTTATGTTGCTTCTAGATTTGAAATCTAAAAAGGATCGCAAAAAGAAAAAGAGAGTGACAAATATAATCTCATTTGATGAAGAGGAAGATGAACAAAATGTGGGGGAGGCCTCAAAACCTCTGGTTACAGGAGAAAGTTCAGAGGAGAATTTAGATAAATCTTCAGTTTTTATATTTCCCTCATCTGATACCAGTCTTGGAAAAAGTTTGAATGGGAACGAAAGTAACCACTCATGGAAAAGCAATTCAGTGTTCATGAATGGGGAATACGAATACCAGAAACTAGACGTGAAGAGTATTGATGATGAAGATGCAGACGAAGATGAGCTATATGGAAAAACACTAGGAAATAAAGTCACAGAAAATGAAACTGAACCTTCTGAGAAGTAAGTAATTGAAGAAACAAGTGATATTTTTTTTCATGCTTTTTTCTTTTTAATTCTGTTTTTCAGGGGTAGTGGCTAATTTGTGTAACTAACAAAAATCCCTGCACCGTAGGGTTTTTTTTATTAATTCTTTCTTTGAATCATTTGGACTAGTTTGGGGATATTTTGCATGTAGGTTCCACCTAAAATCACAATACTGAGATTTCAGATGTTCTCCATAAGGTTCTCAGATGTTTAAATTCTTGCATGATATAGCTAAGCTATAATTCTTAATTTTTATGATATTTGCTTATTCTTAGTGTGATACCAACTTGAGTTTGGCTTCACAGTAAACCAACATTTTAAAATGTATTCAGAGTAGATGTTAACCAAGACAAAACCATAAAACTGGTGGTTTGGAATAATCTGATTTTAGAATCATGGAATTGTAGAATGGTTTGCATTGGAAGGGACCTTAAGGATCATCTGGTTCCAACACTGCCAGGGATGGGGCATCTACAGCTTCTCTGGGCAGCCTGGGCCAGAGCCTTGCCACCTTCATAGGGAAGATTTTCTTCCTAATGTCTAATCTAAATCTCCCCTTCATTAGTTTGAAACCATCACCCCTTGTCCTTGTCTTATCACTACACTCCCTAATAAAGAATCCTTCCACATCATTCCTATAGGCCTGCTTTAAGTACTAGAACGCCACTACTAGGAATTTATGTACATCTTTGTTGTTTTATGTACATCCAAACCAAAATGTTGGCAGGCAAATAGTTTTTCTTGCAATGGTACCTCCAAAAGAAATGAGTGTTGTGGAAATTAATGCTGACTATTCATATAGGTTTTATTTTCTTAATCTAGGCCTCATGAAATAGTCACATGCAACTCTCAGATATGCAGTTGGAGTCCTCTGCAGGTCCTGAATGATGACTCAGATGTTCTATTTCCTGTCAGTGCTGTTGGCTCTTACTCCCAAACTGGTAAGTATTTTAATTCTATCTAATGCCAACAGAATTTGTAAGAAAATTTCTAACACGGGACAGTGGCAAATAGTATGGGATTATAAGGATTTAAGAAGATACCATACAGCTGGGACAGGATGTTCAAATATTTTTTTCTAGATAGGAGACAAAGTTATTTGAGTAGCCTTATACTTAGCTCATATCTAAGCTGTTAAATTGAGGAGGATTTACCCGTATCAAAATAGACCAGAGTTCTGTTGTGATTAAGCTGTGATCTTGTATGTATAGTATTTTACTAATTATTTGGATGGCTGACTAGAAAGTATCCTTATGCAATTTCTAGATACAACTAAGCTGGAAGAAGATGAAGTGTTTTTGATAATTTGAATTTAAATTAATCTTGACAGATTGGAGAAACGATTAAATATTGGATGTAGTTCAATAGAAACTGTTATCTGTGTATATACAGGGTGAGGAATGATTGGCTAGGAAATACTTCTTTGGAAAAGGATATGGGAGATATAGTGGGTTACAAGCTGATAGTGAGTTAGCAGTTCTGTGCTTCTGCAGTGAAAGCACATTTCATACTGAGATGCGTGAATGAAAGTGTCACTTGTAAGTTTATGCTCAGTTGGCTCAGCTGCAGTATTGTATGCAGCTGGGGGTACTGCACTTGAACAGTGATGGGGACCGTTTAGAGATCTTGATAAAAGCAATGTGAATGGTCACAGGTATGGGAGAGAAGGTCCAGTATCTGTACTGGTAACAAAACAAAAGAATTCCCCCTCAAAAACCTGTTAATATTTTACTAGCTGTTTAAAAAACACTGCTTTTATAAAACTTGGGGTGTGTGTTCTCCTTTCAGTGACTATTAATAACTTCTCAGTGGCATTCAAATAATCTCTTGTAGTGGTAAAATATTTCAAGCTTTTTGGATATACATTATTTATGCTGAGAGTTTAAACAGACTGTTAACTGAGTGGCTGTGAAAAAGTGAAATTCACTTGTGTAAGTAAGGTGTTAAGAATAACATGATTCGTACAATAATGCTGTACTGCCCTCTGCTGTATTTTAACATTTGTACCTCTTAAGAAATGTGAATGGTTAATATAAAGTACATCCCATTTTCTTCTAGTTTTCCCAGTAACTGGCAAGCTCGTTATTATTAAGACGAGATTGTTGCTAAAGCATAGTGAGCTTCTATAAAATACAGAGTTTAACCCAGTTTATAGGTCTGAGGAAACTAACAAGACATCTATCTATTTGAAATATATTACAACATACAGTGTTGTATGCTTATATGAGTTTTCAATTTTAGTCTGCTGCTGTGCTTCAGGGATGTGTCAGGGCATATCAGATCTCCATGTACCTGGAGATGAGAGAGCCTGAGCAAAAGTCGGGTGCCTGGAAGAAAAATGGAATATACAGATAGGAACTGAGCTTCAGTAAACTCTACAGCTTAAAAAATGAACTTTCTTCTCCGTAGTCATCCTGACATAACTCTAATTCCTATCAACTTTTTTCCTGCTTTTTAAATTCTATATACTATTTTTTTAGCTCATGATTTCAGATTTGCTTTAGGGTAACTTTGTAACCCTTACTGATAGCCAGAAGATGTAAATGATTTTTTTTTTTCTTTTTTCTTAATACATTCACAGAAGATAAGTGGTGTTGTTTTTCCTTTCTCCTGACCTACCATCACGGTGGGCCCAGTGGTGTGTATATTTTGATGCTGACAGTTGTGGATATGTGGACAGATGTACATTATCCATGGTTTTCTGAAAAGTATCTCATTCCTCGTATTTGGTTCACAGCCACATGTACCGAATGTGTACAGAGCAAGTCAGAGAAAAGCTATGGTGTTCTGTTGGGAATGTAGGAAGGATTGATGCCTATGCAAGGTTTCAGATATTGGGGACTAACCACAAATTTATTTCCTGCAAGTCACAAAACAGATTTGTAATGAGTATCAGATGCCATGTTAATTAAACTCCTGGGGTTTGCAAAAATAAATTCAATAAGAAATCTCTTCACAGATTTACAACATTGATGTCAATGTTAAATGTCAATGTCTAAACTATAAAAAGAAGTTTTGCAATAATAATTTTTTTTTTTTTTTTTTATAACTGATGGCTGTGTTACAGTCCTGCTGGCATTCGGTGTGAAAGCACAGAAGCCAGCTTTGGAGAAAGCTTTTAAACACAATTCTTTAGTAGAGGTAAGTATTGCTTTATTTAAGTACTGTTAATTGAAGATGCTTATGCACGTGCATTCTACTTTTAGATAACCTGGAGAATGGAGAGAGGCATGAAGGTGGTGTTCATGCAGTAGAACTGATTCCAAGAAGATCTGATCATCCTTTCAGGTACATGTCAAATAAGTTTTTTTTTTTTTTTTTTTTTTTTTAAAAAAAAAAAAAACGCTTTCCACGTGTAGCTGCTAGTTTAGTATTGTTGCCTAACAAATAGCTACTCATAGCGAACTGTTATTAGGCTACTCTTGGACATTTTTGGAAAGACAAATGCAAAAGCCTACACTTCCCTATTTTTATAGTTTTCATATATTGTACTTTTCCTGGTCATTTTGGTGAAGTCACGTAGTTAAGTCAACTTGAATTGACAGGCAGGTGTAGCCTCCAGGTTTTGGAAATAGCTTTTATGTTGTTGTTTATTAACCATACTCTCTGTGGCCTGTTCATTTGAACATTTTTTTTTGCGTGTATTCAAAAATCAGACAAAACAGATACGTTAAAGGGTAATTAAATCTAAGATGGTTGAATATGAGTTGTTTTCTGTGTATGATTACATGTACTGAATAGATGACGAGACTTCTAGTTTCTTTTTGCTTCAGTTTTGAATTCAGGATTTTGTCTTCATTAATTGATGACATTGTACTTTTATGACTAGAGTGGAAGTCAATCCTGCAGCTCAAGTGAATACTTTAAGCAATATGTTGCCTTCAGCCACTGTGCCAGAATCCATGACAATTAGTAAGTACTTCCTTGATGTATCGAGATTAATGGAATTAACTTTTAAAGTCCTTCATTTCTACTCTTATTTCAAGGAGATCTGTTTAGAGAGGCATGCAGCACTTCATTTCAGATGTTCTGGCCACATTAGAAATGATTCTGAATTAGCTGATACCAGGTTATTGTTCATTGAAGCTTGTGTGACGAGTCTCTTTTTCCACAGAACTGCCGTAAATATCCTTACACTAGTTGTGGCTTCAGTATTTAAATTAATAGTAATGATTTAATTTGATTACCGTCTTTGGATTTTTGCAAGTTCTGAAAATGCTAATGGTTGGTTCTGATGTGATCTTACTTATTTGTCCTGCTTTTTAATGCCAAGAGAGTGAAGAAAAAACTCCCAAGAACTCTACTCAGTCTATGGTTTTAATAGTGAATATCTGCTCCAAACATAAATGTGGTCTGTCATAAACAAAACCTTTATTTAAGATTAAGGTGGAAGACAGTCTGTCTTATTTTCATTAGTGTTAAGAGTTGAACTGGACAGAATAAAATGGCCTTTGCTGTAGGAGAGAGATTGGTAGTAGTCAGTTTATTTATTCCATCTTCCATCCTCTTCTTTACATAAACTTGCAGAAAGAAGACTTAATACTTAAACTGTCCAGTTATGTAAATAAGTAAGCCAGTATGGCTTTTTCTCTGTACAGAAAGTTTTGTAACTGAGCTGGTGAATGTGGCTTTGTTCCTAAAGCTCCTAGGGTATGTGTATCTGTTTTTTTTTTTTCTTTTTTTTTTAACATAAGTATGTACAAATCTGAAATGATAACATTTGGGAATACAGAAGTGATGCAGACAAGATTCATTTGTGAAAGTGAAATAATCAGAATGAATGAATACTACAGTATTCTAACTCTGTGTTCTATTTTCATTTTCAAATGGTATCTGGTTGACGTGTTAAAGATGAGCCATTAGTTTTTGCTGGATTCTCATTCAGGCTCTAGTAAATATCTGCTGAGTAAGCTTTGCAAAGCTGAAAAATCCTTTCTTACGAAGTGCTTTATAAAGTGAAAATCTAGTTTGAGACTATGACATAGTTGAAGATGTAGATGAAGTTACTGTTGAAAGCACTGTGATGCTTTGGTCACTGGGTGTTTTCTGTTCATGGTGTTACTATAGTGTAATCCTTTTGTACTTACGTTTTAGCCTTATTTTTTAGTAGTAGAATTTTAATGGGAAATGTCCTATTTTTATTGCACTCTACTGATTTTACTGTTTCATAGGTACCAGCAGGGGCCGCAGTTGGTCTCTTTCAGTTGCTCAGTGCAGGTGTGTAGTTAGGACAGCTATAAAATAGGAAGTAAACCTTGAGATTTTCAATTGTTGATACTTAGCAGTTTCTAAATGAAATGAACCACAATATCAAAAGAAACATAGAAATAATCCTTAGCTTTCTATTTCAGACAAGGTTTTGAGGAAACATATAAGCTATGAAGCCAGTAGAACCATTGGTAAATAATTATTATAATCAAAATTCAGCTGGCTATACTTTTAAGTTAATACCTTTATAATAGCTGATCCCAGATACATTCAATAAAAATGCTTTATTCAAGTTTGTTGTTACTGATCGTAGATTCTCCATACAGTAAGAATTCAGTGCTATGACAAACCCAGACACTGAAGCTCTTTTTCTATATTGCAATTAGTGGAAGAATTATTAAATGGTGAGGCTTATAGCTTGGTTGCATGGCAACTAATTCTAACGCATCAGGAAAGAAAAAGGTAATGCAATAGTGTAGAGAGAAAAACCGTGAGGTCTCCAGTGACTGTGGATTTTTGTGCTGCTTAATTCTGAAGACAAAGCTTGAAAAGAGTTTTCTCTGAATCTATTCTTCCCCTTCTTCCTTTCCAATTTGCTTGTGTAGTACTAACCTGTTCTCAGTCCTTCTGCTATGCATGCAAAAAAAATGTTATGAAAGACTTTAATTTAAAATTTCTGTTATCTTGAATGGTTTTCCTGAATTTATTTCCCTTCCATCTATATAGGTTAACTTAGCTGCAGATACATCTTAAAGGAAAACACAACAAAACAAGTACCAGTCAAGAGAAATCATAATCTGTAGGGTTAGATTTTCATTGTGCACGTTAGACATCATTTGAAATCTTGCATTACTTTATGAATATCTGTCTTGTAATCAAATCAATAAAGAATTAAGTTTGTTAGAAGCTTTAAATTTATGCTGTTGTACCATTACAGCATTTTCCATTAAAAAAAAAAAAAAAGTATTTATCATGTCATATTTGAATTGTGAGTAACATCACGTTATCCAATTATTGTCATTGGAAGAGTATATTTTCAGCCTTGTTTTACACCAGAAAAATCTCTCATATAGCACGAGTCATTTAGTTTTGTTTTTCATTTTTGTATAATTTTATTTTTCCTATGAGGGAAAAAATGGAAGTTCCAAACCTTTCATTTTAGAAGGACTCTTGTGTTTTTCTCACAAGGTTCTTTGATTGTAGTGCTAATTCTATTAAATATTTGGGAACTTAGTTATTCCACTGTAATTTTCCTTGTTTTTTAAATCTGGGTTTAACCACAGCAGTTAGAAAGGGTTGTGGCATTAATCGCTATTCCATAGTTTTCTCATACATTCTTGAGCAAACTCCCAGTTGTTCATGATCACTGAACAACCTTACTGAGTAACGAAAACTACATGTGATATTTTTTATCCAGGCTGCATAGGGAAGTAAGGTGCTTGTTTTTTGTACTCTGTCCTCTAAATAGCTTTTGATCTGTTCTCTGACTTGGTTGCCATCGGTCCCTGAAAGGTTTTCAGTTCTTGTGACTTCTCTAAAAGTATGGCTGTGGAAAGAGGATGTATAAATTTCATCACAGAGGAAGAAAACTGTAGTTTATTTTATGGACTCCTTTTTTCCCCCTTTTTTTTAAGTTAGGACAACTTGTTCTCTACAGTAGAAGGCCCAAAGTATATTGTCCAATTTGTTTCCTTCTAAAATTTGCCTTATTAATAGTGACATGACAGGCTAATAGTTAGAGGATTTTGGAGCAGTAAAGCCTTAATAGCCAATGTTCATGCAAGCGGCTTTGGGAGCATGTCTTTAAAGGTCAGACTTCTTATTTAAAGTAGTCTGCTGAAGGTTTTATTTTGTCTCAGAAGATACCCATGTAAATTTGCATCCAGGAAAAAAAATAAAAAAAAAATAATTTCTGTAGACTGCTCCCAGCCCTCCCTGGTGTTCTATCTGCAGGATTGCAGAGGAGTGCTGCATGACCTTGTGTACATTGAGAGATGATTTCACTTACAGCTCGTTCTTCATAACAGGTGATTGCAAACCATACTTATCCAATCTTTCTTTGGCTAAATAGCTCAAGAATTGTGAAGCTTAAGAATTTTCTGGAAATTGCTGGGAAATGGACAGGTGCTCCATAAAGCATGGCACTTTTAAAACCTATTTCATGCTCTGGATGTGATTTTAGGAAAGCTTTTTAGAAGCTAGATTATTCAAGTAGTATGGAAGTGAATTAAAAACATTTTAAAACAGATATTTACTTTATTAGTAACTAGGCACTACAGATTAATTTCAATAATAAAATGTGAGATTTAATATGAAAAAATCTAATAAGCACATTCTTAGAGTTTCGTGTTATCGTTTTTACTGCTAAAGAAAGACTTGGTTTAGAGTTTTTTTTGGGTTGTACCTGGGTGTCTTTTTTTTTTTTTTTTTTAAAGAAGTTTTTGTGAAAATAGCTGTTAAGATTACATAATTTGGAAGACTTTGAGTTATTTTACCTCTGTCTTTATGAGACTCTGATTATCACTTGAATTTTAGATATGTTGGTGTTAATGCTGCTTCTTAGTAACAGTAGTGTATCTCTTTCTGTTAATATTACTTTACAGAGTGTAAATGACTATATCAAGCTCAAAGCAGTTCAGAAGTAGGACATAAACTCTGACATCAAACAGTTGTCTGAAGCAGTTATGCTTGGCTATCCTCCCACTGCTTTATTAAAAGAAAAAAGGAGAGGGTGGGGAAAAGAAGGAGAAAGATTGAGGCTGCTGGTGGAAGTCAGAGAAATTTATGGTTGCTGGCACAACCTTGAAGTTGGTGTGTATCATCCTGATTCCCTCCCCACCCCATCCCCAGTTCTTTCTTCTAATCCCCACACTGAATGAGACGTAAGTGCTGAAAAAATGTTATAAACTGATCTGAGGCAAGCATAACACACAAACGAGAGTAATGAACTGCGGATGTTCTGGTAGATTTGAGGTCAACCTGCTGCAGTGCATGATGCTGGATTTACTTTGTTGTGTTCAGCTGACTGCTCTCACACACTGCAAATAAATTGAGAGAAGCACAAGTGAGAGTAGGAAATAGCAATTTTAAAAAGTTTTGAATGTTAGGCTTGAATTAGGATAGGATTGCGTCCTTTTAATTCACTTCAGTTATATCAAAATATCATGAATTTGGAAAACAAATGTTGTGAACAATTTTTTTTAAGTTTGGTAATCGTTATTTATTTACCACTAGTAAATACTAGAATAAGCACAGGCTGTGCAAGCCTTCCTGGAACCTTGGCTGCCCAGCCCAGTTGTCTGTGTTGGTGCTTCCTTGCACATCTCCACTGCTGTCCGTAGTTGGACAAAATTAATGAGAAATACTGAGTATGAGTGTTTGCTTTTGTGGTCCTAAATTAAGCATTGATTTGCTTAATTCCCATTCCTATGCATGATTATGAAATTGGTTGTATCTGCTTTGCTGTGTCCTTAAGAATACTGCAAAATCTATGATTTTCAGGAAAAAAAAAGATTCAAATATAAATACGCATTTTAACATCTTTTATTTCAAGAGGCTTTTTTCACTTTTTTTTTTTTTTTTTGCAAAATACAGTCTGAGAATCTTGCTTACATGCTCTGCTTACTTTGTGTGTTGGAGAGAGGAGTGAGAGAAGATATAATAAGGGAAAGAAGATCAAGATAGTAGACAAGTTAAGGTTACAGTTTGAATAGGCAGGTAGAATTGGAAAAGTGGAGACAACTTAAAATAATGTCAATTAAATGTTAATAACTCAGTACACATTTAAACGGACTGAGGATGAATACCACCAATTATTGTAGAGTAAGTACAATCAGCCCTACAGTAACTTGTTTGAGTAGCAGTGGCCTTAACTTAGTGAGAGTCAGAGAAATAATAGCAGCTTGCTCAGACTGTCGCCTTACCATATTTTAGTGACCCTCTTGAAATATTTAAAAAGCCATTGGCTTAATGCTTTCTTGAGGAGGATTCTGAATTCAACATAATAGAGAGTGCTATTTGTGTTACTGTACTGAAAGCTTACTTTACATTATGAATGTTTTTTGCTTGTATTATACACTTGTACAAGGCTTGAACAATTCTTGGATTGTTCTGTTTTCCTCATCCTTTAAACAAATTTTTATTTTTTACGTTGACAGAATGTGATCCATTTTCATAACACTATATATTAGTGGTGGTTACATATCATAATGTTACATATTAGGACTATTAAAATCCACCAGTTTTCTACAGGTGCCAAAACATAAAAATAAAAAATCCAGTTTTTCTAAGCTGCCCACAAAGTGGCAGTGTCTCATCATATCCAAAATAATACTAATAAAATAATACTTAAGTCTCAGAATATAGTCTTTTTTTCCCTCCAAAATAACTACTAGGAAGTAAGAAGCTATTACAGACTCTTTTGAAAAACAGTCATGCAAATACTGGAGCACAGTATATTGTGTAGTATCAAGTAGCTTTGTTCTAAGTGTCACCCCCCTCCCCCGCCCCCCCCCCCCCCAATTACTGCTTAAATTGCAATGGTTGTCTTCTGGTCAGAACTCTGTTCTTGCAAAAAGGGCGTTCTGTGCTGTATGCCTCATCCTTAATGGCTAAAAAGGTGTTCTGTTCTGCCCTGACTGCTTTCTACTGTGTGCCTTTTGCCAGCAGCAGTACTGAACTTGCCAGTAAGATCACTTGGCAACTCTTTGTCTGAAAAGTAGCCCAGCAGAAAAATGTGATTTTGAGCTGGGTCAGTTCCTGCGAGGACACTGTATACAAACACTAGTGCCAGAACGGGGAAGGCGGTAGGAGTGATGGGTGAAGAAGCATGCTGGAACGTTCTTTATGCTGAGAGCACAGCCTTAGGAAATCTGATTAACTACTTAATGTAAACGCAGCTTTGGTTTTGAATGCTAGTAATATTGAGGGAGAAAGCCGAAATCTAAAAGATTTTTTTTTTAAGTTAGTATTTAATACTCACAAATTTTACTTTGGCTTCTCTACAAGATTTGGAATCTTTCTTCTGGTTGGCTGCGTAGAGAACTCATAAAGATGCTAAGTAACTGTACAAAAATAATTGTTCTTTCTGTGCTGAATTAATGGAGAGCAAAATCCCTCGACTTACTGAAATGTTTCTTGCTAATGCCAGCTACTTCTCAAGCTGTAATATGGAATGTGTGGAAAATAATTGTCCAATTTCTCCATGGCCAAAGAAGCAGAAATGGTTTGAAAAGAATCCACCATGAGCAAATAGGATTGGCAGATTTCAAGTGATACGAGAACCCTGCAGAATCCTGCAAGGGGGAATTAGCCAGCAGATTAGCAATGCCAGATTTGAATTGTGGTGCCTGCACTGACTGATACATTCAATTGATGTAGTGTAAACTTTTACATTTTGTCCTTTACTAAGAGCTGGACAGACTTAATCTGGTCCACAATACAATGTTAAATCTTTTTTTTAATGGGCAAAAACTTCTGTTACTGTAGAAAAATATGAAGAAAGTTATGGGTAAGCCAGTGAAATGAATGTAGGGAGAGAAGTAAGTTGTCTAGTGGCTTTGCTTGCTCGCAGAAATTAAGTAATACCAGTTCTGTTAATACGGTTTCAGTAAAAGCTCAGAAAATTTGCGGACATCTGCTTTGAATACTTGGAGAACAGAGTCGGCTGATTTAATGTATTTATAAACAGGAACGGTTCATTTAACTGTTAGGAGGATGTTATAATGTATTTTGTCCCTGCAGAAGGTCTCTAAAATCATTGATAAACCTATGTGAAATTGTTAATGAAGCTTTCAAAAAAAATAGTTTAGGACACATGTCCATTCAGGTGTTTGCTAGAAGCCATTCAAGTGTTTGAAGATGTGCTGTATTTCATGGATTTGTGCAATATCTGGAAGTTGAAATCTGTTTTAGATTAAGTGATTAATCCCAAATATTTTTCAGTAAATTTACAGTAAATAGTAGTAATACAGCTGTAGTAAAAAATTTATAATAGCTGCAGGACTCCAGGTGCATGGCTTTGAGATGACACTTCTCTATACAGTACAGAAAAGCTACTTTAAAAACAAAACCTAACCCTAAAGAAGGCAAGGAAGTACTGACTTGTGTACAGGCAGAAGATCCTTAACTTATCCCCTCACTGAAACTGAAATTCTCCCTTGAAATGGAAGTGCTGCTGAAGATGGTATTTCTTACAAGTTCAAGAAAATGCTAATTATTATTATTTTTTTTAGTTCTTGATGTAACGATGGAAAATATTTTTGAAGGTATTTATAAGAACAAATTTTTTTTTTTCAGGTAATAACAGAATTCAGAAAACCCGTTGTCTCTAAAACAATAGACTGCACTTGAGTTGAATCAGTCTCTCTTCTCTGGTCTCACAGTAATACTTGTATGTCCTGCATCAGGATTTATAGCAAGGAAAACACTAGCAAAGATCTATAGCAAGGAAACATTTGAAAATGGTACACACATAACAATGTGTTTCATTTATATGCTTCCAGTGAAAAGGTGCATTGTATCCTAAGGTGCCCCATGTGGCTCTGATTAAAAAGAAATCAGCTGTAGCTATAGACAGACATTTACAAGTTTGCATTAAAGCCAAATACAGGCTAATTTAGTTTGATCAGTACTTCTGATACAGTGTTTAAATAATAAAATTTTTGAAAGATTGCTCAAGTTGGTGATGAGATTAAGAGAACTGTTAGGTGATTTCCTGAATAGCAAGTGGCCTTGATGTCATCTTAAGTATGTTGCTTAATTAATGCCACTGTGTATGTGACTATTGGATCTGAAATGAACAAAAATACACACAGAGATTAATCTTTTTTGTCCCTTCTTTTTTGTCTTTAGATGAACTTCGTCAAGCTATTGTGGCCATGATGAACAGAAAGGATGAACTGGAAGAACAGAATAGGTAGTTTTCTTTTTTCTAGTCAAGAGGCATTATATAATTCCAAAAACATGTTATCATTTGATTTCTCTAATACAAGCTGTCCTTTGTATAAATCTGTGCACAATCTTTTTGTCATCCTCCTGATATATATATTCTTTTTTTTGTAAATGTACACTTAATAATTTAATATTCAACTGTGGATACTGAAGAGTAGTGTTTACAGGTCTACTTTTTCCTTTGGCTTCAAATCACATATAGCCGTTTGTCTTTGGGGAGGTTTCACAAGTTGTAGTTTTTTCAAAACCAAAACTTAGAGCCAAAAGATTCTTACTATCTCTTAAGGCAGCTTTCTGAATAAGTGAAAGTTTGTCCTTATGCAAATATTCAGGACGTTTCTTTTTCCCCCCTTCTGGTGCGGACATGATGTAGGACTGCCAACAATGTTATGCTGAAAGTGGCTGTCATTCTGCTGCCTTTTGGTATCTCACCAGAGGTTTTGCACAAAGCTATGTGACAGTGCTCTCAGTAGAGACAAGAGTCCTACTTGTCTCCTGCTCTGGCTAATAAACACGTTGCTTGTAGATTCTTTCTGAGAACTAGGAGCTTGCAATGAAGCACTGAAATGAGATTATAAGCTTCTTTCTATGATAGGAAATTCTTTTCGTGTGGTAGTGTAGTGGATACTGTAATAGGTTGTGCTTTGGTCATGATGACGAGATTAATACAAATTAATAGTAAAAACTTGCAAATGGTTTTTATTGGGTAGTTTTTCCTTGCAGCTTTTCATATCCTTGTGTAATCAAATCAGGTGTGTTTTTGTTTTTTTTAATTGAATAATGAAATTTTAGGATGACAGTAGTGGTAACATTCAGATAACCTACTCTGATTCATAGGATTCTCTAATTACTGTTTGCGGTGTTCTAACAGATGCTGCTACCTTCTTCCAGGTCCCTGCGAAACCTGCTTGATGGAGAGATGGAGCATTCTGCAGCACTGAGGCAGGAAATGGACAATTGGAGAAGAAAAGTAGCAGAACAGGAAGAGCGGCACGCCACGAAAGTCCAAGCCTTGGCAAGGTGAGGAGCACCAGAATACTCATAATAGCAACAATTCAAGTAAGTTTTCAAAAGAAATTAGACTAATAATAAGAAATATATGCCACAAAAATAGTGGCAGTTAAGTAATGATACTGATACAAAGGAATACATGTCAGGTAAATGTAAGTAGACTTCTTTCTTCATGTACCTTTTTTTGTCCAGTTCTAACCCCTCCTCCACTTGAAAGTTTGGAGATTCCTGAAAGAGGTATCTCAATAATCATAGTCCTGGGATTTTTCCGTTGTATGTGATATATTCTATTCTTAATGTTGTTGAAGGGCCTAACATGATCTGGAATTAGTAGCTCCCAAACCTCAGTTTTAAGACAGAACTTAAATATAATAGGGAGAAAATTGTTTAAGGAAAGTTTGTTCTGAATTCTAAATCTTTCAGATATTCCCATTTAAAAATGCTAGTACCAGATTTTGAAGAGACGTATATTAGGAAAAAATTACCAAAGAGCTTGCCTGTCAGTGAATATGAAAGAATATTTAGGTGTGTGTGTACATACACATTTTTTAAAATCAAATCTTGTATGTAGTTAAGGTTATGAATACCCAAATCCTACAAACATTTCATCTTGCTCTGTCAACAAGACAACAATTCTGTCATAGTATTTCTCTTAGGTTTGGTATCATATGTGCTTACATGAACATGAGTTTTTCCGATTTTATTCTTTTTTTATTGTTTTATTTCCAGTAATAATTCTAATGTATGTTGTAATGAATGACTTGGAACAAGAATGAACTTACACTTCTTTAAGCTTTGACAAGGTCTGGAATGCTTTTCCAACTTGTATTACTATTTTTCTGGCAATGCTGTTAAGGGATCTTGGAAGCCAACAGGAGAAAAAAAGTATCACAAGTATTTAATTATTAAGCAAGAAATAATGTAAAGACTGCCTAGAATTTTTATATTCCAAATAGTTTCTATGCTTGTTTTCGTATCATTTAAGAAATGATGAAGTCTTTGGGAGGTGGGGAGCATGGGAAAACAAAACTTCACATAGACATTTATTATTTAGTCCATTCCATCATTTTTTCAGCATTAACAAAATAAACCAGCAACAAACAGTCCTTTTTTTTTTTTTAAAAAAAAAAAAAAAAAAAGAAAAAAGTCTTTTTCATTAGTTTTTGTCCTATTAGCAAACTGACAAGAAGTCGGGTTAATCTGTCTCATTCCTTCCACAATTTAGTGTTTCTCTTAATACTTAATTTTTAAATCAGGTGTAAAAATGTCTTTATGCTTTCTCTCTATAATGACTTATGGCAAAAAGCATGACTTCATCTGACATTTTTCATCATTACTGTACAATATGTTATTTAACATTCTTCAGAAGAAATCTCATAATCAGACCATATTTAATGTAAATAGATCAGCTGTTGGACACCATATAGCCAGAAATACATAGATGGATACGATGTGACAGCGTGGTTCACTTGAGATAAATATGTTTTTCCAGTCAAAAATCCCTTGATATCTTTTTAAGCATGAAGACTGTATGAAGTATTTCACAGCAAAAGATTTAAATAGATGTTTTACCCATACCAGTGGGCCATGACTAAAATACTTTCCCTAAAGCACTGAACAGTCGTCTTTAAACTATGTCCTGAGGGATATATTATTTGTGTTGCATTGCTTTCTTGAGCAAATAAACTCTGTGGTAAAGACTCTATGGATATGTGAATATGTCGTTGGTTTGGTACTGATCTTGGGTGGAAGTTCAGACATTGCATATTAAATCTGTCTTGGATGTGCTATTGGGTCCTTGAGGTTGAAGTTGAATTTCAACCGTCTGGCTTTTTTTTGATGTTTTTAGAATGAGTAAACAGTGAGTTTTCACTCCTTTTCTGGTCCTCTTGTCAGGTTTTCATGGCTGACTACTTTATCAATTGCTGTATCATACCCAACAGTTGTTGCCAAATAGTGTGAATAGTACCAGTTGCTGAAGTGGTGATACCTTTTTCCTTTTTTTTTTTTTTTACTAATTGTTTATTTAAGTGCTGGAGCCCTTTAATAGCATATGAAGTGTTTGTCCTTTGTCCTGTCCTCTCTTCACAGTCATCTAACTGCCCTTGACAGTAAAATAATGGATATTTCATTTTAAGTATTTAAAAGTTAAGTGAATCTGAAGTTCTTTTGTTAAATTCAATGTAACTATTTTAACTTGTTATTAAAATGTATTTCTATATAAGTGATTTTTTCTAACTCTTGTCACTTAATATCTGCTTTCAGATATATTTTTCAAATTTCTTCAGATGTAAATTATGCATATGTACTGCTATTATAAATCAGATATTTACCTTTTCAGATTTACTGTTAAAGCAAAACAAAACCCGACTTCTCTTCCTATGTTGATTTTTTTTTACTGTAATCTGAAACATACTAATTGACTTTATGGCTTGTTTTGTATGAGTTTCTGAAGCACTTCTATGAGTAAATTTTGTCATTTTGCAGCTTTAATTGGCCTTGAAATTAAATCATCTCCTGGTGGAAGACAGGGAGAAGTGAGGACATGATGAAGCATATATTGACTGAAGCGTGCAACTCATTGTTTGATCTTGTTTAGACTGTTATGTCTTCAGCCATGTCAGGGGTGTTTTAGTCCCTAAAAGATAAATAAAGGCAGAATAAATAAAGGACGTTTTGCTATCAGTATTTGTACTTGTGTCGGAGAAGACAGCATGGTTTAAAGTTGTGGAGCAGAAACTGAACAGTGCACATGTGCACTGGGAAATGAGCATGAGACCTCTTTTTTTTGCCTACACCGAAGAGATCCCTGGTACTGCAATGTCAACCTTCAGAGAATAAGTGACTTCTTGAGTATGTGTCCCCCTTCCCTTTCCCTTTTTCTCGGTGTGTCATCAGGAACACTGATGTGTTAGAAAACACGTTTACCAAGTATCCAAGTCTAATGCAGCTTACTTCTTTGCCAAGACAGATGAACTGAGGCAGAAGCAGAGTTTTGAGTCATACCCTACCTAAATTATGTGACACTGCCACTAACTTTAGATTTTTAATCTTAATGGTTATTTTTTCCAAGTATTTTTTAGGACTAGATGTATTTCCAAGTATTTTCTTGGACTTTCTCCCCATCTGGTGTTATCAGCCGCTCCTCCAATTTTGTGTGGTCTGTGAACTTACCAAGGGTGCACACTGTCCCTGTATCCAGGTCATTAATGAAGAGCATTGGCCCTAGAACCCTGGGGCACACCAGTAGTGGCTTACCTACAGATTGCTTTTGTGCTACTGTTGTGCACAGAAAGTAATTTTAAACTGTCTTTTAAGCTAAATCACTTAAATTTAGATAAGTAAGGCTTTTGAAGGTAAATGCAGCTGTAATGGCATGATTTTCTTCTTACAACTCTAAATAAGCTCTGGACTAACCTATGATGCCTGAAATCTTGGGGATGATTCACATGTATAGTAAACAACAAGCCTATTCTGAGTGTTAAATAAGGTTAGTAATCTGTGCCTTGTTACAGAGAGGAGTGTTTGTTTTCTGCATATGCAGGCACAGTGTTTACTGTCAGTCGTGGTGAAGTACCATGACTGAGGTTCGTATAAGCTTTTTATTGCATAGCAGAACTAGAGTCTGAAAATGATAAATATAAAGGTAATATAAATATATTTAGAATGCTTCTAATTCTGCTTTTGATGACACATCAGACCTAAATATGCGGTTTGAGGGAGGGAGAGATATGCATAAGTGGGTTTGACATTCATATGATGTAGGGCAATGGAGACAATGCAAATACATCATAATTTAATATTCACGTTTCAGGTTCTAGGATTTGTATATTCATATTTCTTTGACTCACTTCCCCCACAGTTTTAGAATTTGCATTGACATATGGGTGAATCAGATATTTGTCATGCATGTACCCTTTTCAAGAACAGATAAGGAGCTTTTATAGCAGGATCTAAAGAGATGCTCACTTAGACTAAAATGTTATTTTAAAACAATTTTATGTAATTTCTCTAATTATGATGGAGGTTGGGTGTGTTGTAGTGACTGTTCTTCTGAAAGTCAGTTTGTCTTGTACCATGATAAAAACAATGCCGGGAGCTGCTTAGATGCAACAAATTTTAATGTCACCATTATTTTGGACTTCAAATGCATTTTTTAATGATTCATTGCAACTCATTTTCTAGGAAGTAAGAAACTTTGCATAGAGTTATTTTTGGATGTAGATCTTTCTTTTGAATTGCTTTTGTTGGTTCACTTTGTATGCTGTAGGTGCTGCTGCTGCAATATTAGGATTAGTAAAACATTTTTAGTAATATTTTAAGCCCAGAATTTGGACAATCTGAATAATTCTGATATTGAAGAAGTTGAAATAATAAAAATTGTGGAAGTGATTTGTAAGTAAAGTAAAAAAGTGTAAGTAAGTAAAAACTCTGATTCTTCATCCTGTTTTACAGAGCTTTGTGTTGTTCCTTGGATTTTTTTTTTTTTTTAATTTTAGGTCTGGTGTTAAATATCTGTGGTAAGTTGCTGTGCAGTTTGGTAATGTCTCAGTTGAGAATTAATCCAATAACCTCAGGTTTACATGGATAATCATATTAGTTTTAGTAAGACTGGGTGCGTTGTTTGCAGGATCTGGGTCACTGGAAGAATATTGCTGTGACTGAGACATCATCAGTCAGTGTTGAAATGATTACTTCTGGACATCTGCAAATTTGACTTATTCAGCTGGTCTTCTCTACAAAATACTAGCTTAGTTAGAGAAATATTTCTGAGTTTCCTAAGTTTTCTTTGAAAAATTGAGAACTTCTTAGGTCATTTTACTTTCAAGTAGGAGTAATCACTTTTTCCATGTTAAGTATTTCAGTAGTTCTTTCATAAGAGTTATCTGATTGTTTTAAAGGAAGCAGTTTCAGTGTTCAACCTATTTCCTAGCCTTTTGGTAGAGTAGCATAAATGAACTCTGCTATTATTTTATAAGCTGATTTTTTTTTTTCCCTTGTCAATGAGCCTTTCTCAAATTGCATGGACATGTTGTGCCAGTGGCTCCTTGGCAATGTTACTGTTTTTTAATTGAGATTTTTTTTCTGTATGGTGTACTATTACATTACTTTGTGAGGCAGAGAGGTTTATTGAAGTTGACTGTGAAATTGGCTAATCTCAGATTGCATTTCTTAGACTGTATTCAGGGATGCTAAAGGAAAGCATCCCTTACAAAGGATGGGGTTTGTAGCAAGAAAAGCAGATTAAATGTGCATTACGATGTACGGTATAGGGAAACGGGGGAGGGAAACTGAACTGCTTTTTTATTGCAGCATTTGCACTTTTATGTACCTTCTGTTTACTGTACCTTCTGTAACCTAATCTGCCTCCTCATATCTAGTGTCTGTATTATTTAAGCCACATTGCTTTTGATTTGGCATTTTATATTAATCTGTTTTCCAGCACTTCCTTCAGAGTTAGCTGCATAGCGCTTCAGTGATGGGTACAGGGATGCGTTGTGCATCTTGAAATGATTGCGTCGCTTACCTTAAGCAACTTCTTAGCCAGAGGGGAAAAGTATCTCTTGTCCCTGCTTGTGAAAATTAATCTGAATATTCCTTTATTAACTAACTTTTTTCCGTTTTTGGTGGAAATACTACAATTTAGGAAAACGTTTATAAGAAATGTGATATTAATTTGTAAGAAAGGTGAGGAAGTCATTTATCTTAACCACAAAGCCACTTCTTGCTTTTTCAGATTTGGTATCAGTGCTGAGAGAGCCTATTGTAACTTAAATTTGAACACAGGCTGGGTTACAAAGCTATCATAAGAATAGTTCTCAGTTTATCATGCATATGGTGTTTATTTGATGATGAGCAGTTGGGTTTATTGCATTATTCTTCATTAGAGGTTTTTAAAAATTTTTCAAAGGTTGGTTTTATACTATAGTCTCATGTATTATATATAATTCAATGTCCGCTGCTATGAATAATACTTCTCATGTTTCATATTTAATTTAAGGCTTATACACAGCACCCTGTTTTGCTTGGTTTAAATATGACTACAATGAATTGTAGTTTTGCACTTCCTAATAGCGTGATCATAGGAAAATTGAGGTAGGAGGGCATCTCTGGAGGTCATCTAGCCCCAGCTCTCTATATAAACTGTATATATTCTTGCAGTAAGCTGTTTATTGCATGTTATTATTGATATTCATGTAATTTTTTTGGTTATTTGGAGATTTGGTACCTTTGTAGTATTTTCTAAAGAACTCTTTTTAACAAGGCACAGCCATTTTTTGGATTTTTTAAGCCTGAATTTAGAGATAAGACATGTTTTGGGAGTTGGTTCCACAGAAAGCATTTGTCAACATTTGATACTTCTTCCAGAAGCTTAATTACAGTATTCAGGACTCTGTAGTTGAGGCACATGAGAAATTGCTTTTTTAAAAAAAAATCATTTCTTTACATAGTCATTTTTCCAAAAGCCCTAAGGGAATTTGGAAAGAAACAATCTTTTTTTTTTTTTTTTTTTTCTTGTGAGGTATAGGAAAATATAGTTTTACCATAAATAGGGTAGAGATTATATATGGACTTCATCTATTTATCATGAAATTGCACTGTAGGCACAATAGTGGAAAAATTCCTATTTTTTTCTGTGTTACCACAGTACAGACAGATGCTGACTCTCTTCTCAAATGCAGAAACAAGATGGTTTATGATTCTGTCATGAGAGTCCTTAAACCTCAGTAGACTGTAATTGAGTATAGTTATTTAAGTGCAGACGTACAATTCTGTGGTGATAAATCTTTTTGTCCAGGTGTCATTTTTTTTTTTTTTTTTTCGGAATTTGTTACTTAGATCTGTTTTTATTTAGCATATAGTTATACTGTATTTATTTATTTATTTATTTACCTCCCTCCCCCCCTCCCCCTTGATCTGAACATCACCTGCCATCTGACTTGTTCTTTGTAGCCTAGGAAATGAAAAATATCATAAAATGCATAAAACCTTCAAAGGGCTTTGTTTAAAATTTCCTTGTTGGGTAATGAATGGTTTCTTCCCAATGATTTAGCAACCTCCTACCTAAATGATTGAATAAAGCTGAGGTTACATGGAAAACTGATTTGAAATCCATAGAAATAAGAATATAGCATCAATTTGGATAAATATATATATATTAGGAGGTTTGTGGATATGTGCTATGTATGTGTGTAAAACATGTTAATAAAAAAAAATCTTCTAAAATAGACCTGTGTAAAAACCTTCATTACACATGCAGTAGCTGTTTAAAATATTGCAGGTAAAAACTGGTATCACCTGAACTAAAATAAGTTATTCCTGTTTTGTTATAATTTCATTAGATAATATTATAGTCTTTTGAAGCTGTACTTTAAAAACCAACCAACCAAAGGAGAAGGAAAACAACAACAAAAAAAGCCACCTTTCTTACTACTCTCCTAATCTTGTGCTAGTAAATCACTGACTTCTACCTACTACGACGTAGTGGAGTGACTACACTTCCATTCAGGAATATGGAATAACTCAACTTCTTTTGAGACCAGATGACTGGCAAAAAAAAAAACCTGGAAAGGTCTTGAATCTAGTACTTGGAGTTTGAATACTTTGCTATTGCTGCTGTCCAGTTTTGCTTATATTTCCTTCATATTTTACACTGATGTGCGACTGAATGTTTCAGTGGAAATATTTTGTTAGTGTATCAGTCAGCTCCAAAATATACGAAACACTGTGGATCTGTGTAAATCTGTGCATTTTCACTGGCCATATGTAATATGGTTGAAATTTTGACACAGAAACTCCTCCCTAGAAAATTACTAAAAGCAATTATATATATATTTATATAATGTATGATAAGGGCCATCAAACATTTGCAAGTGTTTCTGAAGACTTCTCATTCTTAAATAAATTCCTGTGAATACAATTCCTGTCTTGTTAAGGATAATCTGTTTACTGCTTTCTGTAATCTGTGTTACATATCTAGGCTGTCATCATTACTTATATGTATACTGGAAGACTAATTTTCCTAGTACTTTGCAGTTGACATTATTTAATGTGTAAGTCAAGGTTTTTTATTTTTATCTTGATGACACAAGCTAGATAAAGCTCATTATCACAGCTAGCATGATTGTTTCCACTGAGAAGATCTTTCCTCTATTTTGAGAAAACAGTAATATTTGCTTATACTATTCTTTTTATCAACAGAGAAAATGAGGTGCTAAAAGTGCAACTTAAGAAGTATGTCGGAGCTGTCCAGATGCTCAGAAGAGAAGGTCAAACAGTGGAAGGTAATGATTAAAGGAAGGTAAAAAATCTATGCACAGGATTTGTTTTTCTGCTATGGAGACAGTTTATTGGAGGCATAGTTATAGTAACCAAATGATGGAAGTGACTCCTGGACTTGTATAAAGATCTACAGTGAAAAAATAGACAGCAAACAGCCACACATCTCGTTTACAAGAATCTGCTTCTTTTTTTTTTTTTTTTTTTTTTTTTTTCTGATTGATCTTGAAAAGGTTCTCTGTAGATAACCAGCTACCTAGTGTCGTGCAAGTACATATTCATAAGCAACATTTGAGACACACAAAACAATCCTTGTTTGTCTGGGGAATGGTTCGTACTTTCACATCTTATCCAGTATGACACCATCCCTCCCCCTGTTGAAGATACAAGCTGAAAAGAAGTTAATTCTGTTTCTATGGGCACTGTCTTTGATGCATATCTCACTGGGCTACTTGGTGTTTTGTGAACAGTGTTGTAATGCAGACTGACTTCAAATGAAAATAATCTGATGGCATATGATCAAATTACTGCTGAATCAGGATGTTCTTGCTTTGCTTGCTCAATCTTCATCACAGCAAATAAAATAATTTACATGCAAGTGGGATTAGCAAAGTATAATTTTAAGACCTATTTATCTCTTCCAACTATGGTAAAATAATATCCTCTGATAGTAAAAATAACATGTTTGATATATTTTGAGGAAAACACCAATATAGATTTTTCCAGTTACTTTTACAGGGCACTTTCTGGTTGATGAGAGTCTTACGAAGGAGGTTGTACTTTTTTCTTTTTCTTTTCAGTAAGTAATGTTTCAGAAAAAGCTATCAGACAAAAATTTCTTTCAAAAAATAATCTGTGAATTAATGTGGTATCGAAAAGTAAGAATTTAGTAACTCTAGATTATGGTGGTAGTGGTATCTATTTTGGAGATCAGTATTTGTAGACTGTTTGAAATAGACTCTGTATTAAGACCAGCCACTTTTTCTTTCTGTGCTAAGTCTCTTTGACTATAATTAGCAAATGTTTCATCTGAAAGATATTAAGTCATCAGCAGTGTTACCTGTGTTTCTTTAGCGGTCTGTGGGGATAGAAGTGTCTATGACAGGATGACTTGGAGTAGTGATTTTGCATTATCTTCTGGTGGGACTGTATTGCTACTGACTACAGAAGATTCTTCGAGAGAGTAGGTGGCTCTCAAGAAATTGGCATGCTCTTTTTTTCTTTTTCTTCTTTTAAATTGTCAATGTTGTGGTCATACAGGTGGTTGTATGAATGAATACTAGATTAATTTTGTCCTTAAGGGCTAGTCACTATATTCACCTTAAATTTAAAAGTTTAAAAAGTTCATTCATCCGTAAAGGGTTGTTGTTTGTAAGAACACATGTTTTTACTTCTGACATTGCTGGAGCGTAGTGATTCATCTTAAGAGTTATTCACAAAAAACATCTCTTAAGCTTCTTATAATAGCAGAAATTATCCTTCATTAGATACTGACAGTTTCCATGATGAGCCTAATGATAGAAAAAGGAAAAAAAAAAAAATCCTAGGCTAGCTATATTCTGCCATGCTAAAATTATGCAAATTAGTGAGTGATAAGAATAGAAACTGAGTAGGATAGTCAGAATTGCTGGATGAAAAAGGGGGGTGGAACATTACTAACATTCCTAAAACTGAATACATGTATACTTCACACTCAAAGGATGTTTAGTCAATCCACACTATTTGTCTGTAGTATTTATCATTAGTGACCAGAATAAATTACAGCTACATTAACTATTTGTAGTAATTTATCTTAACATTTTTTTTTTAACAAAAATTTTTTGTTGTTCTCTTCTGCCATTTGTGATTTACATGAAATTTTTAGTAGCATTGGGGCCTCTGACTCAGAAGAGTACTTAAGCATGTAAATAAACCCTGAGTACTAATATGTGTAGAGAAAGAAATGTGAATATTGATCACTGAAGAGCAATATAGGCTTCACAAGAAGTAGAAAACAGTGCATTTAACAGAGTGGAGAAAAGTGATAAGAAGACAAGCTGTCATTACTTCATGTGTCCAGGAATCTTGTTTAAAGTCGGTCACCTGTACTATCTCCTACTCATAATGAGACATAAATGTAGACCAAAATCCTTAATCTACGTAGGAATTTAGTAAGCTGTGTTTTATTCAGTGATCACAGGACTTCTTTATCAGCCCTGTGTCTTCAGAAATTGTTTATATTGTAAAGAGCTTGCACATAGAGTTAGCAAATGGGATCCAGGCTGGAAAACATCTTCTGGGACAGGTAAAACTCATGGTGTAATTTCCAAGTCCTACTACACCATGTTTGGCTTCTGGCACTCCTAGTGTAAAGACTTCCAAAAGTTTTCATAGTTTAGTAATAAATAAATTGTGATAAGTCCTTTAAAGAATTCCAGTGTTCAAATATGGTAGCAGAAAACAGTATTTTTTTTTGAAAATATGGAAGCAGTTTTGCAGCATAGAATTCTGGCCATTCAGTAAAATGGTATCTCTGAAGCTTAATGAACTAAGTGTGATATAATTATATACATAATTATGATATAATGTAAAGTGACCATAACACTTGTCTAACTAATTAGGAACTAATTCTGTTCCTAATTAGCTTCCATGTTTAAAGGATTAGAGTGTATGTTTGTAAGATCTGTTTTATTACTGTGATCTGAGACTGTGACAATCTTGTGACAATAGGATGAGGAAACTACTGTTTTCTCTGCTTTTATCTTTTTTAATTAAAATTCTCATTTCTTTCTAGCATATTAATTTACATACTCGTAGATTAAGGTTCTGGACATTTAGACTTATTTGTAGACAAAGAAGCAGAGCTTTGTTCTATTTAAACTTGGAAAACAACTGGCCATCATCTTGTGCTGGAATGGCAGGAAGTTGTCCTCATCAGAGATGATTAAACTGTTGCATACAACTCATTTCAATACTGCCCTATGTTATCATAATAGGTAATTTAAATGATGATTAATCTTCTTACAAATGATACAATAACAAAAGCCTTCTTACTTGGATGACAGATTTTAGAACGCTATATGTTCAGAATTTCAGTGAAACTATTTTTAAAGGTTCGAAATAATTGAGCTTCTACTGTTATTTTTATGACTATAAGTAGAGAGTACTCAACGTGGTTGCTACAATAAATCAGATCAGATGCTATTGAGTATGGCTTCCTATGGATTCCTAAAACTATAAATGAAATTCAGCATAATAGTTTGCCTCCAGGTGGGTGACTTGCTGAGTGTTCTTTTCTAAAGTGTGATTGTAAATAAGTTACCCAAGATTCAGAAGTGTGTCAAGTTCATAATGCCATACCAGCTTTCAAAAGTGAGTGCTAAGTAGTATTGACTGAGCAGTCTGATATTTGTATTTAAACATTTAATTAATGAACATCCTCGTTCAATCACTACTCAGCTATCAGCAGGAGTTGGATGTCTACCATTTTTCAAACCTGCTGAGGTGTAATAATTCTAGACCCTTTGTACTCAAGCAATTTTTTGCTCATTTGTCCAAACAGATTCCTGAAGCTAATTGACTAACCTTCTTTAAGAAAGTTTCACAAAATGTGTGGGGTGGGGAATGCTGAAATGCTTTAATTATATTTGTACCACATTATTATTTTTTTTATCCAAAGGTTCTATTTTTTGGTTTTAATTCAGTTGTTGTTACAAAGCTGTGCTTTTGGTGATGTCTTCAAATCTATAAACTGTCTGATGGCGGCCACTAGAATAAGAAAAGCTTCTCACTTTAATATTAGGCAAATGTTAAAGATAACTGAATATTTTTTCATTATTAAAACAATACATACATGAATACAAAAAAAGTTAACAGAAAGATGTTAGGGAAATTTTAAAGAATTTAAATTAATGTAAGATGCGTCTGGGGAATGTTGATTTTTACCTTCTTTATGAAGGCATTATTCAAAGTAAGTATGTATTCCTTCAGTAAAAGCCATACAAAAATCATTTTGAAAATTAAAGGTGATTTCTGAGAATGGAACACTCTTGCAACCTGTAGGGAGAAACTTCTGGTATGTATTAGAACTCTTGTAAGCTTATGAAACAAATTAAAAGTAATTAATATGCTGTGAATATTTTGTCCTCCTTATGGAAGAACAAGGAACCTTGTATATAGTGATGGGAATTAAAGCCGTTTGGCCTGTAAGGTTCTTCTGCCTTGCAGTGCAGGTAGCATTGCCTCGAACTGCTCATGTGGGACTGTTCATTGCTGGTTTACTGTTGGGCAGAAGAATCTGCCATATAGAAGTGATGGGTAGGAAAGATGAGTGCATAGTCCTCTTTTTTTTGTGTGTGTGTTCCTGATTAATTTACAAGGAATGTTGCCTTTGAATGTATCATTTGAGCTATTTAACTGGTATTTCAAAATACGAAGGGCAGATTTTGGCATTGAGGAGCCTTCAATCTCAACTTTTCCACATGAAATTCAGTGTAGTGCTTTTGTATGAAAAGCGTACCCTGGTCATATAAGTTAAGTCATTCTTTTTTTTTTGTTTGTTTTGTTTTGTTTTTAGTATAGGACTACTCTTTATTTTAATGCCATGAACAGAATAGCAAATTTAGATTTCACCACACAAAGCTGAGTTTCTGCTATTGTATATAAACGATGGCCAGAAGAATGAGAATCTTTTGTTGCTAGTGGTTTGTTTCTGAAGTTTAAGATGAAGAAAAAACAGGAAGAGATGATTCTATATCAAGTAATAACTGATAGAACAAAATCATGTAAAATTTGAGGAACAAAGGAATTGCAAATTAAAAATTATAGTAATCATCTTAATTTCAAAAAGGCACCAAGTGAATTGGCTATTAATCTGAATTGTGAGCTACAGACAGCAACTCGCAATTAATATTGTGTTTGCAAGAAAACAAGGAATAACGTGCTTTTGAAAGCATAAAGTGAAAGTACAAAGTCCAGTGAAAGAACAAAATTAATCTTGAGTTGTGCCTTGCCATCTGGAATAATCCTTTCTTCATCTACCAAAAACTGTTTCAGCTAGCAGAGTTGTATTTAATGCAGGACCTTTTAATAAATGTAACAAACTGTTAAAAGCTAAATCAGGAAAGGATTCTTTTCATCAGCAGTCCTTAATCAAATGAATAACTTAAGGGGCATACTTAAGAACTTCTAGAAGCTGACCATTGTATATTAGAGTGGCAGGAGGAAAACTGAGTTTTGTTTGGTAGCCTTTTTGTCAGTTGCTAATAATGTTTTCCACTTGTATTAATAAATTTCTAAACGTAAAGCCAATTTATAGTTAGTGAAGTCAGATATTTATTAAGGATTAATGTTCCTACATTGAGTATTTTTATTTTCTTTAAATGTGGAGTGACAGTTTTGTCTTACTCCATGTTTAAAAATTAATGACTCTTCTTACTCAGAGCTCACTGTAGACATTCACTAGGAAACTTTATGAACTAATAAATGCATGTATTGATAGAACCATGATGTTTATCCTCTAGACATAGCTGTTGCAGGACTTGGATGATGAGTAACAAAGCTTCGTGCAGCTCCTGCTATATGAGGAGTGTCTGGCCACTTGGAATGGCTGGCAGTTAGCCACATTGCAGATTAGCTTTAAGGTCTCTTCCCTTGAAATGGTAATTAATCTCTAGTCATCTAGTTTACTTGGATAGTGTATTTCTTTTAGCATGCAGGTGATTGGGTTCAGGGCAAGAGAAGTATTTTCATTTATATAAATTCTTGTGGCTTATACATCTCCTCTCCCCCCCCCCCCCCCCACCATTTTTTTCAATGTTTTTGTGTTGGTATGCAAAATAACATGAAAAGGTACTTTTATGAATAAAGTAATAAATGTACATCCATATATATATATATAATAAAAAGAGAATTGTCTTAGAAATATCCCAAACATATCAGCTATTGTAAGAGAATAGCAATTGATATGATGATGTGATTTGGGGTGTTTTATTTCTAAGGTTGCTCTATTTAAAAAAAATAAATAAAAAATAGCATGTTCCATGTAGAAACAGTATTCTCAAGCATGCATTGTACAAAGCATGTAAAGAAAGTGAGTTGTGGGTTTCCTAGCATTCAGTGCCATGTTTAGAGCAGATGTTGTTACTACATCCCAGTTGTTTAGAAATCCTAGACAGATGGCCCAAGTCCAGTAGAAGTCTCAACAGAATTTTCAAAAGTTTAATGAGGACATGTCTGGGAATAACCTCTCTCCATGACAGCCCTGCTTGCTGCATTCACTACAAGTTGGCTAAAGGAGGCAAATAGTGAACCTCGAGAAAAATAATTTGTACTTTGTGTTGAGATACATTCCTCCAAACAATCATTTGCCAGAGTATAGGAACTGCCAGTATCAAAGCTAACTGTCCATTGAATGAGGATTTTTTTCTGGTTATGTTAAAAACAACAAACCAGCCAACCCCTTTGCGTAAGATTTCCTCTGACCTGTGTGCATCTCTGTAGCACTTCTCTAGTTCTGTAGAATGCAGGCATTCCAAGCTTACAAGCTTGCTAGAAGAAGTTTTATTCAGCTTACTCATTTCACAATACATCCAATACTTCGGATTTAAGTCTTTGAATAAATATGAAATTACACTGCTTATTGTATATCCTGTGTAGCACATAATTTACTGGATTAGTTTGGTATGAATTTATTTTTTCCTCCTTGATGTTCCATAAAATCCTTGCTTTGTCTCCATCAGTTACATTTTCTTATAGCAGTGTGAGACTTAATTACTCCTTGTTAATTAATTACATTACATTGTTTTCTATAGTTTCTACATTTAGGCTTTAAAAAGGAGAACTGTCAGTACATTATTTTCATAACAGACTTTCAATGAACAATCTTAAAAAGTCTGCTCAGTTAACCACAATTAAAGTTTAAAAAGTTTTATGTGCTCTTTTCATTCCAAGAGTTGAGCAGTAATCACCCAAGAATAAATCACAACACAAAGTTTTGATTTTTTGGGAAAAATAGGTGTATTAAATTTGACTATTTTATTCTTATATTGTTAATGGCTTCTGACTATGAAGTTTAAAAAATATATATGGTCTGAAAATTAAAATGAACAGTAAAACCACTGCCTTAAATTTTAAGCAACAAGAAAGGTTTCAAATCAGAGACTTACTTTCTATCAAAACATGAGAATAAAACTGTGCATGGCAGTCCATGTGTTAAGTAAGTGAAATCCAAAGAATAATCCTCTTAAATTTAACAAATTTATTTAACAAATTGGTCTATGGAGAAGGCGTTCTGTAATAAAATAGTCCTATGGGTTCTCTCTGCGTTGGTAGTTAAAGAATAAGGAAAGCATAGGATATGGTTAACATTAATTTACAGAATTCCTGAAATGTAGGCCTGTCTTCTCTATAGGCACATTATTGCTGTTTAAAAATGTTGGTTTTGGGAAACCATGATAAATGAGAGGGCTGTGCTGTGAACTAATTTGAAGTGGTTTTTTTTGTTGTTGTTTGTTTGTTTGTTTGTTTGTTTTAAATTGATGTTAGTTTCTTACTGTATCTTGCCTTTTCTTTTCTGTCTTTGTCAGTCATCTTTGCTTTCTTGCTGACCTAGGTTTTTGGTTACTTTGAGTATAGTAAGTGCAAAAATAGCTATGATAAATTATGATATGTCATTCCTGTAGTCTTTTATGGCATTTGCAAGTGGGATGTATAAATGTAAAGGGAATACTGACCATGTGCAGGGACATTTTTCATCACATTGTGAAAGCTTTATGCACAATTGTTTAAACAAAAGTGCCACAGCTAGTCAAACTTTATGCTGATATAAAATGCTGATCTTGAAGGTCTTCAATCAGAAAATTTTAAGGAAGATTTACAAGAAAATTAGATATTAAAATAGCTTTCAAAATTAATTTCAAATACTAATTAGCTTCTGAATTTATATATTCTTATTTGAGTCAAAAGTCAGTTTGCAGGCATTTAATCAAATGAATTATAGAGTTTTCTCTCTACCTTAATGGGATTCTATGTATGATCTAGATTTTGAAAAACAATGAAAACATTTATTAAACCTCTCCTATGAAGGCTTTTTTTACTTTATATGTGCTATCTTGTTTTCTTTTTCCAGAAATTCATGATGTAGGAAGAGAAGTTGAATTGGAGTTTGTGTAAATTGGGGGAGACTTACTCAGAATAGGCCTTCAAGTGATCTTCAAATATGTAAATGGTAGCTGGGAACAGAAGTAGGATAAAACAGTTTTCATTCAGTGTGGATAAGAAACTAATGGGCTTAAATGGCAGGTGAAGGAAGTTTGACTAGTTATCAAGAAAACCTTTCCGAGAAGAATACTTACATTTAAATAGATTGTGCACAGAAGCATGCAATATTCTTTATTGAAGGTTTCTAAGAATAAATTAGACAATTAAGTGTCAGGAATAAAATAAATACAGATGATTCCGCTGTGTGGAGAAAAAAAAAAAAAAGGGAAATACTAGATATTAGATGAAGTGTGAAATGCCTGTTCTTAGCCTTATTGTCTGTAATTTCTATGATGTGCGAGTAGTCCTGTGCAAGTAATACAAAATGATGTTTTAGAATGGAAATAAAAACAAAAATAAAAACAAGCATAGGCTTAGTTTACAAAGGCTTTGGGTATAAATGGGAGTCACTACATATTTAGCTGTAGTTACAAAACAGCCCAATACTTTGTTTGCATTTTTTTCCTGCTGAGAAAACCTGCCTAAACAGAGTTTGCAAGAAAGCTCCCTGCAGCGCTTATTGTAGTACTTGTAATATTGTTTTATAGTATTTTATATTATATAAAAGTATTTATTTTATAATATTTTATATTATTCAAATATCTAGTATATCTTACTTTGATACTTCTAATAACTGTTTGTTTTAGAGCTATTTCTTCTGAACAGATTGTCTTAAATGTTTATGTAATTTATCATTGTAATTTGAGGTATCTCTTTTATTTTAGTTCTGCCAAACATTTGGAGCACTGATGGTGAATTTACTATTCCAGACCAAAAGCAAGTAGAAAATAACGAGGAACTAGCCAGCTCTTATGAAAGAAAATTGATTGAGGTAAAGTCTGCACTGCACAAATCTTATGGGATCATAATGGTAAAATAACACTTGAAGCTGTGTAAACATTTTTTCCCTAACTGTCTTTTTTCCCCCATTAGTCTAAAATACAATTCTGATTTTTGTTCTAAGAATTAAAAATGAAAGGTTTCATTTTTTGACATCTGTGGTTAAGATACAATGTTGTTCATTCAACTTCAAAGCCCATTTAAAGCAATTCAGGAGATAAAAAATACTTTTCTTAATAAAGATACGCATTCATATTTGATATTAAAATTGACCGTTATCAAAATATATTGTAGTTTATAAAAATAATGGACCACACATTGTTTAAACAATGGTTTCATGTATTAGCTTTGATCTAGAATGTTTTACTACATTAAGGCATGCAACTTTCATGAAGGTTTTAATAAATAAATAAGTTCCTTAAAGTTATAATTGATGCTGGTGAAATAATACGTGTCAGGCATTGCATAAGCTAAAGTACATAATTAACAAGTTTTGTTGTATTGTGAGTTGAGCTGTAAAGTTTCCTGAGGATATAAAGAAATCTGTCACTTTTTTCTTTGCTTTTATACTGTTTTCTGATTCTGCCATTCTGTTTCATTTTTATGTTGTTTTGTGAGTGGCTTATGCAGTACTGCAATATGGAAATGAATACTGGAAGTTACTAGTTATGTTGATAGGAACTTTTTCTAACGTGATCATAACACAGGATTCTTTGTGGTAAAGTAATATCAAATTCATTGGATTTAAAAGAAAAAATAAGAGAAAGATTAGGGATTCATCCTAAATTTAAATAAAAATTATTTTTCAGACATAAGTAATGAAATTTAATATCTAATACCCATTTCTCTTATGAAATATTAAATGAACATTTTTATAAAAAGTAAAACAACTTTCTATGTCTTTCGCTTGCCCAAAATACTCTGAAATTGGTTACTTATTAACTGATTAATATGAAGATGACTGAAAATTCGAGTCATGCATCAAAGAGATTAATAGAGTTCTTCTAAAACATTTGTACATGGCTATCCTTTTCTCATAGGATTATGTGAAACTAAATCTCTCCATAATGCACATCTGTATGGGTTCTTCGGACTTCCTCTGTTCTTTACCTTTCAAAAGAATATCTTTAAGAGCGGAGGTAAAATCTATTTCAGCTTTAAGAGCAACCTCCTTTGTTCTACTAAACTTGTCTGCCTGTTGAAAGATTTATTGGTAACACTCCTGATTTTTGTGGAAGGCAGTGTTAGCAGTAGCACTGACGACACAGCAACAGATATAATTGCTGGGAAACCTTGGTGCAGATCACATCCACAAGAGGAACTTTGCACCTGAGTCTCACTTGCCAGTCTGTAACAATTTGTTCACGTATTCAAAATACGATGTAACCTCTGTTAAAATCCAGACATACTTGCCGAAAATCATCACTCGTATTTCACAGAATCACAGAATAGTCTAGGTTGGAAGAGACCTACAGGATCACCAAGTCCAACCTCTGACCTAATGCTAACAAGGTCAATGCTAATTTTTGCTGTTAACACACTATGGGAGAGACAAATTCTTCAAAGCTTGCATTTCAGCTAAGCTCAAAATAAACAGTTTCTAAAGAATTGCTCTCATGTCAGACCTGATACTGCGAAGGATTTAAAATGAAGCAAAACAAACAAAAACCTAAACCAGCTGGTATGTCTGTTTGCACATCCTGGCAAGCAGACCTGTGTTGGGACTGTTATCTGTAAGAGGCTGTTTCTAATGGTTCTATTACTACTTCTTGTGTCTCTTATGTCTGTACTCCAGTAATGAACTAGTAAACAAACCTAAATAAGCTTTAACCTGTATTCCATCAATTTAAGTTGTAGAATATGCTCATGATGTACTACTAAGTAGTATTACGAGAGAGCTCTTTAAAAGACTCAATAAATGGCATTGAATTTTCTGTTTCCTGGAATAGACAATTCCTGTCAGACCAGGGAATGAGGAGATTAGCTCCTCTGTTGGACTAAAAAGGCTTCCAATATCATAAAACTATGACAATATATTAAACCCTCATCTCTGTGCAGAAATATTTGTTCTATAAGAATGTTGGAGGCAAAGCAAAATGTCATTTTTAAATAAAAAGCACAATTCTTTCCAGGGGTTTCCTTCTAGAAGCCAGTACAAGAAACATTTCTGAATCAGAATTTTTCTACATAAATTATCTGGGAGTTTTTAAAGTCAAGTTCACTAGAATTCTGCAGTTTTCCTTTTAACAAACTTGAAAATATTCTTTTGAACCTTTTCCTGTAGCTTATGGAATTAATTTTTTATGTATTGTTGTGCCTGAAGAACTTGTGTCTGAACATTTGGTACGTGAGGCTGGGAAACCGTTTTTCTGACAGGGAAGGTGTGTGTATGCTGTTCATGTGAACTTGAGGTGTGAATCACTTTATTCAAATAAGTACACTCAGTAGAAGATTAGAGTTGAGAATTTATTTATGAATATCAGATATTCTGGAATTCTGACGAAAAGATTAAGTTTCTGAAAAATTATTCAGCTTTTCTCAGTAGCTGAATCATTTCAAACACTTGAAACAGGATCTACAAAGGGTAATTTTGGATATTAAATCAAGGTTTGACTCTTTTGCAGAGTTCTGGTCAATTTTCTAGCCTTCTTTTCTTCTTTGTAGAGCAAGTAATTTGGCCAGTTGCATCCTGAGGCCTCAAAAACACACTGCTGATTATTTTTGCTCAAACTGCCCTCTTGACTGAGTTTTAACTTTAATCTCTTCAATTTCATTTCAAAATGCTCCGAAGACTTTAAGCTATCTTAAGGGCTTTTTCTTTTTGATTCAGCAGCTACACAAAAGGGTAAATTACGAATTTCTATCACTGTAGTTGGGTAGGTGAGACTTTTAAACACTTTTAAATGTCTGACCTTTCATTCTTCTGTGTAATGGAGTACTGAAATAGGATAGTATCTTGTGAAAAGCACCTGTGTGACTTTCTTTAAGGCTCTTTGTGCTGCTCTCACTGTGAGTAAATGGAAGCTCAGAGGTACCCTTTCAGTCTATAAAATTCAGATTTACATTTATTAAGAACTTTTCAATTGAATGCTATTATATAATCCATGTTTTTGAAGATTAGAGGATTTTCAGACACGGGAGTATGACTGTGTTCATGAGGAAATGCAACAGTTTTTTGTTTGTCTGTTTTTGTTACACACTCCTTTCTCATCTTGTAAGACACCTGGTTGGGGAAGATACCTTAAATCACTAAAAGCTTTGCCAGAAAGTGTCAGCATCTTTGTAGAATCGTCTCTCAATTTCACCTAGTGGATAACAGTATATTGTTAGGAATTTCTTTACTGTGTCCAGAATTGAAATCCTGAAGTGGGGAATTCTGATACAGCAGTTTTGCTAATGTCTGCACGATGTGCCACTTTAACGCCGTATGATTATGTGGAAAGGCTGTGACATTGATATAGTAAAATTTGTATTTACTTAAAAAAAAGCTAAACCACAACTCTGACTAAAAGGAGCTATTTTACTGCTTGCCAATTTTTCTTGTACTCTGTTAAAAAAATGATTTATTCTTTTACTTTTTTTTTGCAAGCTACTGGTAAACCTAGATCCTTTTACTGTTTTAACAGAATGTGCTCTTTCTTGTTAATGACATTTTAAGAGAAGAATAAAAATCTTTCTTCTTAAAGAAAAATTCTGAAATACTAAAAACTTATTTTAAAAAATCTTTGAGCAACATTTCATTTAGCTACATAACCTATTTGAAAATCAATGAAGATAAGGTTTTTGTATTTTTGATAATTGTGTGAAGACATAAATTGTTTCCCTAGATTTTAGAGCAAAATGTATGTAAATACAGTTATTAAATAATAGCACGTGCTTGCTTATAGAAGGGATCTAAAAAGTACTACTTTCTGCAAAAAGTTAAAAATCTCTGGTGCTTGTTAGGATGGAATAAAATGGTGGAAGTTGGCCAGCTGTACTAGTTACTGGCAGCTACTTTGTTAGTGTGCTTGCATTCCACGTAAGTTTTCATTCAGCAGGCAAATGATATAGATCATGGACATCATGGACAGTGATACCTTTGGAAATTATGTTAGTCTTTTTATTTAAAGATCTTAGCATGGCATGCAGCCTTGCTATTAAATGTTAGCTTACTTGCGTTGGAAACAAGTACAGCAAACAGTATGAAATTAGTAAATTGGTCAGTGCATTTTTATGGTATCAAACCCTTCTGTAGCTTTTGTTGGTTAAATCATTTTTGGAATATTGTGAGATGTAATTTCATTTGGCCAGTACGTATTGGCATAAGGGTAGACTTTTTTTTTTTTTTTTGGCAGTTCTTACAAGAATTTGTATTATTTCATAAGAATTTTGAAATCTATTTATATATATTTTCTCAGTAAGAATGCATGTCCAAATATTAAAAAAAATAAATAAATCTAGAAGGATCTGGACAAGCTGTCCATGAGTGCACAGCACACAAGCGAAGTTACTATATACACTAGTGCTAGAAGTGTATTAGCAAGAGAATTTTTTGTGCAACTCTAGAAATACAACATGTAGTTCTCTGAATGATGTGTACAGCACCTCTGTCGTTAGCAGTGTAGTCCTGGTGTTCTTTTCTGAGGCAAAGAATGATGTGCCCATGAATTGCTGTGCACTTTGCCAGTGATCCATTTATTAATGTTCACCCTGGTCACTTTTAAAATTTCTTTATAAACTTATTTTTCAGTCTCCCTGCTTATTCAGATAACAGTAAATAATTACAGTGTTAAGTTGTCTGTTCTGCAAGGAAAAAATAGTGTGGCATTTACAGTTAACCACGGTTATTTCTTATCTTAGCCCCTGTATTTTAGCTGTTACAGGTTACTGTTTTGAAGGCTGTTATTGAGCTTTTCAGGGAGAGGCAGCACCCTTTATTACACCTAATCACATACCTGGGAAAACATGGACAAAGTTCTTCAGTTTAAACACACACTGGTTTATATGGCATCTTTAGTGGCAATTATCAATTATGCAGCCATCTATTGCTCAAATCCTACTTCTGTATCTCAGCACTTCCTACCTCGCAGTTGTAATGACACAGTAGTTTCTAGGTCTGTGGTGCAAACTGACCTAGCTTAAAAAATGTTGTTGAGGTGCTTGCATTCGGATCACTTTTCTGACGTGACAGTCCTGCATGTAGTGTAGATGAAAATGAATGACCGTGAAGAGCAGCAGCATTGTGCTATTTCTACCAGACTTTTTTATTGTGAAGTCCTGGTCACAGCTGACATCAAGGTGCAGCTGAAGTATGGCAACAGCTGCTGAATGTCACCTAACTATGGTAATCCATCATGATTTGAAAGAAAAAGGAAGATGTGTAGCTTAGGAGGAGAGTTGCTAGCAAGGGGATAAATGACAGCAGTTTAATAACTGTTGAACGTTGAAACCACAGATGGATGCTTAAATTCATGTCACTCTCCTATGAGGAAATACTGGGGTCCAAAAATTGAGCCTGGGTGGGGGACGGAGAGGAATGGGACGGGACACACAACATGATGATGACAGTATTATTGTTGTTGCAGCCCAAATATAGCATATGAGTGATAACAGTAAGGAAACTGTGATGAGCAATAAACAAACCATTTGTGTTATGTTTTTGTGGTTCCACAGTCATTAATCAATACTGGATCTATGCCCCATCAGGGCAGCTGGGCTGACGAGCTGGTTTGGGTCAGGTATAGAACCACAATTGCATTTCGTAGCTGAAACATGAAATATTAAACTTGAGCCAGTTACATGTGATTTTTATTGGCTCTGTGCTAGTTATGGGAGGATAGTATATAGCTTATCTGGTGGTAAAGCCTGCTGGGTCAGAGGTAGTCATTCACTTTTTTTTTCCCAATTTAAATATTCAGTGTGATTTACACTAGATTATGTTTTGTGGTATGTGAAAGTACCTTTTCTGAGTCCATGATTTTTAATACCCAATAATAGAATGAATTTTGGTTCAAGTCCTCTTGCCTTAGAAAAGCTATCTCAGCACAGAAGCTGTGCTTAAACCTTCCTCCAGGTGTGAAAAGAGAAGCTAAAAGGATTTAGGCACAATGAGAAGGGTATTTAGAGATTTTGTATCTTTCATTTTGGACTTTGGCTTTTGCTATGAGGATACATGCAAGGATGCAGCAGCTACAGCAATGCTATTATTTTAGCCCTCTAATTAATATGTACTTCATCTTACATTAACACTTAACCAAACTCATTTTCCTGTGTGTATGATTCTACTTTTCTGGTTACTTTCTTTATCCCTTTGCCATGCATAGGTCTTGCCAGTGTTGTTTTCCTGCTTTATGTGTTTTTTTAGTGCTCCTTTGTATATCAGAATTAATCCTGGTATGTATTATAGGTACTGCCTACAGTTGACAAACACTGAAATACTGCAAGTGTTAATATGTAGTTTGTCTTACATGTGCACAGTTCCCAATGTATTTTGAATTGAAAGTTGTGGTTTATTTTCTTGCTGTTTTTTTTAGGTGAACTGTGACTTGTGATTACCTTATGTGGCTTTAGTGAACAAACAAAAACAAATAACAAAAAAAAAGAAATTTCCACCCTATTCTTAAATGGATCTTTCAGTCTGTCTTGAATGAAATAACTTGCTTGCCAAGAATACAGATGTCAAGAATACAAGGTGGAAGTGAAGTAATTAAAAAGAAAGCAATGACTAAGCATTTTATAGCTATATGGATATATTTGTCTGAATTGTAGAGAATTCTGCCTGGATTCTAGTGCAGTTCAGTGCAACACTGAAGTGTTTCTTTGAATATTGACTTCAGTGTTTGTGACTGAATTATCCTTCGGGCTGGACCTGGAAGAAACATTTGTTTTTATTTATTTATTTTTATTTTGACCCAATGATAATGATATAATTCCTAGCAGGTTATTATGGCTTTATGTATTATTGTGTAGTGTGTGATTTCTAATTTGTGTGATGTATTTTTTTCTCAAGTAATTTCTTTTTATCCTAGCAGAATGGGACAAAGTAGTGGTAAAATTCAATGCTACATGCAAGTAGTGTGGAAGATTGCTACAGTCTTAGAATTGCTACCGCACTATTGAACAGGGAATATTTTTGAGTATGTGCATGTGTGCATTGACTACTATCTGCTAGCAGCTGTTTTGAATTTTACTGTTTTTCATTTGTAGCATTAGTTAATTATTCATATTTAGTAAGATACATGCTGTTTTTTGAAGAACATGGCCTTATTTCTCTTGCGGAGAAAAGTGATGAAGATAGTTCATTTTTGATGAAGGTCATTTTCTCATGGAAGATGTAGACCCTGGCTTCTACTGGGAGGAAAGTGAAACCACTTCCCATTTTGTCTAGAGTTGCTTGGGAAATATGTTGTTTTGCAACTGTAATTGAATAAAAGTTTTTTGTTGGTTTTAGTGATGGCTGGGGAAAATTACTAATGCTTGACAGAAATACATTGATTCAAGTGTGGTTCTTGCAGAAATTTTAATGAATTATAGCTGCAAGTTGCGTTTAAAAAAAAGAATCTGAGTTCCATTAAAAGACTCTTAAAAGGAAATAAATGTTGTTTTGGTGCAAGTTCTTAAAAGGCAATTTCTATACTCTAAAAGCTTGTACTTCTAAGGGTGATTATATTACTCATATGCTTAGTGAAACATACCTGGAATGTTTTAAGTTAACAGCTCAGTCCTTTGCTGTGGAACATTAAAGTGTGATTTACCTCTGCAGTTTCTCTGGAGACGGTTCTTAAATCTGGTCATGCTGGACTCTATATATGCAGTGCTGTTGGAGAACAGGAGCAGATTTAGATTTTCTTTTGACAACGCGTCTTTGGAGTTCTAGTAGTGTGAAGTCTTCTAAACACTGTGCATTAAGCTCATTTCTTTGAGATAAGGATATGGGCTCTTTAAGTGTGCTTTCTGGTATGACCAGGACCAAATCTGAATGGTCCTGTGACCAAGGGAAACTTAGCCAATTTGTACGTTAATTTTCTACATTAAGCATTGTCACAGAGAGTAACAGTTGTGAAGATGAATGAAGTCCCAGTAGGGAAAATTATTGATTAGACTTCAGTGTGGAACGAATAAAGGAAGATGTGATGACACAAAATGTAACTGAAATGGTATGACCTTGTTATTATCTTAAAATTGCGGTTTAAAGAGCCAGCTGTGCAAGAAGTTACTGGATTTGGAAGGACTCTCTCTAATATAGAAAGGACTCTCTCTAATCCAGAAGAATACTTGAGGTTCTGGCATAATTCCTAGTACTTTTTTGTTATTTGATCAGTGATGTCATCTTATTGCTGGTCAACTTGAAGCTGTGTTTCACTGTTTCTTTATCATGTGAAGGATACAGATTGTTTGGAACAAGGCACGGTAGTAAAAAGCAAGCAGTAAATTAAAGAAATTGAATTAAACTGCTTTATCTTGGGGAAATTTCCTGGGCAAGAGGGAGAAGGCAGAATAGTAATTCAAGGAAAGGCAAGTCTGAAGTGGAGTGAACTGCCTCCAGAAGGAAAACTATGAACTTCTAAGAGATTTGGCAAAAACCCAAGTCCCCGTGCTATTGCTGAAGTAGCAGGTTGAGGCTTATCTTATCCAGCTTTGCTCCTAATAATGTTACCCCATTGCTTCTGTATTCTCCTAGCTTTGGATGGCTGTATGAGATGTTTCAAGAGTTGCTGTAACCTGAAAAAAAGAATATTTAACTGTATTGTTATGGTAGTGTGCTATGCCCACTACTGAGGTCAACCAGTCACTGTTTTCATCTAACCTCTCCTCTTATGTGTAGCTTTTCTTGTTCTGCCATAGGACTGCTTTTCTGGCACTGCACCTCTGATTGTGGCCCATATCAATATTCCCTTTCGTTAGAGAATACAGGGAGACTGCACATGGAAAGTTCTAACAACAGGATTTTCTGAATGGAATCGTTCTTTCCCCCTCAAAGTAGTTCTACAGACATCTTTTGGCTCAAATTTCTTTGGTATAAGGCTACAGGTGCCATTATCAGTTCAAGACAACTTCCTTGCCAGGTATATTAGGTGTTGATGGGTCATCTATCAGAATTAAAACTTTCATTCAGCCACTAGTAGTAGTAGTAGTAGTCTAGGTTCTGAAAGGAGTAGCTCAAAACCTTGCTGAACACAGATGTCTTTCCCTGTTCTAGATCGTTTCCTCATCACCCTCTTTTGAAGATAACTGCTACAATATAGATCTTTGCTTTTCTGGATCCCTTGTCCTTTTGGAGTTCTGCACCCCCTTGGTTTATGTTTGTGTGTAAGAAAAATTCAAGAACTCAGTGTTGTCTTTAACCTTGATTTGAGTTTTATTATTTTTCACATCTCTTAGCAAGAAAACAACTTAAACATAGTTTGCTGTGCAAATTGTTGTACTTTTCTTGCACATCATTTGTCCAGCCCTGTTTGCTTTCATATACATACTACCTCGGTTGGTGCTTTTTTTAAACAATTTTGATCGAAAATGGAGAGCACAGACACAGCGAGTATAAAGTTATAAGTGTATAAAGTGGCCATGCTTGAGGCCACCATGTTTTACTTATGCACGATGACGTGCGTCACAGCAAAACTGTTTTATTTATGCTCCTTTGATCCCTCACAGATTCGCCTGGGATGAGTGGACTTCTAACTCCATGTAAGAGTACAGAATGTTACTGGTGAATTATTGACAAAGTTGAATTTAGTTTGTGCATTTTACATTATTCCCAATTCAAACTATTCTGATTAATTTGTACCTGTCAAATGCTTTGCTCATCAAAAATTAACCTGAGGACAAGTTAATAGGTGTTTTATTAGAATCCATTACTGTGGGATTTCCTCTGATGGGGTAAAATCAGATATAGATCTATAAGTTGTAATATTTTCCTGTTGAATTTAATAACAAAACCACTCTTTCAAGGCTGTATTAGCAACACTATGTAATACTTGGAGAAGGCTGTGAAATAAATATAAGTTGGGAAGCACGTAAGAAATTACATAGCGTATTTTTTCAATTCAGAACAGTTATCTCTGGGCTATGTTTTTCAGGTGGCTGAAATGCATGGGGAACTGATTGAGTTTAATGAGAGGCTGCACCGTGCTCTGATGGCTAAAGAAGCTCTTGTGTCCCAGATGAGACAAGAACTAATTGATTTGAGAGGGCCGGTAAGTGTTTGTTTATTACATTGAGAAATACCATTCTCAAAACCGTTACTCGTGTTGAAATAAAATCTGCACTACCTTATGAGAAATAACAGCTAATAAACCATCTGTCAAGAATACCTTACTTGGTATTTTTGGTATTGTTTCATTGTCTTTAGCAGTATTTAATTTATATAGTAGTGTTGAATGTATTCAGACAATAACAATGTCTGCAGTGCTCAGATGCTTCTAAGTTTGTTTGTTTTTGCTGAGCTTTTTACTTTGGAAGGTTGAAATAATAAAAAATAATTGCTAGGTTTCTAAATGAGAAGTTACCTGTATCCATAAATCTACAGAGGTCAGCATCGCTGTTCTAGAAGCACTTTATAATGTGCCTAGAGGCACTGAAATTTTCAGTGTTATGCTCAGTCAGTTTTAAAAGGGCCACGAAGGCTTATTTCTGTTGTTCTAATTCTTCTGGTTATTATACCTGCCTTCTTTCTCTGCCTTTAGTTTTATCCCTATTTTTGCAGCCTGAGCTAAATACTAAATAGTTTATGTTCATGAGCTGGTTATTTGAGAAAATTAAAAACAAAGAACACAACAATCTCCTCCCCTCACTCTCTTCACCCCCCAAGTCCCCAGAAATCAATCTTTTTGTTTTCTACCAGATACTGCTTCCCTTTGGTGTTTTGTGTTAAAAGATTTGGTTGAAATGCGGCGATTTACAGAGGGGAGACAAATTAAAGAAGGTTCCTAATAGTTGTCCATGGGTTTTGTTCATATGATTGCACAGTATTGCACCTCAGTTTTTTGTTCATACTGGAAGCATTCATGCTTATTTTATCATAACATTTATGTCAAGTGGCTGATAAGAGTTCCGTGTGCGTAACTGAAGCAGGATTTCACCTATGATTTTCAGCCTTTTATGTGCAAACAATCTCATTATTGTGTCAAGAAATGACAAATGGTAAATCACGTGTACTTTCTTACTCAAAGATTTTAGACCTTATGTCCCTGTTCAGAGATTTTGTTTTTAATAGGAAATGTAGATACATAAGTAATAGATATTAACTGTGTGTAGTAACTTTGTTCCTGTATAAATTCCCGCTTTATTTTACTAAGCATGTTGTGCAGTCCCTTCATCTTGAAATGGTTATAGTAAAAGTAGACAGTGTTCAGGAAAGAGCAACAGGGATAATCAGAAATATGGAGTGGTGTTCTGTATGTGGCTGGCTGGGCAGCCTTTCCTCAATTTGAAAAAGAATCTGCTTTGCGAAGAGTATGGTAGAGAACCGCAAAACTGTGTGTGAAAGATGGAGATCAGCTCTTTGTGGCATCTCCCAGTTAAAAACAGGTTCAAAACAAGCAGGAAGTCATTTTCCATGGCAGTCTTCTACAGCAGCAGAGCTGTGGAGCTCTTTACCAAAGACTAGACAAATACTCAGAAGAAAAATCCATTAGGGGTTACAAAATATGCCATGCCTTGCTAAGAAGTCCCCTGATCTGAAAATTGCTGGGGCGAGAGAGAGTTTTGGGAGAAGTGTTGTATGTACTTGCTTGCATGAAGTATGCTTGAGACGTGGGCATCCACTTGCTTGGTCTACTCTTAAAAATAACATTTGTAGTAAATGAATTATACTACCTAAATTGATCTGTAGGTTGAGCTTGTGCCAAAGACAGAAATCCCTTGGAATTTTTGCAGCCATGGTATAGGCCCCTACTGTCTTTTAAATATAAGTATTTCTTTTAAAGAACTATTAGGCGCAGTCAGCTTATAGTGTAGTGACATAAATATATCAGCAAGCATGTTTCAGGTAATTAGTCAGATATTTTTACGAATTTTATTGTATGAGATTAGAGCCTAGCCTAATCATTGAAATACTGTTGTAGTAGGTATTGTACTCCTGAAGTGTGTGCCTATTTATGAAACCTGAAACTTAAGTAGCTTTAACAAATCATCAGGTTTTATGATTCTGACAACTGTATTTAATTACTGCAGAAGCGATACTGGATTAGTGAAATGCTAGTCTTCATTAGTTGCTACTATCCAAAATGGAACTGTGCATCGAATACAGGCTTTTGAAAGACTTTTTGCATTATCCTAAGAATTTAATACATTTTAATTGCATATTATTAAGCATAACTGTGCTGGTAGTCTATCTGTTATGTAAACTTTAATTAGAACTTTAAAAGTTGGTCAAGTGTGCAACTGTCAGAAGTTCAGTGGGGTATGAATATTTGATCTCCCCTTGACTTGTTTGAAATGATCAGCCAAATTCTTACATTTTATTATTAAAATAGTATATAATTTAGAGATTCTCATAAAAATAGCTTCTATAATTCTTCACTGACTTCTTTCATTTTAATGCTAATAATCAATTTTAATGGCTGTAACTTATATATGAAATATCCACAATGATCTTTCCAAATTTTTAGTTATGGGGTTTCAGAACTTCTGTAGCAGTTCAAAACATGGAGTGTAATATTAATGCAAAAAGTATGTGCTTGCAGGGAATGAGGAAATGCATTAATGCAATATGTCTCCGTCACCGTACTTTGTGTTACAGTGAACAACACATCAATTACAATCTCAGCATAAGTAACAATCTGCTTCAAAGTAGATGTGCAAGCACTGGAACTTATTAATGTCATTCTTTCTTATTTCCAAAGTCCGCGCTCTGTTTTTGAGGTCTTTATGCAAAACTTTTACTGAAGTTAATGAAAAGTACTGCAAATATCTGGGGGTCGGATTTCTGTTTCAGATATAGGCAAAGATAGGGTACAGGTTAGAGGCAAGATAGAAAAATGTCTGCTCTGTATAAAAGCCCTGGAAAGCCAACCAGTGTGCTGCTGCTTGAGGATGGACTGGAGCACGAGCAGTTAACAGCAGATGCTAGGACTTGAGAGAGGGGAGTTACTGGCTCTTGTCAGCATAATCACTGCCCCGTTCCTCCAAAAAGAGGGCAGCAGACCTGTTCAGGACTTGTGCTTCCATACGTGTGCTCTGGAGCTGTCTCAGCTCTGCACAGTTTTTCTTCTCTTCTCTGGTAGGAATGACTCAGTTTTTGCTGAGCCATATCTCTTGAAACTTGGGACAGCAAAATTCAGTTTTGCCTTGAGTATTGGTGGGAGTTGAGCTGGTCTGTCAAAACCTCTGGGAAGGGGATTTTCCTTAGTCTGCTTTGAATTTTGATACTGCTTTACAATAAACAATAATGCATATTTATGTTTCTTAGGCAGATATTCTGAAAAACAGGCAACATATATTACAGAGATGTATTGAACTGATAATTAACTAATGTAGATACCTTATCTAGAAGCTGACAACTTTCAGCTGTTCTTCAGCAAAACACACTAATTTTTCTTAGTTGTGGTTTGTGCTTTGGAGTAGCTAATCGTGAGAACATATCCTTTTATGTTTAACTGGCTTTAAAGTAAAGGTTAAGAAAAAAAAGCTTTTGTTGATTAATTTCCAAATGTTCTTTCAATCTTGTTTTCTTACAACTGTTACTTCTTGGAATTCTGTAGGTGTTAGCTCATCATTACCTTTTTTATGAAGTTTTGTAGCTATTTAATGTTTTATGATAACACAGCTAACATAAAATGATCACGTGTCTTAGTAGAATGTGCAGTATAAAAGAAAGTGTTCACTAGGTTTTACGTGCTTCAACTTTTCCCATAAATTCTTTATACACACAAGCACATTTGTTTTAGCATGCTTTGTTTATAAAGCCCTAATATTGATGCTCTGGGATTTCTATACCTTTCAGAATTATATCCTTTTACAAACTTTACAAAGTCAGATTTGTTTCTTCACAAAACTGTAGCAAATCTAACAAGACCACCTTGCAAGAGTGATACGTTTATATTACTGTTTAATTTTTTAATCGTTTCTTAGTAATAGGTTTTTTTTTGGCTTTTTATAACTTGAATTTTAAATTTCAATTTTCTTATCATATGCTTTCCATTAAGAAAGCATAATAACTAGTGTGTGGGAATTGTTTCTCTTCTGTAAATATAGGTCCCTGGTGATTTGAGTCAAACATCTGAAGATCAGAGCTTGTCAGACTTTGAAATGTAAGTTTTCTAGTATGCATATTTCTGCTTTCATGTTGTCTTTATGGGAAAGAAGAAGTAGAGTGAATAATTTCCCTTTCCTGTAATGTTTCCAATAAATGAATTCTCAGATATGGTATTCCATTGTTAAAAATGGAGAGCTGCATGGTCCATGCTGTAGTCTAGTTTTTAATAATGTTGTATGCAAGACATTCAGATTCATGGACATTTCCTTGAAGTGCTCTTCCAGTGTCTAAGTATTCTAGCACAGCACCAAAAAGTTACTGTTTTGTTGCTTTGGTTTTGGTAGACTCTAGATGATACTAATAACATGATGGTCCTTCTCATATTTCTCATCTCAATGTATACAATAGTACTATTAAAAAAATAAAGTAGGTCACCACAAATGACTTTGGAGTGGTGTGATTTGAAGCTTTGCTTTTATTAGTCCGACTAAGGAATCTAGCTTTTTGAGGATCATGGGGTGAAAATATAGCTGGTGTTTTTCTATTGCAGAAATTTGGAAGTAAATCACAGAGAGAGTAGAAATTGCTTCTCCATAACTGGCCAGTGCTCTTCTGTTATCTGATGAACTCTTTTTTTTGTTGTTGAGTTTTGTGGACCACAATGTTGAACTTGTTAAAATGAATAGTTTTTGTTTCATGTGTATAAGCAAATGTTGTCAAATACACACTGGGAAAAGAAAAGATGATTTGCTTCATTTTTTCCCCGGTTACGTTAATTTTAGGGAACGCTTCTAGATGTAGTAAGTATAACAGGCTCAGGCAGAACTACAAATTTTCTGATATTCCATTTGAAACGTTAAGATGCTTCGTTGATGACCTTGATCATTATCTAAATGCCTGGAGGTAGCTACTTTGCAATTTTAATACGTAAACATGATTATCTATTTTTTCTCTCTCATCTCCTCAGATCAAATCGTGCTCTTATTAATGTTTGGATTCCCTCTGTCTTTCTGCGTGGAAAAGCTGCTAATGCATTCCATGTTTATCAGGTAAGTAACACGTTCTAACAGAAATTCAATAATAAGCTTTCTGACTGGAATGGAACATTTTAATATCTTAAGGATCTCAGTATAATTTTATTAGAGATCAGAAAAAGGACATCAGCAGTAACTTCATACATGTTCATACACAGGATGACAGTGATCCTCAGAATAGCATTATTTTGATTGTTAGCTCTTAATAGTGTAAAAGCATGTTAATAAAATGGCTGCATTGACCAGAGCACAACAATTCAATGCTGACCAGTAATGCCTTCTTCAATATCCATGTTGTAAATACTCTATTTCAGTTCTGCAATATCAATGACCAGAAATGTTACTTGACAGACAAATATGGATTACTTAGTAGCTCAAAAATATTTTGAATGGTGCAGAAAGCCTTAACTGTATGTCATTAGTTATGTTGATAGTGGGTTTTGCTTCTGCTGGGTCTAGATTTAGAGTTCGCACTCCAGCCTGCCTTGTAGCTGAAGCACTGAAATCCCGTACTGTTTTTTGATTGATGGATTTTTCAGCTTCAGACCAATTATAGCCATTCTATAGGCAGAATAGCAGGGCTAGCCTTAAACAGCTCTTTGATTTGCTGAATCAATCTACTTGTATTTCTCTTTGTGGGTTATTTTTATAATTAGTAAAAAAAAAAATTTATAATTTTGAGCATTTTTGTAGTTATTAGTATAATTATTATGCTGCTGGAAAACTTTTCTGCTTTCCTGTGTTTCAGCCGTGTGTACTTAGCTTTGAACAAGACTTCTGAGGATTTTTAACCTTCCTCTCACTTTGAACAATGATTTTTATAGAATTCTGAATTATTTATGGACTGTTAATGTAGAGTTGGAAAATACAGGAAAACACCACCTTTTTGGCCAGTAAAGTATAATAAAAATACGTCTTCAGCTAATGCAAAGAAAAGCTGGCAATGCTGAAGTTGTACTGAGTTAGTAATTTATTCAAAAGTGTTGAACAATCAATCAGATTTAGGTGCACGAGTGCATCTGGAAGGCTACCATGTTGTCAAGTGTGATTATTTTTGCTAATTCCCTATTGCATTTCTGTCTCTCACTTGTTCTTCCACTGTACTGTAACTGCCTACGTGTTCCCAGACCCAGATACCAGTCTGCTAAAACGGAAATTCTTAGAAGTACCAGTATCCCACCACAGCTCTGTTGTTGTAATGCTGCTGCAGTTTTGTGATGACTGGAGGAGCTCTTATTTCTGCTGTTTGTTTCTCATGTTGCCCTGTTTATCAACCTGCTGACATATTGGAAGGTTGTCAATGTCTATCTTTACTTTTCCAAGGAAATTAAGTTGAAGTAAATCCTTCTTCATTAGCATACTTTTGCTAATGGGGCAGAACAAAGTAGTGAGCAAACCTGGGAAATAATTTGGTTGACTGATAAAAGCATTCTGCCAGCTATTATCTTAAAACATGCACTTCTATTAAGGCTTTCACTTTTACAGTCTCACTGTGAATGGCTGGGTAGCATAATGTGCTATGTGGTAGTGCAGACACTCCATTTGCATATGTTTGTGTAAGATACTATAGCTTTGAGAGAAGTTGTGATTATCACTGCCTGGGAAGTTGGAGAACTTGGGTGCATAGTAAGAGGCATTTATTCTGATTCCTTTGATGGAACAATTTTTAAAGGCTTGCTTTGTAGGGCAGAAACAAATATCGAGCCTGTGCCAATGCCTTTGTCTCAAAAAAAAAAAAAAAAAAAAAAAAAATCCCACAGAAGAAACCTATGCAGCAACTCCAAGTTGGGTACCCGTCAGCTGAAACATCTTGCGTCACCCATTCTGATACTGTTGCACATGATCTTGAAGTCAATTGACTATGTTGCTTGGAAGTGTAAACCTGGATCTGAGATTTTTCCAAATGACTCATTAATTAGAAAATCTTAGTTTATATTTTGCACAATATAAATAACTAAATGTCACTTAACATTCTACTTCATGAAAATATAAGGTGTATTTATTCTTTTGCTTACGTCTTGGAAGAATTTTGTTTACTTTTAATTTACTGGTAACTTGCTATCAAACTTCATTACTCAAGAGTTCAGAGTGGTTGACAAAATTTGACTGTATTTGACTACAAAAAAAGGCGCCGAGAAAGCATGTGGGATTCATGTGTATTATAGACGTTTGGCATGTTTTCTTAATAGGAAGGAATAAACCTAGCTTCCCAGTTCATAGCAGGTTCAGGGCTTTATCCAAAACCTGCTTAAGCGAGTGGAGGGTGAGACATTGCTCTCAGTTGGCTTTGGATAGGGGCCTAACTATAGTGACTTTCGTTCTTTATTGTGCTTCTGCACCTTATCATTTCCATCATTAGCGTGGCATTTTAGAAAATAAGTTGTGCTGTTAACGGAGTGGGTTTTAATAGACTTCATCAATTACCCAGCATTGATGGAGAACAAAGAACTTCTGATTAAAGGGTGGGCCTTTTAACAAGAGGAAGAAATGAAGCAAAATATCTTTGGAAGATTCTAAAAAGATTTGAAATTTTAGATTGTCAAAAGACAGCTTTGAGAATTTACTTATTTCTGCAATATATTGTTATGCATATATGTCATGTTGAACATCACCAGTAGGCAAAATTTGTTTATTGGTATATTTATTTGAAAAATGTACAAGTTATTTTTCGGAATGTTCTATTTGTTATCTATTCACACTAGGAAGTTAAGTTACTGGAGATATGTGACACGGAAAGGTAGAAATGTCTTATTTATTATAGACATAGAACATCCACGGTCAGAGATGTTTGTCTTTAGTTACAGAACAGCACAGAATACCACAGAATTCATCTGGTGAGCGGTTGTGTATTTGCTCAGCTTTGTCTTTTGAAATTTTAAAAAGAAAAGTGAGCAAAAGTTACCTGTAGAAGTGACCTAAAACTTCTGTCATTTCTATTAAACTTTGATCTTAGTACTTGTTAAGATCTTTCCTTATGGGAGAACACATCAATGGCATTCCTACTAGTTTTTGATCTCTTGTAGTATGACTGATAAGAGTATCTGTCTAGCAAATAACTATTTTCTGCCACTGTGCACCTGGAAAAAAAAAAAAAAAAAGGAATCTTTCCAAAAATAAATGTATGCTCTCTATATAGCACATTATATCACTATGATTAAACACTTGGAGTTGAAGTGATTGCCACATCTCTGATCAGATATGTAGTCATGTGCTTACTGAATATATATTCTGCATTTTATAGCTATCAGGAAAGCATTAATTTATAAAACTTCAGAATAGCCTCAATAACAGCACTGTGCATTTATCTTGTTAAATCTCTGCCAAAACATGTGCTCCTGATTACAGGGAATTTGATTCAATGTTGAAATTGTGGAAGAGGATATTTACCAGGCTACCAGTATGTAATGAACAGACAAGGACTAGGAGTGACAATTAGGATAAATGACTGAGCTCATTTCTGAGAGTCCTCTTATTCATAATAAACGTTATTTTTGATGTTTTATCATTTATTTCTCCACAGCAGAAAATAAAAAAGTGTTTGTAACTCTTTGTATCAGCTGTGTGAGAATTCTGCTTGTAATATATCAACATAAAGGAAATTGAGAATTCTTGGTAGAAGTATTACAGCATTTTAATATTGCTGAGATTATTTCCAATGTAATTTGAAGTTGAGATTTCTCTCAATGCTTTGGTAACCATAACTTGCACATAAAAATGGGCTGTTAATTGTGCTGGTGAGTTCTGAGGAAAAAGTTACGAAATAAATGGAGAAGGCAGAAATGTGCCAATTGGAACAGGCAAAATTTCAAACTTGTTTTGGGTAAGCATAATTTTCAAATATGCTAAATACTTATAACTGTACATGAATTGGAAATATGCTTAGCCTGCCTGAAAATGAGATTGTATGCGTAACAGCCATGAGGTAAGATGTTGCTGCCAAGTGCAGATGTCACAAAAAGGCATGGACCTCGACCACTTCTTTTCCTTATCCAGTTCATGTAAATATATCTGAAACAATTACTGAATGATTTCTTTCTTTTTTTTTTTTTTTTTTAAGTTATTAAAAAGCTAAAGACACTGTCCTTCTCTCCTGTGGGCTGTCCTGTCAACCTCTGTTGGTTAGAAATTGCAAATTTACAGCATTTATTCAGTTGATGGAGAGAAAAGACAGTGTGCAGAGATTTGCTATGCCAGTATTATTACTGATGCACTTGAGAACTGTCGTGCATCTTCTGTCCCTTTTTATTCATAAATAGATATTTTCAGCAGAAAATAAACTATGACATACTTATTATGTGGCTTGGAAATGGTCAAAAAAGGGTGGATATATTTGCAAAGAGTGTCAAATAATGTTGAAAAGTATGAACCCATAAATATAGTATCTGTCATCCTTTATCTTGGAGTTATAGGTGATTCTTCTTGGAAATATTAAGAATTAGGAAAAATAAACCTGCGTAGCTGTGTCTCTTCAGAATCAATGCCAATTTTCCATTTGTGCTCCTTGAAACAGGAAGAGAAATGAATGGCCTGTTAACTTTAATTTATATCTGAGGAGGGCCAGACCTGAGCATCATAAAGAAGATATGAATAGACTCCAATCCCAACAGGAGTTTTGTTATAGTGTTTTTTTTTGTTTGTTTGTTTGTTTTAACAGCAGATTTTAATGCTTTTGAAGGGCATTTCAAAGTATTTCTTCTTATGTCATGTTAATACTTTGGTATGTTTCAGATATATTTAAAATCAGTGTATCTTCTGTCCTCAAAAAAAAACAAAAACAAAAAAACCAAAACAAAACAAACAAAACAAAACCAAACAAAAACAAACAAACAAGAAAAAGAACAACCACCAGATGTTATGATGTAGATGCAAAGTTCCCAGCTGTATTTGACTATATTATCATATAGGTTCAACCATCAAATAGTTTATTCTTTTTTAAATTTCTGTTAAGAATTAAGGATTATGGACAAGCTCAGATATCAAGTAGTTCACTCTTAAAGCAAGCAGCATTTAATAGAGAATCCTATTAGATGTGGAAATTTTAAGCAGACCTCTATGTTTGCAGAATTACCCCACACTCCTGTAGCAGTAATTAACTGGCAGCATTTACTGGTTATGAGTCTTAAGAATTTAAAAGCAAGGTCTAGAAACAGCCAAATTTTATTCTGAGTTTGAATGACTTGAGTTCAAGAGAGATAGTTGTGAGTGGCAGAATAATCATCACTCACATCTTAGCACCATCTAGTACTTTCTTTGAAATTGACAGAAGCCATAGACATATGTCATTCAACTATGTATGGTAAAACAATTAGACAGTATATACATTTTAGTAAAAAAGCTTATTAGAATTGGCCATGTGCTTCTGTGTATTAAGTTCACTTCAAAAGTATTTTTCTTATTTTCTGAAATATCACTATTTAATAATAATAGACCAACATTGAGATGGCTACAATAAATAAATGGTGACAAGAATACAAAAACCAAAATTTTCCATTTGCAATTATTGCCAAAATAAATAGGCATTTAAAGCTTTCTTTCCTCTTGCACTGAGAATAGTCATCTGAAGATGGAGATCCTTACTGAGAAGAGGTAGCTATGTGTTGTGAAATTCAATTTTGTCATTCCCTAGGGTGACATAAGGAAATTTACCTGCTAAATGGAGAGAGAGAAGATCTATGTTTATAGATGTGCTACTAACAAATGCTAGGGAAGATATTGGTCCATTTGATATTCCCTGATACAGGGTAAAGGAGGGTATGGAAGCATCAGAGAGATTCAGGTCCAATATTTTGCTACATGAATGAAGAAATGGGGGGGGGGGGGAAGGTTTGAGTCAGGATTTGCGATGTTATGATTTTGGATTATCAGGAAGAGGCCAGTTCCTAGAGTCAAGTAGAGCAAATACTCAAGAAGTTTAAAAAAAAGTTCTCAGACCATAAAACAGTAACAGAAAAATGCATATTTTTTTAGACTTTTGTTCACCACAGAGATGTTACGGGGTATTCCCATTCTGGATTATTCCTTGTGGAGAATTAGCAGATTGTCTATTTTAAATTGAAAGATCAGTAGAGGATTTTGAATGAATGAATAAAACTACCCTTGCAATTCATCAGGAATTCCAGGATGAAATAGCTGAAAACTGGTTGTGATAAATAGCTTCTAGCCTGGGTACCAGAAAATTTTAAAGCGGTTAATCTGACAAAGTTTTAAAAAGGGATTAGGGAAGTCTTAAAAGAGCAAACTGTTAGAAATCATTAGGAAGGTGATAGAAAAGCAGAAAACGCTATTATGCCATGTATAAGCTCTGGCTTATCCGTGTGCAGTTCTATTCCTCTCCTCTCTAAAAAAACAGAACTAGAAAGAATATAGGCATGGATGGAAAATGATAGATTAAAAAAAGGTAAAAATTGGAAGCTTTTTCATTTGAGCAGCGTATGAGGAATTCTTAGCCTGCAAGAAAAACAACTAAGAGGGAGAATACAGTAGCAATCTTTCAAATCCTGAAAGGCATGGAGAGATTTTTAAACCGTTTCAATATGCAGATTAAAGCGCCTATTGAAACCACTAGCTTGTACTTTCAAAATAAGCGTGACAGTGGCTTTCTCCACAACATAATTGGAATTTGAGTCTTCTTGCATCAGAGCTTGCAAATACGCTAAGTTCACATGGGTCTAGAAAATTATTGGGTAATTAAATTGAAGAAAATCAATCTAAACACAAAAGGTGTTGCTTGTTTATCAAGAAATCCCTGGATAGCAATATATTGGAAGATGGGCAACTTTTCTGGATATACATCACTATTTTATGTTCATTTCTAAGTGTACTGGATAAAATACAGTTCAGAATTCACCAAAGAATATTCTGAACTGTAAGTGTTGAAATTGGCATGCCTTGCAGTAGCTGTACATTGGAAGAAACTTGAAGGTCATGGTGTAGGATTAACCCAACATGAATTGCTCTTGTAATGCTATGATAAGAAGGTATAATGTAGTCCTAAAATGGAAATAACAAGTATGATTAGGAAACCTGTCCTTCCACCAGTGTTTATCTTCTATGCATTGCAAGCTTATTCTAATGTATTCAGAAACACAGCCTTTCTCTTGATACTTACTCTGTTTTGTTTTGCTTAAGGTTTGTATCTTGAATATTGTCTTGCAGTGTATTACTGCTGACATAGTATATGACATAGTATATTTTGTACCTGAGTAGAGAGGTGAATTCGATGACCCCTTGATATCATTGTTATGAATCAATAAATCATAGGGATTATTTAGCCATTATTGGATGAAATTATCTGTGTCAGGAGCTCAGATTGGATTGTTATAACAGTATCTTCTAACAAGAGCATTAGAAAAAGAATGGTTATCTACTTTGACTCCAGAATAAGCTTCAGAGGTTTATTCTCTTAAAGTTTGTGACAGCTATCAGTAAGTGGCAAACTAATCAGTTATAAGCATTTAAGGACCTGGCCACATACGAAGAAACTAATATTTTGTAAAAAGTGACAGCAAAGAAAGCCTAGTCCTTTAAACAGACAAAATTAAATATTAGGCTTCTTTCTAAAATCAGGGTCATGCTACTCTTCTCTTAGAAACATCCTGTATTCTAGTTAACTGTTTTTTTTTTTTTTTTTTCATGATTGCTGTTAATGATCTGTGCAGTCTGATTCCAGTCTTTGTTGTGAGCAAGATGTTGGTCAGTCAGCTTACCATTAGAAAATAATTTGTCTACTATATTCACAAACATAAAGACAGAATCCAGATCAGAATTTAAGAAAAAAAATTGCATTTACACTTTACCTCTAGGTGGTGATAGTTAGTTGCAGTTTTGTTTAGCGACTGTAAAGCAAGATGGCTATTGCAATACTATTACTTTGTCGTGTTTCTCAACTGTAGAATATCGTGCTATTTCCTGCATACATATGAATTGCACTTTCCTGAGAAGTGTACAGCAAATGCCATAATGCCATTAGTCATGCCTTTTGTTGTTATAATTACCAATGGCTGACACAAGATAATGAAACAGATTTTGTGATTTTTAAAGTGATACCAGTATTTACACGGCTACTTGCAGCCCTCCTTGTTTGCAGAGTAATAAACATTTCAGGTTACACAAAACAAGGTTAAAGATAAACATGCTAATCAGACATGGCTGCTATTATTTGCATATCAATGGGAGCCCCCCACAGATTATTATCAATAAACATTCTTTTATTCTAACTTAATTCTTCTGCATCTTTAAAATTTTACTGTTTAATATTGACTGATATTTTTTTCCAAATAATATTTCTTCTATTACTTCAAGTGATGTTCTATTTTTCTTGTCCACCTCCTCTGAAGGAATAGCAATATACCTTCAAATAGAGCGGGTTTCACAGTATCTGAATGTTCCTACTTAATCAGAGAGAATAATTCTCACAGAAATGCAGCATTGAGGAGGAGAAGAACAGTGTCTGAAACTAGGAGCTTTTGTGGGGAGAGTGACCTGCAAATTCCCTGCGTGAGAGAGCCAGCAGTTTCACAGCATTGGCAAAGTGCTTCTTCAAAGTCAGAAGTCTTAACAATAGAAGACAATGTATTGGCAGTTTTTAAAAAAGAATAAATAAAAAAATAATTGATTTTTTTTTTTTAAGGAAAAAGTTGAAAAGTATGCAAATAATTGGGGAAAAAAAAAGTTCAGACTTGATTTTCATTTCCCTGATACACGAGGAATTGGATTACTTTAGCAGCTGTGGCAGTGAGCAGGCAAAAAGGAGAAAGAAGAGAGCAGTCTTCTAATCATATTCTATCTCAGAACAGCTCAGGGCAAAGAGAGAAGAAAATGGCATAGAATGATTGGGAAAATTTGAGAGAAAGATATGGTTCATGGCATTCTGAAAAAGAGAGTGGTTTCCTAAGCCAAAAAGGTGAGTGCACCACATTTTCCATAATGGGACCTGAGGATATGTCAGAGAAGCATGACAGTAGGTAGAGGAGAGAAAGCTTTAAACAGCTGGGATGGAGGGAGTGTACAATGACAAGGGAGAACATCTTGGAGAGAGAAGAAAAATGGTTTTATTTATAGCAAGTTTTTATACTTATTTATTTTTTTAAAGGAAGCCATAATACAACTTAGTGTACAGATATTCCCATAACAATTTTAATCAGGATGCAAAAAATACTAGGAAAATAAAAGTAGAATTTCTGTTTTCAAATTACTTTTTACCTGAGAAACAAAAACATAGTTTATAGTCTCTATGTATCCAGAGTAAATAGCACACATCTTATTTACATACTGATTTGTAAGATATCCTCTTTACCTTGGTCAGAGCACCCAAAATCTTTTACTTGGAGAACAGCCCATCAGTTCTGTCATTTACCTGTATTCCGTTCTGCAGAAACTTCTTTCACTGCAGTGGTTACCATGCTTTGCAATGACTATATGGGTGACTCCCTGTGGAATGGTGCTAATTATTTTGAGGTATTACAAGTAATATTTCACTGTCAGAAAGAGCTAATGTTGTTATTAGAGTGAGATCTACTCTAATTTGAAGTGTTAAACATAGAAATATTGAGTCCATCCAGCAAAAGCATTGGTATGCTTCTATTTTTCCTTATTGCCCAGTCACTTTAGTGCTGATTTGATGAATAGCAGCTGAACTGTGACTACGGAAACACAGCGAGCATAATTCTGCATGTATATAAGTGAGTGGAAAATCCTAAAAAGTGTAACAAAGTCTAATATGGCAACACTGGCCGTTTTTAAAGTTCATGCTTTGTGCATTCTCTCATATACTTGACATTCCTATTGCTCATATTTACAAACTAAATACCAGAAAGTTGGTTTTAACATAGCAAATAAAATACATTATGGTATCTGTAGTCTCTGTGCAAGAAAGTATGTAGTCTTGTTGAGCTACAAGCTTATTCACTTTAATTGCTATTATGTTGCTGGTAACTGTGCACTAGAACCACAAAACGCTGCTCGTATCACAGCTGAGAAGTTTCATTGTTCTGTTAGTTTTTCACTACTGCAGAAATTCTGAAATTGGATCACTTTCAAAGATGGAACTTTACCATAAATGCAGTCCTGCAGCTGCGTCAAAATATAACTTGCATTTGTATTCATTTCTTCCACTTCTAAGTTAACTTCAGAGAATTCAGCTTGAATTTATATTCCAAACAGAATCCCATTGTCCTGAAGTAAAGTTAAGAAATATAACTGATTTTTTTTTTGCTATATTCTTCCTGTTTTAACTTATACCTTTTGTTCTTTCTGTATGTTTTAAGTAGAGAAATAATTTTTATAAAAGCGTCCTAACTAGGTTGAGATACAAACGTCCTCTCAGAAAAGCACACTATGAAGTAGGAAGAAAAGGTAGTTCCAGTACTCTGAAAAACATTTCTCTAAATTGTAAATTTTGATATTTTTTTTTAAATTTAGTATTCCTGAATAATTATGTTGTACATTAAAGTTGAGTGATTAGTTTTAAGAATTTCTGAGCATCATAAACCAATTTTTGAGAAACAGAACAAGTAGTAGTTACAGAAACTCATCCTAGAACATGTCCTGCTAAAGTGAATGAATTTCCTTCTTTCCACAGAAAAAAAATTACTCTGATTTTTCTCAGATTACCTTAGCAATACTCTACAAAAGAATACCCCAGGTTCTATCATGTCTATAACTTTCTAAACCAGTAGATAATTTATTTATATTAAGGGGGAGTTCTGCTTTATGATTCAGAGCACCAAACATTTTGATTTTCAGTTTCTTCTTCCCTTTTCTTTTGTCTTAAATAAATTTAACAGTCATTCTTAAACAGTTCTATTCTTTTGTTGTTGTTAGTTTTTTGGTTTGTTTGCTTTTGCTGTATACAGTATGGGAAACGGTAGTGGAGACAGTGAAAGTGTGGTAAGCTGGGATAGGTGGCTGAAGAGAATATCAAATGCAGATGATGAGCTCATCTTCTCTTACCACCACCAGCCTTCCATCTTTAATTCTGAACTGGGCTTTTAGAAGTCCCTGACTTGTTCTTGATGTTCTCTCTCCACAGTTGTCAGAGAAGAGGATGTATTTTTTGGGAAATTTTCCTGACTGTTAATATTTATGAAAGTTATGAGGATCACCGTAGAATTAAAGTATTAGAGAAGATAATTTTAGTATTTTAGAAGAGAATTTTAGGAAAAGTGTTAATTTTTTGAAGTTTGGACCTGGCACAAAATTATTTTTATGATTTTATAGTATAATATATAATTCCCCCCCCCCCCCAAAAAAAAAAAAAAAGAAATAGAAATGGTATGTGGAGAAAAATGGTAATGAGTAATCTGTTGTATATATTTTGTAATTTTTTCGAGCTTTCTTGATGTTATTGTGGGAAGGGGAAGGGAAAACTAAGCACATATCTTCCTCCCTGTACAATTTATTCTCCTGTCTCCCACAGTGTTCAAGTTGCTGGTGTTAGAAGACACACAAAATCCATTTAATGATGGTTATTCAATCATTGGTTTATCCTGCTGAGTGCTAGCAATATGTTTCTTAAGATATACATGTTCTGTTAGCATTTGCAGGTTTGATTATTAATCTTCTTATCCTTTTTATCTTAATCTTTTCTATCTAAACAGATAGTCCTGTATCTGAAGCAAATATTTTCCTCTTCCAGAAATATTTTATAGCTTCTTTACTAGCAATGAAAGTCTAGGATGCAAAAAAAAAAAAAAAAAAGGGGGGGGGGGGGGATCTCTAGTAGCTGATGTCTGCTTTCTTCTGTTCTGAGTTCTAAAGTTAAGACTGTGGACCAGTGGTAGGCCAAAATTAGTGTTATTTAAAAGCAAATGTGAACTTTATCTGGTCAAAGGAATAGCTCAGTTGAGTTAACCTGCAAATTGGCACTGTTTAAAAAAAAATGTTGTATATTTGTATTTGTGCTGATTGGGTCGTCTCTACCAAACCAGTTGCTAATTTTTCTTTTTGTTGTCACATGCTTGGGCATTTATAACAAACAGCACAATCTCCAGAAAAACTTTTTTAGTTACTGAGGAAAAGGGAGTTACAAGGACAGTGATACAGTAGAAATACAGCAATGCAGCAATATGGTTTGTCTCAGTCACTTTTTTTTTTTTTTTTAAACGATGGTGCTTAGGTGGCAAATGTCACAGCAGCTTCCTTAATGTAAATAAGGCTCTTTTGCATTCTTTGTACTGCCCAGCATTTTTTTATGCTCATAAGAAGAACTATGACCTTGTGTTTGCAAACTTTCTCCATATTCATTACATCCTTAGAAATGTTCCAAGTTCTCTTGCATCTTGTGCCATTGAATTTTACACATTTTATAGTAGAGTTCAACTTTATGCCTTCCCTTTGGCGTTACTTTATCTCCTTCAGAAGTTTTTCTTGCCTCTGGAATGGGCATGGGCTCACAGGGACTTCTGGCAGGCTTGTATTTGCGGAGCTCCCATCTACAGAGTTCTCTGGCTAGCATCCATTTTTCATTGTGTTTAGATCGTTGTACCAGGAAATGTGAGCCCTATTTGTAGGGAAGATTTTATGGTCATTCAGTTTACGGAATTTTGTTCCTAATGTTTCATCTGGTATTTTTAAAATCCTGAACATCAGTGCAACAGAAGATTCTCTGCAATAACCCTTTCACTATCTTTTTCTACCAAAGGTGTTTGAAAGATCACCAAATACTGAATTGTAACTATACCAATTGATATTTATGCACTCAAAAAGAAAAGCACTCTCTTGAGACTTCTGCAGCTCTGAAGGAAGAATTCTAAGAATTTAATCCAGGAAGCTATATGGGGACCTGGGGCAAGCTGGAATTTTGGTCCTTGTCCTTTCTTTTCCTTAGGTTTTTATACATAAGTAGTGGTGTCAGTGGTTACTAATTGAAGGTGTCAATAGTTATTAATCTGTTACCAGTGTCTGTTAAGCAGTTCTGAGTCAAAAATGCTGTTAAAGATTCCTTAACCAATTAAAGAAACTTTTATCTCAATAAAACAGTATCATGGAATTAGGTTTTACTGATTTCAGTATAGAATGATTAAATTAGTGCTTTCAAATCGGCATTTCAGTAATACCAATTTATCGGTAGTTTTCTAAAAAACCAAAACACTATTAAATTACTACTGTTTCAGCTATTTCTCTTCAAGTCTTTGACTTAAAATATGTTTGTGATGAGAAAATAGCAGACTAATTCATTATATGTGCTTATTAACAATTTTTTTTTCTTTCAGCCGTTGTAAATCATTGCTACAAAAAGGTTACCAGTCAGTCTTTGGAGACCCAACTGGAAAGTGCTCCTAAATTACGGGCAAAAGCTACTTAATTTATTTCTTGATGTACCAGAGAATATTAAAGCAATATCTTAAGTCTACAATCAATTAACCATTCCAGCAATGATTTTGGTTTGCTCTATAAATGCATAAAAAGCTTGAAGATGACTTAATTAGGTTAGAAACTGGATGATTTCAGGAAAACATTTGGGCATTTGAAATGAAACGTTGTCATTTGGAACTGAATTTTAAGTGGATGAAAGAATGAGGCCCTGAGTAGTCCTTTAAACTTTCTAGAACATGATCCTAAAATACTGTTCTGTACTTACATGACACATGCTTAGTTTTTTTCAGTAGCAGAAAGTAGTGGAAGGTGCACTCGGAGGTGCAGCATGATAATTTGGGACAAGCATACACAGAAGTCTTTTAATCCACTTCGGTGAAGGGTATGTTAGTATGGTTTAGCTGCATCCATCAGGCTTCCCATCATTACTCACCTCCTGTCTTTCATGTATGACACTCTTGAATGTCACCCACAGCGTCACATATATCTTTTGTTATATCCTGTGACTCAGTCCCTTATGTCTCACGCCTGTTTTTCTCCAGTCCTCCATGTTTTGCTTCCTGTTGTCCATCGCTTTAAATTTCCCTTTCTAAAATTCCAGGCATCTCTATTTCCCCATACATGCCCCTTGTTTCAGACTCTTTGCTTCCCTCTGACCCCTTTGTCACCCAAAGTACCACTGCTGGAAAGATGTTAACTATAATTTGTCTGCTTCTGTGCTGAGATCACTGGAATTGCTGTTGTGAGCTGGGGATGAGTTGGATGGACTTTCTTTGATTCCTGCCTCAGTAATTACAGAGCTGGTGTAATGTTTTTGTGACCAGAGCAATGGGTTTCTGCATCTCTTCTCTTTTCGGCCCTTCCTCGGGAAGGGCTGTTGAGTTTGGAAGCAACACCTGGCTAGAGATTTCTTGGAGGCTTCTTGAACAAGTTGCAGGGAGTATTTTTGACTCAATTTTTCCATCTGTTCAATAGGGATAAAATTATTCTGCCTCACCCGAGTAGTTCTGCAGTGTTTAGATATTCAATGAATAAAAGCTACAGTGATTTTTAGATAGTAGAGACAATTTGGGGTTACTGATGTTGTCTCCCTGTGCAGTAAGGAAACTATTCCTACGGTAAAATGTGGCTTAAAAAACCTAGAACCTTTCTCTTGCTCAGAAACTGAGGATCATCATCACCATAGCATCTGTTTAGTGTATTCTATAATTAGCATCCACAGATATATGCAGAAAATGATGGGAATAGTTCTAACTACTTTTAAGACATCTCAAGGTGCTTGATTTTGATTGTATTTCAAATTTTTGACTACAAAGATAATTATTCCCTGTTTCTCCTGTCCTTAGATTATATGATCTGTATTTCATTAAAATAAGGATAACTGCCCTATGCCTTGTAGGACTAATTCAGAATAAATTTATACAAGCAGTTTTATTTTTAGGATTTACTTTGCTTGATTTCCTAATTGAATTTATGTTAAGTGTTTTGAAATATGTTGGCTTGTGAATAGTATTCCCTTTTGAGATAATAAAACTTTAAAAGTGTACTAAATCATGAACTTTAATATGCCTTTCATAGTCTATTATACAGTTGTCAATAAATTGAATATGGCACAGGGTTCCAAATATTGCATTTTCATGCTTTACTGTCTAAAAGAAATCAATATCTATGTACATAAAAGAACAGTAAGAAATTTTATCTAAGAAATTAATGTGTTTTTGCAGTACTTAAAAAAAATGCAATTATAGTGTACTGGATTCCTTAATTAGTTAAATATGGGTTACAGTTTAACAGGTAATACTGAACTGCATGATTCACTGAATCACATGTGCAAAGATAACTGCTTTGTTAAATTATGATTTCTATATTAAACAATTTGGTTAAAGATGCTTTTAAACTTTTTTTTGTAGTCTAGCTGAAATAAATTAATTTTGGGAGTGTAGACAATTTCAGACAATTTACTGGTCATGAGAATAGGCAGAGATGTTATATCTGATCAAAGTGTTTATGATATTAATATAATTTTATTCTACTATTAGTTTGTTTTTCTATAGTAATTTAGAGAAATCATGCAAAGTACTTGCATTTCATGTTTTCCATATTTTTTTTTCAGAGGTATACTCAGTTATTATACGACAGTCTTGTAGGTGTCTAATTATCTTCATCCTGGCTTTATTTTCAAAATTAAAATCTGTATACTTCTTGCAGACTTATTACAGGATCTTTATCATTACATGATCTGAATTCCTGTTGCCAAAACCAGTTGTATTTTTGTTTGTGTGCATATGTAATTCGCACAATACTGTCAATGTCTAACATTCTTACATGTGCCAATTTTTGAATTATAGTCTTCATTTTTGGTTATAATCATGAAACATGATGAAACGATGCACAGTAATAACAACAAAAAAAAGTTGTTATCCAATAGTCTGATTTTATGAATACTTCTTTGAGTGAAATACTATAATTTGACAGACGTATGATATCCGTTAGAGAACGTTGTATGGTATCTGTTAGAAAACGTTGTATTTTGTTACAAGAAGACAGAATCCTCCTATTATTTGAGAAACAAAGTGCCTCTAGAGATGAGGACCTTAAGACCTGTTAAGAGGACATTCTTAAAGACTAAACGAAAGGAAGACTACATTCACCAGACATCAGTGGATCTCCTCTAAAATACCATGAGTCCCTAGTAAAATTTTGTGTATATTTTTTCCTAAGGACTCAGCAAATCTAGAAGAGAAAGGCCAGGTGAATGATTCAATCATCAGGAAAGGTTTCAATTCAGAGGTCGCATCAGACATCAAAATCCAAATTTCAGTAGTTCTAATATTACCACCCACTCTTTGTAGCATGGTCAATTTCTTGAATTACTCCTTTTTCTTGGAGAAACAAGGCAATGTTATATAATCAATAGTATGCCAACTTAATTTATGATGCAAAATACTGAGATTATTAACATGCATACAACACACAAACATGCCTATATGCATGAGAATGAATAAGGCACAGATCCTACTGAGGAAGCTAAGGAAAACTTTACAGAATCAGAGACTCTCGACCTTAAGATTTGATGCTTGGCTTATAGTTTCTGACCTGTGCTGTTTCAGCATTTTTTAAAACCGAGATAATTTCTGTAGAGGTTATTCCCTGGTAATGAATGAAATCTCAGATTTCAGTAAGTACATTTCACTTCTGTATGAATTTTTCCTAGAGAATGTGACTATTTAGCATATAATTGGTAATATGCTCATGAAATAATTGAGTGCAAAAAACCCTACAGAATCACAAAAGCTACAGCTGTGTTAAATTATACTTAATGTCCTATAGAAGCAGAAAGAATGAATTGAGTATATTTTATAAACAATAAGCTTTCTGGTTTATTTTTCAATATAATTTTTTTAGAAAGTAAATTAAGTTTCATACTTAGAATAAAATTATGTTATGCAATTCTGATGGTACAAAGCCAATTTACAAAGTTGAAAAACTGTGTTGAATACAGAGACATCAATTTTATGGTGGTATTGAATTATTTTTCCCTTTGCTCACTGGCCAGTAGAATACACTGGAAACCATGGTAACAAAAAGCACTACCGTGGTTGCCCCGGAGTCAGCTTAAAATGAGCAGACTATGTTTTTCTTGATTAATATAACAACAGGACAGAAAGAGAGGAGGAGGGGGAAGAAGGGAGAGAATTAGATTAATGACCTGCAGTAACAGAAGCAGCAAATGTACAATCAGAGATGTACCTGTGGATAAGTGATCCTGGAACTTCTAGTACTGTTGCAAAATGAATGTGAAGGTATTATATTGTGAAGCTTTAAAGAGTAAAGGAGCTACATAAGTTCAATGGTTTGGCTTAAAATTTTTTTCTTCCATGTCTATGTTTTGCAGGTTTATATTAGAATAAAGGATGATGAATGGAATGTGTATCGAAGGTATGCAGAATTCAGAAGCTTACATCATAAGTTACAGAATAAATACCAGCAAGTAAGGACTTTTAATTTTCCACCAAAAAAAGCCATTGGAAACAAGGTAATTAAAATAACAGTATTGGAAAGAAACCTTTCTTATAAACACACACACACGTGTGCATGCACACAAAATGGGGTGGTTATGATAAATAATTTTTGCACCTGCTATATGGGCAAAATCTGCAATATACTTCTAGAAACCAGTATAGAGTGAGAAGTAATCAAAGTAATTCATTTTTACATGCAGGAATGATCTGAAAATTAAATTTAACTATCATAAATAAAATATTTGAGATTTAAATCATGCTTGTGACTATAAAAGCTTTTTTATAATTAACCACTGAGTGCTTAAATCAGCATTCCTTATGTTAACCAATTTTTTTTCCTTTTGTATCGGATTTTCTCATTTTACATATTTTTTTGCCTTCATTTCACTGTTCTTGTATCAAATATCTAAGAAGTACCAATCATAATGAACAGTTCAGTCATTGAAGGAAAGCTGAGATAACAGAATACCCAAAGATCTTTATGACATATTTGGCTTAAAACCATGTTAATGCTTGTATTGTTAAAATGCCAGAATCATTCCAATTATATCTGTGGCAACTTTGTCTATGGAAGAAAAACCACCGTCATTAATTCATACAACATTATTTCACATGAAAAAAAATTTCCAAAACAAGTAGAAAAAATGATGTTTGCAAATTTCTTAGTGGCATTCAGACTTGAGTGAGTATGGATTGTGAATGTTTATAGATAGTAACTCTGCTCTGAGTTAAAATGAGTTCCCAAGTGTTCCATAAAAATGAGTAGGTGAGCTTGGCATGCGTGACATGAAATGAGTGGTAATGCACATAAACTGATACACATAAACTAATAAGTGATGTATGTTTATATGGAATTCACCAGTGAAGTTGTGGATATGTTTGCTTGGCATATAGTCCAGAGTCAATGTAGTGCATAGTCTTCTACCCTAATAAGTGAAAGTACTTAGAACTTTTCTGCTTTTTCATGTGTTAGAAGATCAAGCACTTTTCATATCTAGTGGAGTTTTGTAATTAGAAACAATGTATTTTCCTCTTTGTTACATAAATTATTCTCTTTTTTTAAGTGGTATCAGCCTCCTAAATAAATTAGGAAAGCCTTCCTTTAAGCTTATTTTATAGTCTTTCATCCTAATTACTTTAAATACAAATTGAATTATAACTTCAGTTACATAATTGATATGTAGAAAACAGTTGAGCAACTCAAAAAAACTTGCATTGCTTTTTCTTCCAGTGCTTTAGCTTTGAGTCAAAGTTCCCCCTTAATCTTGCATAATCCCACAATCGCTTTCCATCATACCAGGTCTCAGAAAAAGTATCTGCTCTTTGGGTGCCATGTATTGTACTCCTGGAAGAGTACTATGCTGAGACATTAGCCAACTGTAGGATTTTCATTGAGGTTGCCCAGGGAAGTGGTTGGAGGTATTCAAAAGACGTATAGATGTGGTGCTTAGGGACATGCTTTACCGGTAGACTTGGCAGTGCTAGGTTAAGGGTTGGGCTTGATGATCTTGGAGGTCTTTTTAAACCTAAGTGGTTCTATGATTCTGACTTTCAGTACAGGATGAGAGGTTTATGCAGGATCTTACACATTAAGATATTTGGTAATAAACATGGGAAGAAATATTGTCACTACTAACTACTTTTGTTTCAATATTACTTCTTATTTTTAATTTTTATGGGCATTGTTGCCTGTTTGATGTGTTGCTAAATTTCAGAAGGGTTTTTTTTTCTGTCTAATCTTAGTTATATTTTTTAAATAGAATAGCGGCTGTCTTCACATTTCTAGATTAATCAATACAATCTTAACTTAGTACCTAAACAGCAATTTTGTAGCTATATTCTGCTAACAAAAGCATCTCTGAGTTTAGGTCAGTCTATGGCTTTCATATTTTCTACAAATCCTCAATATCATTAGGTGCCCAAATAGCATATTGATAAAACAGTCCTCCATTTGTAAATTCATAATCGTGGCTATTTCCCAAGTTTTGGAAAATGGTGTTGTGTGCTTTTATATCCACCAGGTCTGTACCTGATTGATGTTACTCTTTGCATTTCTGCAGTACACTTTACTTGCGAGGCTAGTGAAGGTGATGTGCTTAACCGAAATTGTAGTGGCATTGAAAGAGCTTGTATTGAAATCAACACCTTCCTTGATACCCACACTAAGTTTGGTGTTCAGGTATGTGCCTCAGGTTTAGGGAACCTCCGGGACCATAAGAGGACCATGTTCTACAGAATGACCTAGAACCATTATTGCATAGTAACAAAACAGTATCCGCTGTTTTACTATGCAAAAAAATTGCAGCACAGAGGAGGAAACTTAGCAGAGGACAGTAAAGTAGAAAAGACTATGGAGAACTATTTATTTTCATTCTTATTTTATTGCTTTCTGCAATAGGAATCAGGGTGATCATGTTCAAATACAAAATTGAAGTTTGACAGAGAAAATGCAAAAATCAGTATTTCAGCTAATTTAAAAAGTGAGAAAATTAAATATTTTTTACTGCTGATGTTGTCATCAAGTAGCAGTGAAATCTGAAAATATTTAACAATTAACAAATTGTTAAAATATTTAACAATGTTTAACAATTATAAGACAACAGATGAAGAATCTAGTATTCTTATTAATCGTTTATTCTGTTTTTAATGTATTGGTGCCTTCTGCTTGTTATCGTTGAGGTAGGACAAGTGATCTTAGAGTTCATTTTCATGATCTTTCAGCAAATTATATAGGATTAGAAACTGGCTTTAACACTTGAGGAAACATGTTTAATGTACAGAAAACTGTCATAATAAAGTCACCAATTAGGAGAAAGTGAACGGAGAAGAGGAAAGAATACTGCTGTGGACAAGTAACCTTTTTTCAATTACAAGCAAATGTGTTTATTTGGCTTTCAGGTTGTTAACCTTATTTTCAGTGTCTCAGTTTAATTTGCATGTAGCAAATTAGAACTAATATAAACAATGAAAAGAATAATGTGATTTATAAGTGTTGCTTTGAATCAAATCTGAACAATTACTAAAGTGGGTAAACTGATAGGAAATTGTAACAGTAATGGTTGTAAAACTTGATGTATTTTCTTATTTACTCTAGTCCTCATACTGTGTATTTTCTACTAATGATCTTTCAGTGCTGCTGCCAAGTAGTTGGCAAAATCTTTGTAAGTAGTCCTTGCAAGAATAAATATTCTTCCTTCAGTTTATTGATATTTTGAGCAAAACTGAGAAACACTTGTTCTTGTATGTGTAAGAGAAATGTCACAGTGGAGTTACTCATACACGTTTGTACTTTGCTTTTTTTAAAACTGCAAATCTTTTTATTCAAAACTTACAAACTGTATTTTTATCATTTGAACCATTTGTTGTGTAATTTTAAAACATGCTGTCCATGTATCAGCCTGGTTGGTGGTTTCTTAAGTATTTTATGTGCAGCTGTATATACCAAGACTTTTAATTCCTAACCATGGTTTTCTTGCAAGAAATAGATCTCTGCATTTCAGCTTGCCTTCAGGTACTTTGGATCTTTTGAATTCATATTTCCATTATTGCAGTTTAAGTTTTTGTTGTGACTGCTGCCTTCCTGCCAGATTCGTAAAGGCCGAGGGACTGGCTTGGTTCCACAAGCATTTGTAGGTCTAGAGAATACTGAGTTTGTTAGTTCATGAAGACAAGCTTCATGCAATCATAATGCTTGATTGCAAAGGGATCCCTGTATGCTTTTGTATAAAAATATAGCTTTTTTTTTTTTTTCTCTCATTTAAGATGAGCCCAATTTCCTTGCAGTTAGTTTCTGACCTCTGTTGGTGCTGTGTTGGTGCCTTGCTTCTTGAACTGTTGCAAACTAATGGTTAAGTAATAATACGTGAGTACTTCCTGAGCCAATTATTCCATTTTTTTCAAAATGTTGCAATGTCCTTAAAATCTCAGCTGCTACTTCGTTAAGTGGTAGAATCTGCCCAATGCAGAATGGGATTTAGTAACTGGATAAACATCTAATTATCCTCTTGCAAGGGTATTATTGTCCTAGTAGAGGACATATCAAAATAGAAACGATTCTTTGCTCCAGTGAAAGATGTGAATTCAGTGATTGTCTAAGTGTGTAGAAATTGAATCAGGTAGCTTTCTGCTGAGTGCTGACTTGACTGCATGATATCCTTTGCTTTCCTTTAAAATATTGGATATCCAATATGAAAAGAATACACTGCACTTTCCTGAGATTAGAAGAGTGACTTTGCCATGACTCCTCAACTGCATAGGAACAGCAATACAGAAATCTAAAATAAGTTTTCTGTCTAGGAGAAAATGTTGGGAGCAACATCATTCATCATTTTAGCCTGTGCAGCTGAAGTCTGTGAGCTCTCAATAGCTTGTTTCATGCCCAAACGTCAGTTCAATAAAGTAAATTTGTGTCCCTCTCACCCCAGTGACTAAGCTAAATGGTAGGCTGTTTTGTGTATGTAATTATTTTTAAAGTTTGTCAGTATTATGTGCATGTATCTTAAAAATATCTATTCATATATTCACACAAATATATAAATATATACATGTATGACAACGTTAATGGCAGCATTTGGGATATAGGTGAAAGTAGTTTCTGGAATATATATGTTAATTCTGCAAATTCTATTCACCAGGGAATTTATCTTTCTCCTGTTTGTCAGTGGATGCCCTGTCTCTGTCTTTAACAGTGCAGACGGCTTCTTTTTTTTTCCCTGCTAGCACAGCTACTTTTTTTTTTCTGAACAATGTCTGGTCTGTTTGCATGTTGCTGAAGATGCTGAAAAGATATAGACAGTCTCCAGAATAACTGTGTTTAGGGAAAAAAAAACCTTAGGGAAGGATGTAATTTCACGTTAGGCTTGGGTGGCTTTGCACCCTGATTCAGCAGGGCACTTCAGGGCATCCTAAAATTTAAGTATATTTGGCTTTCATTGAAATCAAAAGTACAGATCCATGTGCTTTTCTGCTTCAGTGTTCAGTAGGTCAGAGAAACTATTCTTCGTTACAGTAGTTTGTCAAAGTCAAACTGTTACAGTGACTTGTGACTTAGAAAGAAGAGAAAAAAGCAGAACTTCTAGCTAATGCCTTTGGGCCAGTGGGCTAAATAATATTTCTTAGTGCTAAGCTGTGATACCCCATGCCTTCACAGAGAATTAGTAGAAAATTATGACTATTGCTTCAGAAATAGAATATATTTATTTAAGGCAGAAAACTTGGGAAATATAAATCCTTAAGTTATATCTTAGTAATTTGAAGTTGAGGATTACTTTCACTAATGCTTACTTAATTTGATTTTTGTATGTGGTAATATATATGCTTAAATTCTCTATCATTCTTGATTTTCGAAGTGATTAGATTTTGGTTTTCAGCCTTCTTAGTGGGACTAGTTATTACAGTTATTTTCATCTACTATCTTGCTTGTGGGTTTTAGAAAAAACATAGATAATATAAATTTGGCAGTCATGCATTTTCTGTTGCTTGATTAGAAAGGAAAGAAAGAGATCCATTTCTGTTGTGTTAAAATCAGGAAAAACTCAGATTAATTTCACATATTTAGCCATAAAAGTTAATTCCGTAACAGTGATTCTGTAGTATTCTATAGTGATAAAGGAAATATTATCCTTTAAGTTCACCATGTTACTTTATAACTGGAAAGTTCAGTTGACAAAGATGTATAGCCATGCAGATTAAGTTAATACAGTCCAATTTACAAATAGGTAACTTAAAGTACCATACAGATAGAAATAAAAAGAACTTCACATTTGCCATAATTAAGATTTCTAGACACAGCACATCTCTTTTGTCACTGTTGCATGTGCATCAATGAGGACTACAGGGTATTTTAGATTTTAAGTCTTGGGTGAAGTGAAATCCAATTCCATAACTTATATTTCTGTCATGCTTTTCTCTTGAGGTTAGAGTCACCTTTAAAAGAATCATCACAAGGAGCACAGTATACGATAGGCAGTCTGAATTGTATAATGTGGCATATAAAGCCTGTTTGTGGCTACTTATATCTGTTAAAGTAAGTTACAATACAGCCCCAACAAAGCTGTGTAGCTTTTGTTGTTAGTTCACAATTTCTGGCTGCTTGAGTAACAAAATACATTTCCAATGAATTAATAAGGCAAAACTGTAAAAAGAAACAACTGCGGTATGACTAAATGTGATGCAAATGTCAGTAAGACTGTGTATTATAACAACATTTAATTATGAACCAGATCAAAATAGTCAAATAGATTTGCTATTGTAATGTAGTACAAGAAGAGATGATACAGTGATGCCAACAAATACTACAGTTGGTAGAGATTCAAAATAAACCTTAACCGAGGAGGAGCAATTCCCTTTCCTAGTGCACAGGAGGAGATAAATGGCCATACTGATTCAGGTCTGTGGTCCAGCCAGCCATTTTCACTGTTGGTGTCCAAAGTGGGTTCCTGGATTCACGCAGATCCTCTGGGTTTTTAGCTGGAAAAGACTCACTTGATGTTTTATGTATACAGTACTTAAAGAGTTCAGTTTTTCTTCATTTCCATTTTTTTTTTTCATATCACTATCTATGAGAAGAGAGATAAATCAGTAGGAAATGGTTAGCTTTTATATTACAAATACTTTATAGCAAATACTTCATCTTGAAGTTCTGTGCTATGAAATGTCTGGGTTACCTAAAACTCAGCATGAAGGCTAAAGCTAGCACAGTGCATGGCAGTATATTTTATTTTTGGTGGTTTAATTTAAAAGATAAACAGTATGACAACTCATACTTATGCATCTCTTTCAAAATGTCTCACTGAATTCATATGTGCATGTAGGTGTTCATTTGGTGCTTATGTGTAACATTTCATGGGAATCGTGAATTGAGTCTTCTCCTTTTCAAATTACAAAAAAAGAAAAGATATTAATTGCTGTTGAACTTTAGTTAGAAGGAGCACAAAATATTTGGGGTCTATAAAATAAAGTCTTGCCTCTCAAGGGTTTTCTTTCCCCTGTCTTGTAATACTGCAGTTAAGAGAACCAATTTGTTGGAAGAAATTACTGAAGATGAAGCCTGTAGAAACAGTTCAGATGGTGTTGCTTTACATGATGACATTGGGGGGGCTGGGGGGGGAGTAATGTAATTTACATGCTGCTTGGACAACTGCTAGATAAAAATATTGTGGTTTTATAACTCCCCATGCGTCATTTAGGTATTCTAGTAGCCTTCTGGTATAAAATGAAAATATAAAAATAACTTTCTAAATTTGTTTCTTATTGTGTTGGTGATGCAAAATTAGCTAGTTACTGGGATTAATAAATTTCTGTTTGGGGAGATGTTATGAGAGACACCCGATGACAAATATAAAACTAAACCCTCCTTTCTCTGAATCTGATTTTTTTACCTTAATTTTTCTTTTTGTACCTATCAATATGCTTGATTTTGTCTTTTTTTTTTTTTCCTCTGAAATTTATTTTATAAATACCTATATTTTAATTTCACTAACTTTTAGGGGGACTGCTGATAATAAACATACTAAGTGTTACTTCTTATTTGAAGTGGAGAAAACTAAATATCAGATACTTCAGATCATGTAAAATGCTAGAGACATTTTTTGCTTGAAAAATTTGGTTTTACTCACTCTAACATGTAAAATATCTTTACATGCAAGCACTGGAAATCAATATTTCACATTTATTTTTAGAAACTCGAATTGTCCTATCTAGATAAAATTTCTATTAAAGGAGCATTCAGTCTTTTGAGTGGGAATAAAGTTGAAGGACCATCTTGCATCCCTGTACTGTTTGACATTTGGGATGGTCAACTGCTGAATTAATGATTTTTTCTGGTTTCTGGAAAATCATATATTACTTGCTAGAGTTAAAAACATTTCAAATATAGAAGTATTTGGATAATGTTGGTCCCCAGGTGTAGATGGTAGTCAGAAGCTAGCAGTCTTCTTCAGAAGACTTTCAGATCTCCTTTAAGATGTCTTGATGTTGTTGGTTATCAACAAACTGAGCAAGATTGCTGCGCTCTTAGCTAAATGAGTTGGGAGAGATCAGACAAGGCAGCGGGGTGTTGACCACCTACCTCCCTGTAATGCTGCTCCATCACTTCTGGGGCAGTCTGCAGCCATCCCTCAGTACCCCCCTGTCCTGCCTTGCTAGATCCATGCAGCAAGAAACGGGAGGCCTAAGTTCTCCTGAAGGGTTTTTGCTGGGAAGGGAAATAATCTATTGAAATGTAGGGAAATGATTGTTACTGAGCTCTGGGAAAAATCCAGAAACCAATTGCTTTCGTTTGCTGAGAGGGTAGAAGAGAAATTGTAGTTTTGGTTAACATCTTTGTGGGTTTGGATCATTGATTGCTGTGGTTTTATTTTTTACTTTTTTGAGGGAAGGCATCACTGTAAGCTTGTTTTTACAATATTGTACACTAAGCACTGTTTGTGCCATGTTTCTAAATGATTTTTTGTTTTGTTTTGTTTATTTTTTTCTTAATGTCTTATTTATTGGCCTTCAGGGCATTTTCAAACCTGATAAAAGGAGGAAATGAAGAAAGAAAACTGCAGTGGGGGGAAAGCACTGAACTGAGATTTGTTTTAACTAATGTTGTTGATAGTTATTACTGCAATATAGGCTAGTGAAGAAATGGATCTCAATTTCATGAACTGTTTTGGTAGTTTCCAGAAACTCCTGAATAAAAATAAAGAATAGTTTGATATGTACTTGCTCTAAGGAGAAAACAAATACAATTTCCCTGTTCAGTAGGTGAGCAGAAGATAAGCCCTAGGGGTAATGCTGTAAGCTGCAGTTTTCTATTGATGCTTTTTGATGAACAGTTGATTCCTTGACAAGTTGACACATGGTGGGCATTTATGCCTTTAAATAATAAAATATTTAGATGAGCCTGGATTTTGTTAGAACAACATTATCAATGGGGTGCTTATAGCAGTGAAATTAAGCACAGCGATAAAAAGAGATCAGTTTTGGTTTTGTTCTCAAGCTTTCTTTTTTCACATTGAACTCTTTTTCTCAAATTTAGTTTTGAGAAAGTTTGGCTGGATGATACTGCTTGATTGAAAATGCTGGGTATTTTAAGGTCAAGGTTCTGGGGTTGCACTGGGAAGGAATTTATGAAAACAGGATTGTTTGTTGTTTTGTCAGGACCTGGGGAGTTCCTCTCTCCAACCAGACTTTTACGCATCTGTTAAGATGCTTGCTCTCTGGACCTGCACGTAGGAGGTCTAATAGAGCACCATTGTATTCAAAGAAAACACAGGCAGAACCTTAGTATGACTAGTTGGGTTGAACGCAGTGATGTATAAAGTACCTTCTTGCTCAAAATAAAAGGTAAGACTTTTTTCAAAAATTACCATTTGGGGAAGAAAAAAGAAGAAAAAAAAACAACAACACACAATATACTTGCAAGGCATAGCTTGAGTTTACAGCTCTTTTGGTGGCCTGAGAAGCACCTGACACAGCACCAAGCAACTGTTTCCTTACTGAGCAGCCCTGCAGAGTACTGCAGGAGACATCCCACATCTCAAACAATTAGAAATGCTAATGAGCGTTGCACGTCTCCAAGTAAACGTGGGCCCATCTGAGGGCATTGCCGAGGCTGTGGTCAGAACTCAGGGGGATCTGTAGCAGCAATGCCTTTTTCAAATGACTTAACTTCAAGGATTGCTTTCTTTCTCGTATCAGTAAAATAAAGCCACAGCTAGAGGTGGAAATGTATCAGCTACTCTGGAGAAACAGAGTAATAATTACAGTTATGGAGTAAATCTCTGTTTAAAGAAAGATTTATTTTCAGAAGTGACAGTTCCTTGATTTCTGCTTTGTATCTTATCCCCTTGAATTCCTGTTGGCTCCACTGAACAGTAAATGTACAAAAAGATCTCACAGTGGGATGGTTATTTCTGGCACTTTCATGTATTGTATTCCCATGTTTTATTGTATAATGCTAGCCTTAGTCTGCCATACAGAAATTGGCATTACAAAGAGGATGGAAATTTTAATTTCATGTAACTTCAATAATTTTTCTTTTTGTGCCAGTATGGCAATGCGTAGTACATTCAGGATTGGAAGCTGTACCTCCGCAGAATTGTTTCTTCATGCAGTAGTTACTGAAGGACATACATGGACAAGTGTATTCAAGTTGGGTTTCATTGTGGCCTTTGCAAAGATATCAGTTAGTGTAATAACTAATAATTGTAATCAATTGTAATTGTAACTAATAATTGTAACTATTTTTTAGTCATGATAATGATTCAGCAATTCAACATTTGTTTAGCTCCCATTTCAGCCTCTTATTTCTAGCTTCACTTAGAGGTGTGCAATTTGGTGTCTTCTAAACAAAAAATGATACCATAACTTGGTTAAGGCTGGTTGACCAAGGTGGTGAAAAATGAGACTACACCAGAATAACTTGAGTTTATTTCTCCATTTATGGGCTCATCTTCGAATAGCACTATTGTTAGCTGTATTTAGGAAGGGATGCATGGTGTGCTGTCACAGAGGCTGATACAGCTCTCATTGAAGGTCCAGAGCTGTATTTCCTCTTATTTTAATGGAGTTGGATTGGGCTCTGCTTTTTCCCCAATGCTAACAATAGGTTAGTTAAATGATAACTGATGTTCAGAACATTGGAAGCAATGCATTTAATATTGATTGCAGCAGCACTAAACCCACAATATAACATGTTTTATCTGTCCCTAAATCATGGCAGGTAACCATGGCAATCATACCATTTTCAACAGCCCGTGGAAAATGTTTGAAACATCTTAAGTGAACTGTCCCATTAATAATGAAGAATATCAGTGTTTTGCCATCTGCTACATACTAATAGTGTATTGAAAGACCAGCAGTTGTATGAAACAATTTAAACTGCAAGCCGGAATGAACTTGGCTTGTAATAAAAACAAAACAACCCCCCCCGCCCCCCCCCGCAAAACAGAATAATATCAAATATGATATGTCAGGCTCTGCTTTTTAGTTTTATAGCTTAACATCATCTTCTAATATCTGATGAGTCTGTAAGATTTCCATTATGTATTCTCTTTCTTAGGAATTTGTAATTTTATATTAGTAGTTTGCTAATGTATAGTTCTTGTCAGGTTAGAAGCTTGGAAAATTCTCAGTCAAAAATAATTTCATTAAATATTTTGGTAGCTGTTAATTTCAGATTGAACAATAAGAGCAGTGTATTTTCACAATGTGTTTTGATGTTTTTGCCATCTGAAGCCTTTTTGCTTGGTAACTGAAATTTTGTGGACTGTTAATCAAAATATGTGCTCTTGAATGATGGCTAGGAAATCACTTTAAGAGTGGTTTGTGGAGAACCTATAGGTAGTTCTATTTTTCAGAAAATATGCCAACAAATCAAAGGTGTGTGCTGGTATGTTAGGTCTCATTTAACAATTTGTTAATTTAACTTAATTAGTTTACAGTGTAAGCTTACTCTACATAAATGGGTGGTACATGTGGCCAAGATGCCCTGTAGATGTGTATCAGAATCTGTCCATATTCTTTATATAGTTGAGTCCCTGTATTACATATCATCCTGTCTTTTAACACAGTCAGAAAGATTCATAATCAAATAGGAAGGGCAATGGATTATGGTTACAGGCAATGCATCCCTGCAAGTGCTGGTTTCTTTCCTACATGCTGAATGCCTTCATGGATTGTTACTCAAGTGGCACTGAATATGTGAGGTTTTCTCTTCAGCCAGATCAGAGCTGCTTCTCAGGTAAGAGTATAAGACAGTTCCAGCATCTTGACTAAGAGCAGCGGTAGCTGTCTGTAAATAATTTCTTACACAGAGGTTATATGGGTGCAAAGTGTTTATTTCTGAACTTGAAATCTTAAAAGCAGAGCTCCTGTCTGCTTTGAGCACGCTTTCGCCCCTTCTAGTGCTGTGGGCTCAAGGATTGGGGCTTATCATGAATAGAGTAGGAGGTATTTTACAAGGAATAGTTACATTTCTTTCCAAAGAAATTAACAAATTAATTTTGGAGGGCACATTCAGTCTATCACCAAATTGAGGTACAAGAACTGAAAGGACCAGCTAGCCTTGCCTCATGGCTTTACAGTTGGTGCGACTGGAGCCTGTTGTTCAGTTATCGTCACGGGGAGACTTGCTTGAAGCCTAGGTCAGAAAAGTACTTGATAATGAGTGCTTCCAGAGTGGTTATGGAAGGATCTAGTATGTTCTGTATTGAAATGGAGAAAAGCTTATTATAGAATCATCTCTTTTTTTCTGTAATAATTTCAAATGATGTATAATTTGTGTTCTATAAACAGATACAGTTCTTGAAAGTATAGGAACCAAATTTGTATAAAGCTGTTTTTAGTGCCATTTTTGGTATGTGCTTCTGGGGAAAAAAATCAGTGCAATTATTCAAAAATTTATTTTTATAGCATTTTTTTTGGTTTTCTGTTAGTGTTGTCTCTTAAAAATAAGCAATACATGTGGTAAAGACAGGTAAAATTCATAAAGCATTCCTGCAATTAAAAAGACTTCTTAGGGTACTGATGAGGCAAAGAAAAGATGTTCCTTTCATAACCTAACTGGTTCAATGACTAGGTTGGCAATTGAATGAATACATTATTTTTCCCTGTTGTAAGGATGACACCTGCTATTTATTCACCCTACCCTTTCCATTTCTTCTGTATGTTTCTCTTACCTGAATTTCAGAAAATACTTTTGATTCTTGTAATAGTACCATCCATATTTCTGTGGGCAGGTCTCTCCTTTTTAGCCATGTTAGTAAGATCTCTCTTCAGTGAGAAAATGTGTACCTTCATTTAGTACCGGTACTTTGTCTTCCAATACATGCATTTATTTTCCAAAAAATTAAACTATTTAAACTTCAATGCTGTGAAAATGTGTAGGAATGTCCTTTAAGAGTTGCAGATAACTGGGTCCAATGAAAAGAGGGTAGCAGTTACTTTTTTATAATTTGAGGCTGAAAAAGCTGGCCAGGCTTCAAACCAATTGTGTTTTTCTGCTATCAATTGCTTTATTTACTGCTCTGTGACAAGAACTCTTTATCACTGCTGCTACTTGGCAGTAACGATGGCAAAATAATTCCTCTGAGTAGCCAACCTGCTGTTGTGCCACACACGTGTGGTGATAAAGAATAGACCTACAGCTGCTTTGTTTTGACCCCGGATTACATTGCTTCTGGTGAGGATAGTGGGCAACAGTACATGTACAGAATTTCGTGGTAGAGATTGCTCTGTACTGGTTTTGGAGGTCAATTTTTTATATCAGGCTAAAGGAGCATTTTTAAACTGTTTTCAGGCTGAGTTTCACTGCTGAGATTTTCTTTATTTCACTTGAATTAATGGCAGAAAAATAGCTATATTATAAGCCCTAATAGGATTAGCTGTAAACAGCAAAAATGCATTCCCCAATCATGTTCTGGCAGTTTAATTAGAAAACTGCTTTGTGCAGTTATTATCTGTAGTTAATGAGATTCTTTACATTAGCCATAAGTGATATAAACACAGGAGCAAAATGCTGAATTTTATAATTCAAGCGTCCTGCCTGTGAAAGAGAATGTGTTGGTTTAAATACATGTGCAGCACACACAGGGGACTAAAAGAGAGCAGCTTCTGCACAAGAGCAAATTTTAACATAATTGCAATGACTTCACTGCAAATACTGTTGTTGAGGATTTGTGACCAAAAAACCTTAAGAACTGAAGAACCACTAATGATTGCAGTACTATAAAACGGAGATTTTCTTGAGGGCTTGTAAACAACATTGAGTGAACTGATAAAAGGAGAACCAAGAAAGCGCTGTGGGGGGATGAGGCCCGTTCTTTCGAAGGGCTCAAGGCTTGAGGCTGTGTCTGTGCTGGGAGCAGGCTCGCAGAGTAAAGCGATGCTCCTTACATGTCTAGTATACACCATCAAGAGCAGGGTAAAGGGATCGCTCCAAACCTGGAACGGTCTCCCAGGCCAAATATCACTACACCTCCTGCTCTTAAAGCTTTCAGAACTAGGTTGTTCCACAAAGGTTTTCTTCTTTGAGATCTCCTGTGCATGACGCCCTGCGACGTGCAATGTTGTCCTGTCGTCTGCCTCATTCAGCTGGCAGTAGCAAATCAGTGTCCCTACCAACGTGACAATGTGATGCTTGAAACCCTTGAAGTGAAAAGATATGGAGGGCAAGGCTGCTTCCTGAGCTAATCAAAGGAATCAATAGGAATGCAAATCTTAGTTAAAAGAGGGGAAAAAAAATCTGTATCAACTACCTATTAAAATATTGCATTAGGGTTGTTTTTATTTATTATTAGCATTTTATTTTATTCTAATATGTGGTGACACATATTACAATTTTTGCTTTAACGTTTCCCAACAGCTTGTATAGACTTCTGTTCCACACTCTTGTCCAGACTTTGTCAGTGTGATGGGGCGCAAGCAAGCTGTTGCTCTGTTCCTTTGAGCAGTAACTGTACTCGCTGGGGAGTGACAGTGGGGCGCATTGCATGAAGTGTCAACAGTGCAGATTTTTCTTTTAAGTATTGGTTTCCAAGAGTTCTTAGGCTTCTTCAGCTCTTCATTTTTCACTCAATCAATTAATACCAGAAGCATTTGCTACAGGATTTGTGTGTGGGGTGTGCATGTGTGTGTAGTAAACTGTTGCTGAAAAGCATTGTGACTGTTAGAAAAGAAATAGCAAACTGTGTAACTCATAGTCCTTGGGTTTTGTTTTGTTTTTTACTTCCATACTGATCTTGATTCTTCCATGCATTAATGTAACATCAGAATGTCAGACAGGATTGGATGTTGACGGGAGTTCACATCTAGAAAACAGAAGGAACGAGGTATTTCAGAGTTTTGTGAGCTTAACTAAAGAAGACAAGCACTGACTAGCTTTTTGAAACCTGTAGGGATGAATGTCTTCAGCAGTTACACCTTACAGTAATTACAATTACATGTAGTTAAATATTCGTATGCAAATAAAACATGAGCAGAAAAGACTTCGTTATATTATCAAAACTGGGATTATTTTTTAATATACAGGATTCATATTGTATTTCTGTGATAGCTTTATGTACGTTGTATTTTATAACCATAATTTGGGAAAGGGATGCTAAGATGATGGTGTATGTTCGTTCAGAGATTTTAGTCTGGGGAAACAGGATCTATGGAGTATAAGCACTGCAACAGGAGTCCTCCTGTGTCAGTTTCTGTTAATTTAGCCTTTTATCCAAATGATTATGAAAACAGTTGATGTAATGAATTCATTTGATATTTTGTCCCTGATATTAACGGAATCAAAAATCTGTTGTGTTGTTTTAATACTACACTCAGATAATGACAGTAGTGAAAATGTCACCCGCTTGTGAAAGGCTTGTCTAAGCTAAGGCTTTGGCTGAACTGCGTAGATTGCTGCACTAGTGGAAATTTTTTAAAATTCCAAAATGTTAACGTATATATAGTTACCAGACAGAGAATACATGTTGAAGCTAAAAAGAAGTTTAAGCTTTTGTAGAATGTGTCTTGGTTGCCAATATTTGCTAACGTGCCTTAGTTAACATTGTGATTTTTGTAATTCTATGAATTTAAAGTACACTGAGAAATGTCATTCAGATTAATTCTCTTCTTTCTTTAAAAATATTGCTGTTCCTGCTAGCTTCTAATGAGAGATAAGAAGAAAATGTCAGTAAGGGTTCTAGAAACTCTACAGTGATCGTCCTGAATTCTAAGGAGCTTCCCTGCTTTGATGATGAGTTAGTCTGTTTAACCTAAGGAAGGAATAATCTTCTGATCTGCATGGCCTGAACCTTTTTAATACACTGAAATTCTTTAGTAGCATATCAAACGTATTTATGGTGTTTTGTTGGTGAGTTGTCACTTTTTTGCAAGAAACAAAAAATGATTTCAGTAGTATTTCTTACACAAATAACGTAGGTTGGACAGACACATTTTATAGAAAATAGTCTTCCTATGAGAGCTGTAACTGTCTAATAATAGTTTTGGCATTATGCCTAAAGAACATACTCTGACATTTAAACCAAGTGATCAGAGTGCCTGCATTTCTGAGATACAGCTTACTGGCTTCCAAACAAACCAGGCAGCACCTGATTTTGTTGGAAACCTTTATAGTTCTCTGTGAGAGTGATATATGGCTAGATGTTATATTGTAGTTCACTGTAATTATGAATCCTCATAGGAAGTTAAGTTAGATGTAAATTCCAGGATACGTGGAGCTGTGCTAGCTATTAGGCTTTTAATCTGTAATCAGAATGTGGAGTATATAGAATTACTCTATTTATCAGGGCCAATATCTTATAAAATACTGAGATCTAAAATACTATAGGAGCATTAATAAAACATTTTTATGGAATTGTGATATAGTCCTTGAAAACAATATACTGTATGGAAACTGAATAAGACAATAATGATTTATTAATAATAAAAAATCTAGAGAAATATGAATCCATTTTGGGGTTTGTGTGCCCAGTCTCTGAAAAGTATGAATTATGAAGAAATTGTGGGAATGATAAATTGGTATTTCCTTCTGCAAAGACTAGTAGTTCTGGATCTCAAAAGAGATTGCATAAATGGCCACTGCCTCTGTTACACTGTTTGCTAAGCACAATCTTGCTAAGATTGTAGTGCCTTCTGGAGATCTACTACTACAAAAAGAATTTTAGTCCGTAGAAGAGACCTTCTGCCAAGGAGAGAAGTCAGCATCAGTGGGTGTTTTTGTGATAAGGGGTTTTTACTAGGTTGTGTGATTTTCTTTTATCAAGTGCAGAGTCAAGGTGTTGTTTTTTTGATTTGTTTTTACATATTGCTAACGTATTTCTATAGGCATACTATATACAGATGATAAGATCAAATTTGATACTTACTAGGACTGTTTAGTGACATTATGGAATTGGAAAACAAAAACAAAACATTCTTTGCACTGGTCATATTTTTTCATTTTTATTTTTAGGATGCAAAATTTGTAGAAGAGCGACGCAAACAGCTACAAAATTACCTAAGGAACGTAATGAACAAAATTATTCAAACTGTGCCAGAATTCACAGCCAATCCCAAAAAAGAGACTCTTATTCAGCTGATGCCCTTTTTTGTGTAAGTATCTGTCAAGTAGTCAAGCAAATATTAAGCCTGTTTCATCACGATTTAAAATATACTGCCAGTATCTCCCAAATCTTAAAAACAGCGCTTTTCTAATAGAAGGCACCTGTTCAGATTATAAGTGCCTGTAAGCCTTTTTGTTATATTTAAAGGAATATATGACATATATACTAAGTTTTGTTTGTTTAAATGGTGGTTTTAACCAAAAATCACTGTGTAAAGCTTTCAAGAGTGTCTGATTCTTTTATTTTGGCTTTTTAAGTTTTGTTTTGCTTTTGTTTGTGTGGGTTTTGTGTTTTTGTATTCAATTTTATTTTGGGGATTGAGGGTGGATCGCTGTTAGTGTACTTACCAAATTAAAAAGTCAAGCTGTTGAACTCTTTCTAAGCTGAACTTTGCAATCTGCTGATGTATGTTCTGACTTCATTGATGTTAGCACTGAATACGTCCAGAAATAGTTTAACACAGTCAACTGTTCAGAATCTGAAAGCAATCCATTTGATATAGAATCCTATCAGGATATCATCTGTTAAAATCTTTTCATTTGCTATAAATATAGTTCCTTATTTGTAAATGATATTTAGAGCTGTTTAAGAAGTAATATTAATGCAAAATTGTTTTTGCATTAACTTATTCCTCTCACTAATAGTTTTTTTTAGAATACTTTACGGTAAATCTGTACAAGTTTTGTATCTACTGAACACCTATTCATACATAGTAAGCCATATTAAATCTGCTGTTCTCAAGCCTCTACACAGGCACTGTGCAAGCATGGATGGATCAATTTGCAGAATCAAGACCCATTTAAAATCAGTATGTTTCAGCAGAAGCATATATACTTAGCTGTACTACTTGATGTCCTTATGCAGGGTTTTAGATTTTCAAGTTTAAACTTAACTTCAGGACAGCTGTGTTTATTAGAAGTGTAATAGGTAAATGGAAGGATGCTAAGATTTTGTGGCACTCGTTTTTTCATTTTTTCCTGGATTTGAAAAAGTCAGAATCCATTTAAGGAGACACCTTGAGGTTGTTGTCATCAATGCCAAAACAGTGTTTGTAGAGGCAAATATCTCAAGAGATTTCCCTTTTTCTTGTTTTTAAGAATCTATTTTGTAGAATCTAAGGGCTGTGAAGACTGAAATGGTTTTGAGTACTTCCAGTTGAGAAGCCAATAAATGACATTTTGTTAAGTCACTTTAAAGTTGTGCTTCATGCTGTATTTTGTTTTTAAACAAGAGGGGGGCAATACAAAATACATTTGTGACTGAAGTTTCAGCTCAGATAATTTTTGCTCTTCCTCTCCAATTATATTTAATTTTAAGATGGTTAACTATAGCTGTGTGGAGTAGTGAACTGATAATTTCTTGTCAACTTCACTTCATAATTGATTGTTTTAGATGTAGAGCAGGAAAAATTCTGAATGGTATCTATGTAGAGGTTTAACAATTGTTACTTAAATTCCCATCATTTCTTTTGTTCATTATAATTAATAATCTTGAGTTCCACACAGACAAGCAGTAATGCAGAATAACATCTGTTAGTCAGGGCTAGTTAGTTTTTCCTCCTCAACCAGTTAGGAGGAAAAACTTGTGAACGAAGTTAAATTTTGAGCCATGTGGAGTATAAGATATTGTAGTAAATGATTATTTGTTTCCAAGGGTACACTGAGTTGCTGTAGTAGTTATATTTATCTTAGCATTACAAGGGTTCATAAAGACAGCAACAAAACAAATATTAAAATAAGAGAAAAATGGACAGTAATTTAAAACGGAAGCTATTAGATTAGGAAATACAACAGCTACTCTAGTTAGAAATATTAATTTGAAGCTTTCACCTTAAGTGATTAAAAACATGTTGATAGTAGCAGTTCATTACTTGAACTGTGATGGATTATTTACATGCTTTTACTAAAATGATAGTGCTTTATGTGAGATTATAATTCTGTGAGTTCGTAAACTGAGACAATATAGTAATGACGTAAAAGCAGTGATACTACTTTTTAGTTTCTTTTAATCATCTTACCATTGTTAGAGAATTATTTAATTGCAGTATCTTTTTATTTTGCTTTGAAAAGTGATAAGTCAAGAACAGTGCCTGATTTTAACGTAACAGGCTGAGAGACTCTAAATACAATTTCCCTTTATTTCTCAGTCCTAAACAATGAATTTGCTTTCTGAGAGTTGATCTTTGCCATTTTACAGATGTGTAAATAGAATTTAGATCTCATATTTTTGTGTGTTAAACAAGGCAGTTATTTTAAAGAAATTTGCTCAAGGAAATTTGTCAGCACTTTGTAAACACCAATGTGATGCATTGCATTGATGCTAAGTATCTTCAGATAATACTATACCACAAGTTGCAAGAGGACTACTTCTTAGTTCTTCTTCAAAGTTGTTTGTTGTTTTTTTTTTGTTTGTTTGTTTGTTTTTCATTTAGCAATTTCATAATTCTCAACACATAGAAGCAATAGATTATAGCAAGTTAAAGAAAATTCTTTCATATTCAGATATGGCAAAAAGGTTCTGTTGGTATAGGTTGGACTAGGTGATCTTGGAGGTCTCTTCCAACCTAAATGATTATGTGATTCTGTATACACTTCTGTGAATTATTTTGCTGGAGCTTTTTCTCAAGTCATAGGTCTGTCAGCATTCTCTCTTATCTAGACTGTATACTTTCCCTTGGGAATGTTAGAGGGATTTGGGAAAGGAACTTTAGCCATTGAGGAAAATATCTATATCTACAGCAGAAAAAGTGATTTTTTTATTTTTTTTTTCCCCCAATACATATTTCTACTGAGATATCAGACTCTGTGCAGCTACAACAGAATTATTTAAATATTACATAGATCTTTTAGACAGTGATGGAACATATTTTAGAAAGTATCACAGTAGCTAGGCTATCATTTAGCTATCACATAGCTAGGCTATCATTTGAATTCTCCTTGTCCTTTATTTTCTGAATATCATGACCTGGCACAACTGGTAAGTAAGAAAAAACATTTCCATTCCACTTCATGTTGCTGACTTCTCCAGTATTGTCTTTCCTTGCTGGATTTTGAGCTTCATCAACAGGAGACCTTGAACCTGCTGGACTTAGTCAAGTGTTTAATTATTCAGTTGTAACATTTGTACCTGCAATTCTTCTATTAATGTTACTGTTTTAGTAACATTTTAATAGAAAACATTGTAAATACAAATGATAATTCTGATCTACTGAATATATGCTTTGTAACTATATGGTTCCTGAAGGGTTACATCTTTTTTAATGAAAGAGTTAGCATTGATACTATTTGAACTCTGCTGTAGAGAATAGCCGTAGGTCAGTCTGGGAGAGAAAAGTTACAGTCCTGATGTGCATAAAAAACCCTTGTGGCATTAGATCTGTCTATTAGGAAGTAAAGAAATATATAAAATAATAAAAAGTGGTCTTAAAGAGATTCTTCTCATTGTGAAATCAAATGACCACACTTCAGTGAAAATGAAAAATTTGTCTGTCTGATTAGGAATCCTATTGACAGAAATTACAAGCCTAGTTTTAATTAATCACTTTAAGTCTCGTCTCTTTCCTAGAATACAGTGATGGTGAACACAAAACAAAATTAATATCTTTAAAATTGAAACCACTGATTATCAAGAACTGGATGAAATACGCAAAATGGTTTTTTGTTGTGAGTTGTTCCTTTGGGGTTTTTCCCCAGCTTGAGTGCAGTAATTTCATACAATTGGGCACAGGTCTGAAGATGCAAAACACTTTAATTGATCTGTATGAAATAGCTTGCCACTGTTACAAAGAAAGAAATTAATTTTATTTTGAAACTCAGATACAGTTAACAGTTTGCAGTAAAATTATTTGAATCAGCTTGCTAGCAGTTCTCTTCATTGTTGTATGAAGTGCTAGTGGTTAATCAAAGAAATGTAATTGGTTTTGATTCCTTATCTGTGAACTGTCATTAATGTACTCTTTGATGTCAATCTTATTTGTAATCTTGGTTTGTATATTTTTTTTTCAGTTTTAATGGTGCATTAGCTCAGTCACAGGTTTGGTTAAATAATTTCCTTTATAGTCCACTTTTATGTCTCAATGTAAATAAGAGATTGTCTCTGCTCATTTGTCTGTTTACATGCTGAATGACACATTTTTTTTTTTAATAATAAAATTGATATTGTAACTTAAATTTTTGAGTCCGTGCAGAGCAAAACCTAAATCAAGAATTGGCACTGCTGAATTAGGTTGCTGCATCTGCTAGCTGGTGAAGCTCTGTCTGTTGATACTTAAATTTAACTTTATTTGCGCTCATGTTTGGTATGTTACAGATAAATAAAACTTGTTATAACAAGTACACTTGTGTTTTAATCACATTTTTATCAGTCTCTCTGAAAATATCACACACATTAGATTTTGTAAATGCATATATTATATAAGAATATATATATCTTTGGAATCAAGCGTCATAATTTTCTACACATGTAATTAAGCCTTTAAGGTTAAATTATTGAGCATAAAAATTATAATAGGCTATATGATTTCAAGTATGTAAAAAGCTCTAAGAAGTTCTAAAAACGAACTCAGCAGAATGTTGTAGTGTTTCATTTTCTTTTTGAGTGGCTTCTGTATCAAATGTCCTTATTTTTCAGAAGGTGAAGACTTTCCTTCTGTTATCCTCATAATAAGCACAAATTGAAATAGAAGAAATATAAGAAAAAGCTTTTACAGTAGAAAGAAAAAAAAAGTGATGGGGTGCTGTAACAGGTCGCCCAGATAAGTCGTTGACACCCCAGCCTTGGAAATATTCAAGAAATATACAACACAGTGCTGGGCAAGCTGCTCTAGGTGACACTGCTTGTGCTAGGAGACCTCCAGAAGTACTTAAATAGTCTGTAAGTCTGTGATTCCCAAAATCTCAGCCTGCTATTTTAACTTGATTTGTGTTTTATATAAACACCGCACAAAGAAGAGTTAGTTAAATAAACAGCTGGTCAAACAGATGTTACATATGAACAAAGAAAAATCTGAACAGCATGAAACTACTGAAACACATACGAGGCCTTTTAGCTGTGCAATGCTATTCAAATAAGAATAGTGCCACTTGGTTGACTCTATTGCTTTAGCAATGCATATGTTTGTAATAAAACATATGCACGAATGGTGTAGATACAATTTTGTATTTTCATAGATCGGCTGTGCCATTTATTTACATTTTATCTAATTTTCTAGGCTACAGCTAAATGTTAAAAGAGTTTCTAGATGGCTATTATTTCTTTGTTCTTCTGAGCTACAGTATTGGACACTTGTTCTCTCCTGGTAGGTGCTCAAATATACGCTTTGAAGAAAAGAGAACTAACTCAGTAAATCATCAGAAAACAAAGACTAGAGTAGGTTCTTACAAACTGTTGACTGTGTGATGTGTTTGAACACCAGAGCAGTCATCAGTTCTCAGTGATTGTTAGAAGATTATAATGTTCAAAAAAATATGTTGTCTTCATTTCATTGGATGACGTTATGTATTTAATAGCAAAATCTATGTTCCTTGCTTGTTTTGTGTTGGTTGTCTTTAATTCACCTGTCTTTCAAGCTAAGTTGTTGGAAATTCACAATTTCTACCCTTCCTTCTCATTTTGTAAATGCTTCCTCCCTTCTGGAAGGTAAAGTTCTGATAAGAACGGTAGGGTGATCATGGGTACGAATTGTCAGGAGAACTTCAGTACCAACCAGTCAGCCACTTAGAGCAAAGAAGTTGCCCTGTAAATGTTCCTATAATATTTATTTAGCACTGAACAGTGTGGGAAGTCAAGTATCTGGTTTTGGTCTTGCAGGTTGTGAAGTTCAAATAATGTAGAAGAATAGATGTTTTCTCTGTGGTTTGCGGAATTTGTCTTGTTGGGTTTCTTTATTTCACTTACAACTGTCAGTGTGTCGTCACCATTGAGAGCATTTAAACTGGTATATTGAAGGTATGAGACAGAAAAAGTTACCTGCTATACAATACCACTGCTGGTGTTAAAATGTTGCTTTCAAGCATAAAAGGTTCCTATAGATAATGAATCTGAGTTGAAATTGAAAATTCCCATTTTCAAAGTTACTTTCAAAATATTTTGTCTATCAGTTATATTTCATTCAATAGCTTTGTCTCTCAAGAGAGGTGAGTTTATTATACAGCAGATATGGGCACTGCTTATGTGTTTTAAGTTTAAGGAACTTAAGGAACTTAATTTGCCTTAAGTTTAAGAGAATTTGGATATCTTTTCCTTTTGCAGGACTTTAAATCTCAATCTCAAGTAAGGTGAAAAATGTCTTTTGCAGTCTTACCTGGTTATGCCATGTTCCAATGTTCTCTCCCTTGCTTTATGATTTATAGGAAATCAGTTTTATAGCTACTGAGAGGTTTCTGAAGTATTACAATTATTTTCTCCCTTTATGACTTTCTTAGGCTGGACTGATAACAATGTATTTATAGCAGCAGTAAAGCTCTTAATTAACTAGTCTTTCTGGATGAAAAGCTACAAAAGATGATCCTATGAGAAAGCAAAATAATTGTAAGCTGTGTTTCTGTATCATGTAAGTAAAACAGCAGAAATGTTAATTAATGTCTATGCATTTAATGATAAGAATCCCTTCTCTTAAGTGAATTCCAGACTATCTATATGTAACCTAACTAAACGAAAGCTTACACACATGCATACAAATACATCAACCTAGCAGGAAAGTTTTTGTTTTATGATTTTATTCTGCAGAAGAAGTTAGCTTGGATTTCGGATATTGATATGACTACAGGAGTGATGAGTAGTCACTGAGGTGACATAACTAGGATACATGGCATTGCTGCATCAGTTGCGTGTGTGGAGATAACAGGGTATTACTTCAGTTGCATAAGTGATTTGGGAATGTTCTGTAATAGTAAACGAGCACTCTGATAAAGAGGAATATAATTTACATGAACAAACTGGGAATAGCATTTGCTTAAATATGTGACTTTAATTAGTAAAGCACCTCATAATATCCGAAACATGGTAATGAAGCTAATTTATTGCCATGTTAATTGATTGATCTACTCATCAAACTATGTAGATACATTACACAATATTTATCTTTCAATAGAACTGTTGCCAAGCGCTGATGATTGTTGAAATAAAAATATCCTAGATATCTAAAATTTTATTATCATGATGAGATAATGCAGGAAGTTCTATTGCAAAAAGGTACTACTCTTTTGTGGATGTTTCAGTGACAATTGACAATTAAAATACTTGGAGTCGATTGTTTTTAGAAAGCTATAGTGTCACTGTTCTTGCTTTCTGCATTCCTTACTTAGTAACTGATGGTTGTCTTTTAATCTCTAAAAACTTGTGAGGCTTGACATCAGGAAGAAAAATAAAAAGTATCAAAACTCTGCTTCTGATCTAAGGGAAACATGAAGAAGTAGGGCAAAAATGGTTTGGTCCAAGTATATCAGAATTCATACTTTCATCTCTTTTCCTTCAGTAAGAGTTAAGATTAGAAAATAGTTTTATGATGTTATATATTCTTTTTGGTTGTTGTTTTGGCGTGTATCAACATTGAAGACATGCATTACATGGCATTCTACAAATGCATTAAATTTTCCTTTCCCTGCTCAAAGTAGTTAATAGGGTTTGATAATGTTAGAGGAAAAAGAGGAAGGACAAAATATATTGGGAGGAGCAGAAACAGTGATAAAGAGGGTGCACATATAAGCAGGGAGAGAGAAACAAAGAGTGCTTAAAGTTGAAAGAAGAGAGGCTGTACAAAGTAAGGAAGTTCTGAGAAAATCTGGTACTTGAGGGTTCCTAGAAGCATTTGGGTTTATAAAGCTAGCTATTTTTAATGCAAACAAATGAAGATGTTACAGATGTAATCCTTGATTTTTACAAATGATTACTTGAAAACAAGTACAGTTTTTCCATAGTAGTTTAAAAAGGAAAAAAAAATAAAATAAAATTTGTGGCACCCTCTGGGTGCGTAGAGGAAGTGGAAAATTCTGTCTGGGGTTTGACATTTTGTGAAACAAAACTTTGATCCTGGCTCTAATGTATAGGATGCGCAAAACTTGAATAGTCATTGAAAAAGTGTGTCAAGGCTTCGTCAGACTGCATTTTTTGCAATTCTGCTATGCTTTTCCACATGGCAAACAACTGTTCTGCATCCTCCTAGTTGATTCAGACCTAAGATTTGCAAAATTACTTCTTAATTCCTTTTTATTAACTGTAGTTACTCTTGAATTAACTAATTATTAAAGCTAACATCTGTAATTTGAGCTAGGAAAAGTCAGTTACCTGTGGAAGTTGATTTCCACTGCAAAATATAATATAGTTTTATTCTACTGTGTGAAAGAAAGTGTGAGGGATTTAAGGAAGCTATGGTTAAGTTCAGGTCCATTATTGATGAAATCTTAGGTTACTTTAAAGACTTTTGTCAGCACATTTATGTCAGTTAGGAGTGTGTGCATAGAAAATCCTTCAAACAGCTACGGTAGGTGCCGCCTGTGCTGGGAAGAAGAATCACAGAATCACTCAGAATAGTCTAGGCTGGAAAAGACCTACAAGATCACCGAGTCCAACCTCTAATGGAATGCACCTGTACGAGCAAGAAATCTTGTTTGCTTTTGTTTCTCTCTCTCTTGTGATCCTAAGGAGCAGTTTGCAGTAAGGGGATGCTGTTAAAAATATGCAGTAAGGAGATGCTGTTAAAAATATATACAGAAAAGCTCCTTAGTCTTATTTGCCATCAGAGCAATTGAAAATCCAAATTTGCATTCATGCTCCCTGCATTCCCCTAGCCAACCCCCTGTGGCCTGGGACACTTTAGCTGTTTCAAGTTTCACAGAACTGCAGTCTAACCATCAATCTTGTTTTCAAAATGTACGATTTTCTTTTGATAACCAGAGTTAACATGTGCATGTTTCAGAAAAAGAGATTGCAGTCTACGATGCCCTAATTTAGGGACAATTATCATAGCAATACCATTAGCAGCATTTATGGTCTTCAAACAGTTGTTGTAGGTGGAGATCCATTCCAAGAACCTATCAGCTCTGAAAATATGTGTTGAGTTCAACTTGCTTCTGCTGTTTCTAGTTTTACAGAAATTAGCAGTCAAATAATTGCTCAGGAGAGCTTAAATGTCTTTTTTTATTTGGGAAGAATAATATGCTTGTTTACTGATGATTTATGGAATGTGCCTAGAATTATCAATGTGATCTATTTTGAATACAAATGCTATAATCCTATACATTTCAGTTCAAAATTTAATCCAAATGAAAATTTAGAACGTTTTCATATTCTAAAAATTGTTTTGATAGTTCATCTTTTTCTCAACTGTTAAATGAAAATGGATTAGAAACTTTCCTCAGCTTTTTGTTCTTTGTTCCTGTCAGCAGCATTTCCAGAGGCTGTATTTCTTCGTCCAGCAGTTGGTCCTATTAGGAGAAATTAGCCAGCAGTTCCAAATGTAAATAGATTTTATTCAGATGAAAAAAATCTGTTCCAATGCGTCTCTCTCTTGGTCACACTTTGTTGACTTTCTTGCTTGCACTTGCACTTCCTCACTGTTTCAGTTTTAAGGCAATCCTCAGCAGAAGCCTATCAGTATTCAATTGAGTACAATTGAAATAATTTTCTCCCCTGGATTATGGGTAATGTTGAAAGTATTACAGAAACATCCTTCTAAACTCACCCTACTGAAATACCTCAGTGTTATATTGTTCCAGGACTAAGACAACTCAAAAAATGTTTATCTTGGTGTAATGCACAATAAAACTGCTATGTCATACTGCAGCTCCATAACACTGAGAGGTTCCGTGTATTGTATTTATTGTCTTCATTATTGAGTCTTGCCATAAAGGAAAAGCAAAATCAACTTCACTTTTAAATACTGCGACTTATAGTGGTTAACATCTCCATAAGGACAGTGAGACTTGCTCTTGCACAGTTCATTCCTATGAATTGTTTGACAGGTCTCAAAAATAAGTGTTAATGGGTGTATTTCTATCAAGTAGATTTTGGTCTTGTGTGTGTGTGTGTGTGTGTCTTCAGAGTGACCTCTACAGTGCAGTCCTCTGCAAGGAATAACATCTCGTGTGCTGGACTAGAAGTGAATGCTCTGACTGAAGAATGCTCTTCAGTCGGCACCAAAAGCATTTGAGAGCTTCTGATCTTTTATAGTTGCCTCTGAATAAAGTAGGAACTCTTGTTTAATGCTAAATTAAATTAAAAATGCATAACAATGTTAAAAAAAAAAAAAGCAATGCTGACATTTTGTATGGAAAAATGTTGAAACGTATGAGGGAGAGGACGTAGTATGGTGTTTCCTTCACATGTGTAGAAACATACAAGAAATGCTCTCCATTTCATGGTTTAAAAATTTGTGGGGCAAGAATTTAAAGCAAGTAGACTGACGGTAGCAGCCATAAAGGACTTTTTGTGTTGCTGTTCAGACCTAACTGATATAGATCTGTTTCCTTTATAAACACTCAACGCTCAGAACTCTGTTCTGAAATAAATGCAGATTGTGTTGAACAAAGGCATGTTCAATGGTACAGAAAATTTAAGGGCTCTACAAAGGGCTTTTAAATGTGCTGTACATTTTCTGATGGGTCTATTTCCATCCCCCTTTTGCAGATAATAAAAAAGGCTCTAGGAGAAATTCAAAATGCCAGATTGCCTACCATGAAAATATAAAGTCATCAATTCACCTAGTATTTCTTAATTTAACACCGCTATAACATGCAAATACAGTTTAATGTCTCTCTTCTGTCACTCTTGATTACTCTTGGTTCCTAATTTGTACAAGACAATTATTTTGCAGACCCTTTTTCCTTAGAGTAGGAAACTCAGGTCAAGATGGGAAGTTGCTCAGTTTAACTAAGGAGCTCTGTGGATCAAGTCTTTTTCCTCCTGGTTAACAACAGGACTGGTAGCAAAAGATCATTCTGAGAGAGGACCATCGTTGTCAAGAACATTTGTTTCTTCCTTCTCTTCTCGCTCTTTTACTGCCTGCAGATAAACTCAGTCAGTCTTTGGTAAGAGGGAGGTTTCCTGATCTATGCAGTTTCTCTCTGTAAGTTTTAACTTGTAGCAATGCAAGAAGAGCTTGGGATTTTTCTCCAAGAACACGCAACCAGTTCAGGTTGTGTCATCACAGCAGTGAGCCAGTTTCCTTGGTGACAAGTCCCATGCATGGCCCTGTTAAAAAGTGAACGCTTCATATATTCAGGCATTTGTGCTGCAGCAGGTGTTTCTGAAATTGGTAGCAAAGAATGGGCTCTATAACCAGTAAAGAAAGTTGCAATTTTGAGGCTGGATGGAAAAGAGAGAGTGCACTTATTGTCATTTTCACTTTGAAGTCAAGATAAAATTAAACCAGAAAAGAGACCTTCAGAAATACTCATCTCTGCCATCCCTGTTTCTCTATCTTAAAATTCTCAGTTCTTAGCTTAAATTCACATTTCTGTCAATAAGGAAGTAATTGTAAGGCCAAGTACTCAAAAGTACAGGTTAACTTAAAGCAATAAAATCAAATCTTTAATATGTTTCACAGAGAAATCAAAATAGCTCAGATTGCAAATCATCTTCAGTACAAGAAAATAGCTCAAAGACCTATCGATACATTTGAGCACCAGTTCTTGATATCCAACCTTGAGTAATCACAGGCAGGAAAAACATTGTGGAATAGGAAAAGGATTGATTGTGTCTCACTTCTGCAAGTGGCTGTGACTCATAAGTGTCCATCACCTTCACCGTGTTTGACAATTATTGCTTCTGCGGCATGTGTCTTTTTTTGGGAAGGCAGTTTCTTTCTGCTTCCTCTGGCTTGAAAGTTTAGTCCTTTCTTGAAGGTCAGGGTTTGTTTTTATTTTTCCTCAGCTCCAGTGGCATCGGTGACAAAAGAGCTATTCTCCTTTGAAGTCCTTTAAAAACAAAACAAAACAGAACAAACAAACAAAAAAACACAATGCAATTAGTTGTCAATTTTCTCTGCTGGGATTTTTACAGCAAACTAGCCCAATAAATGAGAAAAATGCAACATAAGACTGTAAAATGTAAGATAAAACTGTCGTTAATTGCCAAATACATCTTACATAGATATGAAATCGATTTGTAGAGCAAGACAGGTATTTAAAATACAAGCAGAGATCACTTGTTTTGGTAGAAAGAGGTAACTAATAAGTTTTTAGACATACAACCATTACACTGAGGAAAATAGATGAAGCCCTTTGGTGAGATCTATAGTTTTGGTTCTAAATGTGAATCAAACCATATTCTATAGCTCAGCAACAACAATGAATCATTCGTATGAAAACACTTATGTATTCCCCAAACTGGCGAGTGTCTGCTAAGGCTTTGGTTAGATAATAGCTATTTCTAATTATAAACACAAACCCAACTCCCATACCTCATTCATAAACAATAGATCCAATCTTCTTTAAAGGTCTTTGTCAACTTCTAATCCTAGCTACAAAAAGCAGAATACTAGAAATACTGTCGTAATTGTGTACAGTATGTCAAAGTACTGGCCTCGTTCTTGATAACATGAAAGTATTTTATTATGCAGTAAGGTATTATTATTTTTTTTTCCAGCAATGTGAGCAGCCATCTTGAAATCTTTTCTTTATAAAGTGGCATGGTATTCCAAAGTGAATAAACGAATAAAGTTGTTCTTGTCAGGCTACAGTCATATAACTTTCCATGCTATTCAAGTATAGAATTAATGTATGTTTCTTGTAAACATTATGGTTTTGTACCAACATCCTCAATTTTTAATGTCTGTTAGTACTGGTTAATAAAATTAATTAATGATGTATAGGAACAGAATTTAACACAAGAAGGTATCATAATATGTTAGGGTACACAGCAGTGTCTAGGCTGCAGTTTAAATTAATTTAACAACAGTGCATAAAAGCAGAGAAGTCCAGATTGCAAGTCCCTTGCAAGAGTAGGCAGTTGTTCACAGGAGCAGTTCTGTTAATTGAAGGGATTTTTCCAGCAAGAACTTTCAGCAGGGGTTTTCAGCCTTACAAAGTATACCAGAAATGTCTTAAACTGGCAGCTTTCAGAAAATATATTTTGTATGGTGGAATAAAAATATATCAAACCGCAGGGTTTCTTCCCAAAACTCTGAGTGAGGTTGCTGTGGTTGAAAACTTGAGAGAGTCAACAGGGAGCTGAGGTGTATATTGCAATAAAGAAAACGTGAAATGAGGGCAGTAATAGGTGAATTGATTTGAAGGAGATAAGTCGATGTGTAGGTTGTTAAATGCAGGAGCAAATTGGTTTAGATGGGGAGCTGTAGGACTGGTGACTTCTGGGCAACAGAGGTTTAGCTCAGCTAAGCAGTATCGACTGAGCATAAGAGTTTGATGAGGGAAGAATTAGGCATAATTAGAAGCAAACAGAATAGATGGGGAAGTGTTGGGCAATAAAGTGTGTTGTGGCTGTGGGTGTGAATTAATATTAAAAAAAAAAATTGAGAAGGTGGGGATTAAAAGAGTGAATTAGTAAAGTAGAAGTAACAGAGTCACAGGACTGCATGAGGCAGGTTGGGGTGAATGAAGGGAATATATGTTAAAATGAAGTGAGAAAGGAAGATGGTGGGAAAGAATGAAACATGGAGACAATCTCTCCTATGGGATTTGTTTTGCTTTACTGGAGTTTGCACACACAGAGAAAAGAAGCCATTTCATTTAAGTAATTGTGATTTGTTTCCATTTATTGGAAATGGCAGTGGCAGCTGAAATAACAGATAGAGAAAACGTTCACCATAGGCACATAATTTTTACTTCTCCATTATGTAGAATGTATTTTATCTTTCCTTTGAAAATAAGCCTTGGTATGGGGAAAAAAAGATATATATATAGTCTATTCTGTTGTTTTGAAAGATTGTTGTTGGGTGTAAAGATTCAACTCTGCCTAAGATCTTGGTATGCAAAGGTCTGGTGTAATAAATATTTTGCATTCAGTTGTTACCCCTTGAGTAGAGCAAATTAAACAATTGTCAGGAAACGATTCCTTCTTTTCAGAAGTCTCACCTGCTCGGTGGTCATTCAGTGTGCTTATTCTCTGGCTGCTAATACAAAACTTTCTTCCTTTAATCCTCAGCTGTCTAAGCTCTAGTTTTCTCCTTCTAATACCCTGAAAATATTTCTAAGAAGTGCCTTTTCTCTTCACCTAGCAAGTAATTTCATTCCTTTTAAGTAAGGAGTGACAGATGTGGTATTTTTATAAGGTTGCTGCCTTTTTTTTTTTCTTTTTTTTCCAGAACATTGACTTATTACAGCCAGACCAAACGATATTCACTGATTGTGGCTGACATGGCTTAAGTCACATTTAGTTTTACGTCTATAGTTTGTACTTTTTCAGTCATGTTAAGCATATTCTGAATGTGCAAGCAGGGCTGAGTGTTAATGAAGTTATAGCATCACCAAAAACAGGTGACTAAAGCTAAGCTGGAGTGAATTTTATTCAGACAATTTGAAGTTCTTTTTATTTAATATCTGTCTACCTCCAATTAATAAGATACCTTTGTATTCAAGTAAGAATTAAGATTTCTGGAATGTTACGTTGCCATGCATATTTTAGGCTTCTGAGCAATCTTTCAGCATAAATCAGGACATCTAGATGTAAAATTATTTATTTCAGTTCTAGAAACTTAAAACGCACAAGTAAATGTTTTGAATTGGAGTTGGATATTTATGCCTTCGTCTAAAGCAGCAAAAGATGATTCAAACTATTTAAAATGTTCTGCATTAGTCAAATATTGCCTAGTCTTCTGTCATTTCTAACTACATCGTCTGCATACTTTCGAATCAGTTTCTGCTCATGTAAGCATTCAATAGATTCTGTTTATTTATATCTTGATTTTCTTCCCCCATGCAACATCATACATACACTACTCATCCTGTAATCTTAGAATCCACATCTGTATTTCATCAGCGAGAAATTATTTTCTTGCACAGGTCTAAAACTGTTTACTGGTATCAATAAACTGTGAGTAAAAATAGAAACATAAATGTTCATGTGTGGGACACAGATGCATCCTCACTAAATTAAATCTATATGATAATTTTATTAGGATTTCAAGTACAAATGTTTGTAATATCATCTGTGTCAGGCTACTGTGCTTACTGTCTAGGCTTAAGGTATGAACTGTATGGAACTGTGTACAGGAAGCTGGAACACTTACCTAGGTAAGCTAATCAGTAACTCTTCCAGATGCAGTATTATGCTTGATTCTGACTGTATTTGTACCTCTGATTCATGCTGGCATTCTGCTAGTCTTTTAGCTGTGTGCGCCACTGAATCTATGCACGTTGTGTCGCTCAGCCAGGCTTGCCCAGAGCTTCAAAGTCTGCCTGTCAACTCAATTTACCAGTCTCTCTTTGTTAAATTAAGTATCATTGAGAGCTTGAGATAGGCATATTCTCAGTTCAGCAGGCTCTGCAGTGAGTTAATACACTATTTGTATTGTGTTTGTCTCCAGGTGGAATGCCATAGTGTTATACTTAAACCTTGCATGAAATAAATGCATTTTATTTTTCATACAGAATGATAATTGAGAGCTGTGAAGTATAACCATGAAAATAGTATTAAAAAGAAAAAGGTTCTTAACGCTGCTTTCTGTTAATTTTCTAGTTTAATTACTGATTACTAATAGTTGTCATATATGACGTTTTAACTTTTTACCTTTGAAAGAGGGTGAAGCCTCTACAGGATTGATAAAAACCTTTCTTGTAAGCCCATAGATCATATTTCTAGTTGAATAGCCAAGAAATCTTACAGCACATTTCCTTTCCTTCAAATAATAATAATCAGTTCCATCTTTTTTTTTTGGTGTGTTCACTAACACATATACATGATTTGTAAAGGGGGTTAAGTCTAATACTCTTGGCCAAAACTCATACATCCTTTGTTTGCGATTGTGTAGTTATTTCTTCATACAATGTAAATCAGTTCCTGGCATGATTACTTGAGTAGGAGTCTTAAAATATATATATATAAGTGCTCCAAATATTCCTAATACAAAATAAAATCCTCTTTCATTATATGAATTTTCCTAAATTCTCTAGTAAACAAGATGAGATATGTGCCTGTGGTAGCTTGATGCTGTATTTCGTGGCTGTCTTCTCTGTCCGTAACAATTTGCCTTACTGTTCTACTGGGGCTGACTTTTCCAGAAGAGGGGAGCACAGAAGAATTTGCAACTCAAATAATCAATAGCTGAGATTATGCCAAAACTTTGAGAGTCAAGGAAGTGCAGATACATAGATGTTTTTGCTGTCCCTACTTTATGATGGTGTGGGAGTTACTATGTTTTAAACTACCACAGCTGTATCTTTCCGTCCCTTTTCAATCAATCCTGAATATTACTAATGTTTTTAAATGGGCACAGAATCTCCGATATAAAAGGTCCACAAACATACAGAATATTCTGTTACATCCTAGTGCATATTTTTATGTAGCATCCAAGTCACCAAAGAGCAGGAAGCTGGAAAAAAAAAAAAATCAAACGGAATATTTTTACTTGATATAAAGATAATTTTTTTCTCTGTATATATTTTTTAAATTTTTCAGCAGCCTACAATACACTGAATTGTCTCTATAGTGACAGTTACTAGAATGAATACATAGTGGTAAAAGTGGATGGTGTGTGATTCACTGCATGATCAGGACTGTTTCAGGTACATCACTGCTTTGTATGTCTGCTTATGTGCACCCTACGGGTATCTCTGATCCATTGAAACAATGTTCTTTTCACAAACTTTCCCCTTCCTGAGGCAATTTCATGCCTACTAAGCTACATTACCCCCTGCTTAGTATCATCTGATATCAGACTTCATGACAATTATAAACGTGATGCATTGATAGCCACTTTATTACCCTAGTTCAACATGGCAGTTATATTGGCAAAGAATACAAGTTAAACAAGACCTCCCTGGCCCAAATCTGCATAAATCCTCAATAATGAACTTGTGTCTTTCAAAGAGTTCCTCTACAAAATCCTACTTGTCTGTAAAATTTATTCTACTGATGCACTTGAACTTGCTGATCTATAATTGCTTAAGTTTCTCTTTATGGAGATTATTTTAAGAAAATTGCCAGATTTAGATGTTCACAGTCACATATCAGCATATGTAGCGGAAGATTGCATAACAGCTAGTTCAGGAGATATATTTTGGAGAACTCATAGGTAGGGGAAGGGAACCATCTGCAGGTCTCTTGCAGGAAATAAGTGTGCCACCATGAATTGTTTTGGAAACTAATCATATAAACATGTTGTTTTGTAAGAAGCCATCTGGTCAGTTACAGCAATCTATGTGCAAGTGCAGATGGGTATGAGAGCTCTGGGATCCATAACCCTTAGTTACCATTCATGATCTTCACAACAATGCCTTAGCGCAGACCCCTTTCAATGATATATTATTCCACTGTGTACAGCAAGAGATAGAATGCTCCAAAGTCTGATCTCCCTTTTTGGAAAGGCAAAGTACTGGTAAAGCCCAGAAAATTTTAAGAAAGAGAAATTTTCCAAGTTACATTCTCCATACAGCTGAGAGCAGATTTAGGGTAGGTAGTGTAGCGCAAGGGCTTTTAGTAGATGGCAGCGTGTATTTCTTCATTTAACTTCTCGTATTCTAAATCACTTTTGGTGATTTTTTTTAAATTAGATTTTGAAATTTACAACTGAAGAGAGAAGTATTTATTTAAATATATGTTCACAGAATGAATAGAAATTGATTAATGGAACTGGAAAAAAAAAAAAAAAACACCAAATAATCTCTAACTTACTGTATCACTTACAGTATTAGGAAATTGCATATCATGCAACTGTGGCACTTCAGGAGGTTTTGGAAGCCATGCTGTTCTAACAAAGGATGAGGTGATATCTAAGCCTTAATCTGTGCATTGAAAAGAACTGAAAGGCTTCTGACTGACTTTAATCAATCTGTGTTGTAAAATATATAACTTGAAACCATTCTGGTTGGGCCTGGTTGACATGACCTAGACAGAACTCCATCTGGAAATCCATGAGAAGTTCAAATCTCTACTTACTAAAATAATCCCATTAACTATATTAAAGATGTAAAGACTCATGAACCTGATAGAGCTGATCGTATAACTCCAGGGAAAAACAATAGGTTTGGCTTAAGTTCAGAGAAAGTGTGACTTGCCATTTTCAGCTTGAATTCTATTACAGAGAAGCTTGATGAAATATTTTCCAGTAATGCAGACCATCCAAAAATCTACTTTTGTTCCAAGGTTTTCTAAACAGTGGAGGGATGGAAGAAATCACAGACCAGTAAGTGTGTATTTGATATACAAAAACAGCATTCTTTACTGAGGACATGATTTAGTGGATTTGTTGTTTAGGAACCAGAATCTGAGTAGCATGACCTAACAAGTTAGCTGTATCTCCTTATAGTCAGGGCAATAGACCTGTGTTCTCTGTTCAGTTCCCAAATAGTCATTGTTTTAGCTCTAAGTTGTCTTTTTGATGCTCTCTGGAATTGAAAATGTTATTTTTTCAAGATACCCGATGCTGAAAAACAATGAACAAGTCTTGTAAGTCACTGCATGCTTTCATTTCCTGCTGATGAGAGTCACAGTAGGGCACAGCAAGCATCAGTCACTCTTCGTATTCTGTAGCCTGAAGATCAGGCCTTGTGCAGAAGCAATCAATCACTCTAGATTAAGCAAACGGCCCTTTTCATATTGGGTGGTTTTCTGTGACATTTGCAAACACTTTTTTGGCACAGGATGGCATTTGCAAACAGTTTTGGCATAGTGCATTTATGTAATCCATTCTCAGAAATACTGCAAGCTAAGCTGTCAAACATGAGTTTGTGATGTTTGCTACAGATCTCCTGAAATGTCATCGTCTCAGTTCAATTGTGCTTGAAGAATCTGTTGGAGGGTGGTTGGCCAGGGAGACAAAAAGTATTGAAAATACACTATTCCTTAAATCAGAAAGCTTATGTGCAAATATACCCGCATATGTAAATTTTACATCATTACTAGAATAGCAGATTTAAAAAAATAATAACATAGTAATGAAACAACATGACTTAAAATTTTCCTCCTACTGTAATTGTTAAATTTTGAGTGTTGCAAGAAAACGAAGAATTCTGTAATGGGTATTTCACTGAGAATTTAACCAAAGATTAAGTTTAATTATTGTTCCAAAGTAGAAATTTTGAAGATTTTGAAGAGTTAGAAAGACAAAAGTCTTTCTAAAAGACTTTTCAAAAGTCAAGCTGACAGATGGATATATACACTTTATTCCTTTCTCTTAACATAGGAAACTGTAAGGAATACTTGAAAAAATGTGGTTTAGAAAAATTAGTTTATACCTCTTACATTGCAGTCTTCCAGTGCTTATTCATACTCCTTTCTGTGCGATGCTGACAGTAATGGGAAAATGGATGCATCCATTCAAATAAATGAGGCAAATAATCTTCATGAGGGAGGTGTCTTTGTACTCGTGTGTGTACTTGGCTTTAATCCAGACCATAACAAGTTTGTTTATGCCTAACTGCACGGTTTTTCAAAAGGAGGTGGGTTATTTCTTTTCCTCGTTTGAACTCATATTGAAAAATATTTCAGCAGCCATCAGTCCCTTATGTGAAAACAGCATGAATTAGCTACAGGCCATCACTAAAATTCAAAACATCATACAGAAACTTTGTTTCTTGGCTTTGTTAATCTGCCAGCTATAAACAGGGCCTATTGAATTCTGTTGTATTTCAGATGCTATTTTTATGATGTATTTTTAATAGATTTGGCACTTCTGTGGTGACAGCAGAGTCCATGAAAAGTTAGCAGAATTCTAGAATAACTTGATGTAATTATAGGCACTCATCCATTAGTAACAAAAAATAATGGTATGCGTGCTTGTCTTTACTTCCCTGCTGTATCACTTCACCTCATTAACAAATTAGTAAAGAAAATAGTTGTTGCTTGTTTTTTAGGAACTTTATTGAGAATGCTTCAGAGGTCTCCAGATATGTTCTCTATAGGGACAAATTAGTCCAAATGCCACTGCAAAGATGCAAAATGACCTCAGCGGTTGAGGTCTGTGCAGAAATAATAGAGGTAACTTCATCGTGGAGTTCATCTGCAGCATGCAGAAATTACACAGCTATTCTCTCCATGCTTGATCCACCAACTGTTTTGCTATGGCCCTAACCCAGGGACAACATGACTGGAGTACTGGGTCTAAGTATAACATTGGACTATTCTTGTCTATGATGATGTACTCAGAGGAGCTGCAGATTTCCAAGTCCTAATGCAGATCTGTTTTATAGTGAAACAGGTTTCTTCAGTTTACTCTTGCTAAAATAACCCCGTTTTAGTCAGAAGTTACAGGAAGGATTTGTACTGGGATGGCTGATATCACTGTCTCCAAGAGCAGACCAGAGTCACTTTTTATCTTATCTTCACATATGAATTACACAGTGCCCCAGAGGTTGATTATACCAACAGCATTATGAAGGTTTATTTTTAGATTAAGATTTTAAGTGTAATGTAATTGCAGTTAAGAGTTTTAGTGAAATGCCTGATACATAGGAAGAAGAACCGCTAATATGTGGGTCTGCAGAGATTGCTGTTCCCTGTAGAAAATGTTAGAAATCTGTGCGTTGTAAACAGCTTGCATAAAATTGTTTAATTTTGTGACTGCAAAATGAGCCTAAAAGTCTGTTTCTTACTAATCCGTGTCTATTTTAACTCTGATGTCTTGTTTCTGGGATTTTATTCTAAGCTGTAAGAACTCATAAATTAATTCTTTATAAGAGATTTAATTTATTAGTCTTAATACAGTTTCTGGGCAAGTCATAAATATACTGAACAGCTCTGAATATCTGACTCCTTTTAAAGTCTTTCAGTAGAAGACTTCTACAAAATAAGGAGATAAATCCCAAAGCACTAGCTATTGAGAACAGCTAGGTATGACCAAAGGGAAATTAAATGGGACTGGTTTGTTTTGTCAGGCAGACTGAATAATTTATCTTTTTTTTACTGTTAGTGCTATAGCTGAGTCAAATGAATCTAAATCCTGGGGACTCCAATAAACCTCAGTGCCCAGCTTTTTCTAAGCATAGGGTAGCTGTTTGTGTAAGAGGAAAAAATGCTTCAGTATCTAACTGTAGAGCTGTTGTTACTGCAGTCAAGTTGATGTATATCACCTGTGTTAGGGCTAAATAGTCTTCACATTGTGTCAGCATAGGCCTTTGCTTTTGAGGCCTATACAGTAAGGAGGTACCATAGGCATGTGCTGTGTATGGTATCTTTTAAGACTTTCCTCTCCTCCTGCTGCTTGCAAAGCTGGAGTATCCCAACAAAGATAAACTTCTCCATCATCTCACTGCCTTCTGGTTCTGTATCCATTCATGCGTAATATTGATTTTTACATACAATGCTTCATTGATCTATTTCTAAACCAGGGAATGTGATACCTCAGCAGCTTTTTCAGTTGCTGTTTAGCTCAACATCTATTCAAAGCCATAAAATGTCCTCTGTCAAGGTTGGCTAGTCTTCCCAATGCCAAAATCTTCAAGTGGCTGAAAGCCACAGAGCTTAGAGAGACAAGGAGAGGAATAGCTTTCTGTGAAGTTCATAGGCAAAAGTGAAAGTGACTTTCTAGTGATCCCCTAACTTCCATATGGATCAAATCTAGATGGGCAGCAGCCATTTCTGCTGCTGCTTTATGTAGCTAAGAACAAGCGTCTTCATGTAGCTGAGAAATGGAACATTGACCAGCAGCCCCCAGGCTGCTCCTGCCCAGTGGCTGTGCAGATGCTCTCCAGCACTGGAGTTGCACTTAAACAGCTGCCAGCAACATGAGTCACATGATGACTGTTGTCCTAAATTGCAGTTCATTTATTTTTATTTTAAACACCTTGGCAAAGTTGCACCAGAATTAGAGAGGGACCAAGATAATTTACTTTGTAAAGGTTCTGAATCTGATGATACTGGGAGAACTGCACTGGAACTTCAGTGTTTAACTCCTACTGGAGATGGCAGCAGATTTTGCTTCCTGTTAACCTCATCTGCAGTCATGGGTTAAAAATAAAATCAAATTGGGGGAGTGGGGGCTATGTTTATTATTGCCATTTTGTTTCTTTCTTACAGAGAAAATAATAGAAATCTGTCTAAACAGAAAATCTGATTTGATCGCTGATTACTGTGGTCTTCTCTGTGCTGGCCTGCCTGCTGTCTGTTTAGTTTTTCTCTAATCCAACAAGAACATTGCATCCCAAGTTGGCTCCCAGTGTTACTTACCAGGCAGCATCATACCTTCTTTGATTAGCTTCCTTTTCTGTGTTGGATGAAATATAAACATTAGTCCTTGTCTTCATTACCAAGAACAAAGTCAGCATTTCCCTTGTTATTCTGTTGACAGTACTCAATTCTGTACTTTATTTACATATTTTCCCATCTTGATTACTTTTGTTTATTTGGAGAGTACACGTTTAATTTCAGTATGCCAAGTCTCAAATCCCTCTCTGATTGTTTCCAGCTGCAGGTGCTCTATTTCTATGTGCTATTCAACTCAATTTGAAATATTTTAGCTTAGGGAAACTAAAAATAATAGTCTAAAATTAAGAACAATCAAAAAGCTCCCAAAGACTGAGGTGAAGACATTCTATATTTTTGAGTATTTAGGTCGTGAAACACTATTAGTATCAAGCTTCTGGTTGGGCTGCAGGAACTTGCCCTTAGAATTAAAAAAAAAAAAAAAAAAAAAAAAAAAAAAAAAAAAAAAAAAAAAAAACTGCTATAAAGCACCCTTCTTCACTTTTTTTTATTGCTAGCATATCTTCCAGAAACATTATGATGTTTCAGGGACACATCTAGATGTGCCATGAGAATGGTCATGTCAGCTCTCTTCTGCCTAGTTGCCTATATTAGTGTCATGGTGTAATCTTCATGAGAAATGAAAAATACTTGAGAAATGCAGCTGATACCTCTTAACTTGATGGAGCAATTAAAACTCAAGCACTTTCTTGGGAGATCAAAACACAATGTATTGATCACAACTTTTCTTTCATTTGCTGTTATGGTAATTTTAAAAGATGGGTTTTGTTTTTAAAAATAAAATAAACATGGCAATTTGTGCAGGTGCCTTTTTATGATGGGCAGTTTACTTGCAAAACTCTAAGCAAAGACAGCTAAGTTACGTTATTCCCATGGCGACTATTTAAATTATCCTAAAAAGTGTAAGCGTTTCTGCTTGTGGGCAAATATTCTTGCCTGGCTGAATTTGGAGTCAAGAAGAGTCAAGGGACATGGAAGGCACAAAGCTTCTCTACAGGGAAATGTAGGTGGCAGGATTCCAGGATGGGAAACTAGTAACTGCTGCAGTGCTGCCAGCCCTCAGGTCTCAGAGCATCGTCCCCCAAGAGGTGAGGTTACATGGTGTTGCAGGTTAAAAGTCAGACATGGTGAAGTGCATCAGAAATAGGAACCAGGTTTTCACTGAAACTACTCTAAGTATATTAATGACCTCAGTAGCAATGATAAGCATCGTCAGGTAGAAAGAAACTTTCCAAGTTTTCAGATTCTTCCTTTTTATGCTATTGGCGCAATTAGGCAAATTAGAAGAGATGGTAAATCTCTCTTTTTTCACCACTTGGCATGAAAGATGGAAGATTTTTTCTTTTCTTTTTTTTTGTTTTGGGTAAATAAGAGGTGTGTAGGTTAGAGTGGTAAATATATAATGCCTTTTACTGGCTTCATATATGCTAATGTCTGAGAACACACTTCCCGCAAGCTTTCTGTTGTTACTTCCAATGCCAAACGTATCGATCATGGGCTGTTTAGAAGCTAATTTGGTAATTAAAGTTGTCTCCATGTCACTTTTCAATGCAAACAACTTGTGAATATGGAGGAGGAGGTGTCTGGCTAGTCTCCCTGTAAAGCACTGCTGTCTCAGCACACTGAAATTGCTACTCGTCAAACAGAAATTTTACTCCGTTTATTTTCACGTACATGAGGCATTGTGAATCCTGATGCAGGTCTTCTGTTTTTAGTTACCTCAGTGGTTTTTAATAAAAATGTATCCTAGATCTTTCTCTGCTTTCCTTAAAGATAATTACAGTACTAACAGGAAAAAGCAAATCCAGGTATTCACCAAACAGTGTTCTTTTGAAAGCAAATCCTACCTTTTGTATGAACAACATTGGAACACATCCTGCTTCTAAACCATTTGTTTATTCAATTACCCTTCCCTGAGAAGTTGTAGATTGTAATGCTTACTCAAATTCAGCTAACCCCTGTAGAGAACAATGCTGTTTCCTAGGTGAAAATGTGTGGAGTAGCCAAACTTGCCGTCTTGAACTAATCATTGCAATACACAAAATAATTATATCGATATAAATAAATAGTACGTTATAATGAACTTTCTCTTATACGCATGTTCATTGATTTTTGATTTGTGGCTTTCTAGTTAGTTGTGAAGGGATCATTTGCTTCAGAACTGTATTTACTCATTATTTTCCATTTTCGGTGGTACTCCAGCTAAAATAACTATTCCCAGATGTAATGTACTTTAGGTACTCAGATGTTAACTGGTGAAAGGTCATTCTTGTAGGGTTCTGAGCATTTCCTGAATGAAAGAGTGTGCGTGCCAGTCAAAATTAGACCTGGGTATTCCTCATTTTACAGATGGTGACTAATGCATTCTAAACATTCACTGGACAATTAGTGTCTTGGTATGCCAAATTCAAAGTGAAGTCAGTGGAAGAAAAAAGGTCTGATCATCAGAATTCTGTAAAGTGTCATGGTTTACAGAAAAAAATCAAGTATCAATGCAGATGATGTTTATGAAGAAAATCTTCATGCTGATACAGAAACTCATTTGTAGCATGAGAACGTTCAAGTTAGGATCATTTGGATTATAACAAATTTAAGTATGATTACAAGTTGGAAATTATTTCACAGCAAGAAGAGATTGAATATAGTATGAATACTGTATTTTGTTGTAGAAGTGTGTACTTTGAAGTAGAAGGAGCTGCATGTTAATAAAGCAGTTGGATAGAATATTAGAATAAATGTTTTTCATTTCTTGGTCAATTCAGTTCTAATCTTGAAGGGAATTGTTTTAATAACTTTAATAATTGTTTTAACTTGACGACTTTGCTCTAATAGAGTATCTTCAGGAATTTCAATGCCAAGTTGCACTATAGAGGGATTATCTTACCTATGTTGTTCTATTTCTTCTGTAAACAGTTGACTATTTAAACTTCCCAGCCCAGTCATTTGTATTAATAGCTGATGATCACTGCTTCTCAGTAATAGTTGTATTTCTTTTCTGCAGAAATGATGATAAGGAATGTGGTTCCAATTATTTTTACACTTCAGCAACTGGAAACAAATATATTAGCCAGAGTAACAGGAGTTACTAAAGTATACAAAATTATTTGATGAAGTCGGAGTTTTAGTTAATAGTGCCACTAAACAATTGTTAGAGATGATTGTAGTTGGCAGAAGAAGGTGCTGAAGTGTGTATTGGCAGATCAGAATTACTTAACACTTTTTTAATAAGGACCTAATCATATAGTATAAGCCTTGTTTAATATTACCTTTTTGAGGAGGCCTGCTGTCTGAATCAAGTTTACCACATTAAGTATTGGGATTTTAACCAGCAATTCAATTATCATGACAAATGAAAATATGAATCACACAAGAAACTGTCAACAAAAAGTCATTGAATTTATCTGCCTGGTGATGTTTTTCTTCATGAGCAGTGTTTAATACAACTCAGGCAAAGCTAGGATCATGACTGTCTCCAGAGATGCATTTCCATGTGAGATACGTGAACGACCTGATCCTGAGCTTTTCTACGCTCCCAGGATGTGCTTATTGCTTCTATATTCTCTTACAATTTCAGACTGTTATGAAAGTATTTCCAATTTCAGGCATGTTACTTTATTTTTACTTTTCTCTCTGATTTTATCCTGTGAAGAGTAGAAAAGGAGATGAGAAATAAATTTATTTATGTAAATGTTAATTATGTCATTTAAAAGAATGCTGCAGTTCCAGGTGCATGTAAAGAAAAACACAAAGCGTGCTTTACATTTTAATACATGGAGAGCCAATGAATGAAGGGTATGAAGAAACTAGAAGCTGATTAAAAAGACCAGTTATTTTAAGCTGTTTTCTATAGATGCACCTCAGGCAGAACTTGACACCTAGACAAAATCAATGCATCTGAATTGGTATCCAAACAAACGCTGAGCAGATCAATCATGAATGCTTAAAAGCTAAACAGTGACCTGGTGGGAAGAAGGAATTGATTCTCAGCAGGATGCTGTTTTCTTCAGACTGGGACAAGGTGAGAATGCAGAGAACTCGAGCCTCTAGTGCTTGAGCATTCCACTGCTGAACAGGTTAATGCCTGGAAAGTGTCCAGATGCCTGCCAGACTCAGCCTGGAAAATTAAACCCTGTTAGGGCCTCAGTGGCTAAGAAGGTAATAGAATAAAAAGGAGAATATTATGTTAAAACTGAAGTGGTGTAGCTCAGATATCAGATGTAGACTTGAAGAGTAAGTGCTTATCACAGGGATTGGGGGTAGCTGTTCTGGAACAGTTATTCTAAAATAACTACACGCTGGTTTAGATTTACATATTTTAGATTTGTATTTTAATCTGAATAAAGCTGTCAGCTATGGGTGAGCCCTAAATCATGCCCCAAAATACTAACTGAAAGACTGCTTTCACTGAATGAGACAAATGAGAAAGTGGATTTGAAGACATTGCATGCAGGTTCTTCCTCAGACTAAAATGCAAATTGGTAAAAATAGATTGAGAACAAGTGTTCCAATTTCATCTTCGTGTGCATTTGCCAGAAGAACTGGTAGGATTGCCTTAACGTGCTCATAGTTCTGTCCAAGAGTTCATAGAAATCTGACCTGCCAAACTGTCCAGCAGTTTCAAAAAGTGTCTCATCAAAAAGTTTGAAAAAGTGTCTCATTTAATGCCAGAGACTCTGTAAGTATCATTTGACCTCAAGGCCAGAACTAGAATTGTTAAATCGGGTAACAATAGAAAGAAGAGGTGGAAGAATAATCTTCCCCTCCTCCTTTATTACCATTGGTTTTGAAGGGGGTTGTTCATTCTTTTCCCAAGTTTAGTTGTTACACTTTCTGGGTGTTCTTTGAAAGTTTGCATTTTAATTGCAGAGCAAAAAGCTAGAGCTGAAATAAGAAAGTTAGATGGCAAATTCTTGCATCAGTTTTTGAAGTAGGGAGGAAGTAAAGGGACTTAAAATACATACTTAACTAATGTATGACTTCTCTCTCTCTCTCTCTCTTTAAATACTTTAAACCTTTTGTCATCATACAACCTCCATTTCCATGCAAATAGATCAGGCCAAGAGCAGCTGAAATTCAGTTTCGGCTCTTGTTTGTCTTTTTGTGCTGGATGCATGAAGATCTAATTCCTTGGTTATAAACTGCTTTCTGTAAATCTGTATAACACAGTGATTTGTCTTAGTTTGGATTGTAATGATAAAAATTAGCTTAGACATTTAAGAGAAATTATCTCTAATTTGGTTATTAGTTTAGGAGTAGGATAATTTAAATTAGCAGAATTACTTGCATTTTTTATTTATTTATTTACATAAATCAGTGTTCATGCAGCCATCCTAAAATGATCTAACTACCTCAGCCATTCTTATGAAGACAGATGGATATTGGTTCATATCCCTTCCTTTTAGGGGAATTCATTTTGCATCTTTTGCACTTTTTTCTTTTAATGGTATTTTTCTTCCACAAGGGAAAAGTGACTTCAGTGTTGGGCTGACCCTAATGTCATTTTGTGGATGTGCCAGCAGGAGGAGCTTAAGTATTAAAATGTACTTTCAAAAAAGCAATCACCAAATTATAGTAATTGCACACAACACAGTGCTTTCTTTTGCAATGTAAACTACCATATAGCCACAAAGTAAATGTCTGTCATCCTGACAGAACTAAAGCACTATCAGCAGTGTCCATCCTGCTGGCAAATTAACGTAATTTATTTTGAGAGAAGTCCAACAAGACGAAAAAAAAATAATTTCATTGTGTATTTGATATTTAGAAGCTTTTATACTTACATGTTCCGAAAGATACATATTTAATACAAAATCACAGCCCTCTGAAACCACTACCCCATGCTGTTCTATAAACACTAGAGAATAAATAGAAAACACGAGAGAATAAATAGTATAAAAACAATCAGTAACGATATTCACATTACTGAAAGCAATCCATGATAATAAGCATAGCTGAAATTGGATTCACATGATTGAAATTTTCTACAGCATCTGAGATAGCAATGTTGAGTTTTAAAATAACATATCATAGGACTGGGTTTGGAAGTCCTGTTATCCTTGGCTACCAAGAATTAATAACATATGGTAAATTAATTGCTGAGCTTGGATTTTATTGACAAGAAAAGTATAGAATTAAAGATCTAGATTATTATTCTTGTTATGAAAGAAGATGAGGATGTATCCCACAGGTGTTTTATGCAGTTTTTTTCATGTATAGGAATTCCTAGTTACCTAGGAAGACTCAATATTATTGTGTGTGGTGAATCTTAATTCAGAAAAATCTAACTTATTATTTTAACTGTTACTTTAGACTGTTCTGCGAGGAAAGCTAGACAAGTAAAATACGCTGTCATTAAAAATACTCATTTTGTTTTCTGTTAATGTTTAATGTCTGAATTAGACACATTTTTCTCTGTACTGTTTTATTATTATTTAGTAAATAGCAGCAAATGTGGGCATTGTAGTTTCAAAGCTGATGGCTACCAGTGATACAGTTACATTGTCTTTCAGAAGTACTCTGCTTCCTGCAAGTGAATTTTCCACTCAATCCCAGGACTTGTTAAAGGTCTTTGCTTTGCTAAGATCTCTTAAGTTGTTCAAAGTGCTTGAGTGGAGCCTGCATGTGCCTTCAGCTTTTATAGGGCTGTCAGAGCTGGGAGGAAAGTCACTGCAGGAAAAAGGGAACTACACAGGGTAAATTCAGTGATTTTAAATATATACATATATATATCATATATATGTATTTATTTAATATGGTAAGAACTGCAGAAGAGCAATTCTTCCACTATTGACTTGTTATTAACTCACTCTGAAGATAGGTATTACAGGTTTTTTTTTAATTATAAAAGTACATTTTACTTTGTATGATGTGTAATTTTATTGCCTAGCTGAGTTGCAAAATGCAAAATTTAGTTTTATTTATTGATCTGTATGTAAGAAGCATAATTAAAAACCATGTGGAGTCCTCTAAGAGAATGGCAAAAGTACAATGCTATCCCTTTATACTGTAGTTTTCCGAGGAGTCTATAGCCTCTGAATATCACCTAGGTAAGCTGGAATTTTCTGTTACTGCTTGTTGTTGAACTTAATGTATTTCTTCTCAGAGTCTTTTCAAAAAGGCTCATTCATCTAAGACTATAGTCTGTTGTGGGTCAGAAGAGACTGAAGAATTCCCAACAAGGATGTATTGCTAATACACTTCATCATGTAATGATACATCCATCCATAATTAGAGGATTGTTAAGTAGAGCATCATGCAAGCTCTTGTCTATTTTGCTTGTACTTTTATCACTTCAAAATGCTTATACCACCATTTCTGAACTGCAACCCATAGAGATACGCTTTTATCCTGTAATTTGCAGTCTTCCATAAAGTATTGAAAGTTCTACTAGTTCTCATTTCTGAAAGAGCCCATTTGTAATTCACACTTGAGATACCAGTAGAAAGAATGCAATTCTGTGTAGTTGAAGATGTGTGCTGTACTTTGCAGTCATGTGCCAGGCTCTCATAACATCTGCTTTTTTCATGTTGAGAATAACGACATAATAATTTGCATATAACATAAACTAGTTACTTCTGTCTTTGTTTCTTTTCTTCCTAGTGACATTCCACCTTCTGGAGAACCAGTAAGCAAAATCAACCGCTCGAGAGTGACTACCCGCTTCCCTAAACTGTCTCGCAGCCATCAAAGAGAGCCCCGAAGCCTGGAACCTCAGAGTGGTGATCTTTGACCCTTTTTCGTAAATGTGAATGTTGGAACCATGTACTTTAAGTTGCTCTGTGATTCCTTCCTAGCTTATATTTATAATTTAAGCTCCTGAAGAGACTACAGCTGCATCAACTTAAATGCTGAAAAGAGACATTCATAACTAAGGGTCATATCCTGATGAAATACTTTGGAAGGCAGTAATCACTTTCTCAAAAAGAATACGAGAGCTCTTCACTGGGGCTCAGTAAACAGATAGGCATTTTCTTTGTTTTCTGAAGCATTGCACATATTTTCCTTTGTTCTTCTGAAGTTATGTTCTTCTGAATTCCTTGTTTGTATTGTGTTGTCTCACTTTCTACATGTACATTTTTCTGGTCCAGACATGGGTATCGTGTCTCCACAGTTTATTTTCCTTAAAGAACAGTTATGATTATTACTACTTAATATGTCAGAAAGATGTGCTTAAAAGAACCTCACTAATTTATTACCTTTTGTAAATAGAAAGACTTTTTTTAATTATTATTGTAAACCTCTGATACACACAAAGGTTTTTAAAAAAACTTGACAAAGTAGGTGACAAGGGAAAAACAGTACAGGTGTAAAAATAGCTTTTCTATGTTTCTAGTTAGGTCTTCTCAATAGCTTTCACTTGTGGGAAGTAATTCTTTAAAATCAGAGAATGTAATCATTTTTAGTGAAATTTCAGTCTTTCTATAAGGCTGGGTGCAATATTATTAATTTATACAAACCATCACAAGTATATACAAAATCAGCGTGATACAAAAGTGTTTTCAAGACTTGGGTTATATTTTGTTATTAATTTGTCACTGATGTTACAAAACAGTCCTTCATCATTAACTGAGCAGTTTGGATTTCTTACTCTTTTTTTAAAATTCCTTCACATAGTGATAATTAAGAATTGCCTGTAATGAAAGTGCCTGTTACCCATCACCTCTTGCAGAATAGTAATCTGTGATGGTACTGCTGCAAGAGTAACTGAAAAAAAATTGGCAAGAATTATTGCAAGTGATGGAAGTCCTGAGATGGATTAACTGGAATCCAGTTCAGCATCCATTAGCTGGACTGCCATAGGCAGTTAATTATGTTTTAGCTGTCTTCCTTTCTTCATAAGTTTAAGCAATGCACATCGAAATTTTCTATCAATTGTATTCTGGTTTTCTGTTGTGTAAGAATATCTTTCTTCTCAGAAATTTTTTTTTTGGATAGCGTGAACTTAAGTTGGTGTATCTTGTCATTTTATTATCTGTTAATTTTATTAAATTCTCCCATCAGTAGATCATGAAATCTAATGTTACCTTGCAGAGAAAAAAAAAAAAAAGCCACCCCAGCAACAACTGATGATTAATAACAGACTCTCTACATCAGTGCTCTATCAAAGTTCTGGCAAACTGGAACTTCTGCTTTTCAGACCTGTGACCATTGTGCATTCTTTAGTCAAGCATGGTCCAGTCGTTTTGTGACACTTCTTGAGTAGGGATTCATTACATACAGCGAGTAGTGTCTGTGGGTGGTACAAAATTCAGAATCCAAAAGGGCAGTTTGGGAGCCATCCAATTTGTTTTTTTTTTTATTAGAAGATGAATAATTATTGGTGTCTTGTGTAAACTACAACAAGACATTTGTTGAAGAAGGAAGGAAAGCAAATATCTTGTCAGTTAACACCTCTCCAAACTCTTCAGTCTGATACACTGCTGATACATTAAAGTTTGCCTTCGTTAGAAGGAAAAGTAGCTGTAATGATGGTCCTGCTTTGAAACAATTTAAAATTAATTTTTCAGAAAATAGAGCCTTGTTTAGTAGAAATATGACACCCATCTATTAACACCAAATTGCAAGTAAGTCTGAAAGAAAACTTAGTGTAGTATGCTTTGTGATATATCTGTTTGTCATGTGAGGCTGTATTCATTTTCAGGAAATAACTCATAAATTAAAGGATTCCATATTCAGAAAGTTGCAAATGGTAAGAAGTCTCATTTAGCATAGTCTAAATTAAGTTTTCCTTTTTAGTTGCTTAGAAGAAATTTTTCTTGTCACTACATTTGGCTCTTAAAATTATTTCATTCCTCATTATCTTGTTTCTTGTATTTTTTGATGTATGTATGTAGATCACACAAAAATACTAAACTTGTTTATGTCTACAAATTGTTCTTTATTAACTTTACCTGAACTGTGTATCAGCTACTAAGATTACAGTCTGCAGTGTTCGCTTTGTGATACAAGATAGTGTAGTGGGTGCATTACTAATCCATTTAAATACTCATCTGTGGTTTCTCTAAAATCTCAGAAGCTAATTAAATTAAGCCTTTCTTCACAAGTCAGCTTTCCCTCTTCACCTGGTTACTTCTGAAGGAAGGTGCTTGTATGACTGCAAGGAGATAGGTGTTGATATGGATACCCGCGTTTTTAGCACCTCAGGACATTCTAAAATGCCCTTTCTTTCTGAGAATTGTAATTCTCCGTCACAGGTTCCACTTTTTCATTTATTTATCTAAATCAGGGAAGTCTGACGAAGGATGATCAACTGTTATTAAGAATCCTAGGATAGATATATTGCTTTTATAAAATACCTGCAACTGTAGCAATGATTCTCCCAGTTGAGTGATCATACCACTTTCTCCTTTGTCACCTAATGCCATGCATGTAGTTACCATTTTTGTACATCTTATTTCTTTTTGTACTAGCTGAGAGCTCTTAAATCCTTATATCTGCTCTATGGTTTATGCACAGTGAGTTGATGGGTGCAACCAGTTCTTGCTGGCTGCTTTGAACATCTCTAATCACAGAATAGAGGACTCAGGCCAGTCTGATCCCTGTTGTTCCTGCAAGCCTTGGACTACAGCATGGTATGAGGCAGCGTGGAGAAACTTGCAGTATCGTTTCCATTTCAATTCTGTTTTATCTTTAGACATACTTGGACTTCAGGGCTGGTCATCTGGATCCTTTAATGACTATTCAAAATAAATTGTGAAAATAAATGGCATTATTTTTTAATTTTAATGCTGTTCTCTTATCACATGCAAAATGAACAATTTCCTAAGAAATACAGGGCAGGCAAGACTTGCATCTTTTGCAGATGTGATTGTCTATCAGTATTAGTATTAATTAATTAAATTTTAACTGTGTTTTTTGAGAACCTCATTTATTTAGAGATTTTGTCATTTGTTATAGCGAATGCATTGTATTGGCTTTGCTTTTGCATAAATCAAGTTTCTCAGTAATTACAATAAATTTATAAGTTTTATATGAGGCAGGATATTGGCATAGTTATAAAGGCTTAAATTAATATGTCCATTAAATCACATCTTAGGAAGATAAATAGTTTCAAAGCCAGTCTTTTTTTATGGAATATATTGTTGATGTGATAGTTGTAATCAAATTATATATACTATCTTACAGAACCTACCACAAGTCATAAACCTTCATGACTGGATTAATACAAGTATTTAGAGAAAGGATATAACGGTATTAAAGATAACTGGTTCAAAATTGTGACCCGTTGCTAAGGTACATTTTTTTGTATTATAAAATGTTTTATTGTATAGAGCAATATCTGCATGGTAGCTGTCAAATTAATTAATAAGAACCTACTAATAAATGGGGTTGACTGACTCAGAGCAGCAAGGTAATAATAAATGAGACTCAGTGAGCCCCACGTGAACTACTGATACTGGTTGTCAGGATATATTAATGATTTAAAAAATGATATTTTGTTAACAGAATCAGTTATTAGTACTTCCAGATGTGGATGTTCTCTTTGCTTCAAAGCAGACAGGAATCATAGTTCTGCTATAAACTTCTTGCCATTTCAAAGGTTCAGCCTACCCCCCTCCACACTTGTGGAGAATTACAAGAATAACTTGTAATTCCGAGGACAGATAATCTATACCTGTGGATAGAAATACAGTTACCTGCTTATAATTCCCAAGAGAAACGAGAAACCTGTGGAATTTAAAAGAAAGGGGAAGACTTTTTTTTTTTTTTCTCCAACACAGAAGTATTTTTTTTTCCAAATACATTTTTCTCCTTGGAAACAACAATACTTCTGTGTTGGAGCTTATGTCACTTCAGGAAAAGTGGCTAAACACCTCAAGAAAGTAAAGAATTTTTCTCCTTCAATTTCTGTAGGTTAGGATATTTCAGTCAACATCTTGTATCACTACATGGAATATTAATTTGATGAATATGTAGCCATTTCAGTAGTTTCTTAGCATTACGTATTGAAAGAATCACTTTGATGTATGAAATTATATATATGAAATATAGAAATATCAGTTAACCTGCTTTGTGTTTCACATATTGAATGGAAGATAAAAACTTTCTCTACACAGTGGTCTGATACTGTACATTTCATTTATTTCCTACTCTGCACTAATTGTACTTTTATTTATTCTGTCCAATTATAGGTAATATAGATAATCAGAGCATACTTCTAATTAATGATAGTAGGTTACTTTTTGGTTAATAATGGTATAGAAAACACCACTGAAATGTTTAGAGAGGAATGAATTTTCCGTATTTACAAAGTGCTGCAAATATCAGAACTTTAAAAATACCTTTTTTTTTTTTCCTTCTAAACAAATGTATTGCAATTCCACGTAGGAGGAATCAGTTTGCTTAACAAGGTTTCAGAACTGCTGTCTGTGTCATGACAGAAGTTAGACTGTGGTAGTTGGTTTCTTGAGAAAAGTGTAACTATTTAGGACACTAAAAATTATAGAAATGCAAATTTGGTTGAATATCTAATTCTGAAAAGCTGCATTTTCTTTCTTCCTGAACACTGAGATAAACAATTAAGTATCTTGTATTTGGGACCAAACCTGCTGGCAAGCAAAGAAGCTGGATTTCCCTTTTGATTTGGGGAAGTTTTTCGTTTGTTCCTTTTAAACTGTAGGAAAGATTGTATTAATTCTAAAGCATATATATGTACAGTATTCACCTAAGTATTAAAAAATGGTTTGTAATATTATTTTAACTTGTTATGCTAATGTTTACATTACAGAATTTTTAAGCAAATGTATATATATAATTTTCTAAATACTTTCTTGTATTTTTTTTTTAATATCCTGTGGTAATTTTGTTGTAATCTGGTTGAAATATACTACTTTACAAGGACAAAAATAAAAAATAACATCTTTTCACATTTGAAATAGAGTATGTTTACACCTTATTTGGTCTTTTCAGCTGTCTTGTAAATGATTGTGATTTGTTCATTTTTTCAGTGAGTTTCTAGAATGATGTACATAGGTTGTCAGACTTTAATTTGTTAAATAGTCTTATGTCCTCTTACAAGAAGTAGTATTTATTGACAGAAATCTGGAATATTTCAGTTTATAATCACATATTATATAGATTACTTGGTAAAACAGAAAGGAAAACTATGTCACAAGTTTTTTTCTTGAATGTTTTTTATTGAGATATGACGTATTTGGCTATTCAGACTGATACTTTCATATCTAGTTCATGACTGGATGCTTCCATATCACGTGAAAATGAGCTGCTGGTTTTGGATGCTTCATTGAAGAGGAAAGTTTTAAATTGAAGCCCTGGTATACATATTATCAATTTCCAGCTAACAAACAAAGCTGTAATTAAAAAAAAAAAAAAAAAATGTAGTGTTAGTTGATTCTAGTACTCACAGAACAGTTTGCTGATTAATTCAATTAAAAATTTTCAAGACATAACTGTTATACAGAGATCTAATCAGTTGAACTGCTCATCTTAAAAAAAAAAAAAAAAAAAAAAAAAAGTTGTACAGACACCATAAAACTTATAATGATGTTTAGGCATCCACATCTTTTAAAACTGTGGTAGTTGAGGTATCTTTATAGGAGCTAGATAACAGAACTTTATTTGAAATTGTCTTTGCGATCTGTAGGATTTTCTTGTTCCTAAGCAAATGTGGATGAGACTTCTAGAATACTTCCAGTATGAATAATAGCTACTAATAGTTAAATAGTTATGGAATATAAGCTTTTCGTATCTCAGTTATTTAAGATCTTAGGCAAAATTATACTTATGAAGTTGTAACAAATAGCTTCAAGTCACTTTTTTTCCATTTCTGTCTGCTTGAGGTACCAGACCACAGACAGCCCCAGGTTATTGACAGGTGCTTGTCATTGGGCTATAAGAAGTTAGTCGTCACTGTGCCAGATGTACAGAATTTCAGCCCTGTGGAACAAGACTCAGCTCTAAAAGAGTGTTTCTTGGCCACTTGAGCTTTATTTTCTGGCCTAACAAGATGTCTGAGCTTTTTTTGCTGCTGTGGGAAGAGTAAAGTCTGATCATCAGAGGAAAGCCATCTAGTGCCATGTTGTAGATTCAGAAACCTGGGCCAGAGAAGCCTGGAAAGGAGAAAGTTTATGTAAAAACCCTTATGGGCCTCTGGCAAAACTGATGGCTGGCTGAATTTAACTTGCTGAGATGCTGCTGCTTAATTACTGCTTTCAAATTTCCAGAAAGAATAAGATGATTTAAAGGTTCTGCTAATTGTTCCATGAATCCAGGTGAAGATTAGATTGCATCTGGGGACTTGCACTGCCCTGGTATTTCTGTATGGGCCTACAGAGTTTAAGGATTTTCTCTTTTCAGGAAAAGACCTGCACACGACTTCCTGCTTTTCTTCCCCCCAGAAATTTTAAGGAAACGAGGAGAAATCTTTGCAGACAAGATCTGCCAGAAGAAAAGAGCAAAGATTATTCTAAGATAACGTTTAAAATAAGATTCTTGTTACTGCTCTTCAGTCTTTCCAAATGACTTTCTAACTAATAAATACTGTAAGTAAACTTCCTCTATTTCAAAAATTAAAATAATAGATAACTGATATTTTGTTATGTTGTAAGTCATGCTTGATTTTGTTATAAAATAATTGTGCAAATGATGGCATGTCTGTGTGTATGTGTTTGTCGTACTCATTTTCTGAAATTTTCTTGCAATTTTTTTGGTCTGCCAGATAGTAGTAAGTATTCGTTATGTGTGGTCTCTAAGTGGGATGATGATAACTTTCTTTTTACTACCAATACAACACTCCTGCTATTTTCAACATTTAAAAAAAAATTCCCAGTATTTTAATTTTCATTAACTTAGGCCATTAATTAATTTCACCATTAGATTTCATCCAATTGAGCTTTCTTCTGAGCAGCCCATTGTGCTCTTCCCCAGCTCTGTGCACACAGTGGTGCCTCTTACAGAGTAGGGCGAGCCCCTGAGCTTTGTGTTGTTTTTTGTTTGGTTGTTTTTTTTCTCCAAGTGCCAGGCATGGGGTGGCTTGTGCTTTTTCATTGTCTGTGAAGCTTTATGTACTCTTTTTTGTGCACTTGGACTTTTGCTCTTTACACCTTCTTCTGTTGAGCTTGTGGTATTTCGGGAGTTTCTGTTGGATCACAAAGACCTGCCCACCCCCAGTTTTCTATAACTCGTATGCCTGAAGAATTTCTCTTTACATAGTGCTTCATCTGACTGTCACTAGTTAATTTTTTCTTCGAAGAATATTTTATTCCTGGTGCTATCTGTTTTTCAGATGCAAGTGAGGTACAAGAAGGTTTGTTTTCCTTAGTGTCCGAGTCCTAAGTCATCAGCTTTGCATGAGATGAGCCTCTTTATAGCAAATCCAACTCACATCTGCCAGAGCTGTCAAATACAAGGCCTTTCTTTTGGAATTACTGTTACAGTAAAACAGGCTTGACTTTCATATTACATAGCTTCACTTTATGAAAAATACTTACTGGTTAAGATAATTTAGCAAGAAAAGAGTTAAATCAGAGTAATAGTAATATTTATTATATATTATTACATAATTGTGTATTTTTATAAATTATAATGCATATTATAAACAATTTAAGTTATTATATAATTTTAAAAATAATTCTTTCTCTTTACTCCCTTGGTTGCCTACTTTTTCCAAGTGCTAATTCATCCATGAATTAAGTCTTTTGCATGTGTGTGAAGTTCAGTGACAGTTTCAACATCTCAATTTCTAGTAGGAAACTAATTTATGAATATTAAGGTTCCCAATTTTATGTGTTACAAGAAAATGAATTTTCAGTAGTAGAGATCCCCTGGTTCCTTCCAAAGTGGGAATGTAGGGTTATAGAGAGGTAGGGAATGAAATACCACTTAACATGGTTAAGTACCTTTCTGGCGACAAGTTAGAGCAGATAACACTTCAAACGTTTGTCATCAGAAATATGTATCTTGTCTCTATCGATGTACACAAGCAAGTCTATTTCTTAACTGTAAGACTAAACAAAGAATCAGTATGTCCTTTGTACTGTGCTCTTTAAGCTGCTGAACTATTTGAAGGAGCTGCTTTTCAGATCTAAGCATTAGATACACATTAATAATTTGTAGCATACAATTTAGCTATTCACTCAAATTTATCTTGAAGCAGCTCAAATTCTCAGTAGACTTTTATTTAATACAGTGATGGAATACACAGTTTTTCATGAATCCGAAGTGCTACGTATAGCTTCAAGCAGTTAATAACATGTGAGGCATTTTGCAGTGATACTTTAATTTCAAACAATATATTAGATATAATTGGCATTTTTTGAAACCATCTGGTTGGTATTTTTTAAGGGTGAAAATAAAGTGCAAATTGGCAAATGATACATCAGTACCTCTAAGCAGTTTTACTGTACCAGAAAATAGAGGGTAATTGGATACTAGAAAAAAGGAAAACAAAAGAAAGCACACTTTCTGACGCAGCAATAAGCAAAGGAAAAAGGAGTTTGGTCTTCAGTGTAGGAATAGACACAAAGAAGATACCTGTACTCCATCAAACTGCCACCATATGTTCCATGATGAGATACAACAAAGTAAATAATGTGTCTGTTCTGCATTCTGTCAAGCCATAGGACCCTTTGGATATGTCAATAATTAACAAATAACATCTGTTGTCAACTGCTGTACTTAATCAGTGTGGGCAAAGATTTCCTCCCTGCATGACAGAGGTAGGCTATGATACTCTGCTTTCCCTTAGTAATTGAAAATTTCTTTGACCACATCGTTTTATGCAAAACCCCTGCTGATATGTAATTAATGGGAAATCTGGACATGCAGAAACAGTGGAATCCAGCTAGATTGGCAGTACAGTGCTCAGTGAGAGTTTAGAGTTATCTTTTGACTATTTTTCAGTCAGATATGCTTTTCCTGACTCCTAATGTCTATACATACTGCACTCTCAGCGTGGGTGCGGAGCCATTTCAGGTACGTGGAGAGACCAATGACTGCCCACTACCTCACTTAAACACGCAGACCAGATATACACTCATTTTGTATATAACAGGAAAACAAAAACATGTTAAGGCAGACTTAGTGTGAAGTGTATGTCAACTTGTTAACTGACTTCTTGGATATGGAGAAACTCAAATACAATGTGCCTTGAGAACCACCACCAGTAAAATGTGAACTGAAAAAGGGCAATTTAAGATCCTGAAAAATGTACCTAACAGAACCAAGTCTCAAAGCTTCTCTCAGTTGCAGTTGTGGAAGTCTGCAGGAGCTGATGTACTTATCCACCTCAATCCTGAATCCATTCTGTCCTGAGAGCATCACAAGATTCCTCTAGACTAGAGGAATATTTAATGCTTTGAAGTAGCTCTGTGCCCTTTATGTGCAGCTGGTACAGCAAAATGTGGATTTGTCAGTCCAAGATCTGACCTTTTATTCATATATGTGTTCAAGAAAGATTTAACAGATTTCTTAGAAACCTTGTCCGAGAACAACAATTTGAAGTAATGAGATTTTCCTTTAATCTTCATTAGGATTCATTACACACATAATATGTGATTCATTGCATAGATAATGCATAATCTAATTAGTTAAGATAATGCTCTAAACTGTCTAGTAGGTGGTGCTTCAGTTCGTAAATAATTTTCGTAAATTAAGTAAACTTGTTTAATCACAGTTGGTTGTTGCTGCAGGTGAGTCACTGTGTCAGCGTAGTGTGAGTTTCAAGCATTCCTTCTGCTCCTACCAGACTGGTCGTGGTTGCACAGTATATATTTCAGTCTCTGAGATGATCTCTTTTTTTCTTTTCTTTGTGATAACAAAATGCAAACTTTAAACAATAACTGCTTTAACTAACACACAGTAATATCAAGGTGCTGGACAGTGTACACACTCCCATTTTGAAGAGCGTTGCTGATTTTGTCCCTGATTGCTCTGCTTGGCTGACACATGGAATTGTGCTGCTCCTTTGTGCCATTCATCCTCACTTTGGTCTTGACCCATGGGCAAGGGTAAGTTAGGGATGAGAAGCCTGTCTTTGCACATAGGCTGTTCTTATATCACTTGAATAATAGAGACCCCCTCTTGAGTTTCATATAAATACGTTGTAAATGTCATTCTCTCTTGTTTCTTGTTAACTCGTGAGGGAGTTTCATCTAGACTTCTACTGTCTTGGCTGTAAGAAGGGTGCTGAAGAGCTGAAATTGTCACTGAAGCCCACAGAGATGCATTTTTGATTGCTAAAAAGGAGGCACATAAAATATGGAAAACATTGTCTGACCTGACAATGTAATTCTATTTAAGAAACAGAAAATGTGCTGGATAATATATGCAGACACCTCTGTCATGAAGCCTCATGTGGTTTCACACCCAATTATGTGTGACCACCTTTGGTTACCATAGCAATTCTCTGTTAATTAGAAACTCACCCTCTGCTCATGGCCTGCTTGTGCTAAAGCATGAAATTCTGCTACACACGCAGACTATTTCTTTATTTATATATTGACAGTGACTTACTGTGCCAAATGACTTCTTTACGCAGCAGTACTCTGTTTCTTTGACTCAAACATTGATTTAACTTTTTAAATTCTTCAGTGTGTCCTTGGCCCACTTTCAGTCTGTGTATAATGGGCAGGCGACATGAAGAGAGAAGGCAGTGGTGTTGGAGGTGTTAATATATGAAACATCAATATGACCCGTAGGGTGGAGGCAGCTGTCTTACACTCATCTGTGAAAGTATTCTGCTCCTCTGTGGTGCTAATAGATGAAGGATTCTTTGTGAAACCTTCAGTCTGCATTCAGGTGTGAGTTGTTTTTAAAATGATTTCAAAAGAAAGGAGTCTGTCCATATAGAAATATTTTATAATGTATGAAGTTGGCTGGATAAAATACACCATAGGGTGTTTTGATGAAAGATGCAAGGGTTTTATTCCTATCTTATAAAAATAAGATGAGGGGGTGTACTGAGTCTGGCTGGGATGGAGTTAACTTTCCCCACAGAGACCAGTGCTGTGCTGTGCTCTGCACTTGCAGCTAGAACAGCACTGATACCGCACCAATGTTTTGTCTGTTGCTGAGCAGTGTTGGCACAGCACCAAGACTCCCTCCAGCCTCCCTGCACCCCCAAGCCAGTAGGCTAGGTGTGGGCAAGAAGTGGGGAGGGGACATCACCTGGGCAGCTGACCTAAACCGGCCAAAGGGATGACATAACATACTGTATGGTGTCATGCTTGGCAACAAAAGCTGGGGAAGGGGAAAAAGAAGGGGGGCTCTTGTTATGAAAGTGTCTTTTTTCTCAAACAACTGCTATGCATGTGGAGGCCTGGCTTCACAAGGCATGGCTGAACAGCACTTGCTGATGGGAAGTAGAGAATAATTTTCTCTGTTTGCTGCTTACTTTTTTCAGTAAGTTTGATAACTTTTTGATAAGTTACTTTATGTTTTTTTTTTTTAAGTCTGCTGCAAACTTTTTTTAGTTTTCCTTTAATTAATCTGCTCCTTATCACAATCCATTAGACTTTTTTCATCATATTTTCTCCCCCTGTTCATTTGAGGAGAGGGAATGAGAGAGTGGCATGATGGAGCTTAGCTGTCTATCTGTGAAACAACTGGGGGATGACGACAAGATACCTTGTTGATACCTTGTTGAAGACAATTCTGAAAGTTGGGCATCAGATCCATGCTTGGGGTACAAGCTTGAAAGTAGAGAAGCATTATGATGCTTAGTGCTTTCTCCTGTAATTTTGGAGAGAACAGAGACCTACAGTCCTTGTAGTCCTGTCCAAGAACTATGGAACTGCAGATCTCCATGGTTTCTGATCTACTTGTAGAACCTCAAAATACAAACACTTCTTTCTAATGTAAAACAAATTCCTCCCCAGATAAAATACTAGAGCACAGGTAATTTATTTTGAGAGAGCAAGATAAGAACAAAATACAAGTCAGAAATGTACTCAGATAGCACATTGATAAGGCCAGTGCAAGAACTTGCTTAACAGAATAGATTAGAAAAGTAAAGTAAAGAAGAAAACAGAAAGGATTCTTGTATTACAAGGTCCAGAGAGATTGTTTTTGACCTTTAGATCCACTTCTTTCAATTACTTAAAGATTCAAGGAGTTCAATCCCTTAATCTGGAGTTCTTGGGCTATAAGAGGTTCAGGATTGCCCTTTGGAAGTTTACTTGGCCTGAGATATAAGATGATTGACAGAAACAAAACCAAAAAAGATTCAGCTGAAACCAAAAGATTACCAGAACTGGTAACTTTCACAAAGAACTGTGTTACAGGTCCTGCAGAGCACACAATGACAGAGACTAGCTTTAGTATTTATGTAGACTCATCAGCAAGGTTCAAGGACAATGCCATGTGGAGCAATTATCTACTGTATGCTATGAAGAACATGCAAATGCTAATATCATGCCTTACTAATACATACAATGCTAATATCACACTGGCATAGGTAGTAGCAAGAGCAATCATGTCTTTTACTATGCAGTATATTACACTTTGTCTCCAGATTCTTGTTTAAGATATATTTTTGGTTACTGCTCACAAATACCACTGTTAGATATGAGTAGGATTAGACAAATGACAGCAAAAGAAACCCAAACCAACTTCAGCCTTGTGGTCACTTCATGGAGGTTAGGAGATGTCAGTCAGCTGATAGCTGAGCTCCCTCAACTTTTCTTTCCTATTTTTTATTTAATGCTTCTCTCAGCAGAGAACTAAATCTGAAATTCACATACTGGATTCTGAATGGAAAAGCAATTTATACTTTGAATATGCCTACTATAGACATAAATGTTTTTAATCTGATCTGTTTGAAAACATTCCTCAAACAAGTAATAAACAGCTCTTAAGAAGCACAAATGAATTGGGCAATACGGATGTATCTTTAATTACAATTTTAGCCTTAGCAATTGTTTTTGAGTCAGCTGTACAACATTACTCCCAGAAGAAAACCAGCCTGGTTCAAAACCTAATGTCACACGGTGCAATTGATTAAGGTACAAAGAGATTATCCAGCAGTCAAAAGCTTAACTGCATACTAAGGAGAGCAGTCAGCTTGCATACACGTAAGTTTGCCAACATTCCCAGTATAAAACAAATGACTTGTTATATGGTATCTCTGTTGTGCCTAGATTCTGATTTTCCATGAGTCACCTCTTGATTTACTGAAATAGAGTAAGATGAGTAAGAGAGTCAAATTTTAGTGGAAAGAAGTCTGCAAACTGCGTAATGTCCAACAGCCTGTTACAGAGAAGAATGATTATTCTTCAACTTCTTTGCTATTTACTGGCTCTGAACTTCACATATGATTCCTTCTGCCATCAGATTTCTCCTACAGGAAGTTTTATGAAAAAAAACTCATGAATAACTAAGGTCAGTCTTCACTACCCCATAGATCATAGCTTTCTCTCCTTTCTGGTTACCGTTCTCTTTATTGAATTGGTATTTATTTCTAAATGCAAAATTGCATCACATATAGCACTGTAAGGTGTATAGCATACCTGTATAAGGCAGGAGATAAAAGCAGTTTTCTATTACCACCACATTAATTTGGAACTTGATTTTGGATTATGAATTACTGTGTTATTGCACATGTTACTAAACAGGAATGTAGTGTTCCATTTAGATGAACTGAGCTGGAATGCGATTGAATTTTAAACATTTTAATAAGGGAAGAGAAGGATAAAAGATGGGGCACATTTAATGTTTCTGGGCTTTTACATTGTCTTCACTGTATAGACTCCTATAATTGTCATAGAGAAGTTTCTCAGAGAGGTAAAAAGCTGTGCAGTACAATTTACTATAACTGTTGTCAGGGACAGTTTGAAAAATCCTTAATTGTGACATTCAGAAAAAGAGAAATAGCAACAATATCCCACTGAGAAGTGTCTCGCAGAAGAATCCTCTGGCTGTGCAAGGGCCGACCGCATACAGATCCAGTTCTAAGGCAGTATAAAGCCATACTGCAGAGATATATTCTTAACACTGAAGCTTTTCCTTGAGACACATTCTTTTTAAATTATTTAGAGCATAGGGATCATCAGTATGTTATCAAAAAAGTAATCTGGTCAAGATGAGAAGTAACTAACATGTAGATAATAGTGCCAAGGTTGTAGTTTCATAGTATTTAGATCAAGATAAGCTAGTGTGAAAAGTATTTTTTTTTTTTAAATACCAGTTAATAATTTACATTTCCTTTGGTTTGTATAATCTTTGTCTATTTGTGTTTTAACAGTTCCTTGTTACATAAGTGTTCACCATGGTCTATGAAAATCGGGTTCACTCGGAGGTTAAATTGTACCCTGTCAGAGCAGGGATGTGACCCAGTATGAATGCCTCATATGACTCCATTTGTTTTCCTGCTTTGTAAATCCTTTGGCTCTGTGTACTTGCATGCGTAGGAAGAGGAGAGCAGATGTGAGGGAAAGGTCAGGGATGCTGTGAAGTCTGTGAGGCTTTCTTTTTACTTCAGTGGGATTTAGATGACTCCTTAGTGCAGATATATAAACACATTCTGTAGTGAACATTAATGTTCTGTATTTTAAAAAAAGTATAAACTAAAAAAGAAAATAAAAGTATGTCAGCTAACATGACATCCAAATCCAGCATTGACCCATTATCATTATAATATTCAATTGACAATATGAAGCTTCCTTAATGTATCTTCTACACAGAATATCAGAAAAATTTAAAACTGGGAAAATTAAAAAAAAAAAATAATGTTTGTATCTGCATGTACATATGTTTGTGTATATATACACGTATTCAAGATAACTATCCTTGCCACTAATGAAAAGTCATACATATAAGAACCAAGAGTTTAGACGTTACGTGTTAGATGAAAGAAAATAAATGTTACTGATCCTTTTCATATTTGGGGAGTTGGAGCATGAATTGTTCCAGGTTAAAGAGGAGTCAGTGATATAATCAAGTGTCCCTACATGGCCCAGTGCAATGGCAAGAGATCTAAATATGATCCCTAGAGCAGTATAGCTCAGGGACATCCTGTCACAGCTATCTTGCCTCCAGTGCTACGGATAACTAGAACATTTTCCCTCTGAATCAAATCTGCCATCAATTCCCTCATGTAGAAATGCAAGGCCTGAATTCTATAGACTCCTTCATTCTTCTCTTCCTCTTGAAGAATTGAGTTAGAAGTTCCTTAAGACTGTGTTTATGTGTAACATCTCTCGTGTGCCTTACCTGTCTTTGCTAAAATAGTTGGGGATGATAGAACTCTTTCAGTTTCCTGTACGTTTGTATGATGGAAATGGAATGTGGGAGGCGAGTCTTTTTAAATTATTATTTTTTTTTCATATCTATGTTTTTAAAAAATGAATCTCTCTTCTGTGCATACTGGACTACAGTATAATTTGTTTTAAAACTTTAGGACTCTTCAGCTTCTACTGACTGCTGGAATTATTCTGTCTCTTTGCCTCCATCGGTACAAGTTATTTACAAGGTATCACCTATATGAGAGGCATTGGATTAAACTATAAAGATTTTCCTTGACCCAAGATTTTGTTTTCCTTTTATACTGCAGAAAAGAGACTCTTCCAATATGGTTTAATATGACTTTAAAGATCTCAGCTGGCAATAGCATTATCTACTGAGAAATGTTGACTTCTGTTACTCATTCAGAATTTTACCTCTTGATTTACATTGATAATAATAACAGTGTTTAGCATTTATGGAGGTCTTTCCATTGGACTGGTGGATGTGGTTTTAGTGAATATAAATTATGGAATTTTGCCAATGCGAGGAGCTTTATAGAGAATAGAGAAAAAAATGCTTCTTTGTGACCGTACATCTTTTGTTAGATTTTAATGAAGTAAATGGTGTAGAGTTTGATCTTATAACAAATGGAAAACCTTTTGAACAATTCAAATTATTATGTTTTATTAGCTATAAACAAGGGATAAGAAATAATCATTTTCCCATTAAATGTAAGTTAGTTGAGACTAATGAAGGATGTAGTATTCTAATATTAACTTTAAAAAAGTTAATGCAATTAATTACTTCTGTTCTGGATTCAAAAGGTTTCCCCGAGTCAAAATTTATTTTCATGTTTGCATGTATTTTTTCGGAGTGGCTTCTCTAAGTCTGGCAAACATAGGTGCCAGTGGTTCATTTTGGAACTGGAGATTGTCTGATGCTTTTCTCGTTCTGGTGTCTGTTTTGTGCTTTCCTTGCTCATATTTTTCTCTTTTTCAGACTTGCATAATACACAGCTTGGAAAGCAATTCATTTGGCCTGCTCACTCACTGTGAAGCAGCGCATACTTGCTGTCTGGCTGTTGGCAAGTCATCTCAAGGATACCTGTTCTACAAGGAATCAGAGGGAGGGCTGTTATTATTGTATCCTTTGAAAGGAAGGGTGGTATCAAACTAATGATGGTGTAGTGCTATCTTTTTTTTTTGTTAACACAAGAACGAAAAATGTGCTTACTCATGGACACTAGGAGAGATACTGCCATATGCCACAGTTGTACACAGGCAGTTAGGATGGCATTGTTTTGGAGGGAACAGGGAAGACATTTTGATAGAGAAGTTACGGAACAGATAACATATAACAAAGTTTATAAAAATTGGTCATTCACACCTACCTTTTCAACACTACATTATTCTCTTATTCTAAAGGAGACAGCAAATTTTTATAGTTGTAGAGAAGATACTAGTTTTGACCTACTGAAAACTGAGATACTTAAGAGCAAGCTTTAACATTCCAGGGATACAAAGTCAGAAATGGCAAGTGGGGAATCTATGGAGCCACAGTTGTTGCTCACATGACGTTCTTCTGTTTGCAGCTCAGAGGTCTTATAAGGGGGGATTAGCTGAAGAATAAAATAAGAGCAAACATCTTGAGGAGACATTAATTCCCTGAAATATTCAAGTCCTGTAATTCTTCATTGACTAGTTTCTTAGCATTTGTAGTTATTTCAGATGGTAGTTCAGATTTTTCTTCATTCTTATGGAAGCAAACATTTTACAAACTTGTTTTATGTCTGAAAAGGATTTCCAAGGTATTTCCAAGGATTTTTACGAACCAAATCATTTTCCAAGTTTAAGCACACCTCACTTCTTTAGGTGTTTATGCCCTGCACTGCATGGCAGCAGACATGAACGGCATTAAAAAGTAATTCAGGGAGAAAAGTTGTTCATTCAGCAGTCATACAGTTTGAGCATAGAGGCCACAGGCATAGATAAATGGAAGCAATTTACATATGTACATAAAGGGCTAGTTTGAGATTCCCATTTGTAAAGTGGTGCAATGTACTACAGAGGCTTTTTAGTGTGAAAGAAAGGCATCAGAAGCAATTCTGAAACATATAAAGCTGACTGATTGTGTATAATGCTCCCCCAAAAAGAGCCACCTGAGAAAACAAAGCAACAGTAAATGGAATTGTAAAAAAAAAAAAAAAATAAAAAAAAAAATAAAAAAAAAATTAAAGCAGCATACAAATAGAAAACCTATTGTGTACTTAGTTCAATATTTAAAAAAGGGCTCATGATCCAGAATTACTTTCAAGTAGTAAAACCATTTTTCATTGTCTCCTATTATTCTTAAAGAAGAAGAAGTGATCTTTTTAATTTAAGAGACACCAAAAAACGTATTCAGGTAGTGAATTCAGATATTATTCATATTCTGAGTTATACTTGAAAACTTTCATAAACTGCATGAAGCAAAGTGGGCTTTCCTTCAGCATAAGTAACGTGTTCCTTCCCAAGAGGAACAATATTTATTAAAAAAACAACAGAAAATTCCACTTACCTTTCATGCATTTTGTATTTCCCAGGTTGCCTCATAAAACATTTAACACCGTAGTGGCTATTGAATGAGATTTATAAAAGTGAGCTCCATTGTTTATTTGCTATTGTATTGGTGAAAAGCAGATGTAATGGTTTCTGCTTCAGGTCCTTGTATTTTCATCCACATGAAATGGTATTTTAACTTTTCATATTAAGCAAAATAGACTAAATTTTGAGACAAATTTTCAGCAACCAATATAGCTGCATTCAACATACGCATACATTCTGTAAGATTCAAAAATTTCACAAAACATTTCAAAACTGAAGAAATGCTGTAAAAATACTAGAAATAATATGGCTTAAAGTTTTTTTTTTTTTTTTTTACGTTTTTAATGCATTGTAGAATATAAATCAGATGCATTTTTCAATATGTAATATTTTGTAGCTATATTAGGAACCGTAGATTCATGACAATGAAGATTCAATCTATAATTTTTTCCCTTTATTTTTTTATAAAACAACATAATTTGGATATTAATATTTTAACATAGTAAGTGCTTGGAGAGACAATGGAATGTAATTTTCTTGTGCAAAGATATGGAGATACTACATTTTCTGGCCAGATCTTAGCTTCCCTTGGGCTCCTGATCTTGTAGCCCATTGGGCACATTCTTAAGATGCTTTTCTAGGGAGGAAAGCACTTAAACTCAACCTGAACTTTAAGACTTTAAGTTAATGTTTCAGTGTTTTTTTTTGCTGTTGTTGTTGTTGTTTTTTGTTTTGTTTTGTTTTGTGTGTGTGTGTGTGTGCGTGTTTTGTTTTGTTGTATGATTCCTCTTCTACATTTTTGATTCACTTCAGTTCAGGATTGATCCAGTCTGCTGAAGTAATAGATCTGTTTTCAGATGGTAAGGGAGGAGCTCAACATGTTCACCTAGAACCGTGTTAGTATGGTTCTACCCCCTTCCTTCCCTTGTCCCCCAGTTTACTTTTAAACTTGAGTAGAGTGAAAATTGGCCTCAGCTGAAACATAATCACCTACCCAAAGGCCAAGGCAAGGGAAGACAGGACGGAGATGTTACGGCCTTTGTACTGTCAGGAAAACTTCTGGAAAGTACTGGAAGCAGCATTAGTAGCCACAGTGGAAGAGCAACATCTCAGCTATCTATATTTCAGTTAAAATTTGAACCACAAACCCAGAACATGCCTTTATCAGGAGACTGAAAAAATTGCTCCAGGAGTGCTCAGGACAAGAGGAGCAACTTAGAATTATGGCTGGTCTGCATAAAAATTGAGAAAAACTGAACCAGCAGAATTCAGTCAGTCTGTTGTGTAAATGAAAAATTGCCTTGAGCAGAAAAATTAGAATAACTTCCACATTAGGGAGCTGAAACTATAATTTAGCAAAGTTAAATTCATGTAATCCTATCAGCCTTTATAAAACATTGGAATTAATATTGTTTGAGAAAATAAAAAGTTAATCAATACCACACCTATGAAAATTAATACTACTCCTACAAATAAGATCAACCAAAGGCAGCATGTACATCTTAATCAGGGAACACAAAAGCAAGAGCTCTGGGGGGAACCTGGAGTGGTTGTCTAGGAAACAACAACAAAAAAAGTATGAATACTGCTGTTAGCAAGCAGTCAAGGTTCACACAAACAGTACAACTTTGCAAGGGGAAAATACTGAGAATTAGAATCTCTACTGAGAATTCCCTGCTAACAAACCTTTTGAAACATTACATGATCTATACTAACAGGTGATTAAACAAGCAGAAAAAACTGTAGCATTCTAGATAAACTGAGCTAGTCACCACACCCTGCATACAAATTTTGCATTTTTATGAGTGGCTTATATTTTCACACCATCTTTCACATCCACAAGTAAATAAATACTGATGAGAGTTTCACATTGCCATATTTATTATGTGTTAAATCTGTACACAATACTTGTAAGACATATTGGGAGCCAGTAGGTAGTAGTGTACTTTCCCAGTTGTTACAGGTTGGTGGGATGAGGTGCTGGCAAAACATGATCAAAATATGTATATTTGCTTTTATATTCATTTCTTGCATATCTTAGCTTTCTGCAGGTCAGTTAGGAATGTCAGAAAATAGTGACACGTCATACCCTTATCTCAGATTCCCTTGGGTTTTGTTCCAGTCAATTACCGGTTTTATGTGTCAAAGGCAAATTGAAAGTTCATGAACAAAAATTGAATTTGCAAATTGTCTTACCATCCTGGTTATCTACAATGTCCAGGAGTCAGCATTAAAAGATGAACTTAACAAATTGCCTGGTCAGACTACTAAAGAGCATAGTGTTTGTTATTTTTTTTTCCTCCAAATTGTAGCAGGACAGCATTTTAGAAATTTGAGAAATTGAAAGCATTATTGATTACAACATCTTTCCTATCATCTTTTACAGTTACACATTTGAGATCAAGGATATCAGTACCTGAAAAGAATCTTTATCTTTTGACTAATCAAGAAACAGGTAATTGTGTAACATTACAGCCACAGCAAGTTGTTTTCTCTCTAAGCAGAAGGCACATGCATTATCTCAGCAGTGCAGGAAGAAAGGCCATTGTGATAAGGGGTCAGTAATGCCGGTCTCTCTGGCACTTTTTTTGCCATCCTTCTGAGTTTCATCTCTTCTTATATACCTGTCACCCACCTCAGCCTCATGGAGATTCAGCAAGGCTGAAATCTGAATACAGCAACAGCCATATATAGACTTACTACCAATTCCATGGCTGGTTAGAAAACACAGGGATGGTATTTTCAGAGCCCCCCCCCCAGCAGTCATTTCGGCTGAGCTCTGAGGTGTTGCTGCCCGCACACAGGTGGCATTTGGCTTTTGTGAAGCCAGGAGTGTGCACAGATGGGTGAGCTCCTTCTAGCTCTGGGCCCTGCAGGCAGCCAAGTCCTCCATTAGGTGTCTCAAGGAGGCTCATTGCCCTTCACCTGCTGTCTTTTCCAGACAAAATCAAAGTTTCAGGCTTTGTTGATCAGCTTTCCTCCCTGCACAAAGCAGCTGCCTTCCTCTTCACAGCAGAGGGATTTTTCTCCTCAGAAAGGTCACCTCAGCTCCCAGCCACCATGCTGGCTGCAGATCAGAGTTTCTGTGGAAACTTTTTCTTCTTCATCAATCTAAAACCTTCACATACTTTCCTCCCATGGGGTGCCTTTCTCTAGCAACCTTCTCTGAATTAACATTTCAGTGAACCCTCCCCCACCGCCACAGCTGAGTACTTGCTCCGCCCTGCAGCCGTTACCGGTGATTGACAGGATTTTCCACACCTGACTGCCATCAGTGTGGGGACTTCACAAAATGGCGGTTATGGCAGTTATGGCACCATACGACTGAGGGAGCTGAGAGGAGCAGGTGGCATCTGAAGAGCCTGGAGACTGTCGTGTCTGCTGCTTGAGCACCTCTGACAAAGGTACTGAAAGCTGAGGCTCCATCTTCACAGTGCCTCACAGATGTTGTAGGGGTGCCCATGTTTCTCTCAGAAACAGCCTGGTCTTGCCCTGGGAATGCCTGATTTCCTCTCACAAGCAGGTGTTTTCAACATGGGGGGTGGCCATGTGTGGCTGAATCCCCCAGGGGTGTCAGCTGGGGGGTTCTAGAATCATCTTTTAGATGACTCATCAAGCTTTTAGACCTAACTCTTGTGTTGCCCTAGGGTGCTCCCCACATGGGATATAGAGCTATATATGGAAAAGTTATGTTTTGGGGAGCAGTGAACCGGTGCTGGCTGGCATGTATTGTGTCCTATCCCCAGCATGCTGCTGATGGCCAGGGCAGACAGCTGCTGCCGGTTGTGTTTGGCTGCAGGAAAAGGCACCAGATGTTTAATGCTTGTCTGTTTGATGGGAAACATCCCTTATGCTTGCCTTGCTTCTTCTGTTCTTCTTTTGCAAACTAAATGAGAGAAGAAGTTGTGAGTTAATATAGGAGGAGGTGTCAAAATTTAAATTACTTTATGCTAGTATTTACTCAATTTGCAGCACTTGTCACAGAATGGAGTATTATAAATACTCACAAGAGTCCAAAGTATGATAGCACTGCTTTATCTGAGACCTGCACTTAAAATGTAATGATCAGATATCTGAAATCCTGTGACTTTTAAGTTGAGAATTAGCTAGGTGGAAAGTTCTGGATGAAATCTGCAGTTTTCACCACTTCAGGAAGACCAACAAAGCTAACCTTTGTATGTGAGTCATGGAGAGCACGCTGCTTTCACTGTTAAAGCCATTAGCTCATTTGCAAAGGCACTGCTTCTTTTTACAAAAGTCCATAGCAAAATACTTGAATGAACTTCATAATTAGTTTTAAAAACTGACAGTCACTACTCATTTCTAAATATTAATTGATGCTATTGATGGCAACCCTCAGTAAGCTTGGAAACCGTCCAAACCTCTTGGCTCTTCAAAATTATGCTAGAAACCTTTGTCTCTTCTCTTTCTATCCAGCACATGTTATAGACTGGATGCTTTTTTGTCTTTGAGTGTATTTGATTCTCTTTTGGTACTGTACTTCAGCAGCACTCACCTGCCAACTTAATGAAAAAATAAAGTTTGTAACCACTTATCTGAAGTTTCCAGACCTCACACAGCACTTGATTTGTGGTATGGAACAGGATTCAATTCAGTTAACATTTTTAATACAAGTTTAGGTAACAGCCCTTCATAATTCTTCAGGCTATCTGCTTCCAGACTGCCTATCAGATGCAGTTTCATGTATTGGTATAGCACCCCATCAAGCAGGTAAATACAATTATTCTCTACTTTTGATTGAACAGAGAAAGGCAAATACAGATGAATGACTTGCCTGGTATGAAATACGGGAGTGCAGTAATTTACTGCCTTAATGTCTCAGTTGCAGTGGTATGATACGGATCAGCCTTACCAAATAAACCTGCAAATACTGTGGGTAAAGAGAAAGTTGGTAGTAAGGAAAAGAATTTGTGAATACCATTTCCTAATCCTTCACACTAAACACTAAATCTTATCATTAAGGTTTCAAATAATACAGTGTATTATTATTCCTAAATTGTGATAGTGCATTTTTATTCAAAGTTTACATCACCTATTGTAATGTATTATGGAAGGTGTTGACAAAACAGAATTTCTTAACAGAACGATCGCCTACCATGCGAAGTCTGCTCTATTTACAATGTCTGTGACTGGTGACAACATCACGTGTTGGAAGTTCTAAGTGGAAAAGGCTGCAAATAAACTAAGTCTCTACCTTCGCAATCCTATGCAAGAAAGGTGCTATCTGATAATAGGAAATCATATAATTATGTAACCACACAACCCTGTAGGCAGTTTTCCTCACTATTGCCATTTTTTGTGTACCTATTTATTGCATCAAGTGAGATATATATCAGATATAGGCAATTATGTGCTTGGTTTGTCCATTTCTACAACAGAAATAGGAAAAAGGAAATTCAAGAGAAATAAAGGAGAAATACTTCTGGGAGAAGTATGACCCTGACCACCTTTGATTGTGAAGGGTTTTGGACAACTTCTGTCTTTGAAAAAGGTACACGGAATTCCTCTGAATGTGAAGTGAATGGAAAATAATCTGTGTTCAGGCGAAGAGGAGTTACTTAATTAGTTCCCAAAACATGTCAGAGAACAGAACTCTCCAGTGTTTGCGGTAAAATAGCCTAGAACGTCTTCCATAGTTTATTTGCTGGTGATCTGCAGTGTAATTGCTGTGGAACAAGAAAATCCCATGTGGTTCAGGTTCCTGGTTTCTGTTAATAGTGATGATTTAAAAGCAAAACCAAAACAGAACACACCAAAACAAGCAAATAAACAAACAAGGACCCCACCTATTCCTGTTAATTAGAGTGGCGTACTGCAAACCAGTAAGGTAAGTATGGGTGTTTTAGTTAAGACAAAAGTGTGGTGGGCTTGCAGAAAAGTCAGATACGGTGATAACCGTAAAAAAAAACAAAACTCTTGCCTCTAGAAAAGATAGAGCGAGTGCAGTACTAGTCTCTGTTGCTTTTAGATGTGGGAGGATAATTCTTCCATTATGATTCAGGGAGCAGAGGCAGTCACAGGCCATATTTTCTCAGTGAGTATTGATGGGTCGTATTTGTACACATTGGTTGTGAGTGTTTTGGATCATTATAGCTATGTCTCTTGTGAAGTGTAGGTGTTTGCATTCCTGACTTTCACAGAACTGCGAGGGCTTTGAAAAACAGTGTCTGCACAAACTTGTGTTGAATGTGCGTGTATGGTTTTCTTTAGCAGAACCAGGGATCCTTGCCAAGCTCTAGGGTAATGAATGAACTTGATAAAAATAAAGGATGTAAAAGTTAAATAGGAGAAGGAAGCAGAAACAGTGCATATCTCTTGAAGGTTAGCTATGGGGAATTTCAGGGATTCAGGCATTGGCTGTTGGGTTCTGCACATTTGACATGGGTAACTAATGCACACATCACTGCAGCTCTGTCTTTCTCTGCCCTCCTTTACAATAACCCAGGACTGGATATTTGTTGTCCCCCTAATTTTCCTGTGTCGAAGATAAAGTTTTTGCTCTTCATACAAAGATCGTGAAAATGGTAATTTTTCTCCTCCTATTTTCCCTCTGTACCACTAAATCAGAGACATGAGGGTGATTCCTCTGTAGAAGACACAACTCCACCTCTTATCTCCATTCTTCCTATACATAAAAAATCCACTTCTCTGTTTCTCTGGAAGTTTACGGAGGTTTCTTTAGTGTCTGAAAATGAAGCATCATTTTCATTCCCTTACAGTCAGGAGAGGACTCAGCTTGATCTTCTGATTCCAGTGGGAAAGAAGAAGTTCTGTAGGGCATTCAGGGCAGGCATCCCGGCCTCTGGATGGTTGCTTCCCTAGCTGTTGAGTCAACAGCACAATTCAGGGTCATTGCCAGGACCTCAAGACTGCATGATTTCATACTTTCAGAATTCTCAAATTGGTTCTGAAGTTGCGCAGCACAAATTTTTAAAAGAAAAGGCACAAACAGAAGCCAACCTGTTCCTTGTCTCTTACTATCATAAAAAAGCTGTAAGTTGACCATGGAGATTGGGAATTGCAATGAAATTTGGCATTTTTCCATGTTCTTTAGATTTTTATGTTTACTGAAGTGATCTTATTGAAGAAATCTCTAGGCTTTCATCCTCTTGTAGGGTTTATCTTCCATGTGCTTGGAGTCAGTGTGACTGGGATTTAGTGAGTTTGTTTGCTGTTAGTCTTTTGATACCATCTTTCTTAGACCTTTCATTCTCACTGTGGTTAGTTATAGTGGAGATTTGACCCTCCTCCCTGTTCTGTCTCTTCAGTAGAGCTTTGATGTACTGTTTCTGCAGAGCTTTGTCACTTTTGTCTTATTCAAGGAATATTTTCCAAGTACTTATGGAATAGCTAATACTGATTAATTCCGACACTGTGGGTAATGGACACCTTCTTTAGATAGGTTATTTCATCACAAAGCTGCAGAACAAAAATATTCACGTATTATTCCCCGTAGAAGATGTTCAGGTTTTAAAGAGTCCCTTTTCTAAAAGTGAACATGCTTCCATATATAAGGTTTTCTGAACTATGAACTGCACAGGGTAGCAGGCTTGCCATTAGCCTTATTTTATTGTTTTTCAACAGTAAATAGCAAACAAAAGTTGTAAAGGGGGAATATGCAATGCAAACTCTGGCTTCTGGGGAAGTGGAAGGAAAAAGGTAAGAAAATGAAATACCCAGGTTCCCAACTGGACAAGTAATCTCCTCCTTGTCTGTCTGAATGTATTGTAAAATGTAAATCTCTATTACCTCATATTCCTCCTCCTTTCCAGCTGTCTTGCTTTTTATGACACATGCTGGATTCAAATTAAGAGTAAGCTTTTTGACTCCTCTAATCTTTTATTTCACATTTGCATTTAAACAGTAAGTCTACAGCCCCGAAAGGAATGCAAATAGTGTATCTGTGTCATAATTAGTATTAAGATATTTACGAAAAAGGGAAAATGAATTTACAGTTTGCTATAAAATGTTTTATTGAAACAGCTATTTATTGGTACAGATATTAACTCAAAGTTATAGTCAACAGAATGATGTTTTTGAAGATTGCGTGGGATGAAAAGACAAAAGAAAAATAAAATGGAAGAGAAAATACCTGATTGTGTGAGTTCAGACATTCAAGGTTGTGTTATAATCATCATAGCTTCCCTTATGCCAAAAATATATGGCCTTGCTTTGTACTTCAGGCTACAAAGATATCAAATCAGATTTGCTTATTCATCTATGTAGCAGTTACACTGTGAAATGTTTTCATCCATTTCATTGGAATCATTAGTAACAACAAAATGTTGATTTGTTTAATACTACAAGGCAGGCTGTCTTTCAATCCTTGCTGTTCTTAGAATGGTATAGGGTCAAGAAGATTCCTGATGTATTACTGACATTATATCTATATTTTTAATTGCTTTGCAAGTTTATATAAGTCTTGCTTGGGATTTCCTCTTTTTTAAAAAAAGAGAGAATCTCATCCTCAAAAACTTTGTGAAGTGACAAAAATTAGGTGTCTCCCTCAAGGAATTTCCTTTCAGTTTTAAAGAAATTCTTATAAGAATTATTTTTTTGTAGGCATTTCTCTAGGGCTTGTTAGCTCTATAGATAGGACTTGTTAGCTGTATAGATATGTGAGTGGGCCTGGTTATCCTTATCCTATGAGGATTGTGCTTCATGTCTTAGACTTCCCAAATTGCTTGCTGCCTGTGATAGACCTTTCCAACTTCTTATCGTGTAATATTTTTTCTTGTGTTGAAATGTACTGTGGAAGTACTCCTTCAAGATACACTCCTTTTTCAGCTTTAGCATATGCTTATTGGTGGGTATGCTAAAATAATTCGGTTGTATAGATCCACCCCATGGGGATAATGAAACCCTGCAGTGCAGAAGAGAGACAGTAAGACTGCTGCTTTCCATTTCTCTGTCCATTCCTTGCGGGTTCTGTTGTTGACTGTAACACCAATGTTAGTTGAAATGCACAGAGCATTTTGTTGGGTGGCTGTGCAGTAGCATCCCTGCAGTATTTGTTTTTTATTTGTGCCATTGAGAGATCATTTCTCATGACAGTGGTATTAGGATTTGAATGGGAGAATCCTACGCTGCACTGTCCTTGAGTTTTCCTTGCTGTCCCCCTCTGTTACATGAATTTCTAGGGGTAAAATGGCTTCATTGTTCATTGAATCACAAACTGTTTTATTTTTCCAGGAAGTATCTTTGACAGGTAGGAGGATATGCCTCTAACAGCTGAGCGAGCTCTGCCTCAGCATGAGGGTAAGGAGAGACTTCTTCCATTCTGATCTTTGCGTTACCTGCTGACTTCATATTGAAGTTTTTCTCCTTTGAAGTGGAAATCTGCCTGTGTCTGTTAATTTGATGACAAGTTTTGACTGCTGCAGGCAGGGTGAATGGGATTTGACTAAGGAGCATATGTAGGAAAGGCGATACAGTCTACTGCTTGTTCTTTGGGCAAACTGCTTTACCATGTGATGAACGTTCAGTCAGTCACTGTTGATAAGTGTTGCTGCAAGTGACCTAGAACTCTTTTTTTTTTTTTTTTTTTTTTTTTTTCTCCTTCCCCCTTTCTGTTTCTGTTCCTTTTTATAATCAAGCAGGCAGAAACAATTTCTTTGATCAGTCGTCTTTCTATTTTCTTCTTCCTTTACCCCCAGGTACCAACTTTTATCATTTCCCACAGCTCCATGCATACAAACACTATAAACAAGTAGTAAAGTGTCTGAGTCATCAGATATAGTTCCTTGGGGAGCCCTGCAGAAGAGAAGTAGATCCTGATTTTTGCTGCTGTTGCTGTGCTTATGTTATGAATCCCATGACACTGATCTGGCACTCATTTATAGGAAACAAATTCATAACCAGATGAAGAAGTTCAGGAAAATCAGAATATTTGTAATCTTCTGGTGGGTCTTACGTGCCTGCTAAACAACAGATACATATATAGTAGTAACACTTTCCTGTTGGGTTTTAAAGCAAAAGTGGGAAATAACTGCTGTCATTAACAACTGCTAAATTTGCATATTTATTATATTATGCCAATGAAGAGTAGGACTGTGAATAAACTGATGTTATAACTGACAAGGGATGCTTTCTGGCTGGTGCCTTACATAGAGTCTTACTGCTGTGACAATCACTGGTTTGATGCCTTCCCAAATGCTGCATTTTCAAATAGCTTCTTCCAGGGAAACATTCTTAAAGAATGCCCTCCAGATTTGATGGCTCTTGCCATAACAAATGGCAAGAGCCATTTTTTTTTTTTTTTTTTGGTCTCCATATGTACTCATATGTACTCAGTGTTCCTTGGATAAGAAAACATTATCCAAAGTGAGGTATTGTTGATGTACATAAACATTCAATGAAAGCTCCATAAAATGCCTATGGACTATCCCTCTTCCAGTCTACTGTTTGTGAAGATGACCTTGCAAACTTGTGGTACATTTGTATTCCAGATGTTGTCAATGATTTCTGTTATTGAAAGAGCATTATCTAGGAGTGTAAAATAAAGTCAGTATCAACCCAAAATAATCTTAAAAGGAAAAAAAAGTTCTTCCTATGTCAAGAAAGCATGAGGGTAGATAAAGCACACTGAAACCATAATAGTGCAGCTAAAACCAGGTTTAATATCAACATCATATGGTCATCAGGATCTGGTGTACCCTGAAGTATTAAACCTAATCTGACAGGTTTCCCCTGCAGCATGTGGTCTTTATAAAGTGATAAGAGCCTTTAAACTGACAGAACTCCTTAGCTTGTAATAATTTTGTAATGGCATTGCCTTTGCATTGCGCGTGGCAATGGTGTTGTCCTGAAAAGAAATCTCATGAAAACTAGGACAGAGAGAAGAGGAAAAGGTAATAAGTATATCATAACTGAGATTCTGATTCAACAAAATCTTTCTGATTTTGTTGAAAAATTTAAAAGTTGAAATTTACACATGGCAAATGGAGCAGGGATGGATTTGCTTCAGCTATCAAATATTGTCAATACTGGTATTCATGTTGCTGGGAGAGGACTACGGAAGGCCATGGATGCTTTGATTATGCATGTGCAGGGAAGAAATTTTCAAGGGTCAGCAATAATGTGACATCTACACACCAGTTTGTCACATCATGTGGGGAGAGAAAGAGCAATTTTTTTAAGGCTCACATTTTGGTAGAAACTCTATAGTTATTATTGTCTTAATGTTATTTTAATATTCATATCACAGCCTAATAGACACCTGTCTCAGAGCTTGCTTAAACTATAACGAAGTCATTGTCATATCAGAAGAGATCAGTTAAGTCACTGCTCCGTACTGTAGCTGATAGTTACTGGTACTTAGTAACACTAGTAGCTCCAAGACATATGCATGTACTTGATGTTGCCTTCGTATTATCTTCAGGACCATCATCCCTGCCTGAGGTTCTCAAAAACAATGCTTTTACTTACAAGAGCTTTCATGTGCCTGTGTGTGCGCTTCCCAGACAGGTGAATCTTTGGTCAGTACTCAATATCACCACATAAATTCCCCAGACCAAATTCTCACTTATCTGGAAAAAAATCTAAATTAACGGTATTGTGAGATACATGATGTTCTAATAGAATTCAGCTATTTTCCCTGTTGTTTACCTTTTTTTAAAAAAAAAAAAATAATTATTTTAACTAGGAGAAATACAGTGTTTGTCCTATGTAAAATTTAAAAACACTTTTTAGTGTGTGAAACATGCAGTATTCAGTGTGACTAACATATGCCAGAAAACAAACGTAGATCTTAGTAGACAGAGATGAACCTTTGCAGGAGTAGAGGGAAAACCCTGGAGTACTGTGCAGAGGGTCTGGCTTGGTACCGTAAGACTGTGCAAGCAGGCACTAGGAGGCTGTACTAGTGAATATAAGTACTAATAAATATATGGACCATAGCTCTTTGGTTACAACCTGAGGCAAGAATAAAGCTGGGAGAGCATTAAGGGATATATTACCTTATGATAATAAGTAGCTTATTGATTGTTACAAGAGTTTATTAAGGATAGTGGCAAGAAGATAAGAGTGATGTATACTGAGGTGACTCTTAAGCTTTCTCACTTATTCTGTCTGAATTCCTGATAGTAAAACCAAATTCATTGCAATTATGTAGGCAGCATTGACTTAAGGATAATTGTTTTTGGAACAGGATAAAGTGGAAAAGATAGGAAATAAAATTCAGAAGGTAACAATCCCACAAATTCTATTAGGCCACAAGTTTTGTCTTTAATGGGATGGTAAAAATTAAGGCTTTTGAAATGTAGTACTATGAAACGATGTAATTGTGTTCTAGCTCAGTAAAAAAAATACACATTTTAGAACTTTGTGTGTATTACTGCTTGTACATCAAGTTGCTACTGCTGTCAGTGCTATAGCTTTGGTATTTTATAACTCTGCATATTTGCACAGCAACTAATTTTTGTTGAGGTAGTACTCCTATGTTTATTATTATTTTTTGATTAAATAGCTCAAACTCCTTAAGTTCTGGGTGCAGTTTTTAAGAACAGACGTAACACGAGCATGATGTTAGAAATAGGCTGAGCTTGACATACTAAAATAAACACTTTTAATGGATGTATAACGCTGCATAATCAGCTAGGGATGTGTTCCCCTAGTTTAGTGAGATTCAGAGATCTTACTAAAATATTGGATTAAACAGGATGAACTCTTGACCAATATTCAGTTGATACATATCTTCCAAGGGAAACCTGTTGGTATTGTAAGAGGATCTTGAAGGCATATCTGGAATTAAGACTTGAGTAAAACAGCTATGGAGCATTTATCCATCATGCTGGATTTCAGAAAAAAGAAGTGGGAGGAAGTCCAAAAATACAATTAGTAGTATCTAAAGAGAGTACATGTATGATGTGCCTTGACAGCAAATCCAGCAGGTGAGAAATGTTTATTGAACTAGAAAAATTATTGAGCATGAGAATATCCTTCCTACTTCCATTAAATTTGACATAGTGTGCCTGAATGTTTGCAAGCAAATTACTTGAGAATGCCAAATCCAAAGATGAGTCAGGTCCCCAAGATCATGATACAATCAAGCATTTTAAAGAATGTACTTTGCTTTTTTTCTTTATTTCTTGAGTTATGAGTTAATGTGCTGCAGACAAAGGATTTTAGGTTATTTTCTATTAATACAGGGATCAGAAACTTTAACAAATAAATAAATAAATTAAAAAAGCTGAGATTTATATTGATTATTACAAAGTAACATATTAAGGAACTCCCTCTTCCCCTAGGCCAGAAGAACAGCCTTTGAAATGTGGATATTGGTCAGCAGTGGCTAGTGCTCAAACAGAGGCTTTGCTCATCCCACCTGCACTGTACTAAGCATTCCTCACAGGGATGGGAAGCCACAGCTGGCAGAGCCTGCGCAATTTCTACAGCAAATCTATACCAACAGGAATTCAAACATTTTCCGAAAAATCTCATTTGTTTTGTTTTGTACTTCTGGGAATGAAAAATACCCTGTTAAGAGCATGCCAAATAGCAAGGTCTTGGAATCTCAGATATAAAGTGGGTTGATATCGGGGAGTTTTAGTAATATCTTACACATGGGCAGACAACCTGTAGAGAAGAATGCCATCTTCCCGCAACTGACTTTTTCTTTGTCGTTTATGTGAAAAAAGCAAACAAAGAAATAAGAAACAAATGAAACAACAACAAAAGCAAGCAAATAAGCAACACCCCAAACCAAGAAACCAACCAACCAAGAGAACAGCAGGGCTTTTTCATTTCTCTTTTTACACGTGTATATTTTGTTTAAGAAAAGTTTATTGGAGAAGAACACAAGTCAGGATTTCTTAAGGTGTGTACTTAATGGAAACTGGTTCTAGCTGTAGTGACATACATATAAGTGGCTCTGTGCAAAAACCTCATCTTCACAGTAAGCTTCAGCAGCCACAACTCTGTTTATCTACAGTATTAGGCTTCTAGAATGAGGAAATATGGAAGCAATTACATCTCTTTTTAATGCTTGAATCATGCATTTTAAAAATTGAAAAACACGGATATACAAAAGCTATGATCAGTAGATCAGGCTGGCATTCTCTTTGAACAAATAAGAAAGACAGGTTTTAATGATATGAATAAAAATAACTTGCTAACAAGTAGATTCTTACAAAATAACCTTGTCCCCATTTATTATAAAGTACTTAAAACTTTGCTTTAAAGTAGAATGAAATTATTAGGGTAAAATTTCAGGTCATTGTAGATGTTGGGACTTCTGTTGTTTGCTCTTGTGTTCCCATTTGCCAATAGGGAATAAGCAAAGGGCTGTAAAATAACATGGCTATCCAGAGTGTGAAACTAGTTTGGTGAGCCTTTTAATGTCATTGCATTTTCTTTAATGAAAGTGGAACAGGCAGTGGAAATGTGATCAGAGGGTGCCAAAATAAGATTTTATTTTTCATAAATATTTTATGCTGGGTGTCAGGGGAAGATGAGGTTGTGTGCATATTTCATTCTAAGTATGTGCTTTGAGCAGGGTTTGGACAGATGACCTCCAGAGGTCCCTTTCAGAATAGAATTTTCGATGTTTTGGTGTCTGATGTATCAACAAAGGGCATCTGTATGGATGAAACAATGTGAAATCATGCATCTGATATCTTTGCAGACAGTTATATGCATGAGTGCAAACAAACAAACAAACAAAAAAAAACAAAACAAAAAACAGCATTTAGTAATATACTAGTAAAGTATTTGGAAATGTTCTGTTGCCTCCGGAATACTTATATATTAACATGTCTCAGCTATGTTCATGGGGGTCCAAAAAGCACACATGCAGGCCACACTCTTTGATGTAGTTCCTAACAATTGTGTTAGGTTATGTTGACTTTCATTCACCTGTTAATTCATCCTTTTCAGGGTCTTCCCAATCCACCATCTGTTCAGCAAAGCAATTATTGGCATTCATCTGCTTCATTATTCCTCACTCCTAGACCGTAGAAAACCACAGTCCTGGGCACTTCTACTCGTCCTGGTGATGGGCTTTGATAAAACCCTCCCCTGGTAGTTGATGTCCTTATAAGCCCTTGCTTACTGAAGGACTTGTCACAGTTTGTCTGGAATCAAAGTTCTGTCATCTTTCATCTTGGACAGCAGCCTGCATCTTAGAGCCTGAAAGTCTCAGTATTTTTATTGTTTCTAATATACGTTATTGTTTGACCTCACCAATGTGTATAAATATCTGAGGGGAGGGTGTCAAGGGGATGGAGCTGGTCTCTCTTCAGTTGTGCCCAGTGACAGGATGAGAAGCAATGGGCACAAACTGAAGCACAGGAAGTTCCATCTCAATATGAAGGGGCACTTCTTTACTGTGAGGGTGACAGAGCACTGGGACAGGTTGCCCAGAGAGGTTTTGCAGTCTCCTTCTCTGGAAATATTCAAAACCCACCTGGATGCCATCTTGCACGATGTGTTCTGGGTGATCCTGCTTGTCAGGGGGGTGGACTAGATCTTCAGAGGTCCCTTCCAGCCTCAGCCATTCCGTGATTCTGTAATGAAATTCAGCAAACTGAGGGGACTGGGAAGCCCTTTACTTAACTTGAGACTTGTACGCATGTTAGTATTTTACTCAATAGCAATGTGAAGGATGGTATGTATAGCTAGTCACCATGTGACAGTTGTCTAGTTGGTACACGAGTATGAAATTATGTCAATGAGCTAAGGTTGCTTCTTTTTCTCTGACACATCAATAAATAGAAGTATTACTTATGCTTAGAGCTCTAATGTGATTATGTCTCCACGGGATACCAGGATTTAATGTGTTGGATAGAAAGTTTAACATATAGTATTATGAAAACTTGAACTGAATCTAAAAATGATGCATATATTTCATTTGTATTTTACAAAAGAAAAAAGTATTTATTGAATTGAAAGATTGTCATGAAGGAGGTTACATAGTCAATGAAGAAGATTGGAGAGGCGTAATTAGTCTGATGGTGATATGTACGTAGAAGGTAGCATTTACTACAGTGTCTGAAACACGTAAATATGGCTTTCTCAGTCTATGCTTCATAGAATTGTTATGGCAAAGAAAGTAATCCAGTTTGATTTTATTGTGCAAGCAGCCAAGGGAAATTGCCATTATTTTAAAATTAAGAATAGCTCAAATCAGCGATGTAATACCCAAACAGGACCTTGCAATATTATTCTAGCATCATTTTTCCAGAATCCAAAGTAGTCAGATTTCCCAGGAACACTTAATTTAGTTGTGATCATAAGCAGTCTTTAAATCAGATTAGAAGTGAAGTTCCATGTTAATATGTTCTCTTGCATCCTTAGGCTGCTTCTTTTTTCCATATTTAGTTTGGCTGACAAGCAGCCAGTATGTATACTGACAGTTCTTGTACATACAAAGGGGAAAGCTATTTGGAGGCCAGTGATTAGGTTCATCCTAATGCATGGTTGCCAAAATTACTTTTTCCTGAGTTCCTGCACTATAATTCTCAGTGAACTCAGTGACGCTGCAGGTCATTCTCTGTTCAAATGAAAACCAAAATGTCTGAAGACAGACATTTGAAAGCAGGAATGTGCAAATATTTTGGAAACGTTTAAATCGTTATGTCAGCATGTGCTTTCAGAAGTGCCACCTTTAAAACATGGATCCATTTTCTTCTCTCTACTAGCAATGTAAAAATAACAGACTTTAAAAGGGCTGCAGACACTACACTGTAGAACTTAGTAAGCTGCTATCTGCAGACAAAATAACCTGCAGTTAATCACTTTAACTCCTGTTCCTTTGCTCTGTAGCACAACATGGTTATTGTAATTATTGACCATCTTAAAAGGCATTACTCTGATATTGCGTAGCTCTTCTGGTATGTACAGTAGAACATTAAGCTTGCAACAGCTTTTCAAGAGTGGCAGGGGCTGGCAGCTGTGTTAGGATATGTAGTTCAGTTGCTCAGTTTTTCAGGCTGCATAACATCATCATTGTTCACTGACACTTCTTGCTAAGGAGTTCTGCTTTGCCTGAAGCACTTCAGTGTGAGGGAATCTCAATATCCAGTAGGGACAGAAGACACTCGGCTGACTTTGAAAACCTGGTCAGTTATTTATTGGAACAAATTTAAAAGTATCAAATATTTTTTCATAAGAATTTTAAAATCTGTTGTAAGAATGTTTGGCAAATCTAATTTTTATTTTGCTAAGATAGGAAATCCTCCTTTGCATTGGCTTCCCCAAATCTTCCACTAGGTAGTTGATATAGAGTGGGGGTGGTATGTTTCTGTGTTTGAGTAATATTCTGACAGACACAGAACATGAAAAAAAATTTGTTCAGACAATTTGAACCGGCCAAATTGCTCCACCATCCTTTCTGAAACCATCTGTGCATGCTGTCCTCCAGAGGTGCTGCCTTATTTTCTCTCCTCAGCCTTCAGCTGGATGGACTTGTGGAAAGACTGAGAGCACATCAGCTATTGGCACAAAAATGAATGTTTCAGGCTACAAATTCTAACATTCACAATTGCAGTGAAAAACAGGTTTTCTTAAATAGAAGCAAAGCTTGTGCTATTTCTCTGTATGAGCAGGATGTACCCTGCAACAGAGAATTGTTCATGTTTCCTGTTGCTTTTAAAATCTTTGCCTCATTTTGACTGTGGGCTTCAGTCTTTTGAACAAATGCTTTTGTTCTGCGACTCACTCAATCATCCAGGTTTCTTTAGTTGTATTATATCACCTGGAATGGAAAGAAAAGGAAGTGTTTACTGAAAATTGCTATCTGCTGGAGGTGAATTATCAGATCTACTTTTCTTGAGACAAACATGTTGAAAAGAGCTTCAGAAAGATTTTTACAATGTGTAGCTCATTGACAAGTTTAATCAATACCAGTGTGGAGCTTTCAGCTGGGCCTTTCTGCAAAGATCATATAAAGCATAATAGCTGATCGGGATGTCTCCGGTATGTTGTGCTAGATGGAAGCATTGAGGAGGCTCTCTGTATCTTAAAGCAGGCTTAAAAAAAGTGTGTTGGACAGAAATAGGAGGAGGACTTTTCCTCATGCTTTCTTCCTCCATATGCCTACTTTTTCAAATCTCTGTTGCTTATAGAGTGCTCTGTGTTGTGTGGCAGTGGTTGAGATAAGTTCACACTGAATCCTACCAGATGATCAACATGCTTTACCAATTGACTTCAGCTCTGGATGACTCGAAGGGTAGGGACTTATGTTTCTTTCAGAACAGGTTTTGTAAGTCTGTGAACCAAACTGAACATCTGCTTTAGTTTGAGCAAAGTAATCTGTTGTGTATTCGGTGTCTCACAGCAGTATTTTGCTTTCTTGCTCTAGCTTTCCCTTAAACAGTATCATCCAGCAGAAAGTGAAAAACATGCTGTTGAGAATAAAGTGAAAAGCATATGAAGAGAGCAACTCTCGGTCTGAAGTGCGCCTCCCTGGGAGTTTCTTTGTTAATGTCCAGTGCAATTTACACACAAAGGTGAGGGGGAGTTCTAATAATGCATTTACTGAATATGACATGTTACAGGATCATCACAGCTAACTAGAAGTTTCCAGACTTCTTCAGCGTTCAAAGATCCTTTGTAATCAAATCCAACTTTAAAATATACCCCTTTGAATATAAGCTTGTGTAGTTTCTGTTTTCAGTGGCCCTTAATAAAGAACACACCAGAACTTTGAAGGATTTGAACTGCGCACTAGATTTCTCTTGCACTAATTCCTTCGGTGTAAGCACAGGAACTTTTAGAAGGTTCAACCAGTGGAAAGTAGCGTCCAGATGTAATTCCAAACAATATCGTAAAGTTCTGCATAGCTAAGAGAATGACAGTGTGAGATTTACATTTCAGTTAAAAATTTCCATTTTGAAAATGTGTGTGTATATATATGTATAAATGTATATGCACATAAATATAAAATATAATCACAAATGATCCTTTTATCACTGTTCCGTAACTCATATAGTGTTGCTGTCCTACTGTAGTTCTTAGTTTTGAGGTGGCCATTCCTTATTATCCTACCTGTCACTAAATAGGTGACAACTTCAGAAGTGTGCAAGGACCACGGAACTAATTCCCCAGTCCCAGAAGCACTACTTTCAGCTTTAGAACTGCAACATTCTTGCTCTTTGAATGACTATTTCTCTTAGTAAAAGCTAGCACCTCAGCTGCTTGTCAGCTAAACAAAATGTCTCGGAAGCTTTTGGCTAATGGTGGCACCTAATGACATTAACTATGTGGTAAAGGGAGCAGACACTGCAGACAACTTATTCAACAATTTGTCAAAGACATATTACAAAATGTATTCCGTAAAATATTCACATAGCATTTGATAAGCTTTAGTTCAAAGCAGTGATGTCCTAATTTACAACTAAGGTCAGGAAATAAAATCACTTCCACGTATTTTGGTTGCTACTATATATTAGGTATTAAATTTTAGTAGTACCTTTGCTTCTTTTACACTGTGCTTAGGGAAATTTAATGTCCAGGAGCAGAGATGATGACAAGCTGACATTTCTGAATACAACCCTTCCATACAGCTTGATACCAGGTCAAGTAATCAAATTAGGATATTTTGGAGGATTACTAAGATTTTAATTTCTTCCTCCTTTGATGTCACTTAGAAAGTGGCTAACAATTCCAGCACATCAAAATGTTTTTGAATAGCGTTTCTGAAGGCTTTTAAAGTCTTAATTTGAGTGAAACTCAGTTCTACTTTGCAAAGGCTGTAAGACTATTCAAACTCATAATTTTTTTTTACTAAAAAGCTTTCTTTGATAAATGGTTATTTTTATCAAGACTTCTAAGTGCATTAAAATGCATTAGTCACATGCCTTGTTCAGTACTCATCACCGCAATATTAGCTACTCCAGGCTGAGGTGATAAAAAGGTGCAATGCACTTGAATACTCAGTAATACATTACTTGCTGTCATGGTACCAGTTTTCAAGGAAAGTTCAGTCTGAAAAAAAATGTCCAGTGTATCCTTTCTTTTTCTTTCTCCCTTATTAATCCTCTGAACATAGAGAGCTGGCTGGGCAGTTCCTCAGGCTAGTTCTGGACAAATGCACTAATTTAAAATAATTTTACTGATTCTAAGTTGACACCATCTGTGTCTGAAGTCACAAAGTGAGAACCTCCTGGAAACTCAGTATATCCTGTTCCCTCTGCAATGCTTCAATGTGTCATCCTGTAAGAAATCCTACCTGCAGGTGGAGGCACTTCTAAGTTCCTACAGTGGGAACACTGGCCGTAGTTTAGTTTTCTGGTAGCATTAAAGTAATTAGTCAAAGATGAGCATAAACATTGGGGAAAAGGTTGTCTGAGTTCCCCAGCTGAGAAATAAATGGTACTGATGGATGCACTCTATATTTTCTAGTTTTTTATTGTGTTAAAAAAAAATGCAGATTTCAAGTGCATTTTTCTCTTTCACCTTGACTGTTTTGGCTGAGAGACTTTAAACTGAAGTGCCCCCTACTACCTGACAAACACTGATTTGCATTTTTTAAAGAAAACAAATGAGTATGATGTATTAAGGTGAACTCTTTCCAGTGGCCTGGTAAAGTATCAGGCTGCTCCAATATTTTCCTACAGAGAGCATGTTCATGTATAAGGCCACAGAAGGCTGACTTGTCAGTGCAGAATAAAGATGTAATCTTTATTGTTAATCATTTAATGAATCTTAAATTAATAATTAGTAACTTAATATCAATGAAGTCAAAATATTTTTCTAAAAAGGCCATAAGTTCAGAATTTCTTTACTAATAGCGTTTGCAAATAGTTTCCCTAAATGTATACAGTAATTTCTACAAATACATGCCTTGCTGTACTAATAATACAGAAACTTCTCACAACAGCATATTTTTATAGCTTGCTATTAACACTGATATAGAAAGGAAAAAGAGAGAAACATCTGGGAAGAAAGGTGTAAAACTGTGTATTGAGACACCCCAGAAACACTTACAAGAGATCAAAGTAAATTGCAGCAATTCATCTTTTGCTTGTTAAATGTATATAAAGAACTTTAGAAGAAAATTATCATCTTCACTGTCAGTCTATAATGCTGTAAGTTGAAAAGGTGAGGAATAGACCTTATTATTAATTGTTACATTAAGGAGTTTATATACTCAATGACTCTTTCAGGACTGTTTTTTTCCTCACTGAGATACTGTCCTAGATGCCTTCGCAATGTCTCATGGTAAAAAGAGATTTAATTCTCCTAAAATACATTAAGTTAAAGATTCATTAAAATGAAAATGTGATGCTCTTATTTACTAAATAATTCCTTTTAAATTATAAGCAGTAATATTCAACAATTAGTCTGTGGTGTTGGAAGCACATCACAAATGCGTACTGACTACTACTGTGAGTGAACTATGACATGTCATTTTTAATATTATGCTGAAAATGTTTGAGTGCTGCCATCAAGCATCAGTTTGATCTCTGTCTCATTAACAGACCTTAATTAAGATGTCATTTATTCAGGGTTAATGGGAGGAATAATTAAATACCCCTTGTGTAGTGATAGTTGAAGTAAGAAGCCACTGGTGAGCTGCGTGGGAAGATCAGGTAGAATCTACGCTGCACCTGATACATGGAGGCTTGCACTGAGCGTGTGCTTGAAATGCTGGTTTTACTTGTGTTTGAGGCAGGAAGTGAAGAGAACCAGTGGAGAGTGGGAGAAGTCATTTGTAGTACTGCATAAGGTTAACTCCCCAGGAGAAAAAGGGATCTTTGCATTGTGAAAAGACAGTTTTCCATCAAAGAAATACCTGGCTTGAATTATCAATTGCTCCAGCTAAAGGAGCCAACTAATTCCAGTACTGGCTAGCAAGTTCACTTAGGAGAGTGAGCTCAGCCTCTGTCCTCTAGACTCTGGCTGTTGGTGGTAGATCTGGAGTCTGCATCCCTCTCAGATCTCTGTCTTGACGATATTCTCTGGTTTCCTGCCAACTGCGATTTTTCTGCTAAGGCTCTGTCAGGCTTTGTTCTAGTTCCTGAACAATATCTTCACTATGTTTCAGTCCCCAAGGGGACTGAATCTACACCAGATTTAATTAAAACTGGGAATGCTAATCAGCAGGTCTTTGTGTAACTGTGAAATTTCTAAGACCTTGACTGCAGTCACTGGCCCAAAGTGAAGTGGCTTTTGCCTTCTAACGTCGTGGGAAAGCCTGCAGTAACAACTGAAGCTTCTGAATAGTGGCAAGTTCATTGGGGAGTAGGATGCCTTTGAACATCTCGGTATAGGGGTTGCATAATTGAATTCTATAACAACATCCTTCCTGTGTTTGTAAAACGTACAACAACGGTAAGACTTTACCCTGTATGGAAGGTGGGTAAAAATGACCTTGAATAATTTAATGTCCGTCTTTGCAATTAACTTAGACCATATCTATGTATTAGAGCAGATACCTGTTTCCCTGAGGTCCTGAGACCTTGATTGTCCAGACTGCTCTAACCAGGCAAATCCGTTGCCCTTATGGCTGTCGCAACTGGGTTTTCTTCACAGTGTGTGTATTACAGAAGGACGGGGGAAATTGAGGCATACTTAAAGGCCAGGAAATAGCCAAATATCCCAAGGCATAGCAGTTATAATTAATATATGAGGTCAATAAGGGGAAGAATTATTTACTTTGCTGCTTAAAAAAAAAAAATGTGGTGGGGAGAGGAGAAGAGGGAGAAGACTGGAAACAGTAGCAATAAATGTAAATGCCTAAATTTGCATTGCTATAATGTTTAAGTGTACAGAAATTTCATGGGTTATATTTTACTTCCACAGGAAGTCATGTGTTTATACTTAATTTCTAGGAACCCAAGGGCAAGGCAAAGCTAAGCAATTAAAACGTTGAAGACAAAAATAAGTTTCAGAAGATTCGAGTAAAATACCTTTAGCTGATTAGTGGTACAATGCATCTTTAATGAGAAATAAATTAGGATTGCATTATTTCTTAGGAGGATAAGAAGAAGCATTAGATATTTGTATTGATAATAGTGAGCTTAGAAATAATCTAATGCTATGAGCTGCTTTTCAAAAAAAAAAAAAAAAAAGCAATTTCTATATAGCTTAATGCACAGGTAAGAATATCAGTGAAACAAATAGTTTTGTAAAAGTCCTTTAATATAAAGCTTATTGTGAGATGAATTTTGTTGCAATCCCGTCACTGTTTTGATGTGTTTAGATTCTTTCCTTTGATATGTATCCATGTTTCTTTATTGATGTCAAATTATTAGGCTCTCTTGAGGTCTGATTTTAGTGCAAACTCATCTATAAAAAAATGCAGGCTGTAAAATTTAGATTTAATTTTGAATGACCCACATTGAAAATACTGCATCCTGTATTTATCCATGGCAAACAAAATTCTATTAAAAACAGGGCTAAGAAACAGACTTTAGGAAAATATTCTTCTCAGTTATCCTATTGTGGCAGTGTACCAAATGAAAGGAATAATAAAAATCCCTTGATTGGGCAGATTGGTAGCATGTATAGTTTTAAATCAATTGAATTTTGAATATGTGTTTATTGTCTGGGTTAAATTGCTACCCAGTGAAAAGGGCTGCTGTTCTCTAAATAATAACTGATATACTTCAGCTCTCAAATTGGGTCACAATAACAGGCAGCGTTCTCCGTTTTTTCTCTCATTCTCTTTTACCTCACTTTCTTGAAAAAGTGATTGAAACTAATCATTGCTGCATTGAGGCAGTGTACTCATAAAGCTCATCCTTTTCATGAAGGATAGCTCCTCTTCCTTACTGCTGTTTTGATGATATTGTATTGTAAAACTCCTTGAAGAAGAATGCAGAAATCTGCAGTCTGAACAAACCGTGCTGAAATGCACTGAGTAAGTAGAGCAATCCCAGTTGTTGAAATTTATTTTTGGTAATGAACACTTCACCTCCTGTATGGGACCATAGTAAAATGAAATAAAGTAGAGTGATTAATCTTACACTCCTTTATAGTCATCATATTCCTAAACATGCTTTTTAGTTAAAAAAGAAGTAATGGGAGGGGGAATGAGAGCACCAGCCTACAAAGCTCGTGTGCTACATTTCTCTCCAGCTAAACCTTGAATTGCTCCGGCAATTAAATAGGCTGGGTAAAGTTTTGTAAAAAAAACCATAGCTGTTACCTTGTGAGTCAAAGCAGAACTGCCTCAGATCCCTGTGAGGCACACTTAAAAGGGTGTGATGGGATGTGTGAGCTGTGAGGAGGTACTCTGCCCTGGGTTGAGCCCAGCGAATGTCAGGGAAATAGAAGAACCTACCTGCATGCTGTGTTGACCAGTACTTAGGTAGCTGTTAATAGTGCAAAGCGTTCAATGGCACGTTGCTGTGAATATCCGTGTTTGACAAATGTCACAGACCAGCCACTCGCCAGCAGAGACCTTGTAAACGGCCTGCTGGAGCATCCCACACACCTTGGGAGCATCGGGGCGGCTGGCACCAACCTCCAGCCAAGGAGGGGGGCCAGGAGCACGTTAGAGGCTGTGCCCCTGTTCTGTTTCATCTGCTTGTCATGCCCACATGCTCTTTGCCAGGCCTTCCAGTTCACACCTTGCTGGAAGGACGGTGACACCATGAGGTGAAGGCTCAGGCCCCAGCCTGTTGACTCCTGCCCTAGCCTTGCTGCACTCAGTCTCACACGTCCCTGCTTAGATTTAATGCTTAACTATGAGATAAGCCCACGGGTGTGGGAAGGTTTGAAGAAGGTCAGAGACAGCGGTATGGAAAACAGTCAGAAATTTGACAGACCGCGAGTACGATGCTTCTAATCCTGCTGCTGCTGTGAGGGAGGTGAGACCCGGTGGGAACGGTGACTACTTTCTCCTGCCTAGAAAAAGTAGAGGAGAATGGAGCAGATACAGCAGCTGTAGTCTGCCTCTAGTCACTCAGTGCGGAGGGTGCGTGTGATTTGATGGCTAGTTCAGTGGAGCATAGAAGAGGTTGGGTAACCTGGGTGAACTGTGCTTCAGTGGAATTTGAGAGCTGCAAGGGCTTCTTGATGGACCCGGATCAAAGAGTGCACTTAAGTGAGGAATCTGAAGCCTTATCATCTTTTAATCAGTGTATGGATTTGCTATCCGGAATGGGTTTAATGCATGGTACTATAAATTTTGTGTGCACTACCCCTATCACATGCTTCTTAAGGTTAGAGCTGTTACAAAGTCTCCACATAGCTTATGATATGGGGAAAGGTACATTTGTGCATAGGTGGGAGGAAGTGTTTTTATCCCAAAGACATCCCAAGCCAAGTAGTAATTGTTGAAGAGCTGAAATTGTTTAGACTCCAAATATATGAAAGATACTAGCCTCAGTAATAAGTGTTTAGATGCTTATTAGATTATTGTGTTGAGTATAGCCAGCTTTGCAAGTTTTTTTGTTGGCTTTCATAGTCCTATTTGCACATAACAACATTTTCTGTCACTACAGAGCAGTGCTGAATAGCTAAGAATAATTTTGTTGTTTCACGATGTGAATATATTAGATGTGAAAAAATGTAAAAAATCATGTTAAGCATTTTTTCAAGTGAAATACACATCTAGCATGTCTTTATTAGTCAGTTTTTGAGGTGAATTTCTGTTAAGAGTAGAAGTCCTGCGGTCTAAGGATGTCTCTGCCTCTTTGGGTGAGCATAGCTGGTCTAGAAGCTCAAATCTAGGGCGTTCCTTTGCATTTGATAGAACCAGGTTAGGTGCAAACAAGCCTGACCCCCTAAACCCTGGTAGTTTGAACAGTTTAAGATTCCCATGAGTAATGAGTTGTTGTTTGGCAACTGCAAATCATCTAAACAACTTAAACAGCCTCGCTGTTTAGAGAGATTATAATTCGTAGTAAATATGAATTTTCTTTCTTTTGTTTTATTTTTCCATTTCTGGTATGTTGTTTCTTTTTAAAATGAATTTATTTGTTGCATTACCAAAAGTAGATGTTCGTGAAGGATAGCAGGTAGTGAGAATGATACTACAACCTATGGATAGTATTGGGAGCAATGGCCCAAGGAAGAAATTAAACTAAATATTGTGGTCACATAAAATATCAAAGGTTTGAACTCCAATGGAAGTTTGCAGTTGCATGAGTAAAAAATACAGATTAAAAAAAAAAAAAAGTTCCGTAAACTTTCATAAATCATAAGCTATAAAATCTGCATGCAACCGTTTGGTTTGGATTATTAAATGTTGTCTCGTACACCCAGAGCACAGCTGTGCCCTACCTACAAGGTAGGCAGCCTTCTTGCAAAAAAGGGTTTTGGTGAATCAGAAAACTCAGGAGCAAGCTGTTCCAACACCCAATGGCTTCTAGGCCACACCTCGGCCTTCCAGCTTTGCGGAGTAGGAGCTAGGTGTGGATAGGGGTAATCACTGTCTCCTCCAGGTTTAGTCGAGTCTTAAATGAAGGGTAGGAATGTTGTGTCTGTGACTCACCAACATTATCGCTGTTGTCAGCTGAAGCGCCCTCAGGGGCAATTCAGTCCACTTAGTTTGCACAGCAAGTTTGCAGGCTAGGCTCAGTTACCTCCTGGAGTCACGGATCTCCATGTATAAGAAGGAATCTGGTTGACAAGACTGAGGCACCAGTTTTTACACGTCTAAAGAAAAGCAGGGGTGATCTATCTTATGTTATGCCAGCCCACGACTTGAAATTAATAGAATAGTAAGACTGAGTTAAGCTCAGGCTTTGTTAAAAAGATAGAAGATGGTCTTTATGCGCTGTGCCCTGTCATCACCCTTTTGGCTTCAGTGCTTGTAGTGTACTAGAAGAACCACGTTCTTGTGTGGTAATACTATCTTTTTCTCATGGATATCCAAATACAAGTCATTGGTTTCCTCCCTGGCGTGCTGTTGACACGTTATTCAGAAAGTTTCTGGGCAGGGAAGTTGCCACATGTAGGACTAGTGATCTCTGTTCGTTAGAGCAGTATGAGATACCTTGCTACATTTCTGTGCCTTTTGTATATGGAAATGGGAGAGAAAGATTGGGATGTACACAGATAATCCCATTTCTAATTAATTTTAAAGGCCCCATTGTATTTTTTAACAACACTATATCTTTCTAAACAATGTTCAGGAAAGATAGGCGTATACTTAGAAGATGAATGTTTCAATTGCTGGCTACCCAAAAGTGACATAACAACACTATAATTTTAAATAGGATGAGGCTTTAATGGGTCTCCTAGAGGAAAAAAAGCTGGTTATCATTAGAAATGTACTAAACTACTTGCATTTGACAAAGTGCTAATGAAGGAAATTACTTCTAGAGAAACAAATGAAAATGTCAATTAAAAAAAAGTAATGGCTCTCTGAGTTTTTTTCTTTTTATCTTTTTTTGCTTTCTTCTTAAAAGTGCTGGCATGTTTTTCTTGTTGCTTGAAAATCTTTTGGTTTGTCTCTTAGTTCTGCATTTTTTCTTTCCTTCTGAATCTGCTGTACTGGAGCTAGATTTCATTTAGACAGGAGGCTTATTTAGTACTCTGGTTTAATGCTTTTTCTCTATCATATGTTTTAGTTTTCCAGTTTTTTTACAGAGCATCTTCCGATGAAAATGCGTCCAAGAGCACTGTGGTTTCATTTATCAGCTTTGAATTTCCTAATCTTTAGGTGACTCAGTAACAATTAATAAAACTTTGTTAGGGAGGATAGGATTGGAATGGGTGCAAACTACTAATGAGACATTGCTCTAAATATGTCTGCAAGTCTTTCGTTGTTCAAGCCCTGCTTGTTGTAATTGCTGCCAGTTGCACGAAGCTGACAGCACCTGCTGTCCTTTCAACGTCCCACTGGAAGAAGCGTGAGCACGGAGGACGTGGAAGCTGCCACTCCTGCGGCCTTCTAGGTGAAGAAAACTGTAGCAACAGATTGACACCCTGGGCCTTGTACTTGTTTTCTTGTACCATTTTTTTAAAATAATGTCTTATCTTTGTCTAAGGAATCTGCTCTTCTGCAGGATGTGATTTTTGGCAGTGGTTCATGGCAACCGAGCCTGGCATGCTGGCAGCCTAAACCCCACACTTCCCTGGCTTTGCATCCCCATTCCTGCCAATGATGGGACATGTGGTATGTCAGGATAGAGCAGGAAGAGATGGAGGGTCCTAGTAACTATAAAATAGTGTTGAAGTGGAAATTTCCTCTCTACAATTTTCTCCTCTAAACTGGTGTTGCTACATAGTAAGAATGTTTATCAGAAACAGATGATGTCAGGGTTTATTTGGCAGGCAACTTTTCTGATAACTAATGTGTAAATGTTTCCCTTGCTTTAGAGGGTATTACTGTGCTCAAATTGTAGTTGCAAAGAAGGCTTAATGAGAGCATTAAGAAAAGAAGCTTATTCAAAGCATTAACATTTGCTGAAACAAAAACGTGATAGCCTTGAATGGCTTGTACAATGACATACATAGGTGGAAGAAGTGTGAATTTTTAAGCAGTGAAATGCTTACTTTTTAATGCTTTGTATGTTTGCTTATGTTAGATACATCTCTCATTATTTGTTCTCAGAGCAGAACAACAACAGCTACTTGGGATAAAGTTTGGAAGAACAGAGACTAGAAAACAAGTTTCTGTGTGGAGGTAAGGGAGCAGTCATTGAGGCAGAGACACAGTGAACAAAGGACGTTCAGACTGCAAGCAGAGATGGTAGAGGAGGCTTTGCTTCTGTCCCTGCCCCTCCTGACATAAAACGTCATTAATTTTTAATGCGACATCAAGCATTTTTTTTTCTGCCTGCAGTCTCCAGAAGTTGAATACTATAATCCCATCAAAATATTGCCTCTATTGCAATATGCAAGATTAGATACTGGAACCAAATGGACTAAAGGCAAGAAGCATGCAAATAGAATCAAGGCTTAATGAACTTCTTGAAAGATCTGGAAGAAGCATGTTCTTAAGTTTGTTGCAGACATTGAGAAGCCAAGACTGATGTCGAAGACATATTTTTTGTAACTTGCCTCCTGTTCACAGGTCTCCATCTCAGTTTGTATTTCATTATATAGTATTTGGTTATTTTCTTGGGTTGCTCTGGTGTTCTAATATGAATTTTCCACATTTAATGAGCCATCAGTGGTTATCTCAGCCTTTTAGCCCTCTCCAAGAAACTAGGATGAATTGTGGTCACCCCCTTTTTTTTCCCTGCCCAACCCCCAGCATGCACAGCAATGAAAGAGGACTCGCTTGCTCTTTCATTCACCAGCAGTTTGAACTTTTAGTGACACTGCACTTTAAAGGCAGTCATATGCCGACAGAGAGTTACAATTATCAGCCCTGCTGGAGATACAAAAATAACATCCTCAACATCAAAAGATGTTTTCTTAAATGATAATTAGTGCCTCCATGGGTGGATTGTTTTATAATTTAACACAATATGAATTATTTTTCTCTCCATAAACAAGATGAGACACTCTGACCACAAGGACCTCTGCCATTTCTAATTAGTTAAGGCATCAGAATTAATTCCAAGCTAGCTGACCATGCTAAGAAAAGCAATCCAACATAATTTGTCATTTATGCTGGTAAAAAAGTACATTCTTATTTTTTAACTGTTTACTTCACACGGTAATGTTCAACAACACACCATGGTTAAAAATCCTTCCCACAACTGTATAATAAATATGAGGAGGTGTTTTCATCTTAGTTATCCATGCTGACATCCACTTCATATGAACTAAAACCGTGTGGAAGTTCTGAGTTCTTACTCAAAGAAAGAAATACTTTAAAACAATGTGTGCTGTAAGGGAAATAATTTTATTTATTTTACACATACCTTAGGTTTTAGGATGCTGAAATGTTTATGTGTGCCAGGTGGGCCTGTGCTTGAGAAACTGAGGCAGTGGCACAATGAACAACTAATGAGGTGCTGGGCCCCCCATCCTATTTTGGGCTAGTGCAAGGAATTCTTAGCTCACTGAAGTGAGGAACGGGCTAGAAAAGGTCAGAATACTGCTGAGGCCGTTCCATCGCTCCAGTGAGCGGTGTGTTCACCAGACTGTCACCCAGGCTATGAAGTGATAGTTACACACACAACTTGCTCCTCTCTGACACTTTAATTTTCTCCCTGTTGGAAACCTGTGAGGCAAGAACAAAAATGAATTTCTTCTGTTTCAAATCTAAAACTTTGAGACTGTTTTTCTTCTTCCTGTGCCATTAATCATGTTGATAAGAAAACACCTATTTTTTCTACTTTACCAGCTAATTCAAGAGAAAATAATAAAAAGTAAATTACATAACATTTACCTGACCTCACAAGAGGTGTGACAAAAATGTGGGCACAGCTGCACCCCAGTCACTCCTCTTTTCTAGTAATTATACAGGAAAATACTGATAAAAACCTTGTATTAAAACAAAACTCATAGCTGCTAGTGACATATGATACAGGTTTTATTTACACTCTACTGCAATTTTTACATTTTGTGAATGAGTTTTCACTGTGAAAACAGCTGAGCCACCTGCAGGCAGGGGAAGGCAGGAGGGGTGGCTGGGGTGCCCGGCTGGCCTCTGCCAGCCCACGGCTTGTTCATGTTTGCTTGTGTGTCTACCATCTTCTGAGCTACGTAACTGAAAAATGTAACTGAAAAACATCCCTCGGGCGTATGAGCAACTGGAGCTTGGCAGCTGCACCAGCACGGAAAACCAATGGAGGCAGCAGTGCTACTATTTTATTACAATTTGACAGAAAAATCCCCATTATTTGATTAAAAGAAGATTATCGAGGTTGGATGAGGCTGAGATGGCTCATACCAGCACTGTTGTCAAGCAAACCTGTACAAGAGCAGGCTTGCAGTAGCAGATGTCTAGGAGGGAGATCTGAAGGGCAGAGAAGGTGGAATTTCAGCCCAGAATGCTTTCTGCAAATCTACGCATGGTTGCAGCAGCAGAGGTGGAACAACGCTGGCATTACCAGCTCACTGACAACTGGGAACACAGATGTCTGATTCCAACCCTGCCCATGAGTGAATCTGAGCATGAAGAGCCACAATTGCCCACTACATCGTGAAGATAAAGGCACTGATCAATCTTCTTGCCTGCCACAAATATTACTCTCTATATATATTAGTTTAAAGGTTAAGTGGTACTAGCAGAAGGCAGTGGAAGGTGCAGTTACACAACACGTGTCAGTGCCCAAAATCCTACAGGCAAAGAGAATGCATTTAATAAAAAATCAGCAGCCTAACTTTCCTACCTTACAAAACTACAAACTAAAGACAAAGCTGGTAATATTTATACACATCAATATAAGAACATATTCTTAGAAATAACTAAATAAAATATTTGAGATAGAAAGCCACTTTTTTTAATTGAACTTCACGTTTGTACTTGAGTAATGTTTTCATGACAGAACACAAAGTATTTCTTACAGTGAAATGACACAAGTGAAAAAAATTTACAACTCTGAGTTAAAATTATGCTTATACAAACATTTGCATTGCACATTAGTATGCTGTAATTCTGAAAATAAAATTATAGAGCTCTGTAATAACACTACTATTAGCATTTTCATATTTGTTGAAAGACTTTCTCCTGAAGTTATGCTTCTATCTCCCAGGCTTCATATATTCAGTTAAAATTATATCCTTTAATAAACAGGCATATGAAAAAACTGCCTGAACACTTCCTCCGTTCAGCTTTACAATATCGTGCCAGAGCAGCGAGCATATTCCATGCTCAGATTGTCTCTGGTCCCTCTGCTGAACTTCAGCCTTAAGATGTAACCCGACATACTTAAAAGATTTAAGATAAAGCAAGACTATTCTCCCCCTGCCAAACATAAACCAGCATCATCGCATTCTTGAAGCCTTTAATGATCTGTGATTACTAAATAGCTCCCACCTATGTAAGACCAAATTTTACCAGTAGTCAGTGGTTTCAAAGATATGTAAGTACCCAGATTTTTAGAATAACTATCTGAACTAATGGGTGTTTAACTCCTGGCAAAACTGCCATTCGGGTGCCTGGGTACCTACCTATTTCAAAGCAATCTACCCTGAGATTTTCGTTCTCATTTCCCAGCTTTTCCCTTGAAAAATGAGTCTGTGAAAACATTCAGCTAAACAACAGCAGCCAGACAATAAAAGCAGAATCATTTTCTTTCTTTTTAAACTGAACATTACCTATGCTCAGGTTATTAATGTGGGACAGTAGCCCACATTTGGTCCTGTCCATCTGCAGGTAGAGCGGTTTCACTGGTACAACTGGCCAAAACATCACAGCCGAGGGTTTTCACAATCTCATGAGCCCCACAGATGAAGCTTTAATGAGCCTCCCCAATAAACTTGTGACAAAAATACAACAAAACTGACTCTTCAGCACAATATTACACCTCCTGCATTGTATTTAAGTACCTGTATGTTCTAGGGAATGATGTTGTATGCAAGTACACATCAAATGGATCGAGCGCATTGCATTTTTAGCCAGTATTGCTTGCATCCTTCCATCTTCAGGTGATAAAGCTGTGCTAGAGTTGTATTTCTAGATCACCTGTGGCATAGATTATATGATGTGTTCAACTAAACATTTAAAAATTGAGGTATAAGCTAATTACATTAAGACTTTTTTGTTGATTTAAAAGCAATCAGACGTACTTGCTGTAAATATTAGATTGCAGCACATACAGAATGCAATTGTCTCTTCTTCTATATGATTTCTTTTGTAACACTTATGTGAAGAAAACACTTTATAGGGTTTTCACGATTCAATGGCTATAACATTTCAATTTGGCATGTTTAAATTGCGTTTAGAAATGGAAGTTCTCCACTTGTCTTAGAAGCAAGGAAGTGACACTATGCTGTACAGAATATTCTTTCTCTCTGCAGCTACTCCACCTTTGAACCTATAGCAATAATATATACTAATTTAATGGTGGTTAAATTTCAAAAGGAAAATAATTGTTCCACGCTAAGTTTCTCTCAGTGGCATTTATACTAGCCTCATTTATAGATTTTTTTAATTATATCAAACTAGGATATAAGCTGTGACTCCACCAAACAGAATGTGCTTGCTCTCCCATTGCTGCTGGCTCTAAAGAGCTAAGAAAATGAAAGAATGGGAAATGGGAGAAAACATGACCTCTGGGTAACAAGATCTGATTCAAAGGTTGCTGAAGGTCAGTGGGAGTCTCTTGATTTCACTGAGTTTTCGAGATTTATTTCTACAGAGTAAAAACGTGTCACATTTGTATTGTCCAGAGTGTAACTGAAGTGACTAAATTTATTGATTTTAAAGTGTCTTTTCAAATATCAAATGACAATAGACTTGAGTTGAAGTACTACTCTAACTCTTGGCTATACTTTCAATTTATTAAGAAAGTCTTATCCAAGAGGTAAGTAAAAAATGCTCAGAACAGAGAAATCTTTTCAGTGATACATTAGCATATTAGTTCTGTTATTCCATATTCCTCAGAGGCCTCGTTTTCAAAAAGAGAAATACGTCAACACAGAAACAAACTGAGAACAGTTCACGGGCATGGTACTTCTGTGACTTCAGCTTGTAGAAACTTTCTAAAACTCTTTCTACTAGGCTAACAAATACAGCCAAAACTCACTTCAACCATTTGAGTTAAAAGGGATTTGACAGCCTAATTTTGCTTAGCAAGCATATCCAGCAGCTCCTTCTCCATGCCTTGGCTGCTCAATTCATCTAAACTGTAGTATCTATGAACAATCTTTTCATCTGTCACAACAACTACTCGAAGCCCATGTGTATCTTCTCCCAGCTGACATCCTATTGCTGATGTAACCACCATTTCCAGGCCTCTGTAGGACCCTCCAGCATTCCTATGGTAATGTCCAGAAAATACAGCCTTAATGCCTGTTAAAAAAGAAAAGAAAAAAGAACATTTATTTAGTTAGCATTTGAAGTTCATATATGTGTTTATCCTAAAAGATCCTGCTGAGGTTTACACTGCTAGTGGGGTTGTAGAGAAAATTCTATGGTAACTACAGGTGTCCTTCAGTCCTTAATAGTTCATAAAGCATAAAATGAAGAGGAAACCATTTACCTGAACTTGCATTTAAAACAAATAATTAGTAAACAGCAATAAATAACTGTAATTGTAATAAAGAATAAATAATTAGTAAAAGGAATGATGTTATGCTCCACTGGCTTTGTTAGGGTTACTGGAGTCCCCCTTCTTTCTTTACACTTGCTGCAAGGTGTTTGTCATCTTGCTAATCCTTTGGCTAGAAAGAAGGAACACTCTAGAGGAAGCAGATTAAAAGTAGGAAAAAAAAGTCAGTAATGAATAACTGCTAAAGAATGATGCTACTGAAACATGAGCTGAAAGCTAAGGACTGTGTAGCTATATTTGACAATTAACATGCAAAAAAATCACTAAGGAGAATTTAAACCTATTTACCCAAGGTTGGTGACCTTAAAAAAAAGTCAAACAAAAAAAACATGGATAAAAAGATAATTTGCAATCTATTCTCAAAGACGTTTAGAGTTTATAACCAATGGAATAAATCCAGATACATGCAGGAAACCTAATATGCAGAAGAGGTTAAGGGTTATAACGCAGGAAAGAAAGATGACAGCACCCAAAAAAGAAAAGGCTGATGATCTGCAAGAGTCAGGAACAGCAATGACATGAATCAACATTTACCTAGTACAGGGTACAAACAAAGCAGGTTTATTCTAATTTCCTCTACATCTTTGATGATTTAAAGCTTTATTTATTTATTTATTTTTATAGGCTATTTATATTTTGTATTGTACTGGGATAAAAATCATACTGCTAGGAGCTTGAAAGAAAGATACTTTTGATCTGGAGAAGGAGACAACAATATGCTGCACTGAACTTTTCAGGGTAGGGAGCATGCAAATGTCATTCAAGATTGGTCAGGGGTAGAAGAAAAGCTAAATGACAAGCAGCAGCAGGTACAAGGAGCAGGCATACTTTATTTTTAACGCCTTATAATGTACTTTGAAAGCCTTGGCTGAATCATTCTGATTAGCCAAACTAATGTTTAAAAAAGTCCAACTACCCCTCATCTTCTCTCAGAACACAGTAATTCAACAACAAAGAACAGTATTAGGGTTACATATGCTATCTGATTTTGACCATCTTCTGAAGGTGACCCATATGTCAGCTCTGCTTTCCTGCCATGCGTCTCAGTAGCCATGGGATTTTTGCAGAATTTTTGAAACAATTTCAAATTAGATGGAACGGTTATCCTCATCTCCAAAATGGAATTATTTATTTCCCTTGTCTTGGAAAAAAAACAAAATTAAAAACTGGTAGAAGCTGTGTTCACTGCTCTGAATGGCCTTTCTGATTGTCTTTTCAGGTTAAATTCCTGATACCAGATAGATTATTTTTCCCTCTCCATTTCATGATTTATAAATTTTAATCAAATCACTTTATTGCTACGCAATAATGAAACCTTGATTAGTCTCATGAGTCACAAAAGTTGAAAAAAACCCACATATTTTAATGCTAAGTACTTATCTTTCACATCAAAGTTTATAAAACCATTAATAACAAAGCTGAGATTCTAGGTTCTTCACAAGAAAAGAACGTGCTACCACAGACAAACATTTCCATTCCAGGTTAAGCCAGCATCCTTCAGCATTTAGCTACTGCTGGATACACATCTGAGCATCATACACCACTTTTTTAAAGCAAAAAATTATTGATCAGCTTTCTTGCTAATTTAAGATGGTGCATATTTTATTTTGATAGGAACACGGTCTGTAAGTAAGGTAACACTGAATCAGCTGCTAACAGGCTTCTGAAAAGATTTCTGAAATTCTTTTAAGAATATTTACATTATTCTATTTTCCAGGATGACACAAAAGGCGACTAAGTTGCATGCTAATTTAGATATGACAGCTGAAAATCCTAGTATTGATATCTGTGAGTGATGGGGCAATATATATATATATATATATATCTTTCTTTACAATCATATGTATTGCAGGAAGCATTTAGATCTGTTGATTTATGATGCTATTAATGACAACTGAAAAAATTTCAAAAGCACCTAAATGATTTAGATGTAATTTCCCTATTGAAACACAAGAGGTTGTGTAATCCTTAATCATAATGACACTTCCATGGTTCTTCATAAAGCATCTGGAAATATATTGTTAATACTGAGTGAGTGACTCAAGAAACACATCTAAGTATTATTCCCTGACAACTCTGATTAAATAGCAAGAAGCTCATCAGAATAACCGATTATTTTATGAAATTTAATCTTTCAAAGACTAAATATCTAAGTATCAAAGACTAAGCAAGGAAAAAAAGAAAAGAGGTTGTGTGTAGCTGGTCTTGCTGCAGAGGACCTTGTCATCGCCTGCGTTGCACTACCTCCTGCAGTTCCTCAGCATGGCACAGGAATATCCAGCTTTTCAGAGAGCCAGAGTCATACAGTGAATAATTTAGTTATTTCATCCAGTAAGTCCATGCTGAGGTTGACAAGACTACCTCTCCAAATAGGATCTGTTACTTGTTCCATGTGGCTTTCTAGAAAATACATGACATAGTCCATGAGACTTCCCTCTAAATCTGGTTATGCATTGCCTGTTTTCAATAGTTGGACAGTAAATGTGACCAAAGATTAATCCAGACTCATGGTTTTGGCAGTGAGCTACCTAGACAGCAGCTAGCACTGCTCCTTTTGCCAGCCTTACACAGAAAAGTCAGAAAGAAGGGTACATCTGAGATCTTTGTTTAAAAACTCTTTGAATTTTGAAGAGGTAATCAAATGCCCTGGAACCTGCATCTCGAGCACCAAAAGATCACTGTGTCTAAGAAGGAAAATATTACCTGAAGATAATAATGAGATATCTTTGTGTTTAAACTGTGTTATGAATGGTAAAACTTTCACTATATAAAAAAACTGAAGGATATCAAAGTTGAAAAAAAAAAAAAATGAAATCCCTGCAGCACAGGCAGAGAAATGAATTGTTTAAGCTGATGCTGTTGCATTCTTAGTATCTCTAGCAAGACATAAGGGGAATTTAATGATCCCATGTACTGTACAGGTGACAGCATTATTTTTGTAACTATAAAACACTGAGCAGAACCTACAATGATGTGCAGGGATGGACACCAAGATTCATTTGTTATTGTTTCATATATTCCAGCAATCTGCCATTCCATGCTTCCCACAAAAGGTAAGACACACAGTGCTACTCAAGCGGTAGGCCAGCAAATGGGTCATTTGTGTTACTATAACCGTGGCATAACAAAAAATGCTAGCAACAACTGATTTTTGCCTTCAGACAGCAGATATTCTGGCAAAGACTAACGGCAATGCAAAGGCAGAGAGCTGTGCCTAGGAACACAGCTGTAACTTCACAGGAGATCCTCATCTCCCCAGCGAGAACACCTTCCACCCTTTCTCCTGCAGTAATTTAGACCTAGTTCAACACGATTAAATGAAGAGGGCAGTAGGGGACCTGTCTTAACAAACTTGGTTATATCTGTCCTTTGCTTTCACAGGAGATAGATAGTGATTTGATGACTGATGTAAAATATATAAACTAGGATCAACCTATAGTTAAAAATTAAGCAGCTTGGAAAGCAAAACATAAATTATTCTTCTGTGTGCCTGGTAAAAGCTACATGGGCTTTCAGATTTCAAAATCCAGACCTTACTCAAATAGCAAATGACTCAAGATGGAACACAGAATGAAGTAATTTTTACATTGAACAGTGGTATATGAAGGTTGATGCCAGTTGGATTTGTCTGTTATCCTATTTTAGTTTATCGGTACTGATTCTTTTTGCTCTGTGTAATGTACTCACCTAGCTGGTGTGAGAGTTACACTGGTAACTTGGCGAGCTTGCTCTGACTCAGCAGCAGGAACCTAGCACAACAGTTGTTTTTTTTTTTTTTTTTCCCCCCTTGGGAGAAACCCCATCAGAATACCTCAGAAGGTGATGGCGTGACTTAACGGGCTCTTTGCAGATTCTGTGCTTTCTGTATTATCTGGCTCTTTAGAATCATCATATATGGGTGTTTTAAAACTGATGTGATAGTCAGTTTGAGAATGAGGAGTCATTTCTCAACTCCTCCATGTTGTAGCTTATTACAGTGACTGCCTAACATAACACACTTGAGCAATTCAGGCACAGAACACAGCATTTATTTCTCATTACAGGCACACACAGCCCAGCCACAAGGCTACACTTGTCCCCCACTTTCCAGCCCTGCCATTCCTTCCTGCAGGGACAGGCAGCACGAGCCCACCTAGAGCTGCTTCGGGCACGGCTGGGCATCCCCTTCCATTGCTTTCCAGTAGACAGCAGAACTCAGCCTCGTGGGACTTTAAGTGTGACATCCTTCTTGCTAAAGTGGGACCCATCTTCTTTGTGGCGCAAGCCCTGACCTGGGAGGAGTGGATGCTGAAGTAGATGGGGCTGCTTCCTGCACTGCTGCGGCCTCTGAACAAGGCTCTTGTGGGGTGGAGAGAGGACAGCTACACTTAATAAAACCAGTCTGCTTTCAGCTGAGAGCTGGCTGTAATGGATCCATGTGTATAGCACCTTCCTGTCTTTGCAGCACTCGACAAATAACCAACGATCTCCAGCAATGCTCTGGACTCCTCCCTTAGACACACAACTAGCCTGGACCTGGCTGGATCTCGGCCTTTACCCGCAGAGTTAAGCTGTGTTTCAGCCTTAGAGGACTGAACATTTAGGAACCAAATGTTTGGCCTGCTTTCTTACTACACCAGCTAGATCTGTAAAATATCCTTACTTGCTTCTAGTAAGCGACAGTGCTGCTATGGAAACATAAGTTCATTTCAATGTTTTCCACTTTTTCTGCAGGTAAGCAAAACTACTTTAGTCTGTGAGAAAGTTAGGACAAAATAACAATCATAAAAACGGACTGAGATGTAAATCCCATGTGATACTCTTTTTGTAAGGTAAGTGCTTTTGTAAGGGAAGTAAGTGCCCTCTTTTAACTGGAAGGATCGTGTTCAGCTTTCCACCTTGCAGAGACTTTAACCTTTGGAATGGAAGAGGAATGGAAATCAAGACTCTGTCATCACATACGTAAACCAAACCCCAACCACACAGTTTGAATGTAATTAGAAGGATAAGGATACAAAAGCAGTAAAGCAGCCTCACATGTAAGAAAAAACAAACTCTCCTGCTGTCTGAGAATTCATGGGAAGATTTTTGAGACACCCATCCTAAACCTTTTAGCCAAAAACAGCAGGCAGACACCAGGTAAAAAGTTTGGGCCATGAATCATGCAGTTTTTTCTTCTCAGTCAAATATTGCAACTTCACCCCACTTATGTTTAACATCTGCTACCTGCCTACACACAAGAAGGTATTTTGGTACAGAACTGAAATAAGAGTGATTGATAAACAGTGCAAATATGATACCTCACAACAGAGGATGCAATTTAAAACCTCTTTTACCTCCTGTTGGCTCTGTGAGGCAGACTGTCTAAACAAGCTGGTGTTTATGGATACCGTTCATTCAAATTCCCCATTTTAGCATACGTCTGTCATTCAGGGCCTAATTTGGCTGGATGGGTGTTCAGTGCTGAAATGCCCTTGTGGAACGAGTTGCTCAAGGATGAGCCTTTGCTAGAACCCAGCATCTGCCTTTGATATCTCCCAGTGAAAGTTGTGCCTAGACTTCAGGTATTCTTAATTTCCAGTGCTAGTATTATTTTTGTTATTGTGGTGTTACAATCTGTTACATCTCCAACAAAGAAACAAACAGGTCACTGCTGTGTATTAATAGAAGTCTAACTGATGTTGTTTTTTACTTCAGTAGTACTTCTTTGTTCACCCAACTGTCTTCCCCTCACTTTTGTTAGCATAAGAAGGAAATCTGAACCAGTCAATGCAATGAAACTAAGATGACAAGCAGGCAATTTACTTTGCTCTTGCTTTTGATCTTAAACATAAAAAGAATCTTAAGATGTATGCACTCAAATTTAATTTATTCATTTCAGATGTTTTTCTGAAGTAATACGGTCAAGTTGCTTGCGAGTCCCCTCACACACAAAACCCATTTCTAAACCTTGTGAGAAAAGAGCAGCGTTTTGTCCTGGCAGGCCTCCCTGCAATAACCTGCTTTAAGGCGTGTGCAGGTCAGTTAATGCAGTGCAGTGGATCCAGCTATGCACAAATGGGTGCAGTCCCCTCCCACTAAAACACAAAACAAACAAAACAAGAGGTAGGTAGAACAGTGATTTGGTTTTTCATCCTTGACTTCTGAAAGAGCAGAGAAAAGCTTTGATATAAAAGCAATATGAAATACTCAGAAGCCACTGTGTAACTAAATTCCAAAGGATGGCACCCTCACAAGCATTCATTATTTCATTTTTAGGAAATACACAGTGATTTGAATTTAAATGTGACTGACGGTTTTACAATATCCATTAGCCAAAAGAGCAGGATCCCTTACAGCAGGACATAATTCACTCCTCATGGATGATTCATTAAAAGAAAGAAACAGATTAAGTTCAGAATAAAGTCAAAAACTGTGCAGATAGTTACTACTAAAAGAAAAAAAAAAAAAAAAAACACAACAACAACAACAACAACACAGAAGAAAACAACAGCAAACCAACCAGACACACTTAACTCTGTGATCATCACAGTCAGATACCACACTGCACGACACTACAGCGGTAACATCTCTACCACGGAAAAAAGGCCTGAGCTGACGTTTATTTTTGATCAGTACACGACTGGAAGCCAGATAACTGCGGATGGAAAACTAAGTGCAGGCCATCATGTTGTGCTTCATCTGTTCTAAACCCATGCCTTGGATCATAAAAGCATCTAAAAACAATGAGCTTCAGGCCTGCAAACCAAACAGGAGTTTTCAGAGTCATCAATCTGAAAAAAAAAATAATGTCTTTGTTAAAAAAAAAAGTTTGAAGTACAGGAATTGATTCTGGTTTTTGTGAAGCAAAGATGTCCTCCTCCTGGCATGCAATTTACTCTCATTTTCTGATCAAGCACAAAAAGTCCTTTTCAGTTCTGATCTGACAAAGCTGAATCTGAAAGACAAAAAGATTTGCTGTTTCCAAAGAACTGATCATAACCTTTCTTCCCCGTAGAATAATGCATTTGTAACGAAGAATGAAATACCTATTATGGAACAGTTCTGTGAGTCCAGCGCAGCCAATTTTGCATAAAATAATTTACATGATGTAACAAACAAGCATCATAAGGATTGTTCAGAGTCATCTGATGAGATGGAAGTCTTCTTACATGTGTTGATAAGTCCTCATTGTCTTGGACACAACGCAAGTTAATAAAAACTTTGTTTTTACACTACTGTATTTACACCCTGCATTGTGTCACTTCACCCATTCCCTCAGGTTGTAAAGCTACACAGTGGCTAAACTAAGGCGAGAGGCGAATGCCAAGGAAATTAATAACTTAGGTAACCGGGCATGCTGCTTTCGATGCTATGTGTATGGTCATTTGTATGCAGACTTGTGCTTTAAAGGACAAGTCACTTTGTACTTAGTTTCATACTCTGTTTGTGGTTTCTACTGCACACATTTCTCAACAGAAAATTCCAAAAGTTCCTCTGAAGATTTTTTCTCCCCCATTATTTCCAGTGTCTGCTTTCTAAAGCCAACACACCACGTAAGCAGTCATTATAAGAGCTTCAGCAAGCTCTTGTTGATCTGTGTTCAAAGCGCTGGTAAGACTGACAAGTATTATTGGCATTTCCCATTTTCTCTTTTTCTTGTAGTTCTCTCTTCAAGCTTTGTGAACAAGAACAGCAGGTTGCATTACAAAGGGCTTTTCCTACAGGGGTGGCGTAATGGATACTGTTAAGCTGACTGATTGGCATGCCGGGGAAACAGATCCAAACGAGTATCTGAAACTTGCTTTGGTTGCTTCATGGAAAATATTGGTACAGAAAGGGATGACCTGGCCAATCGGGTCCAGGGACGACTCGAATACAGTTGTCAGGTCTTCACGCAGTGCAGCAGTTCTGATTTGGAAGAGGTTATTCTTGATGACCACCATTTGAGTCCCCAGATGACCTGAGCAGAATATCGTCCTGAAAGGAATGGAGTCCCACCTGAAATATTTTCCTGAAATATTGGAAAACTTCAAAGAAAACTTTAGCTATGCCAATGTCGTTAGCATGCTGTTGATTTTACTTCTGACAAGAATCAGATGAGAAAACGGTTCATTACATGAAAACAAACTGCATGCTGGATATCACGCAGAAGGCAGTTGGTTAGCAGGAGAAGCTCAGGCTAATTTAAAGAATTTTAAAAGTACAGCATCTTCTTCCCACATATTATACTTTATCACTCTGAGAAATCCTTCCAGACAACAGTTCTGCAGCACCAGGGAAAAGGGGTCAGCAAGATTTTGACATAATTGCACTGTAAGAGAACAAAGGCATTTAGCTGTGTGTCATGTGTAATTCCTATGACAGTGATTATGGCCTGGTCGCAGCTTATTGTTGGGTTGCAGTCCCACAGCCCCCAGACTTCCCTCCCTTCCTTGTTACTGCATGGCTCTTGTATTCTGCAGTGTAGAACAATGCAGGGACACCGAAGACTGGGCTTACTTCCAACTCCACGTGGGGCAGGGAGGGAAGGGGACCATGGCCCACCTTTTCCTAGGGGCCCAACAGGCAACTCCATCTTTTTCAATCTCTCCTTTGACCAGCTTTCAGTTCAAGGAATTGTTAAATCATAAAATTTCTCTATTTGCAAGGTGAAATGCTTGCCATGACCTATCTTTGCTTTATTAAACAGACAGCAGATACATTCCTTAACATTATGCCAATGAACTGTAATCTGTAATTTCTTTTTTTTTTTTTTCTCAGCATTCTTTTATCATACTTTATTAGACATACAGTGGTTGGTCTTCTCTCCTTCCCCATAAAGACAGGAGTGAGGGGAAAGGACACTACAGGACTACGTGACAATCGTGTTTGAACCCAAGGGTTTCACGTGTGAGTGAGAGGGTGGCCACGTCCCTCTCCCTGAAGAAGTCACCCTTAGGCAGCCCGGTACTTGTGGGTGTGGGGCCATTGGGGATAACGTGGCACCAGAGCCCAGCAGAGATGACAGTCAGCATGGACAGGATGCACATGCTTCCAAACATCCCAATTTAAACAATAATCAAGTAAAATCAAGTGTGTTCTTTGGAAGACCTCTCTGAAAGCTTGCACTGTTGAAGTACTGTCACAAGCTTCAATTGTTTTCCCATGGAGCAGTATTTCAATAAAAATGACGTATTTTTACTGTCAAGATTTCCTGTACCAAGTCATGAATGTTGCCAAAAGTCTCCAGCTGCTGGTAGTCTCAGCTCTTACAGTGGTAGAGCTCAACAGTTATAGGAATAAATGAAGTATAGCAGAACATTGCACATAACACTATTAATGAGATTTGATGTGATAGCACAGACTAGCATGACGTATGAAAGCCTGGGTAGCAAAGAGGGAAGAAATCTCAATGCAACAGTATGATTGTGTAAGTACATCTGTTTTCCTAACTTCTTGAAAATTGGATGTTAGTTAGTTCAAGTTAATTCCAGAAATACAAACTGAGTTCCAGTCTCACAGGAAATCTAGATGCATTGATTGCAGAGGTCCAAATCAGCTAAAGCAGGATGGAAAATGATGCTCACACATTTATCTTGAAATACTAAATATAATTTCATAAAGATAAGTGCACCTAGAAAACAAATTTTCTCACACAACCTGGATACTGGGCTGGAATTCAGACTTGAACTAGTTTAAATTCCAGGGGTGTCTGAATCTAATTTCTGTAATTACACACACTTCCATGGCTTGCTTCCAAAAAACCCTGAATTCAGAAGAAGTTGTTTTCCAGCTCTAGTTCCTAACATACAGAGACCATTTTGAACCAGGTTTTCTGTGCCCAAAACGCAACTGGCCTAGTCTCAGTTGGAAATCAAACTGCTCAACCCAGCACTATGGACGGTGTAAAAATATAGGAAGAAAATTACCAATATAAAAATAAACCAAAGAAAAGCAAGCAGATTTTCCAAATTAGGAAGAGAATGCCTGGAATAATCAGCATAAGCAATCAGTAGCATGCTTTATTTAGACTGAGCCTTCAATTAAATAAATGCTTTTCTCAGCAAAAGCAAATGAGACTGTAAGAGAATGAGAAGGCTAAATTAGTGGAATATGAATGACATAATAAATATGTAATGAGTACAGTACAGACCTTTCTTCTCCTCCCTTGCACTCTGTAGAGATTTCAAGAAAAAAAGTAGTTCTGACTGGGCAACAAAATTTATCGCGTGGTCCAGATTACCACCCTTTAAGTGCTGATTAATGAACAGTTTTTTAAAATAACTCCAGACACAAACCAACGTTCACTGCATTTCATTTACGGATTTATGGCTCCCAGAACAGACTGCAGGTGAAGTTCAAAGCAAACAAGAGGAGACATTTCTTCACAGAGCACCAGCTGTGAAATGGGAAACTCCTTTCCACTGTGAAAGCTGAGAGTTTTCAAAAGTCAACTCAGCAAATCCACAGAAGAACCCCTAAATAGCACTGTATTGATAAAAGTAATAAGATTCAGTAAGTCCCTAAAAGAAAAAATGTTGGAGATTGAAGAATACTTGGAAGAAGTATCATTACGCACTTTGCTGTCCTGTGCTACCAGGCTTGAGAAGGAGCAGCAAAGGAGCAGGCAACAGGGACCATCATTCTGGTCTAGTTACTCTGCTGTTACGCTAGCTATTAAGTTTAATGATAAAACTAAATTTAAAATAGAATTATGCTTATTTAAAAATCACAAGCTTCCCAGGCTAAACATCTTGCTCAAAAACTGAAGAAAGGGTATATACTGGGAAAGTCTGAAGCTATATGTATGTGTCCCCGAAACTGCAGGGGCTAGACAGGAACAGCACTAGAGCCAAAATGGAAGCAAACAGATGGAGAAGCAGTTCTGTATGGAAACAACTGCACTCAGTGAAAAACCTGAACGTTATCAACACTCCTTGGTACCCTTTCAGAGTTGTCATGGGCAGGAGAACAAAACCAAGTACTATCCAGGCACAGGGAGATGCTACCGTAAGAGACTCAGGGTGTGTGCGTGTACCCACACACATCTATGTGTAGATATCTATCTTTTTTAAAAAGGCAATGTTTCTGGGCAAATACAACAATTTAAGTCACAAGGATAAATTGATCCTGAGCACCTCCCCTAGAGCATCAGGCGCAAGCTAGCATTTTTTCCTTCCTTTCACTTGCAGCATACAGCAGCTTTTTAGAGTGCTGAACGGTGTGGTCGGTTCAACAGTAATACCTGTTCTCAGAACAATTTTGCACTCCAAAATGATGTTCTTTCAGCTTCCCTACAAGAGCACACATTAACCATAGGCACTTTTTGCTGTACCTTTTTCCTCTCCCCTGGGCAGGTGGTGTATATCATTTTTTCAAGACTTCAGTGCTACAAAGCGAATGATAATATTTAGTAGTCTTTGTAAACAAAATCTCTCTTGTGGAATTAAATTGATTTTTATCTCATTGCAATTTGAGAAGTGTTCACATCAACCCATCTGCCAAGCAGGTGTTACAGAAGCAAACAAAGATGTGAAAGCATCAGTCACAGCAGTGCTAGCAGGACTGTTCAGTGCTCAGGCATTTCTCAGACCCTGCTCTCCAAAAAACCCAGTCAGCTCCCTACAGTGGAGCTCCAGTAAAAGGAAATATTCCCACTGGTAGGTGTCAGGGTACACCTTAAATCAGCCATCACCATTTGAATCAACCTTAAATAACCATTATAGATTTATTTTGTGCAGACCTTGTAAGCTCTGTATTATCCTACCTTCTTCATCAGAGGTGTTGTGTAATTAGAATTATAGCTCAGCAACATGACCGTCTTAATAAAAAAAAAATACCACACTGTTGTATGTTGTTAGCAAACATGACCCTAGAAATGTGCAGGAAAACTTACTTAAATCCACTTTATGGAATAAAAAAAATCCAGAGCTTGATGCAACTGGTGAAATCCGTGAGTCTATGTAAGTGGGAGACAAGCTATTAGTCTGCAAAGTCTATCTGTAACAAAAGTAGTTTTTTATAGGACACCACTGAATGCAGCTACAGAGAGAAGGACCTTAGTCATGCTTGCTTTTCCTGTATAACCAGAGGAGAGGCAGCAGGCACAGCCAGAGGGTGACTCCAGATCACCTAACGAGACTGCAGCCGTTAAATAAGCCGTTAGAGCTGCTCTCTGTAGAAGGTCACTCTGTGTTTCAGGTTTATCTTAGTGAAAGCCTCTTGTGACCTTTCGGTGGAATTTATTTCTTGGTTTTGCTACATTTTCCATTTGAAAATGAAGCTTTCTAAAAGATCTGATACAAAGCCCAGATGATCCTGGCTTGCCCTGTGCTCTAAGGAGTGAAAAAAAGGTAACCAAAACTACAGCCCAATGGAGAAAACAGATGTCAAAAATTTATCAAAGAACAAACATTACCTAATCTCTCATTATGGATTATGCTAAATAATTGTATTTGCAGCATCTCACTGCTGAAATTCAGAAAAAAAATGTCTCTGTGTATGTATGTTCTAGATTGTATTCTTATACTCAAGGAGCAGTCATAAAAACACCATTACACAGATACACAACAGATACTGAAACTGGTTACTCTACCTGTACCATGAGCACATAATTTCAAGGTTGAAAGAGTTTGAGCTAAAAACTGAAGTTGAGAGTATTTAAATCTAAATTATCTTAAATACTGACAAAGCAACACATAAGCACTGAGATTACTCACTTGGTGTATGGGCTTTGCCAAAATCAAGGTCTCAGTGGCAGGAAGAAGAAAATATTACTCCCTTGTCAACTTTGATTACACAACAAAGAAAATAATGAAACATAACATATGTTGTCTGGTAAATTTTAGAAACAACAGCTTTCAGCACTCCATGCTTTAATTTTGTACTCAAATATATCTCAGCTGTGGATGTTCAGAGAGCTGCTTCTCCCTTTAATACCACTCTCCTGTCAAAACATTCTAAGAGGAGCAGGTAGGTATTACACTCTCTTAATGAGTGAAGGTGTTAGAAGTTACAGCACCTGCAGTCACAAATATAACGACAAAAAGACATTTAATAAAGTTAGGTTGTTACTTTTTCCTGTATGTATGAATTTAAGTGCTTTCTACCATGTCTGAAAAATTGCTTTGAAGCCATCTTGATGAATTTAGAACTTTTTAATTAAAAAAGCTGGATGCTGCAGGGATTTTCCTTCTATTATTTTCTGTCTATTATCTTGTGATTCTCAGACTCCTAAGTCTCTCGCCTAGATACACCACCTGTATTCTTCACAGCACTCTGAACCACAAATTCTTTTATCAACTTGTTGGTGAAGAAACAGCTAGTAATTTAGGTTTTATTTGACAAAGGTCTTAAAACTATTCAGACATCTGCTTAAGTATTTCACTTCAGTATGGTCTTTATTGTGTTAAGTTTCCTAAGAAATTTCAGTGTGTTGGTGATGGTTCTCATCATAATAAGATAAAAAGTCTTTAAAAGATTGTCCATAGCTCAGCAAAAATACCCATCTTCTTCTGGTCACATAAAAAGTCTGTAAAGCCTAATAAAATTATAACTGAATGAGATCTGTAAGACAAAGTATGCCTTCTACTGCATAAACTGCTTATTTAAAAACTAATTTCTAATGTTTATCAAAGAAACATGACACACAGGGCAGATCTGGGGCTAGACCACCACCTAGATTCCTTTTTTTCCCTTCAAAGCTACAAGCAAACCTATTTATACAATTGCTATAAAATTCTTAAAAGCTGAATATGCAATTCACGCAGCAGAGCAGACCTCACCACCGAGGATGTTAGCTCAGCTCATCCCCAGAACTCACACACAGGCTTCTTTTCCTGTACTTAGCTTCTGCACAGACAGGAGACGAACCTTACCAACTGGGGCTAAACATGACACAAACATGCTTTCAGAAATATATCCTCACTTAAATGATAAATTATGTTCTCAACTGAGTTGACTTTCACTATCACATAAATTGCTTTTTCATGGACAATGGTGGTTATAATGCATTTGAAGAAAAATGGGACTCGGAAGATTTCTTAGACATGCAGCTTACAAGTATGCATAGTAGTAATACATATTTACAAGTGCCAGATTTTCAATTTATAAATATTTATCATAAGGACATGATTTTATCTTTAATTAGCCCAACTGTTAAGGACACTTTTAATGTGAGAAATGTAATTCAGTACTTCGTACCAGATGTAGCCTCTACAGCTAGTCTTTTATCTCTGTTTGTAATGAGTGGATACTTAAACCAAAAACATTCTGTAATATGTAAGCGGTCAGAAGAGAGTAACTACACGAGATTTGGGCTCAGGATTTAAAATAATCATTTTCTGAAATTGCATACTTCACTCTGAAGAACCTTTGCAATGCTACCATCCATCCTTTAAGTATCATTTTGTTTCCTATAAAAATCCGTATGACTGTCTTGGTTTCCAAAAGATTGAGATTTTTCTTCCTTTCCTGTCTCTCTGTGTCTAACCAGATGCGTTATGGCTTCATGTTTGACACTCTGAACATTAAAAGTATATGTGAGAAAACTGGGATAGCTCCAGGTCTGATGCTGGGTTATCAACAACAGAAATACAATGCCCATCTACTAACCTTGCATTTCCAAAACCAACAAGCCCTAGAATATGCACATTACATTGACTGTACTGATTTTTTTTTTTTTTTTTTGTAATTACACAACAATCCTTCAGAGTGGTTGGAAACGCTGCAAGACAGCGTCATGCCAGGATGCAAAGGGAGGGATAGAGAACGAGAAAGCAGAAGGAAGGATGGGCTGGTGTTGGGCCAGGGGAAGGAGAATAGGAGGGGACTCATTATAAAGGCAGCCTTCCCTTTCCAGAATAAAAAGCTGTACCGTACTTCTCAGGTGCTGTAAGCGGTTAACCTTAAACAAGTCATAAAACAAAACAAAAGAAACCCCAACAAATGCAAAGTAGGTTGGGGTTTCATTATCAATATTCTGTGTTTTAATCCTCAATAATATATGAAGTGAACTGGGAGATACCAATTTTATGTCCTACCATGCTAACTGCCTCTTTGTAATCTAGTGATAACATTCTGTGGCCTTACAAAGACCGTTCTTCAAAGGAATAATAAAATGGAAGCCAAATGCACCCGTTACTAAGGAAACTCTGAGCCAACTTTTGATGCAGCTCATTTTTCCCAGCACTCCGAGTTAACACTGAGCTGCTTGCTCTCTGTATTCATTTAATTAGCACGTTTGACTATTGGATTGCAAATGTTACTTATTGCCTCAATGTTGTCTAAAACAGCAAGGAAAAGATCAATGTATTAACATATTCATGAAGGAATCAAACCACAGGCCATTTGGGGAGGACTTTTGGGTGGTAGCAAGGGGCACAGTGGGAAATGATGGAGGGAGGGAACGCATGGGATGCTCGCACAAGAAGAAGTTCAGATTTTTTTTGCGGGAGTTGTCTTGTATTCCTGGCTTCCCATTCACTCTTGCCTCTCCCTTGAAGACTGCGTGAGTTGTCTGAAAAAAGTTTTGACTTTTGATTAACCCCCTGGATACTCATTAGGAGAAAGAGTCTGAAATACCCTGTAAGAAGCATGATAATGATAAATGTTAGTGGTAACATTTTGCATAATTTCTCTTCTCTTCTTCTGATTAATTATATTCCCAGCGCTGAGTGTTGCGAAATGTTAGCAAACCATCTGGATGTCTGAAAACTCTAGGAAAGAACTACTCTGGTTTCCACTCTAATGCTCCTTTACTGGGACATGCCTGCATGGCAGCGTCTTCTGCTAACACGCTTTCTCATGGGCTAGGATGTGTTTTTAGCCCAGTACAGTACATAAGCATTCAGCTTCCCAACTTTGCAATAGAAATATTTCCCACTATATTATCACTAGCACAAAAATGAACAGACAAAAGGACCATAATCAGGTACGTACATTTTTCTTTTTCAGAGGAAAAGTTGAAGAAAGAAAAAAGCACAAATATTTTATATTAAATTTTGGGCTCCTACCTGTCAGGCAAATCTTGTCAAAGCAAAAATGTCGGCATATGCAAACGTGTATGTTTGCTTTTTTCAAACTTGCAATGGAAATACATGAATTAAATGAGCAACTATCATGGAGTGATTATTTATTTTCTTACTGTATGGCTTCTTTCTATTTGCCACTTTTATTAACATTATGCAAGATTTGGGAGTAACACCTTAAGAGCCATTGCCCTGAGCACTTTAAAACACAACAACACTAAACCCTAAAAAAAAACTGTGTGAAACGAAGCAGGGAAGAAAGGTAAAAGGTACAGGTTCATGGTTCAAGATGGAAGTAACATATGTGCCTGCCTTATACACACACATATTTCAACTTATGTTAACTTCTTACCTCTTTCTTCCTTCTTTTTATCAGTTTCATTCCATGTGTAAGCATACAATTCTGTTGTTTTTCTTTAAATAAAGAAGACAAGATCTCCCTTCTGTTGCAATAAAACCAAAAGTCTTAACCAAAATCCTCCTCGTGTCCAAACCCAGTATCTTTATATTTTGTATTAAGATATTATGAAGTATGCTCAGCACGTCTCCTTAGGGGAAAAAAAATCTTGTAAAACTTGAATCTGCAAATATGTCAGTTCCCTGGAGAGCCCTCAGATAATTGTAAATTTTGGCCCTACTGATTGGAAACAGGAGGAGATTCAGAGCTTGGAAATTAGGCTGGTTTTGGATGAGTCTTGGCTTAACGATTATATGGTAAATTACGAACAATATCATAAGCAATTTCCATTGTTCAGTAATCCAAATAACGTATTCTTTTATAGATACAGAGAAAATGACACTCCGATGTAGCGATGGCAGGCTGGCAGGAAATTTTGAGGGACTAGCACACTCCAGGAACATGAAAGCAATTAACAGGAAACAATGGGAACAGCATGGAGGAGTAGCTGCGTACTGTATCTGTCTCCACGGCATTCAAGTTTCTTCAAACAAAGCTAAGGGATTTGGTACAATATTCTCGTTCAAAGCATATTCCACCTGCCTTTCATCCCAGAAATGGCCCCTATTAGGATGGATAAACAAAGGATGGATCTTAGCAGAGCAAGACTCTTTTTAACACTGAATAAATCTGGAGCACATTACACTCTTGGTTTAAAATCGGCTCAGTGTGGGAGAAAACAACCTCCAAGGTAATTCTGAATTCTGTTTCTCTGTTTTATGCAAAATAAATTCTGTATTTTTCTCCTATGGCTATACCTGATCTTCTATTCCTTCAGTAGGAAAAATTCAGGTTGTATTGTATATAACAGCACTTGCAAAATGGAATCCTTGTTATTTGTTTTAAAGAGTTTTTCCACTTTCAGTTCTTTACTTTTCACTCAAAGTTTTAAATTTCTTTTGCTGCATTTGAGAGGTGATTAGATTCAGTTGATAATTTTGACCTAAGAGGAACAATGAGGCTTATAATCTAAATCTAAAATTCCTTGAAAACAGTACCACGCGAGTTAAATTTATTTTTTCTGGCAGCATAATGATTAACGAATGGAAACAAAAATTCAGAGAGAGGAAAATTCAAGAAAATACCTGCTTTATGAAACTTTTCCATTATCTCTTGACGAACCGATTTTTCCAAGTTGAAATAATCATGATCTTCATCGGGTTCCCTCAGAAACAGAGGGATGTGCTGAAACACTATTATATGCTTGCATTTATGTTTTTCAGCAACAGCCAGCTGCTCATTAAGCCACACATCCTGGGCTTGCTTTAACTCTGGGCATTTGGAAGAATCAAAGTACAACTGAGAATTTAGCACAAGAAAGAAAACACCTCCAACCCAAAAGCTGAAGTAGTCATCTCCCCAGCTTTTGCAGTAATTATCTATTGTTTCTCTTGTTGGAGTATTGCCAATATCATGATTTCCACTGACAAATACCAATGGGATATCCTGGTCAGTGTTCTTCAGAACATTCTTTAAATCTCGCTCTTGGTCTTTTCTCCACTGAGATCCTATAGAAAAAAACAAACAAAAAAGTTTTATTGTTTATGCTAGCTTTTCCTAATTTCATTGTTTGTTTTAGATAATGGAAATACCACATACAATAAGAAATATTTAGCATTAGATTTGTGATCATGGTAATACGCAGGAACATAGACTATGTCTTCACTTTAATATGGTACGTCCAGAAAATCCCTTCCCTCCTGCTTATCGAGCACTCAGCCTTTTCTGAAATTTTCATTATGTGAGGTTCTGGATAGGAACCAACAGACGGTGCAGCAGTAGGTGATCTAATAGTCAGTTTTTTGCACCAAAAGCTTTGGGGTCTGATTCATGTCATCTGTAGACTGGCAATCTGGTGAAAAATGCAGCCACATTGGATGGTACAAGTCAGCTTTAAATGAGGATAAAAAACAGGTTTTAAATATGGTTTATATTTTATATTATATGTCAGTGCAAAGGAATTAAGTCTTTTTTTCATTACAAGAACTACTTTAACAGCAAAAATGTAATTAGTGTCTTGTGGTGACTTGTTTATATGAGTCCACTTTAATAATAAGCATAGCATTAATTTCAAAGAAAGGCAATTGTGTACTTTGCTAGTTTTTCCCTCATCTTATTTTTACATTAATATGCATACCCAGACAGTTACTTTTCTGGTTTTCTGAAATTTGTCCTTCTCTAGACAGGTTTAATTAATTTACAATCACTAAACAAATTTAAAAGTTTTTTTTTTATAAAAAAGTTATTCTAATGATGACAGATTTTTCAGTGTTTTAAAGAGTAATCTCTAATAACAGAGGTCACTGATACGTCTACTTTTCATGAATTAAATTGCACATTTATAAAGAAGTGCACTTTGCCTGTAATACAGTCTAACGTGGGCCTCTTTCACAAATAATAACGCAATTCGTTAACCAAGAAATTTTAACAAGATTTTCACAAGAACTCTGAAATCAGAAATATAATGTAGGTTTGGGTACAAGTCCAGGCAAATCAATTATCGTGTATTTTTAGACCGCATTCTATTTTTGTAACTACACATATGTATTATATGCAGAAATGTATTACAGAGACTCCAGTCATATAAATAGGAGACAAATGATTTTTTTTAATCCACTTTTCTTGAAAATCCTTGCAATTAATGTGTTTCCAAACACTGACCCTTGCTAACTGTTATTAGTATTTCAATTCCTTTTCTATACCTTCTAGATATAGTGTACACCTTATTGCTGCTACCAGAATCTTATGGTTTGAGAAAAGTACTGAAAACCAACATATTCATATATCTCAATATAAAGACAGGTGTGAGATTGATAAGTGGTGGGTCAATTCAAAGAAAGGCAATCCATAGCGCTCATCTTTAACTGCAGGACCAGGCAGAGTAACTTTGAAATACTGGGGATATGGCACCAGAAAGTACCTAGAAAGTAGAGGACGGCAGGTAGGTTTGTAGGGCTTGTTAATGTACCAGGAGCATGGTCAGTTTGGGCCATCCTTCCAGGTCTGGAAATTCCTTATTACTCCTAGAAATGAACAAGGCAAATAATATCTCCTGTTACATGGAGGAGCTGGATTTAAAACAAACCAAAAAATAAATCTGATGTACTTTGTTGCCCATGGGGCAGGAAGCCCAGTAAAAAGCTGCTTGCCCTGCCCCTCCCTGCCTTCCCAAGTGAAGAGCTGGCAATTTCAAGCTATAAATACAAAAATGTATTCCATGTGGGAGGGAGGTGGGGAAAAGGCGAGGGGGAAGGCTCTATTAAGAGATATGTAAACACACTACACCATGCTAATCTACATGCTATCACTTTGGGAAATTTAGCTAACAGTTTCAGAGTATAAAGACATTTATGCATAAGTTACAGAAATAATTTGTAGAATTATGTATATGTCTTCCCAGTGGTGAAATTCAAGCTCCAGAGACTAACACTTAGATTAGATTTGTCGACAGCCGGGCACTGGTTCCCTCATTTAATGCAATATTATTTCTATAGCAACAGGGAGACATATTCAGTGTTTTATTGCAGAAAACAGATTGCTCAAAATGGAAAACAAGGTCTCTGTCCAAAGAGTCTAGGAAATCATACTAAGTAAAGATTATTTCAGGACAATTACATTCTGGCTTGACCTTTTCTTGGTAGAAGGTCAAAACAACTTCAAAAGAAGAAAAACCTACAGAGAAAAAGGTAGGAAAAGGAGGAGCAATGTCTCTGTAGTCTTTGGGAGAGGGCTAGCTATAATAATTAATCATCCCAATGATTATGAAGAACATTTTTATGTGCCAATATATATTTCTTTAGCTTAGAGAGAGGAGTGGTTGGAGGCAAATAGGAAGAAAATACAATGCCAAGAGGCAGTGTAAAAAAGTAATTTGGGAAGCGTCAGGGTGGATGGAACCAAAATTCATTTCTGTTCTCTTTATCCTGGCATCATGTGCGGTGACATTTTTAAATCCCAAGCTACAATATTCTGTCTTTATGTTAGGCTCTGTAAATACAGTCTTGCCCTAAGATAAACAAATTAATAGCCCATAAAGGACAGTTTGGCTTTTAGGAAAAACACAAAAGCGAGAGCCGGTGCTGGTGCAGTTGCCTATAATTCTCCACGGCTTCCCAGCTGATCATTTCTGAAGGCTGAGCGATGTGAACAGGAGCATGAAGGTGCAATGTCAAAGGCTCTGCTGCGCTGCATCTTCCTGCTGTAGGTTACGTTGCTGTTTGCCTACACATTTCCAATGCTCTATCTTGCATTGCTGTAAGGAGTAAAGGCAACCTGCCTTCACTCACTGGAAGAACAGATTTCAAGAAAGAACGTACTTCTAAAGCATTTTTGCTGAAGCTGGCTTTAGTCAGCTCAAGCAGAATTCAGATTATTCTGCCAAAGAAATAATCCTCTTGCTGATAATCCATGCTGCAGTTTACTTTGGTATTCCAAACCGTGCCTCTGTATAGCAAAGTGTTGGGTTTTAAAAAAATTTTTGGATGCCCTAGCTATAAAAACAATTTGAAACAGTTTGTCCCCAGACCGCAGCGCTGCAATGTGTGCTGTCTGCAGTTCTGTATCTGAGACAAGCCTTCACTGACAGCAGCCTCCACCACCACCACCACTTACCCACCCTGCAAGGCATTCCAGATACCTAACACCTGTTTATTTACCGATAGGAATTAGGAGAAAAAGACTCCCAAGTACTACCCCACCTCTGCCAGAGGACACAGGTGGGTGGAAACTGCGGGTGTATCAGCTTGCGCCTCCAATTTTGTGCTGTTTTTCAAGAGATGGAAATTCCAGTGAGGTAACTAGACATCTTTTGCTGAACATTCAAAGCTATCGGTCATAAATTCACAGAGACCACCACCAGAGAGAGGTCAGTTACTCAACCTGACACGATGACACCACATTTCTCTTTCCGACGACCTACAGAGAAGTCTCTTCCAGTGATCTGCTTGGCACAGAGCAGCCCCGTACCGCAGGGCACAAGTGCTGCAGCTCAACAAGAGATGCTGATGTTGCTGCTGCTTCTAAAGCTCCTTCAGGGGCTGGTTTTCCTCAGGAGCCAGAACAGTCCTATTTGTCTACTTCTTTTGCAAATCTTGGCACAGACATTACTGTCTCATGGTTTGCTACAGGAAAAACAACGTGGGTGAATACAACCAAATGTCTAGTAGTAAGTTTAACCTAACAACTGGCTTTAGAAGTCTGGCAAACAGGATCCTAACTGTGACTTCGTACATATTTACATCGCCTGCACTGAGTTAAGGCGTCTCTGAGTCTCTGCGAGGCCTTTGCTCGGCTGAGGACCAGTGCAGGCACTTTTAGGGCGAAGTTACCAAAGATTCAGCCAATCGATCAACCCCTTGACTACGAAACGTGAAAATCTCCTGCCTAGGAGCCCTCACCCACCAGCCTCACACCATTCTCTTATCTGCTGAATTCCTTTGTGAACCTATCAAGTTCACTGACCTGAGAGAGTATCCCCCCCAAAAGGTGGTGCATCGATTGAATCTACTTTTGAAACGGGTGAACCAGAGAAGGCTCCAGTGAGGAGAAAGAAGCAAGGGGGGGAGCAAGGCACGGGATGAGAGCTTGCAGAGAGGTAGCATAACTTGCAGGTTTTGTCATAAGTGCATTTATATTTCTCTTGTTGCCTACTGATAATCAGCCACCAGAGAGGTCTCCGTTTTCCTCTACTTTACCTGTTCAGAAGGGGAAAATTACTCTCTAAATTACATTTAAAAAATGTAAAAATGTAGCATAATTGTTTTCTGGATTTCAGAATTACTCAGTCTCAGTCTTTCATTGTATCATACAAGTGTCCTAAACCTTTGAGGAGTTGCAAACACATCCTTTTAAAAGAAAAATGCAAATTTTCAGGTAGTAAAAGAAGAAAGTTAAAAAGAAAATTATTTAACTATGAGCTTTTATGCAAGCAACACTTTTGAAAAGAACTGACGTGACAACTGCAATCTGGTTAACATCTAACCCAAGAGACAGAATATCACAGAGCAGGTAAGAGCTAAATTGCAGGTTAAAACACTACACAAAACATCAAATAGAAATAGTAACTATATCTGATAAAAGCAAAATACAAAATGTCAAAACATCACCAATGAAAATTGAATTAACAAAAGCATTGGACCCATTCCTTTTGTAGCGTACAATGAAATCAGGAGAACTACAGACACCAGAAGGCAGATAATTCTTGATGGGAACAATCACACGATTGCTGTAAACAAATGAGAGATGTGTATTTTCTCCTGGGCCTTACAGTTTGTCTTTGTATCATCTTTGCACCACAGATACCTAATCAAAGAGACTGATTATTTTGGGCTCTCCTTTTCTTGAGGTGCTTGTCCTTTTGTGGTTTTCATGACTGTCTGCCGTTGCTCAACTCCTTTTACGTGACATTTAGAGGACTTTCCCTAGTACTATTCCCTAACTTTCTAGGGAAGACGAAAGGGGAGTCCAAGGCTATACTCACAGCATACTCCTTTTGTAAGTACCTTCACAGAGACATATTTAACCACTGCCTCTATCTCTCTTTGTGAGAGCAGTCTCCTCCTGTTCAAAATGGGATTGCCTTTCATCTCCATAGCCATTTTTGACACCTGGCTGTCAGCTCCAGCTTAGCAGGGCTACAGCTAAGCTCTTAGAGCATCCCTCGCAGCAGCTCTCTGCTGACCCCCGTGACAGCCCCATTGCTGTGCTTGTTATCTGGGCCCCAAACCAATGGTATCCCAGAGTGACACTGTATCTTACAGCCATTTCCTACAATACACAGGACACTGGTATAGAAAGAAAAGAGCAGGCCATCCAATTCAGTCTTAGTGGCTGTTCCTATTACTCAGTCTGTACTCTTCATTATTTCGTTTTAAATTTAAATTGCCTTTTTTTTTTTTTTTTCTCCCCCCTCTAGCATCTGCCATAATGAAGCCATGCAATACACTGTACCATTGCCAATTATTACATGCAAGAATAAGCCGATCGATTTTAATGAACCCAGCATGGTCACGTTCTGAAATAGGTTTTTCTGGCTTAGTCCATGCTGTAGTAGCCAGAATGCCTCCTCTCTCTTCTTCAGACATGTATGTTTCTAATTTCAAATAGCCTAAAAACATTGTTTTTATGGCATGCTAAAACCATTTAATACACACTTAAAGATCATGTAAATATGACTATATACTCACTCCTGGACAAACTGCCTGCTCAATCTAACTTATAAAATACCTCATCTCATTAGTTCCCACTGAAAAGCAGGAACTGAAATACCCATTTGTCTACAGCTGTAAGCAACTGATTTTTTCAGTACATTAGAAACAAGTAATAGTCTGTTCTGAGCCACAAAAAGGGATCACGCTAAAGAATTTCCCTGCATGAAAACACAAATATATTTTATATCTTTGGGCATTGAAACAGGAAGTGAATTTAACTCTGGTTTTAGCTAATAATTAACAATTATTATATTAAAGCAATGACAACCCCCCAAAAGTGAGTGAGGCAGCCTATTAGGGGCTCAACATCTCCTTGGGTTTCAGTGAACTACATTAAATGTAACGGCTGCAAACTCTGACATTTTTCTGAGTTCCAGCCATGCAGGTGTCCACTTAACAACCTAATTCATGGAGTTTACTGTGCTGCCTTCTGCTGTGAAAATAAGTATTATGCTTCATTTAAGCCCGAAGCTGCTCTTCTATCCTTCCTCATCTCTTAGCTGTTCAGAGCTGTCCCATCAGGCACAGGCCACCACTGCCTTCGGGTTTGTGCTACTGATGAAATCCTGACAAGCAGGGAAAAATCTGCAATGTTACAGAAGTTGTAAGAACAAACTTATTGAAAACAAGCACAAAAGGTAGGAAATTATTGTCTTCAGCAAGCGTTCACTTTTAAGAGACAGAGCAAGATTCTAATCTTCCACACTTTCTTCAAATGATGGCCTGTGAAATATGACAGCTTTTGGAGACTTTCACAATATTTACAGCTTCATATTCAGTAGTTACCAACATGACTAAGTAACTCTTTGAAATACCAGTCCCTTAAGTCCAATGAAGTTGTCCACACTGTTAAACTGAGAAATGCTTCCAGTAAGTGGGTACAATTACTTAAAAATAAATGTGCTTATCCTGATGTCTGAGGCATTGTCTAGCCTTACAAATATGTCTTTGCTACCAGAGCAAGTGCATAACAAAAAGGCAGTTAATACCAGCCACAATCAATGGCTTAAACAAGCCATTTCTCCTTTAGAATAGGCTCTCCTAACCTAAATAATCCTTTGCCATTTTTGTCTTTGCACTGCACCCATGTTCGCTATGGGATGTTAGAGAAGAGCTTACAGCAGAAGCAGGCAATGTGCCATGGGCAGAAGAGCCTCAAATGGGAACTGGATGCTTTAGCCCAATGCCTACCCATTAAAACCATGTTACTTTTCATTGACTATGTACGAGCTGGCAGTTTGGAAAAGACAGCTTTGTTCAGCTTGATTAATCAAGTCAAAATGATGTGGGCGAGATCTTCTGCCACTGACTTCCAAGGAAGAAGAATAAAATCCTTTCCAATTCAGAGGGGTGGAAAAGCCTGGAAACGTGCCTTTGAGAAAGCACTCACACTTGTGCTAGAAAGCCTGTTGTGGTCATCTGCTCTGACAATACCTGCACAACCCAAAGCACCGATTTTGTGCAACTCACTCCTTATGTATAGCACACACAATTCCAAGGAAAAAAAAAAAGGAGACAACAAAGATTCAGAGATATATTTACCATGCAACAGGCCAAATAAATAACTCCTTGTGGATGTCCACTCCATGTATGCATTTTCAAAGGTTCCTAAGCTAAATGAAAACTTTCTGGGCTGAGAAAGGAGGAGGAAAAGGAATTATAGTTGGAGTTTGAGAGACTAAGTTTTACTATAACATGGAGAAAAATCTCACTATGCTTCCATACATATATATATGTTATATATCATCTAGTACAATGGAAGAGTGTATGATTTAAGACAATTGTGTAAATAATCATGTTTCAAAGATTTTCATTCAGAAAGTTACAGTTAACAGGATTCCTCAGATCAGCTGCAGAGCAGACCACAGATTATGGTCCAAAATACAAATAAGTATATACTTGCTCAAGTTAAACACTTTCTTCTGCCTATGATATGTTTGCAGTATGAGAGTAAATCATATTGTCGAGCAGATATTCTCCGTGCACAGAGAATATCTCATGCTTCCCTGCTCTTGGGCTGATTACAGCAAATTAAATTTCACACTAAGCAGCTTGGAGGCTTTGAATGCTCCATTAGGTTTTACTAGAAACAGATAATTACTATAAAATGTTTATTTATGCAACCACAGTGACATTTCTTGAAATTGGTACTATTAGATGTTTGACAAATACTGTACTACCCACCCATTTAAGAAACTGGGTTACGTTACTAATTGACGTTTGGATACAGGTTTGGAGAAGAAAATACCCAAGAATCCTTTTGGTTGGGCTCCATCACACCCAGCATATCAAAGTTATCGATAAGCTGCAACAGCGAGAGAAATGGATGCAATGAGTTAACTTAGTGTATGCTACCCCACTGTCAGAAAATTAGATCACGCTTAAAAACACTGCTCATGTCATTTTGGATGACAGTGCAGAAAAAAAACAACACACAATAGTGATCAATGAAGTATTTATAAAAAAATTACTGATTATTCAACAAATAAAATTTTAACCTATAACGTCTTCAGTATAAACATTTCAACTCCACTGCTTCTACCTTACTCTTCAAAAGTCAATCTGTGCCTTTTCTACTTCATGCTCTATTATAAATCTCCACTGACAAAGATTCAGGAATTGGGATTTAGCTGACAATTTTGCTGAAGCCGCATGTGGCAGAGCTGAACACAGCTGCCTCCTCCCCAGCTGTGCCAGGCTGATGGGAGTTTTGAAAAAAAATAAAAAAATCAAACCACACACAAACTTGCTTTTGTTAGTAAACCAAGCAGCCAGTTCCGAAAAGGGAGGAAAAAAAGGACAAATATAGTAAAGGTGACATGCCTGCAGTCATTTTTAAAGCTGGAGCCATATTTTAAGCATTATTTCTGTAGACTTTTTTTTTTCTTTTAATTAGCTCTGTGTTTGTTATATGAACAAATCAAACATCAGCATTTGTGCTCTCGCCGTCTACATGAGGAAGGGAAATCTTTTAAGAATTACTGTATTTTTAATTAAAATTAAGCCTTTATAAAATATCTCCTTATATACATGCTTCCCCTGAGGGCAGGCAGAGCAGCTTAGTTATCTGGCAAGTTTTTTTTTTTTTTTAAAAGTTATTGTTCCTTTGTTTTAGCAAAATGGCTTATTTAATAGTTATAGTTCAAAAGCAGTAACAAGAGCAGTTCACACCCAGATTTACTACAGAAAAAATCACTTGTTGAGAAAGATATTAAGCGTTATCAGGCATTTCTTCCTTTGTACGACGCCTTGCTAATTCGCTGTATATAACATTAAGAACTTGTGTGGGACCTGACTTTCCCTGTAATTTATTCAGTTCACAAACATTTAAATGGCAGTTTGTGCATTTGCATACAGATTTCAGCCTTGCATTCATATCACATCTCGTGCACAAAAGCCACCAGCAGCAAAGAGCTCCAAATCTCCAACAACTCAGTTATTGAAATGTGACCAAGATGGTTCGTATCTGATGTAACAAAGGACGAGTGCAGCACTCTGCCTCCTGGAAGGGATGTCAGGAAATCAACAGAAAAATTTACAAGTTTGTACATTAAATGCATGCGAAATGTTTGCTAAAGAGGAGGATGAGCATTCACATGCAAATGACTGCAGATTTTATTAAATGTAACAAAAGTTATGAAACTCGGTATTATCTCAACGACCCCTTTTTACTGGCTCCAAACCAAAATCAGGCAGAACTGCCTGTAAGGCACTAAGCTTCAGCTCCTACCAAAGCCAAAATTCACTAATCTTTCCTGGTCAAGCCCAAGGCTGCTTTTGAAGTAAGAGTAATTGGAGTATTTACAATAGTGAGGTGCCTTTATCTTGGTTTTAAATAAAATGCTTTGACCAGGACCATTTATGTATGTGCTTTAGAAAAATGAACAAGTTGAAGAGTTTTCTTAGAGTTTCCTTCTAAGGTGGAGGTTTGCAGCCTATGCTTTAAAATTTATTATCTCCAAAAACTAGAGTTTTGGAGGAAGATGTGTTCAGGGACTCAATATTTAACAGAAACAGAAGACAGGAATATTCTGAACTGCAGCAGTCAAACATCACATCTGGGCCCTGGAAAGAGGCTCAAGTTAGTAATTCTCTCAGGAGGGGGAATGCCTTAAAACGTTACAGTGATTATAACCAGAAATGAAGCCATACCTCTGTCTGGACAACAGAGCCATCAGCTCTGATGCTCCTCAGCTCTGAAGCTGTCTATTCTGAACGTAAATAACTTCACTCTCTCCAGCGTACGTGTCAGAGCTTATAAGAGGTACTGATTGTATAAAAGCCAGTACGCCCAGCTCGTCTTGTGTCCTGATCATCAAATTGTCAAGCAGAAGTCAAATGGAGAAATGCTGATTTGAAAATCATGTCCCTTAATTGCTGCCTAAATTTGAACTCAGAATCCTAACATTTGGCACCTGCTCTTGGAAAACTTAGTGCGTATCATTGCCTCTATTATTATATGGAAAAAAACACTGTTTGTATGGAAGACAGGATTACAGAATGGAGTACATAATTTTAAGGACACATGTAGCTGGCAGTTTTACTTGCTTTTCACATAAAGCACATAGCGCTGCCCAAAATTGTAATTAGCCAAATTGAGTTGCTAAGCACTAAGGCTTTATTGGGGAGTTAGAGTGACAGAGGAGCAAAAATGTGCAGAATTTGAGGGGAATAAACATGCACACATGCTCACGGCACTGTATGCAGTGGGGGGGCACTGGCTGGCTGGTGAGATGGTCCTAGAAACATTGGGGACCCTGGAAGCAGCAGTCAGAGGGTGGGGAGCCAGGCACACCAGTACACAGCCAGTTCCCACAACAAGCTGGTAACGAGGCTGGTAGGCTAGGACTGTGGTCTCGTAAGCCTGCATAAAGCACACTAGCACAAGGCCGGTGGCCTGTGTGTAGCGATGGCAACTACACCCACCTATATGCGGCCAGTCTGTAATTGCCTAGGATAATTAATATCCTCCTTAAAAAAAACGGAAGGTAAGAAATGGCATTGCCAAAGGACTATTGGTTTCACATCGATCCTGGCCAATGTACGCCTGTACCTGGCTGTAATGCACCTACGGAGCAGGCTACGGAAGGCTGTTCCTAAAGGTCCCACCCCTCTGCAGATGACTGGTGCACATCACAAATCTCTTCCTCCATCAAGACCAGCAAACAGCTGTTCCCTCCTTCTGACAGTGCCTGAAGTTCTATTACAAATTTAAGACTAATCTTCTGTGTTGCCTCAGCCCATGGATTGCTGGTGGGTTAAACAGCAGTTGTTGCTAAACTGCTATTCTTTTTTGCACATTTAAATTTCACAGCAAGACGTGGGGAAAAAATGTAGCTGCCTCAAGTAGAATTTAGACATTCATACTCTAAAATTTGACCTCATTTAGCTGCAGCCTTACCCCATCAAGTTCCATAGGTGTGCTTCTGTTTGCTCCCTGGAAGTTCCTCTGGCACTTTTTTTTTTGTGTGTGTGTGTGCTCACAGCCCCAAATAAACATCAGACCACACAGAAAAAGAAGAATAAAAAAGAAAATATGCAGCAGAAACAATCCTGGAAGATCTTACAAATCTAACTGCGGCTCTAAAGAGAGGAGACACAGACAGCAAACAAAACAAGGAGCAATAAGAAAATATTATTGAATGACTGCAGCTCTGTATAGCTGAAAAAAAAAATCAGATGATTTAACTTGTTCCATTTACAAAAGAAACTTATATAAAAGTCTATATTTCATCATGCTTTATGGTACCAAAATGCTGACCAACTCTGTGCTCTAATCCTATCACGGAGAATTATCTGGCAATTCAGGCTTCGGCTGCCATTGGTGGATTAAACAAAAACCTAAGTAATACAAAAGTAAGTTCAGAAACCGGGTCTACCCAGTTTTAGCCGTGTAGACATTTTTAAGTATTACACAGTTTGCTTTGCTGAAGAGCAGTCAAACTGTTGATACGAGACGTCTCCTGGCATACCTTTCCATGCCATGTCATGTTTGGTAACAACCCCGTGTTTCCTCTTCCTGTACCATGCAGACCAGAGCAGCTTTGTTCAAAAGTGAAAGCTTCTGTTTAATTCTCCCCAGCCACCTTCCGTTCATTAAGGGGTATCAAGTTTGCATCTGAAACAAGTATCAGTTTATGCCATTTTTACTGCAGCGTATCAGATTTGTAATACTTGCCCTGTTAAGGATTTGAAATGTATATCCACATATATGTGAATGGAAGAATGCGTGCAAATATGTATATACTTATATATACAGGCACATGAAAACAAGGACTATGTTTACTCTATCAGGCAGACAACAACTAAATGCATATGGCAAACCTGTCTGATGTTAAGGAAATATATTTAATAGTAGAATAGAAGAAATTAATGAGACCTCATCTTTAGTCTGGATATAAAATTCATATTGCAATTATATATAATCTACAAAGCTACTGTCCATCCTCAGACACCTTCACTACAGTACTGCCACCATGGGCAGTAATACTGAGTATCTTTGAAAGACCACAAGTATTCCCTAAACTCTAGGAAAGGAGGAAGAGCTACTGTACAAAGCTCTCAGGCAGATACAAGGATTAAATGCTTTCCTTCCTGTGCAACATCTCCCCAGGAAGCAGGTGTACCAATTTCCGAGCCACTGTTGAGGTGCGAAATGGCAAAAGGCAGCTCTAACCTCAGCAAACTGAAAACCAGCTCCTTATACCTTCCCTTCCTCCCCACACCCTGCCCTGCGTGGGGTGCGGGTGCGTTGTGTGGATGCAATACAGGTAATTCAAGAGAGCTAAGACAGAAAAATTAAAAAAAAAAAAAAAAAAAAATACTAAAAGCACCTGAAATGAGCAACACCACTTAAATATTTTGTCTGCTTTAAAATGAATAAAAATCTGTGCAAAAAAGCCCCACAACGCCAGAAACTGGGAATGAGTAAGAAAGCATGAACAGGCAAAATTGCTTATCTTGACGTGATCAAACTAGAAAGAAAGATGGACAATTGCTTCTGAAACTAATGAGAGAAATGGAAATATAGGCAGATTAATTAAAAAGGAAGAAGTGCTATCATAATTAATTCACTACGCATGTCAGAAGAACAGAGACAACTGAATTCTTGTATTAGAAATCAGTCTACTTCAAATACAATGGCTTAGTCTCCTGCCATCATTTACACAGCTGTCTAGATTGATTTTTTTTTTGCAGAGGGATATAAAAAATGGAACAGATGTATTCTTCAGAGAAAAGACCTTTGTAATAGCAGATGCAAGTCTTCCTCCTTCCCACCTCTCAGCAAAATAAAGGAATTCTGAAGTAGAGCATAACATGCATGGCTGTTCCTGCCAAATGCTGTGTCCACTCACCTTAGCAAAAGCTGAAGGTTGCTCCACCAGAACCACATTTGTTTCAGAAATGTGTCAGAAAGAACAGTTTGAAAGCCTTTAATTAAATCATTTACTAATATAAAACAAAGGTAGAGGAAAAAGACTGAAACATCTTACTGCTTGGGCTTACTTGACCAAAAAGGCTTGTGGTGGATTGTTTACCATATAGAGACCTGGGCAGGAAAAATGTGTATTAGAGATTATGCCTTCACTTGGAGGAATTAGTACAGGTATTCACAATGTCCTTTGAGTGTCATAATTCTCAATTCTAGTAATTTTGACTTCTTCTAATTAACATATACATACAAATTAATCTAAAACTGCAAGCATAAACATTGCTTGCTCACTGATCCATTATAACACTGCTAACAGATCAAGCTTAAGTTCTATTATTATTATTTTTTTGATTATACACATTATTAGACAAGTCTCGTTTCCTTTAGTCTCTAAGCAGGTTCGTTTTACTACACTCAGAGCTAAGGAAAGTTCGCAGGAGACTTGCTGTCTTACTTGTTCTTTCACCCTTGTAAGCAGAGCAATTAATGAAAAATAATTAAACACCTGGTCTAAAGCTACATCACATGAAAGACTTTTCTGGATAGAACTGATGTCTATCATGCCACTAACAGCAGTAGCATCATTACAAAAATGCAGTTTATTAAATACATTCCTCCAAGGGAATTCAGCCCCATGAAAAGAGCTGTCATTCTCAGCTTCACAAGTGAGCGTTTCTCCACGGCTGCAGTGGGGTGACCTTGCAAACGGCTGAATTCTCTGCTGCTGTAACGAAAGATGTTGAAATGCAGAAGCTGGTTCCTGAGTGCTGCTCCAGACTAAAGGTATGGGATGCTAAAGAAAGCTCAGTGCTGCATAGTAGATGAAACAGGGAAGAAGGGCAGGGAAGAAGGCGGGAGGGGGTGGCCCTCCATGTAAGGAGGGGGTTAGTTATGACCAGACACCGGGTTTGTTGAGCCTGTGGTTCAGGATCAGAGGAGAGGTCAGCCCTTAAGATTGGGATTTTGCTAGAGACAAGAGGGGTGAATAAATGGATTAAGTCTTCTAAAAGCAACCTGATGAAGTCTCCAGATCACAGACCCTGAGTATCAAGGGAGACAAACCTCCCCGATACCTGCAATCCAGGAGAGAGCCTGGAAAACCTCTTAACACAAATCCATGGGCCCACTCTTCCAGCCCAGCTGCCCACAAACACAGGAGGTGCTAGGGAGCATGTTAATCCCTGGCAGCCTTGGCTTCAGCAGCCATCGGAATGTGGTTCATAATCCTGAGGGGAGCAAAGCAGGCAGACAGCAGATCTGAAGCTTCAGGAGAGAAGACTTTGTGTTATTTGGGGAATTGGTAGATGGGATCCTGTGGGAGGTAGCTCTGAAAGGCAAGAGTTTGAGAGAGTTGACAGGTCTTCAAAGAAACCTCCTCCTAACAAGAATTGCCCATCCTTATACTGAGGGGAAAAAAAAGAGTAGATTGTCAGAAGAATGACTTGGCTAAATGGGGAACTCTTTGAGCATTGATGTAAAAAGGACATAAAAAGGAGACTGAAGTGAAGATAAGCCTGAAAGAAAGAACACAGACAAACTGCCTGGGCATGCAGGGCTCACGTTGGGAAAACAAAAGCTCCACAAGAGTTGAAACTAGCAAGGGACATGGTGGGCAACACGATTCAATCGTGTATCTCTCAAAAAACTTCAACCCAAGCAAGTCTGTGGGACTTGATGGGAAGCATCCCAGAATGCAGAGAGCTGGCTGATGTCACTGCATGGCACTTTTTATCTTCCAAAGGCTGTGGAGTTAGGATGTTGCAGTCTAGGCGGGTGGAGAACCTTGCTTCACTGTGGGGCTCAACGGGTATTGGTTGATGGAAGGACATGGGAAGCTGTCATAAACCAAAACAGTTCAGACTTGATACGAACAAAAAAAAAAAAAAAAAATAAACTATTGCAGTGAAATAAGCACGTTACCCAATCAATAATATTTTGCAGATTACTATTTTTGCCGTAGTAAGTTATGGTATACTAATTTAATGCACACAAATGTTTTTAGAAGCAAGTCTTTCATTATCATGATGTGTCTAGGTGTAAGGATCAAGTTCACAGAAACCGTTTTTAGTAACAAAGTTGCACTATAAGGTATTGCTTAAAATTCTTGATTATGTACCACAATATTAGCGTTACCAGGAATAGATATCCTATTCTTGATTATGTAATCAAGAAAAACTTTTGAAAATAATATTCAGAGTACAAACTACTTTTAATCAGCAGCTAAATACCAAGATACTGGTGCTGATTACTTCATTGCTCTAATGACATCTGTAATGGATTCCAAGTGCTGTGCCTGATTGCTTCCCAGCTGATCAGGATTCTGCTCATCACTTTGAGCTGCTGGAATTCTGAGATTTCTTGGAGTTCCTTTGCGAAAGGCTTCAACCTTGCTTCAGCTAAATAGCTAGAGTGTGTGCTTTAAAACAGTCATGACAAGCCTTAAATTGAGCTCTTCATGATAAAACACATTAAGAGAGGAATGTTTGTGGTTTTTTTTTGTCCCTTTTTATTGTCAGGCACTGATTATAAAGTAATGTTTTCCAGAGAACCTGATAGACATCAGCCAGTGGATCATAAAATAAGCTGAACCTCAGCTGACTGTAACCATGCTGCAACAGTAAATGATACACTTTCATTAACCCTGATTTTAATATAGTTTTAATATAGCTGATATACACAAGTGAGTTACAAGGTAAATTGAGATATTAAATAAGATAAGCCAAATTCACAACTGTTAAAATTAAATCAAAGACTTGTCTTATATAATTTTTAATTTCTCCTACTGAAAAAAAAAATAAATTAATCCTTCCTTCTATTGAACTAACATGATAAGGGAATCGGCACAGCAATTACTCTTTGAGAGACTGCTCTGTGGAGAAGCATGAAATGACTGCAGTACCATACCACTACAAACTTGCAGTCAGAATGTTTCAGTTCCCTGAGGAAAAGAAATCCTAGTACTGGTCTTCCATTCTGGTCTTGCATGCAAACAATTATGCATTCAAGCTACCTGAAAAGCTATTGGCTATAACAAATCTTAGATTCCCTGTTTTCATTAATTCTCTTACTCATTAATGTACTACTGCGGAAAGACTTTTTTTTTTTTTAAATAACAAATGCTGAAAGTGTTGGAAAATTTCAATTATCTTATTATAATTTTAAAATTGAACTCTTTCTAAAATTTTCTTGAAGTTTAATCAGTTGCTGATTTACCTTTTAATTTCTTTGTGGTTTTAAGTTAGAATTGTTAAAAGAGGTAATGTATTTGTAAGGTATGAAATCACAAGCATGGTATTTGTATCAGAATTAGCGGAAGGAGACTTGTGCCATTTGATAATGGAATATTACGACTCTATATTATTATTTTTGCTTTAAAACTGAGCTAGAACTGGTGCAGAAATATACTAGAGTTTCAAACATGTGCCCTTGAAGAGAAGAAATTTAGGAACTCATTCGTCTGTGAGTCACCTTGACCTCCAGAGCTTAACATGGAATGTGGCAGAAAAACAGCAAAAGTGACTGCAGTATTTCTGAGTTTTCCAGAAACTATCACTGCAAGGAACCTGAACAGGTTTCATTTTTAACATCAGGGGATTTCCATTTGATAAAGAATATGCAGCAAGTAAGTTCTTATAAAGCCAACAACTTGGCTTCTTAATGCTGGTGTCTTGCAATGTCTCATATAGTCACAGCTATTAACAAGCTCCACCAAAGAAACTGTTAATATGTATCTTGATAAAACATTGGTACAACAGGGTGTGGGTTGTCTCACTTTAAAATATATTGTCTTAGAGTTTTTATTTAACCTTTTTTGTGTTTTGAAGGAGCTTCTATTCCAGAGATGGAGAGAAAAAGGTAGGACAAAATCCTTTGAAAAACCTGCTATTTCACTTCCAAAACAGATGTCCATACAGTTTAAATTACTTTGTTTCAAATTCCTTTAAAAGACACAGATTCTGATTAATCTTCTATGAAATATTTTTTTCTGACTCAGCATTTCTACCCCCCCTGATGTATCACACGTCTCTCTGCCCTTTGGTGCAACTGATCAGAGTGCGCTAATCCCCAGGTATCTCTGCAAAGAAGAACGATTCGCTTCGATCTCAGGCTCTCATCAGTTTGGACAGAAAGACAAATGGCTGGCTGTAAAGTTGTATTTATATGTTTACCAGCTCACAACACAGAAAGTCATTTGTACAAATACAAAAGAAGCAATGAAATAAGACAGTAAATTGTTTCAGCTGAAGACTAAAGTTCCTCTTAGCCGTGTATTTCCTATTATTTCCTTAATGACCTGGTAACACAGGCTTATAAAGTATTAAAGAATATAATTTAAATCAACAAGAACTTATTAGGTGAATTAAATAAAATATAGTAGCTCAAGCAAGTTAATAACTGCTCTTTCTTGCAATTTCTTGGAAATTGCAGTAGGCAGCTTCAAATATTTATACAATGCACAGCACATACATCATACAGCACAAGTGATCTCAGCAGTACAACCTATTTGATTTCTTTTACATGTTTGCGAGTAAAATGAATAGATAATGTTTTGCTGCACTCCGACAGGTTTCTATTTAAAATACACAAGTCCAAGACACACACTGGTAAAAGGGATAACGAAAGTCCAAGACACACACTGGTAAGAGGGATAATGAAAGATCCATTTCTAAGAGAAAACAAACTTGCAGCACATATTTTATCAGCCATCCAGCACCTAGCAGAAATCAGAAGACTGCTGGCTGTCTATAATTGGCACTCACTCTCTATCAACAGAATAGGCCTTAGAATAATGTTGATAAAATCAAAATAGACAAAGGTAGACAAACTATCAGATAGAACTCTGCACTGTTTTATGAGCTGTTTAGAAATATCAAGGTAAACTGAAATTAGATTAGGTTTCTTGATTACTTAAATCTGTGTGTGAAATACCCTTCTCAGCAGGATGCAGCACACCTATTGTTTGTTCTGAGTTTCTTTCCTCCCCTTACAAGGAATGCTGAAAGCAATGCATGTGGAACTCTTCCACAAATTATGTCCTAATCGAAATACTTATTAAACCTCTGCTATGGGAAGGTTAGATGCTTCTTAGGAAGAGATTAGCTTATAAATCTGGGCTAAACCTGTATGCTTCCAAAATTAATGGAAAAAGATAAATCAATAAAACAGTGTAACAGCAGACTTCACATTACGATCAAGCTGCTGAGGTTTTACGCAATATAACCTAGAAAGCTTAAATCTCCTGGTTTTTACACTTTTCTACTCTATCACTAAAATTGTATTCTGGTCAAAAGACAGTTTGTGGCTTATAAATAATAATGTCATTCAGTTTGTCTTGTTAAGCAGCTAAGGTTTTAAAATCCACTTTGCGAGACACTGAATGTGAAAGGTGAAAGGTGTCTAATGCACTCAAACCTTGCTTGGCAAGCAAGGGCCAGGAAGCACCACCTCAGGTAGAGCAAAGTGTGCAGGACTGAGTTTGCAAGCTCTCTTGTGGGATTGTTGTGCTGTCAGCTGCACTGCTAAGGCTGTCTGCAGCTCTGTTAGTTATCAGGGCTAAGAAATCAAAGACTCTTTGTTTAGATCTGCTTTTGAGACCACTTGCCAGCTGGTAAGATGACTTTTTTATTCACTTCCAGTAAGAGTATTTATCTTAAAACGGACAATATTATGAGTCTGTTTTAAAGTTATGACAGTCCAATTTTAAAATGCACCTTTCTAGACACTCTCTTGTTCTTCCTATGGTCATACACACAGAGACACTGGTCACTGCTTTCTACAACAACAGGACAGAATGCTACAACTTGAATTTGCTGACTTTTAGCATCTTAAGAATTTAAATGCTCGATACATCTCAAGAATCATCTAAAAACATTCTATTTTTTCCAAACACCAAAACAGTAGGATACCAAATGCTATGAAAGATTATTGTGAAGGCAAGGGAATTAGCCTTGTTGCCAATTTGAAATATAAAGAAAACGGAGCTGTTATACTTTTAATTGCCTTACCTGGCATTCCATGGATAAGGTCTCCGCACAGCACAAAGAACTTGGGTTTAGGGTTTAGTTTGTTAACGGCCTGCACTGCTTGCTCTGTTAACTTGATTTCTTCTTTCCATTCATCATCTCCATTGTTAGTGTCTCCAACTGCCCAAGCTTTTATCAGTCCAAACTGAGGATCTGCTCCTTGGATGAAGTAGAAAGGTCCCTTCCATTCATACTCATCATCTAAAAAACACAGGAAAAAAAAAGTGAAGTACTAGAGAAACTTAGAGAATGAAAAGAGAATGAAACTTAGAGAATGAAAAGTTCTATGCCTCATTAAATTGATTGCTCTTCACTTAAATAAGTTGAGTCCACTTTCATGAAAGTACAGAACTCTGTAGTCATTCATATAGGACAAATATAAAGGCAGAATTGCAAAATTTCCCTGTAAGGCGTAGCTGCAATAAATGAAAGTACATTAATCTAATTATACCACATAGTAATTGCAGACTGATTAGAGGAAAAGTATGTGAAGAATTTTGCAAATAGTGCTGGAAATTTCAAGAGTACAACAGAGCACAAGTGTGTAACATTACATTTCAGTAGATTCTTTTAAGACTCCAATTATTGCTCCTTTAATTAACAAGTTAAAACATACACGATGCATTCCACATTTTATGGCTCCATTAGACTCGTCCTTAAATTATTATTGAGTTAAATGCTATTTGCAATACATTCTCTGGAGTTAAGGCTAATGCCACCAAACAGAACCACGGTCAGGAAACACAAATCCCAGCAACATCAGAATTGGCAGCAGCAATGGAAAACCTAATTTGGAACTGCCACGATAGCTCCCAAGAACCATGATAAAAAGGTGGGAACTCAAAACAAAACAAATTTCCATTGGTAGAGGGAGTGCAGCTGGATTATACTACAGAATTTGTACTGCTACAATTTTCTTGTATACTTGTTTCTTTGACACTACAACACCAAGTAGCACAAAAGAAGTGTGATACATAAGACTGCCTGTAAGCACCTTACAAAAAAGAAATCTCACGCTGAGAAACTAAAGCTAGAGCTTGCTACTGATTAAAAACAAAAATTGGTATCCTGTTCCCTAGACTTACATCTCAATTCTGAATTAAAGCACAAACACAAGTACTCTGGGGTTTCTCTAGCTGTCTAAAGACATTCATTTGTGACCTGAAAACTTCAGTTTGGACAGCTGGGTCTGGCTTTCTCACTTCTACACTTGTTACGAGCATGTCTAACTCCTATTTGGTTTAAAACATTTAGTTTTTTTGCCCCCCCCCCCCGTTTTTTTTTTTTAAACAGCATTTCAACCATCAGAAAGTCTGTGACTACATCAATCTATAGCTGAACGTAAAAAATGATACAGCAAATTATTTCAAATTGAAATACAATAGATAAGTATGTTCCCAAATTGTGTTCGCCTGATCTGACATAGGGTTTGAAGCAGTTCTAGATTTATCCCCCACTAGCAGCACATTAAGCAAGCAGCACGTCTACCACATGGATTCACTTCTGGTTTTCTTTTAAGTGGCCTAGTACTGGACCTTCTTACTTTCTAAGAAGAGGGGTATGTTTTCTTGAAGGAAGGTTGGAAAGCAGGGGTTATCGTTCATCTGCACCGTGGATATAGGAGGACTGGGGTGGCTACGAAGGAAGGTGGGCAAGTCCCCAAAGCTGGTTGTAATTGCCATCTGTTGCTATGGCATCAGATCATTTTGCCAAATGCAAACTTCTACATTTTGGTTAATGTAACATTTAATTTCTAAACAAAATTACTTATCATCCATTAACATTGTTTGTTAATTCATGCTAGCATTGCCTTGTTCTAAATAATAATAACATTTTATAGATAGAACTCTGAGCCATTTATTAGCTTTTAATTCTGAAATGAAATGAACTCTTCCAATTACATAACTTATTCAGAGAAGTGAAATGATCCATCTATCCATGAGTCTTCAATAGAAGCCTTATGGAACCAGCTGAATGACACAAAGTAATTTAGGTTTTTATTGTGTGTGTCTTGCATGGAAAATGAAAAATACGACTGCCATAAAAATCAGCTTACATGCTGTATCAAAGGCATTGTTTGGGAAGAGAAATCACCTCATAGTTTCTGTAAGTAGAAAGTTAGGAAGAAATGAGTTAAGGAGCCTTGCATCAGAAATCCTTTATGACCTATACAAAGCAAAGCTGAAAAGAGAAAGTCTGAAATGGGAGCTTGTTATGGAGGAGTGCTACAACCTCACACTCACTAAACTGATGCTCAGGAAAAAAGCTGTAGTCTTTGAGCAATGTGGTGGGATCCTTAGCACCTGTCCCTTTTCCAGTAACTTGGGAGCCAGAACTGATCATGGATGCTGAGCAAAACCGACTTATTTTGCACCGATTAACCTGAAGCCAGTTATTTCTACAATAGTTACCTAAGCCAACAAAGAGACATCTATCTATCTTCACAGGAACCACTTAGAAAAGCTAATCTTTGTTTTGAAGGACTGGGTTCCACTGATGGACGCACCATGCTTCCCCTGCTCAAGCCGTGGGGTGGAGTGTGGTGGTGAGGGCGGCTGCACAGCTGCGGCAGCCAGGCAGCAGGGTTGGACCTGGTCCCGCGTACCGAGGAGGTTCACATACACTGCCTGGGCAGGGGGAAGCCTGGCAAGCAGACAGCGTGCTGTCGGGGAGGCTGCAGAGCTGGAGCTAAACTCTCTGCAAGGCCAGAGCAGGGGCTATTCTCATGTCACGGCATTCTTTTTCCCCCGCCTTCGATCTATGCCAATACAGCAGCTCTCTAAGTTTTAGGTACCTGAATGTTTCCAAGCCTGTGCACAGATGCTTTGGTTTGAGTGGGTGGGTGACGGTCATGTGAGGCAGAGGGAGAGAGAGACTGATAAGATGAATTTGTAAAGAGAAGTTCAGCACACAGACAGAACCAAAAAGTGGCAGAAGAAAGGAGAAGCAGAAGATGCAGAGGTGGAGGTGAAGAAGAGTGGGGGGAAAAGGAAAGAGATAGGGGGTGAAAAGAGAAAAACTGAAATTGAAGCAGAGGTAATATACGCCACAGGAAAGAAAAAAAGACAAAAAGGAATCAAATTTAGAAAACAAAGCTGGGACAACAGGAAAGATGCAGGAATTGGGTCTACGTAAATAACATTCACTTAAAATATTAGTTTAATTAACTGGTCTTAGTCAAATTTAGTTGAAATTTCTTTTTTGGTATTTGACAATTTATTAAATAGTTACAAAGTAACAGTGAGGTTGAATAAACTTTCTCTACCTTCTTCTTGCTATTTAATTGCTAGAAACCTAACTTAAAAAAAATCCTAGCAGTATTTAAACCAGGTTGCATTAGCTTATCGTTTGTCATGTGGCACTTACCAGTTTAGTTTAGTAGTTACTGACTTTCATCCCCACATAAAAAACTGAAGAATGTATGCAAACAAAAGAATACAGGGACACCCACTTCAGGTTTTTGTTTATCGAGAACATGTTTCAGTTACTATAAAGCACTATGTTCCGGTTACTGTCAAGTACTACAATTAAAAGCAGAATATTGTGAAGAGAGTTGTACTGGCACAACAGCACTGGTGCAGATTTGCATGTGCACCAAGCCTTAAGCCCCAGCTGGAACTAGCTCCTCCAGGAAATAACTCTTAACTGCCCTCACTGCAGCTTGCAGAGCAGTTCACACAGGTTTCTCTGCATCAGTGCAAGGCAAAACACCAGTCTGCTTAAACTAAGTTGTTGCTACTGGTGCAGCTTGGCTGACTGGACTTAAAACCCCAGCAGCACTCCTGCACAAGTGCTCTTACACAGACCAACGTGGTAAGAGCATAGCACTGAGGAACAGAATAGAAAAGCATCATCCAGTACTGTGGCTGGATCCAGAAGTCTTCTGCCTATCAATTACATGATTTATTGATGGACTTCAGTCTGTGTTCAGACAGTTGTTAGCAAATCTTCATGCCCTGCTTCTCCCTCACCAGCTGCTCGTTAGCACCTCCAGCAGAGCACGTGTACATAAGCCACGCAAATGACCCTCAGCTGCTCAAGTGGTAAGAGAGGTACCCCAGAAGGCTGCTTGGACCTGTCTGTTGGACTGTGCAGTGGATCTCAAGAGTGCTCAGACAAACCACCCTGTTGGTATGTCAGGGGAATGCCGAAGTCTGGCAGAAGGCTAGTAACAAACAGCTGTTTTTGGATCATCCAGTCATGATCCAAGTTCTCAATGTTTCTCTGTAAGGTTCCAATTAAAGAGCATGTGCAGTCGCTATCTTCCCTTCAAATGCAGCAAGCGATGGCTTTTATGTGAGTGACATCAAAGGCATCCTTCTGGCTAGGAGCTTCAATTTTCAAATCCATGGGGGGTCCATTTTTCAAGCCTTTAAATAAGCTACATAGTTGCATTAGACAAAGATAAAGCAATAAAAGACAGACTCAATTAGTAAATATTTTTTTTTGCCTTTTCCCTTACATTGCAAAACTGAACAGAGCTGAGAACACCTGAAAATTGGTTCTTTATCACTACTGGCACAGAGGTCATTTATGACTTTTTGAAATTACCACAGCAACCAAAGACCACAAATGCCAGACAGAAGTCAGCAGATTTCTCAGATAAGCGATGTACGTATGGCTCCCATTTCTAAAGGATAAACAAGGTCTGCAGAGCTGCCCCAACAGAGCCCCACAAAGCTCCTATTCCAAATCTGTTTGGTTCGCAGGCCTCCTTAAGAACCGTACAGCCGACTGCCACGGGAGAAGTCCAACTTCTGAACATGTTGCTGTGCCTCGTTTCAAGGCACTTCGAGACACTCCACTATCAGAGGAGAAAGGACGTGGACACGCTTGCTCAGTACATGGGCAGAAATAAATATGAAAAGTACCCTCGTTCTGATGCTGGGTTTGCCACGGGACTTGACTTCACTTCTCTGAAAGATCACTGAAACAACTGAAATGGGGATTTCTTCCATGTTTAGACTCAGATTGCTAACCAAAGACAAAAAGCAAACCAAAAGCATTTAATAACTTCTAAAACATTTTTTTTTGACAGATAAAGATAGCCCAAGTCCCTCTTCTGTCTGCTTTTAAATATGAAATAGCAACAAAATGTACATAATTCCCTGCTTTTAGCTGTCCGCCTATAAAATATCTAGAAACAAATCATGGATGTAAGATTAGACAAGAAGCGTAACTTCGGTTTTCTAAAGCAGGTTGTTTTTTTTTTAATGAATGCAGTATTTGAGCATCACAAACAATACACAAGGCAAAAAATCCAGTTCACCTTTAAGTCAATTTGTTTTAATTCCTGGAAACAGCTGTTTTCATTCCTGGAGCAGCTTAAAAACCAATAAAGTACATGCAATAAATCTTTAATAATTCCTAGTTTTCTATTAAAACATTATCAGTAATTATGGTTTCAGAAGATACTGGCATTACTTTCTGTATGTTCAAACACAGAAGATTTCAACCTAACGAAGCGTTCATTCCTTTCAGCTGTGTTTTCCAGGTGAACCTTAGAGAATACCAAAGACATGACAGGGTTCTGCTGAATGACCAACGTAACCTATTATGGGAGACATGATTTTATGTCTCAGCAAAAAGAAAAATCTTCAAAATGGATATCAAAACACATTTTAGGGGAGAAAATAAAACTCCCTAAAGGAGTAATTGCTGTAGAAATGATGTACAGTAAGCTTAAACTACAGAGCTGTCAGTAAGAAACACTGACAGAATAGTTTCTCAAATAATTTAAACAATGCTACTATTTTTTAAAGATAAATTATCTAAAAACTAAGATAAAATAAACTAAGATAAAATATCAAGGTAGGAAATACCCCCTCCAATACAGTTTATTTGTATTGAGGGCTATGCAATGCTAAACGCTCGTCATCCCTTTATGCCCACCCCCAAATTTAGCATGTAAACCCATTGCAGAAAATAGAGAAACTTCTACAGCCCATGACTGTAGGTGTGAAGGGGGGTGGCTTGCATAATGACAAGGTGAAGTCACTGAAAGTTGCTCAAAGCCCACGTGAAAAAAATTGCCTAATTCTATGAGACTTGGAGGCAGTACTGGGAATGGAATATGCTAGCTGGGAAGCAGTTCTTGACTTGTTCTGATCAGTGTAAAACCCTGATCAAAAACATTGCTGTGGAGTTCTAGAATGGTAATCATAATGTGCAAAGATCCAACATTCATGTGAAAGCAAGAAAAAATAAGAAATCAACTGCAGTTGTATTTGATTTCAAAGGAAGGGGAATTATATGTAATTATGAAGCTTTTAAAAAGAGCAAAAATCCTTGAGGACAGCATGGAAACTATTCAAAGACACTGTCCCAGAGGCTCAGACCATATGCACAGCATTTACTGAGAAGGACTTGAGAAAAGCCCGAAAAGAATCCAGCCTGACTGAACAACATAACAGCCATAAGAAGGGTGCTAAGAACAGGAAAGCACTCTTAAAAAAGCTGAAGCATCCAAAAAAAGGAAATCAGGAAAGATTTTATATACTGAAAGGTTAACTTTTATAGGTTTCCAGGTTTATATACTGGTAGTCCAAGAAATTAATTTAAAAGAATGAAGAACGACTAGAAAGAGCATAAATCCAAAATCGAATAAAGCCCTTTTTAGAGGCAATATGAGCAGGTAAACTGCAGACATTCACTATGGCTAACAGATGCTCCAGACATGCAAGATGCACCCAAAGATAAACGTGGAACAGAAACACAATGTAGATTTTCATATCCTTGTTCACTGTGGAAGAACGTGTGAAGATCTGAGGCCAGAATCCTTCCTTACAGACAGGGCATCAGACCTGGCTCAAATACCAGCAAATGATTCAATAAATAGATGTGAATACCAACAAAACACTTGGATTAGATGGCACCCACAGAATTTGAAAGTAACGGAAGAAAAACAAGCAAAAAATCCCCAAACAAACAACAACAAAAAAACAACCATCCAACCCATGGGTGTTACTTCTTTCTTAAAACTTCTTTTGTACAGAGAAGCAGGAAGATAGCCAGTATTGCTTCTACACTTCACAGAGCACCAAGCAGTCCGGTGCCTACTGATCAAAGCTAATAGAAACTGCAAAAAAAAAAAACAATTACTGCACTTAGTGATTCTTCCGAAAGTCATCAACAGCTTTTAGGTGGACAAGGGAAATCCACCTGATAGTGTCTACTTGAATCTCCAACAGGTGTCTGACACTGCTCCTTACCCAAGGCTCTTACAGGAGCCCAGCTGTCATCAGTGAAGGTTCTCAGACACAAAAAACGGGTCAGAAAAAAGGAAGTGGCCAAGATGCACAACTCCCAAGTGAATCTGTACTGTTGAATATATTCAAAACCATCCGTAGGAGCAACTGAATAGCGAGGAAGTGAGGTTTGCTCACACCAAGCTAGCTGTCAAAATGCAAGCAAGGCCTGGTTGTGAAGAACTGAGGAAGACTTCGTTACTCAGAGTCACTGTTCAAGAAAGCTGATGAACTTCAGTGCAGAAAAGCGCACGGTAGCGCACGCAGGGGAAAACCAACCAAACGCAAACTTCATAGAAACGATCAAAGCTCCAGCAAGTACTACAAAGGTGTTACCTCAATAGGTAAGAACGGCTAAACAGCATAGTTAGGAAAGGAATAAAGAACAGGACAAAATACAAAATACGAGGAGCAGCTGAATAAACTTAATCTGCAAAAGTTGAGTGACAGCGACGTGACAGAGGTAGAAACCATCACTGGCAGGACTGAGCACACGAATACACAACTCTGGTTACCTGCCTCTTGAAGATCAAGGTTTTGGAACCATCAGACAAAACTAGCAGAAGTCAGGTCCAGAGATGCTTCTCAAACACAAGTTAGGCTGTGGATTTAGGATTATTCATTTTTAAAAAAATAATTTGATATTACTTTTTTTTTTTTTTTTGTAATTTTACATTTGTGGTGACTTCATTTTTCTCACCAGATCTGATCCTAGTTCATCTCTGCATGACCTATCTGAGAATTTAGCCACTTGAAGCATCTGGGGCACTAAGGATGCTCCCTCCTGCACCACGCAGTCTCCCTGCTCTCACAACTATTTTCTCACACATACCAGACACCTTGCAAGAAACACAGAGAGGACTATTTCCTCCACTTGAGGAAAAAATAAATCAACCTGACAACAGCTGATGGTACTGTTGCTTGTATAGTTACTTGAAAAAAAGTGCTCCACATACTTTCCCAGAAATTCTTTGCATGGCATGCTATAGCATTACAGATTTTGGTAGAGGTGGTGGGGAAGATGACAGAACTTACCTAAACATACAGTCCTGTGTGTAGTCACTGAAACACTAACAAAAGTAGTGGACATCTGAAGCATGGGTAAGAAAGACAGAATGTATTAAAAAAAGCCAAAATATACAGAGGTCTCCTTCCAATAAAGTAGGGAATTTAAGTGGTGTTTGCTGCTACCCTCCATCAGTTACATGGATATTTTAGACACCTCACTTTGAGTTTCTGGTTCACATAACTCACATATCAAGAGTAGATCAGAGCAGGTTAGAGGTATAACCTCCACATCATGAAGTGAAAGCAGACTGAACAAATGACTATTAGGGGATAGGGTGTGGAAGCATGATTTTGCAGAAAGGCTAGTAAGAAAAAAGAAAATTAATTGTGCCAAGCCATAACAGTACTGGTAAATATTTTGTGTAGCTACTTGCTTGACAGAAGGAATTATGTCTGTAGGATGAATGAACTCCAAAGCCAGAGGAAAAAAAGGGACAACTGATTTACATTTTAAACTGCAAGAAACTTTGCCTCAGTTTTGTTAGCCCTTGAGTCTTTTTTTTTTTTCTTTTTCCCAATCATTTAGTCATTAAAACATTGCATTGAACTTTAGACTCTTAGAAGAGAGCTAAGTAAAACATTAATATAGAAACATTGTACTTAGGGATGGTAGATGGGCTACACAGCCTAAACAACATTAAAAGGCAGCAGTCACTGAGAAAAGCCTTAATTAATATTTATTTACAGAACACCAAAAAAGGACACTTCGGGAGAATGAAACAAACCTGGAAAACAGGTAACCAAATCACATTTTTGTCCATGTTTAAGACAGTTTTCAAGAAGAACTTGATACAACTTTTCCCAGAAATTTTTACACTGCCTTGAGCACTCCTTTTATTATGTTTTCCCTATACAATTGATGTAACTAGATGGCTTGTCTGCCATCTGTCCCCTCAGCAAATGCTTGGCATTCTGTTCCAAACCAACCAGACCATCTGCAATTAATAGGTTGCCAGAATGACTGAATACATATACTTCACATGCTCAGAGTTGGTGATTTCTCTTTATTTGGCAACAAGCAAAGCCAAATATTTCCAAATGATACCCAAGAAAATACGGCAGAATCGCTGGGACTGAATAGCCCTGCCCACCTCGCCACACCAACACAACTTGTAATTTATAAACAGGTACACGGCAAGAGAACACCTTCCGTGTGTGGCAACAGGAAGCAGCTGCTAAAGCCCGCCAGGTGCCTTGACAGACCTAGGAAAAGCACCGGCTCTCCATCCTCGGAGACTTTTACACAGAGGCGCGACACAGGAGGACGCTCGGTGCTGGCGTGCCCCCAGGAACAACTGGAGCCTCAAACTTCCCTCACCTGGGAGGAGGGGAGCGCGGTCGCTGCCCAGGTGAGGCGATCTCTGTTGGAAGCAGCACGGAAGGAGCCGCTGCTGCCCTCCACCTTGCGAGGGGCTACAGCACCCTGAGGCAGCCGTGGCCCTGCTGGGCTCCGCAGGGACACCTGCAGGGCCACTGCCCGGGCGGCTGCCACGAGCCGGGTCACCCACACGGCTGCAGGCCCCCGGAGCACAGCGCCGGCACCAACCACCAAGTTGCGGAGCTCAGCCTTAGCCGCACCTTGCCGGCCCCGGAGCAGGGCTCCGGCGGGAGGAAAGGCCCAGGGACGGCCCCGGCCCGGCCCCGCTCCCCGCTACAACCGCGGGGATCCCGGCCCGGTGCGGGCTGCCCGTGCCCGTCCGCCCCTTCCCTACCTCCCGCCCGCCGGAGCCCGCCGGCCCGCGCCGAGGTTCGGCGTACCGTGGCGGAAGGCGGACAGGGCCCTGCCCCGGGCCCTCCGGAACGCGTCCCCCGTGGCCGCCATGCCGAGAGCAGCCGCCGCCGAGAGCCGCCGGGCCCCGGGCCGCCGAGGGGGCGGCACCGCCTCCGCCGGGGAGGCGCCTGGGCGCGGGGGAGGCCGGCCCGGCTGAGGGGGGCGGCTGCGGGGGGCGGCCCCGGGAGGGGGGAGCTGAGGTGAAGGGGAACGGAGCGCGCGCGCGCACACACAGACACAGACACACACACAGACACACACACAGACACACACACAGACACACACACACACACACACACACACACACACACACACACACAGACACACACAGACACACACACACACACACACGAGCAAAAGTCGGTAACACACTGCAGGATTTTCTTCAAGCGCTTCCTAAGGTGTAAAGTGAAGAGAGCCAACGTCATCTGGAAGAGCTGGCAATCTTCCCCTGCACCGTGAAGGGATGTTTTCCAGCTTGCACTGCCTTTGCCTCAATTTTTCTCACAAAGTTGCACAATGAATCGTTTAGGTTGGAAAAGAGCCTTAGGATCGCCAGGTCCAACCACCACTGAACACTACAAGTCTGCCGCTACCCCACGTCCCTCAGTGCCATGTCCCCACATCTCCTAAACACCTCCACGGATGTGCCCAGCCACCCTGTCAAGAAATTCATTCAGACATCCAATCTAAACCTCCCTGGCACGACTTCAGGCTATTGCCTCATGTCATATCGCTTGTCACTGGAGAAAAGAGACCAACATCACCACCAATGGTTACACAAAAACAGCAGAGGCACAGTGCCTGCTCCCCACCACATGAGCTGCCATGGCCCACACCGTCTCCGTGTCCCTGGGCAGGCTGTGTGGTCAGGCTGTGACAGTACCAGGTAACCCTTGTGAGGCAAACGTCTCCTAATCTTTTCTGTACTTGAGTCCCTTTTTGACGCAGCACTGTAGGAGAGGCCCCACAATGTTCCTTGGCAGGACAGCCACAGTCCCATTATTCTTCAACATTTGACATAGCTCTGAGTGCCTCTTCTTTCATCCTATGAAACCTGCAGTGAAGCACTGGATAAGGCTGCTTTCATTGCCTAAAACACATTCCTGTGTCTGGATTATTTTTCCATCTGTGAAATGGGGGTATTATTATCCCTGAACGAAGACCATTTTGATGCCTGTTTCATTCCTGCTTGTAAACTACTTGATGATCATTAGATGCAATGCTCCAGAGGAAGTCTTTTTATTAAGTCATTTATGTCAATTCCCCTCTTCATGAGGCAGCATTTGGTACATTAAGCGAGTAAATATTAAAGTGCATTTGTCGCTCTCAGGTACAGCCTACGTAAATATCCTAACACCATCATAGAAGTAGGTGATCGCAGTCTAATGCTGGAACAGCTCTGGCTAATAAGAGCAATTGGTTGAATGATCCAAAGAGATTTTTGACCTTTTCTATTTCTTTCCAATTTTCAACTTGTCTGCTTAATAGGGCCATACAGTCATATAGCAAAATATAATCTTCCAAGCTGCGTGACTTCAACTAAACTCAGGATGAATTTTGCAAGTGAAATACCATCAAGATCATGCCAAAAAAGTGTAGAGAGAACATAACTATTTTGGCAAGACAGCCTACCATAGTTTCACAGCACAAGGACATGCTTTTGATCAGCACACAGAGCTACCTTTTTCTTAACGTGGATGTGCAGTGAAGGACATCCATTTTTCTTAAATCAAGGTATGCACATCTGAAAGAGTGAATCAGACCTGGTGAAGATGTGGATGGTTACAGCCATCTCCAAGATCTAGATTTATCAAAATCTCTGTAATTTCACAGCTTTTTGTTTGTTTGTTTGTTTGTTTGTTTGTTTTCTTTACGTCTATGTATGGGGCTCTCTTCTACAATTCTGTTGTCAGTACTGTATTCGATCTCTTTGCAGGATGGGTCATGGATGAGCTTCAAGATGCTTAGCTCTTTCTAGGAGATGAGTATGGTGAGTATGCGGTGTGCCTACACTGCCTCCTCTTCAAATGGAATCCACTGATATTACATCTGCGTGAGTATTGTCTACTGTAATGAGGATGCCATTAGAGATTTCCATTTTGCAATTTAAACACATTTTCTTGTGATTTTGCAGCCTGAGTGCAGAACTGTTTTCATCTGCAGAAATAAAGGAACATTTGCATATAAACGTGAGACCTGAGGATGGCGAATGTATGTGCAGGAGGGGAATTTCTGCTCTCTCCTGCCTCCTTCACTCTGCCAAATTTGGAGTGCACATTTTTGAAGCCAGGATCATAGACCAAGTGCTATATTCATTTTACTATGACTAAGTCATTTAAAGTTACTCCAAATCTGTGTTGGTTTAATTATAGTTTTTCATGGACTTACTCCAGATGAGACCTAGATAAAGCAGCAGAACTTTGTCATAGGACTTGATTTGTTATATGAAGTGTCATGAATATAATGGCACTGAATAAATAATTTACAGTACCGTGTATTTGGTCTTATTTATAGAGTATAAATTGAGTACAGTTTTAATGATTTAAAAAAGTTACTGTGAACATACACAGGAGAATATACCATTCTGTAAAAGCATGCAGTATATTGAATATAAGATCAAAAATGAGAAATGAAAGCAGTGAAAAGGAAATGTTTATAAGAGGTTTAGCCTTGTAACAACTGATTAGAATAGGGCAGGTCTGAGGAGTCCAAATCTCCTAAGAATTACTCTAGTATGTATTACATCATACTGCCAATCCAAATAGTTCTTAACTTGCAAGTTCTGAAACAAACAAATGAACAAACACAAAAAACAACCCAACCAACCCAACCAAAAACCAACCAACCAGCTGCAGACAGTCTACTTCATTTCCTACTACAACTAATTAAGTATGATTACATGCACTTTGAGAGACCTAAAGAATGTACCAATAAAACAAGTAATTAATTCTAAAATTTACTCTCACTGATGACAAATCATATGAGGAATGGTTGAAGCAGGGAATCTTTTCTCTATTCTTGGCAAATGACAAGAAGATAACAAATTGCAAAGATGGAAGAATCCAAAAGGTGAAAGGGACAGAATGGGATGGATTGGTCAAGACATTGGAATTAAAAGCACAAACAGATATGCAGATTTGAAAGTAAACCATTTTAATCTTACACATTTAATAGAATCACTATGTGCCATCTGGAATGCAGGGAATCCAATGAAAATTGGAGGTGTAAACAACATACAAAGAATTATCAGCATCTGTTTTCAGTGCTTGCTAATATATATCAGTCCTTGAGGGATAAGTTAGAGAAAGCAAGGGGAATTAATAAAAACTGATGATATAAAGAGTATCACATCATTGTATTAGAGACAATACGGACTTACACAGGCTGAAGAAATAAAGCATATAATGTAATGTATCAAGTCTGTTTTCTATTTCTTTCTTCTTCCAACTCACATAAATGCTGTAACAGTAGTACAGCATTCCTAGTAGATGTTATAGTTTGGTAGGTTTGGCATATGACATATTTTTCTTCCCCAAACAGCTAATAGATACAAATTTCTAAAATCTGAAAACTTTGAGTTTGAGCCCATTCTGTCTTTATCTCCCATTACACTGCTGAGAGTAGAAGACTCCAGACTACAGAAATACAAATAAATTTACCAGTTGCAGCCTACAATATTACAAAATATGATAAAACTTAAGGTCTGCCCTTTTAACATTCTGTATGAACATAAATGAGTCATTAAATGGTGCTTATTGGTATTTTAAAAGGCCTTATTAATATTTGGCCTCAATACCAAATATTTATCCATTTTCAAAGGGTCCAAAAATAAGATAAAAAAATACTTAAAATGTTTTGCACAAACCAACTTACAAAGATTGGTTGACCAGGACCAGTATTTCGCTTCTAGGTAGGGAACAATGATGACATTGATTATTTCCAGAGTTAAGAATCCAAAATGTAATTGATTTTTATCTGACTCATTTAGTGTGGGCAGGCTCCATTTGTTCAAGAAACCTGTAATATATTCCTTGAGTCACTGTAACTATGAGAGATATAAAAGTTGATGTAATGAGTTAAACACACTATTTAACTCAATTTGTTTTGCACACTGAATTCCCATTTCTGACACAGATACAGGTTCTATCTAGATCCAGGTAGTTTTTGTAAGATTGTAATAAGTGTCTCATTCATTTTATGTGCTGCCAAATATTCATGAGTTCTACTTTATTCAGGATGCCTCTGATTCCGGATTTCCCTATCCTGAGATTTGGTTTTCACATATACTCAATACTTTCAGCTTTCGCTGAGCAATTGAGACCTGTGGTGCCAGCAAATTTAGCAGCCATGACCAGTCACCGTTCTAGTGAACATGAGCTCCAGACTAGAGCAATTCCTTGCACTAGTGTATACCTGTGACACATTAGATTTTTGCTCCTGAAGAGCCATAGAACTTTGGGTCGTGAGCTTGCACTGAAACTGCTAGGCACAAAAAATGCAGAGGAGGCCTAGAGCTCAGTAACAAAATCAAGGCTGTAAGGGAAGTACCCTTCTCCAAAAGTATGTGGAAAGGTCATGGTTGACAGCCACCTCATCCTGAACTACCTAAGCACTTCCTGATATTTAAACATTTAAATGCTCTCTATACATGTTGAATTGTGTGTAGTGTATAATTCCTGGTGATCACCAAGACCTGTACAGTCACCAATGGGGAAATTACGTATATAAATACATGTGAAGATACAATTCAATATATATTTCTGAGCACTACAGGCTTCAGGTACGTACTATTGGACTTGGTCTGAGAATAAAATTTAGATATAAGAGCTTGAAATTCACATCTAGATCTAAAACTTGGACTTGTTGGACTTTCCTTATTTTTAAACAAACAGATTTTCCATTAATGTACAAGCAAAAGCAGCAATCTGGCAAAAGAAGCAGTATTTAGTTTATGCATCTGTATGCATGACTCTCAGATTCCTTTCTCCTTCTTTGCTGATAAATGACATTTTATTAGAAAAAAATAAAAACCCAGATGATCATTAACCAGAGTTGCTATTTCTGCCAAAAAAGCAAAGAAGCAGCAATCCTTCAAGTATTAAAATTCAATAAACAATCAGAGCATTTAGATGTTTTTTCAACTAGGCTTACAACAAGGATGTTCTTGTTTTACTGTTACACTGGTTAACTCAAAATGCATTGCAAAAGTACAAGGACAATCCTTTTGTTTCCTTGTTCCAACCAGAAAATTATTTTTCAAACAGGAAAAACTAATTTTTATATTACAGGTGACATGCAAATGATTTGGGTTTCTGAGAAAAAAAATGTTCATTTTTCTTCCTTTCTTGCATAAACATAATTCATCCTCTTTCATAAATGGGGATTTTTTATCTTTTATTTTTGTATCCTAAGGTTTGGCACGTAGGTTCTTTCCGGATCATTTGTTAAATCATATATATTTTTGAGAAGCACATGTGCATCACCATTCGGACTGTATATGACAAACTGGACTTAAAGAAACAACAACATCACAATACTTTGAGGAAAAAAAAAAGTCTTAATGATTACAAAAAAAACACCTGTGAAAACGGAACCACTGTCACGCTACTTTGTGAAGCTGTAGCTTCTCCAAATGCAGAGTGAGTTCTGGCACCCCAGAGGTGTCCTCCTTTGCACAAGTGGCAACTGTAAATTATACATCAAAGAAGCAAATAAACCTTCTTGTTGACTGGCCTTCACAGACCCTCCCCTCAACATACAGCCTTATCAACAGATTGCATCAGCAGCTGAGAGAATCTTTGCTGCCTTGCAGAATGACTCCTGTCCTCTAAAAGCTTCAAAGAGCTTTTCTGCATGTTCCTGCTCACTCATGTTGTGTGCCAGGTTTTATCAAGTCAAATAGGTTTTACAATTGATGTCACTAATTTAGCAGCCACTGAACCTAGGATGACTAGAAGTAGGTACCTATTTTGCCATAGATTTCTATCAAACAAAATGTTTTTCCATAATTAAAGCTGGAGATGAACAAAGAAGGTACATGGGGAAAACCACAGATTAATTTAAGCATAAATGACCCATTTAAGGTTTTTTTTCTCTCAAGTAATGACTGAAGAAATGAGTTCAGAGACTGATGAAGGATGCTGAATAGGTAATTATTGATATTACAAACCTCTTACTTTAATTTGTAGGAAATATGATTTCAAAATTAAATAGTACTTGATTTTTTTTTTTTTTTTCTGTTTCAGTGTGGACTCTCAGCTGTGTCTAGCACTTTTGCTTCTCAGAATTTCAAGGACCTTTCATTTTTCATTAAGGATAGTATTAAATAAGCAGATGGATCCATTTTTCAATAGTATTATCTCAGTAATAAATTACATTTTGCGTTTCTCTCAGGTTCCTGGTCTAAAGATCTGTAGGTGTTTTATGGTCCTTACATAAAGAGAGATAAAGATCAAATCTGAACACAGGTGGAGGCACAGAGAGGCTGATTTATGAGTGAAGACAACATGCACCACAAAACTTTTACTTGCAAAATTAATAATAAACAAGGATAAGATTGCATCCCCTACCAGGCAAAAGTAATCTACCAGGTTTGCACTAACCCGTCACTTCAGCTACTCTCCTCCTTCACTGTATTTGCGATGATTGGTTCAGATTTCTTCCAGCTGTACTTATTCATAACAACTAAGTCAATGACAGCAAACATTCTGTATTCCCATTGTGATATTCTTTGAAATATTTAACCCTCCAACTCTTTTCAGATCTCTTTTGGACTGTATACAACGTAATCCAATGTCTATGTACAAAAAAGCAGAGCTTATTGCTGATAGAAGAGGGGCTTTCCTGCTCATTGAACTTCTGATTTTTTAAAATAACGGGGAACTCGAATTTTATTGGTGGAAATATTCCTTGGTCTTACTGATACATCCCTACATCTCCGAAGGATGAGCGTAACAAAGATACTTCACCTATACAGCTGGCAAAAAGATGAAATTAACTTAAGTGCCTCCTCTCCAGATGATATGGAACCATTAAAGATCATTTTGCTGTTTGCAGGTACCTGTGGTAGAGAATGTACAGAAGGTATGCGTTCTGTAGAACAGCAGGCTGAATGAGGAGAGTGCTACATTCAATGCTCAGCAAATACATTCCTGGCAAGTTTACCCCATGACCTTGCAAAAGAGTTGCTCCACCATTTTGTGCTTCAGACACTTTAGCTCTAAAATCAGATAAACTAAGACTCATAGCCATCAGAATTTGGGGCTAAGTCAGTGTATTATCACTTAGGCATCATGGCAATTATATTAATGGATAATAATTAAATTACAGAGCTTGGGGGTACCAGAAAACTCTCTCAAAAAGGCAGTATCTTTCTATTAAAATACAACTTCCATTAAATTCTTATAGCCTGCCTACAACTAATCAGAAGTGATCAAGAGACAGATTTGAAGTTATCTGTCATTTACAGATGTCGCTGTCATTTAGGCTTTGTGATTACTGTAGGCATATTCTGAGTTAAATCAATATTCTATGATTGTCTAGAAAAGAAACCAAGAAGTCGAAGTTTAATCTTGATGTACATACTGATAAAACAGAGACTTAAAAATTAAAGATGGAGCTTGGAACTAGATGATCTTTAGGGTCCTTTCCAACCCAAACTGTTCTATAATTCAGTCCCATTTTATACTATTCAAAAAGACTGTTTTCTGTGTGCCTTTGGACACAATGTCCTGAAGAAAAGAGCCTCTAATATGAAGCCTAGTCAGGCTGTTAAACCAGCATGGTGGAATCATTGCATGTTGTTGTTCAAGGCCGGGTCTGAGAGCGGGAAAATTACAGAAGCCAGTTGAAATAAATAGAGACTGAAGGCCGTTTGTCCACAGGAACACACTCAACGAGCAGAGATGTAACAAAGCATGTTTAACCATTGCTGATATCCAACTGACAACAGTCTGGCTACCAACCTATGGTTGTACATTTATGGGACGGTCTTTACAGAGTAAGCTACTGGAATGAATGATAAAACAAGAGCATCCTAAAAATAGTGAAGCACAATTAACATTTTTTAAACACTGTGGGATCGATTCATCAACCATAACCATTTTTTGAATAATTAACTGTGCTGAATTTTTCATAGAAAAGCACAACATTCATACAGTGTAATTATTACACTGTGAAACATATTTGAATTAGAACACGGTAATTTTTCATTGGGTAGGTAAATTCATGGTGTCAGGAAATGTTATCCTCCCCAGGTTCTAGGAATTATGTGCCTAACATTCTCTTGGAGTGCACAGTACAAGCTACTATTAATAATATATCTATAGCTGAACATAAGGTATGGAGGGAATATTTTAAATGTTTAATTATTCACATGAAAGAATTAATTGACTGTTCTTTTTTTTTTTTTTTTTTTTTAAATTCTATAATATTTCTAAACATTAGAGCTCAGCATGATAGGAATAATGTAATAAGTGCCTAGGAGGAAATAAAAAAATAAAGTGGAAGCTCAAAACTTTCCTAATAACTGAGGCTATGGCATACACAGTGTACATGTTGTCATTTGGAGTTAGATACATAAATCAAGATCACAATACCTTCCTACTTATTAGGGGCTTCTGAGTGAAAAAAAAAAAAATCAGATGAGAAAAAGATGAGCATATAATTCCTAGAAGAGTGGTGGTGTTTGCATTTTAACAATCTAGCTAAGGCTCTGACAAAGATGGCAAGATTGCAGATTGGTAGTGACCAATTAACTTTAATATCTAGAAAATACAGTTGACCTTTTGTCTTTTAATTAAATCTGTAGCACATGCAAATTCACAGCAAGATAGGTGGTTATGCATGTGTCTCTTCCCTCTAAATGTTTATATGCTAATATCTTCTCATGAATGGAAGAAATCTTTTCAGGCTTTGATCTTTGGTGTTTAGGCTTAGACTCTGAAGGCGTGTCTCCTTACTCCCATTTCATTATAAGCTCCATAACTCAAAATGTTTTCAATGAATGCAGTGACCTTTTGAGTTGCAGATGCCATAGGAATTATATTGTACTCCAGTGAAAACCTTGAAGAAAGGCCTTGAATATGAACAAGTAATCACTGATTGGAGAGCTAGTGGAGTATATCTAGTGTTGGTGTAGTACTCATACTTGTCCTACCACTTGAATTTTGAAGAGCCAAGTGAAGTCCAAATGATTCACATTTAGGCTTTCCATGACAACTGGAAGAAAGAGGATATTCTGCTCACCAAAGAACCTCTTCTTTCTTTTTCAGTCCTTCCTCATATTAATTTGAAGTAGCTTCTTCATCTCTTATTAATGGTTTTTTGTAAAGTAAACAAAACAAATACAACAGAAAGAAAACAGGGACCGGAGTTCTTCTTATGCTGACAAGATGAATGCGGAATTCAGAGTCCAGATCCTGGAACTGAATAGAAAGAGGCACCTGCTTGCTATCTTCTGCCAGATACTTAACTTCCATAGATGGGCACTGGGTGAGACAGACCTCTGTGATCAGTGCTTAATTATTGGTTGCCATGTTTTCCACTTAGTATTCAGACTTCAAGGTTCATTATTCTGAGGCATCTAACTCTCTGTATGTCCTACACAGAGGACCAGGTGTCTGTCTTGATTCCGAAGTGACAGTACCTTTATACCTTCATGAGTTCTCAAGCAATTCTACCTGGTCTAATCTGTTACCACCTTGATTGATTATTTCTGTGAAAAGTATTAATTCTGAATCCTTTAGAATGTGCCAGGGCTGGAACTTTTGTCAAAATAACATTCATGATTATACTTCTAAGCTTACCTAGATGGAGATCATCACGTTACTTGCTGAAACAAAGCTGTTGGAAAAGCAACTACTCTGCTTCTCTGTGACTAATTTGTTCAAGAGCTGGTCAAATTTAACAGGAAGTCAGGTTGATTTACTTATTTTTTTTTTTCAGGCAAGCTGCAGTCAAAGTTCAAATATTATTAAAAACAAAATGGATAGCCATCTAAACAAGGTACCTGCACGAGTTAAGCATATTTCCATTCATCTAGGAAGAAGAAGGAGGAATCGGTGCAGAAAATCAGCATAAAATCTGTGCATAAATTCTGACTGCCCTAAGCCTTCTTTTGAGAATTTATCTGGGACTGAACTGCCTATTTTTATAGGGCTAAGTTTCTTTTCTAGCGCAGGTTTTGTAAGCCACTGTTGCTACACTGTAGGAGGGATCCTCCCACTGTGCAATTTAAGTCATTGACCGTTGTACGTGGTCTGTTCATGCACTTGATATGCCACAATACTTGAAGTCCATCTATCATAAATAAGGATGGGAAGTCTGTCTAGGAACAGGCTGGGAAGTACTGACCTGAAGAAGCATCTGTTACCTTGCTGTCAGCCAGAAATAATGATATCATTAACAGACTAGTACTAGAATTTCCAGTCTTTCCTCTTGGCTTCCAAAGCCAGAAGAAAACTGTACTTCTGGTGTTGCACTCTGTTTTTCCTCTTCTGCTCCTCATTGGGCAAACAGGCACCCTTTGTCTTAATATAAAGAGTGATCAATTTTTTACTAACAACCAGCAGAGAATAGTTGCTTTTAAGACGTCTGCCAAGTTGGCTTAATTGGACTCTTTGGATTAAAAAAGCTAGCATAAGGCTATGCTAGTAGTCTCTAAGCTCTGATTTTAATGCTTTAGCGCTAATTTACTTCTGGATAAACTTTGGTTAATCAGATTTCTGCAACTCAAGCAAATAAAGAGCCAAATTCACCCTGGCTGAAAGGAGCCTTGGTCCCATTTAGATCCATTAGAATTCCATTTGCTGATATTCTCCCAGCATTTACCACTTCTCTCAGCTTCTAAGGTATAATTGTTTTGGAAACATGTAGGTGTTTTGGAAACATCCAGATAAAGTATTTCAGTTGCTAAAATCCATTCAAAATTAATTTCTCAATGAAATATGTTTAAATCTACTCCTAGTATGTTGAATAATGGATTGATAAACCTTGGGTACTGACATCTGCTTTTCCCACAGCAGCATAACCTGAGAAAGGTTTTGCGAACCAATGCCATTGCTATTATTTTTCACACTTTTCCATTCCTGAAGAAAATACGTTTTCAATATTGTTATGATCTTACACTAGTCTACAAGTTATTTATTTTCTGGATTAAAAGCCAACCAACCAAACAACAAACTGTCATCCCTGTGTAAATCCTATGTAAACAGAAAAACTGCAATGTAGGTAGAGAGAGGACTTTCTCACTGAGCTTCTGAACAACAAATCTCACCTGAACAAACATAATCATATCATTCTGGGTAAAACTAGACTAAGACAACTGAGCAGACAGATTTTTTTTTTTTTTTCCCAGAAAGAGAAATCACATTTATTTACTAATCTACTAAAACTTTAGGTGAGTTATTTGGTCCATTGAAAAATCAAGAGAATAGAATACCACGTGGGTGTCATTTCTGCCAAAACTGCGCACCTCTCTCGTACAGTCTAGACTAAATCAAAAGAGAAGAGAGCATTTTGCGTTTTCTGCAATAAATTCATAAAGACCAACAAGACTCAACAGATTTTTAGGACAAAATCATAAACTTGTTGTGGTGAGCACCATGATGTGTGGGGGAGGAGGGAGAAGTGCCAGCTGGATCCATCATCTATCTTGGCAGTTATACTGTGTTCATCACCATGGTACCAGAACACCTTTACAAGCTCCAAGAGTAATCACAGTAAGGATCTCTATCTTTCTGTTCATGTCCGAGGAGGGATGGCTTTGTTTTTCTCATTGTTGTGGAACAGGTAGGTGAAAATAACAGATTTTACATTTTATTCCGTAGGAGCTAAGATTTGTAATCGTTCCAGCGTCACCAGGGAATGAACTCCACAGCTGTACGCCAGCTGCCAAGAAAATTTTATCTGTTCATGGCATAGAGATGACTTCTCTTGTCCCAGTGAAATGCAACTGTAGTGAAAGGTCACAAAGTCAGAGAGAAGCAGCCTTCATCCTCTTACACTGTCAGGGCACAGAAAAGTTGCTTAGGATAGATGTAGGCAGCAAGGTAGAAACAAGGATTGTTGAGTACGCTGCTGATTTTTATTGGCTTCCCTAGTAGTGCAGGCAGCTTTCCTCAGCATATGCACTAGAGAGCTGTCCTTATCACTCTGCCAGCAGACCGTGCCTCCCTTGGGCTTCAGTGTGCTGATGGACATAGAAACCAGAGCTGTTTGCATGCATTTTGAGCAGTATAGAGCTATCTGCATTGGCGCTTAAAGGTGCACTGTATGTAAAATACTCTTGCCTTAAACATTTCTATATTCTCTCTATGTAATAGGCCTGAGAATATGGCCCTCATCTTTGTTATTTTTTGTCTGACATTTTCTATGTGCTTTTTTCGCCTATCCTTTAATGTTAGATTTTGGGTCTTTTTTTCTCTTTTGCTATGAATAACACCGACCTTACAAAGTGACCCCATTGTAACCAAAGGAATTTTATGTCCTATAAAGAACATCTCAATGAGAATAAACTTATCACATTTTGATCCTCACTGGGGGATGTTCTCTCCTGCTAATGGCAATATTCCTCTTAACACTACAAGGTTGAGATTTTGTCCTCTGTATTCAGCTGTCAATAAGAAATTAATGACAACCAGTAGACCTAATACTACAAATGTCCTTTGTGATGAGATGAAAAGATTGAAAACTGGACCAGGGTTCAGTCTTTGCACTGAAGATCTATTTCTGATCTTGCTATGCAAGTGTTTTTTTTTTTGTTGTTGTTGTTGTTGTTGTTGTTGTTGTTGTTGTTGTTGTTGTTGTTTTTGTTTTTTTTTAACTGGAGCCAAACATGATGACAGAAACAAGTGAGATAATTGGGTATTATGAGATATCTGCTCTTTTTCACTTATGGTCATTTTACGTATTGAAACACTTGCATTGTTCATGTAGGAAAGCAATCCCATTATTCAGCCACCTAAATTATCTGTTTCTTCGTCATATTATCAAGGCTCACTTCCACTGTCCTACTTTGCATAGAAATGACATGTGATTTCCTTTTTATTTTTTTTTTTCTTTTTAAAGAAGAACAATCACTATATTCACAGGGAGAATTTGTTAAACTGAAAAATCATATTTAAGACTTCAAGGTGTACATAAATTACAAAATTCACTTTAAAGAGGCCAGCTTTCTATCAGGTGTGTGGGAGTGAATGACAGACTAATTCCCACACACACACCCAAGAAAATTTTGAGTTGTCCTTTTATCAAGTATTAAGTTACAGCTGGCCCTATATATATATAAATTTATAAATTTATATATATATAATTTCTGTATTATACATATGTATTCCTATTGCATCTTCGTTACATTTTAGTCCAATGTCACTTGCCTATACAAATATGCAGAATAAACAAACCATTCTGAAATCTGTACTCTCAGGTGCCAGCATTTTGTACTAAAAATGTGTTTAACCTTACTCTAATCTCCTATTTATGTGTTGGGGAGCAGATATCCTGAATATGTTATTAAAATTATATTATATTTAGCAGGTTAGAGATAATCTGCTGATTTAAGTGAACATGACAATGAAAAGATACCACTAATATCTGCTCTCAGCATCTTCTTGCACCACTTCAAGACTCCCTAATGTGCATTTCATATAACAGTTTAAATCCTTTTATTTGACCCATTATCTAGTAGCTGTGGGATCACTGTACTTTCACAATAATTAAAAAAAATAAATACAGAACTTTAAGCAAATATACTCAACGAAACCACATGATGAAAAAAAGAACGATTATCAAAAGTGTTTCTCTACAGAGTACATTATTTACTTTAAGCATTTACTTTTCAGTGTACTATTGACATGATGCAAAAAGCAAGGTTGATGTCTTTTCCTTCATGACAGGTATAACACCATACCTAGACAGATGCTCTAGATAGATACTACAGGTAGGTATAACAGACTTGTACTGTGCTGAGAATTATTGATGATGAACCCTATTAACATTATCACAATGCTCTCTAGAAAGAAAACACATGAAACTGCATGTAGCTTCCCGCCTTGAGATCTTCATTTTTTTTTTTACCTGTATGTCAGTACACCTGGTTCATAGATCATTCCTTCTCACTGACTAACACCCTAGAGGACAGAGAAGCAAATCCCTTTGGAGCCAGCTTTAGTATTTCTCTTTACATTGTCTGTCAAGTGGAGTCAAGAAGGGACATTTGTTACCATCTGCCTAAAAGCATGGTCTGGAACCTGTATGTGTATTTGTGCATGTCAGCAGTTTTCCAACATATGTGCCTAAATTAGTCACTGAATTCATTATTAGGCTTTCAAATGTGTGACCCGATTTTCAGTACTGACCACTCAGACATCTGGTGATTTCAGTGTAAGCTGTGATTATTCAGCATCTCTGAACAAAATCACCCAGTGCAGTTTCCATTTTAAATCAATGGAAAGACAGTTGTTAAATTTCATAGCTACTGAGTTGGACTGTAGCTATTTAATCTTTGGCAACCACATTTGACATTCTCAGCCAGGCATGGTAATCACATAAGTGAATCTGATAGCCACATGAAAACTGCAGTGTCATATAATCAAAAAAGTATCAGAGAACTCAGATGGTTATTACTTTCTCTGTACCCCTTATTTCATCTGTCTTGTTACTTGAAAATCTTGAGCATCTTTTAGCAGTTAACATCCTTTAAAAATGAAACTGTCAGAGAAATTTCCTTTTCCTTCTCCACAAATGTGAGAGTTCCTACATCTATGTATTATTACTACATGTAAGATAAGAAATACTTGGATGGGCATGTTGTGACAATGATATGGGGAGTTATCATTAAAGCTTATTATCAGGGAAGCACACTAGAAAGTAATGTTCAGTAAGAACTTTTGATTTTGGTTGCCTGACTTAGCACATTTTGGAAGACATGAAAATATGCAGTGGCTAAAATCTTATTTCAATTATGTAATACAGAAACTTTACATTTATGTAAAGAGCAAGTTCTTCACTTCTGCACTTTACAGCTCTCTTTTAGCTCCTGAGAGTTAACAGCGCTAGAACTGACAGGCTATAACTGACTCACTAATTGGACTTCTTCCTGTTCTGACTTCCATCTGTGAAAGTTCCAGGCCTGGAGAAAGAGCATTCTAAAGTAAGACGTGTCCACCTCCCAGTCCCTGTTATATAAAGTTACTGAGGAGTTTTTACAAGAGGTATTGGTTAGATCAGCTCCTTAGCTGTTCTAATATATGCCAGAGTCAGACAGCAGAGGATTAGAAAATTTTCTCTGCTGTGTCCTCTTCTATGCCTAAGCGCAGCTTCTCTATGCTCAGACACAGTATACAGCCTATTATGCTGCCTTTAACCTTGAAAAATTTTAATGCTATTTTAGGTCTGTTTAGAAAGGCTTCCTCTCTGCCTTGAAAACTTGAACTCATGGGAACAAAGGTAGTTGGGTTTTCAGTTGGAAGGATACAAAAGCAGTTCTACTTTTTTTGATCCTCTGTAGCCTTTTTTTCTTTTTTGGTAACAAGACATAAAGATTTTGCTGGCATGAGTCTGGAATGATCTGCAGAGCTTGCTTTGTCAGTTGCTGTAATCCTCAGACACCTGGCCGATCATTCCAGATCTAAATTCTGTGGCAGTCTAATTTTTAACGAGCAGAAACATACCTTGTTCACAGGTACTTGCAATACTGTTACAATTCAAAAGCAACATCAATCTTCCCAAAGAGAGAACCTGACTGGCAGTTTTCCTTGTTCGGAATTAGAGGAATAGCTGTGCAACAGGCAAACCTGAGGGCACAACTCATTTTTCAGCTATACTGCTGAAAGCCGCTTGTGACATTTTGGCACTTTTCCCCTGCTGTATACTGAAGACCCTTGCAGTACATGTTTCTTCTTCTACATTTAAAAGTACTCCATTTACCTTCAAAATTTATCTTTTTTATATATATTTTTTCTGAATTAAACTATTTCCTCTGCATTTAACTGAAGCTACAAGAGCAGTCAGTGTTTCATTAAATCCACTCCAAGCGTGAATGCTGTTACTGCCTCTCCCCACCCTACCCATGCAATTACTACTGTTTTGGTTTTACAATAAGATGTCAGAGGAAAATATTAGGTGATAAAGGTAATTTCTACATTGTAGAATTGCAATAAACTATTTTCCTCCTCAGTGAGCCATGAAAACAAGTCTTGTGATTTTTCATTCATGAAGCACCTCCTGGCTCAGTAAGATCTCTTGATGGTGATCCCTTTGCTATGTGCAAGCTGTATTTTGTCAGAGTTGATGACAATTGCTAAAAAGCTTAATATGATGTGTAACTTTTATAAGATATTCCAGTTAAAGGTGCTATTCATGAAATTATAAGAAAAAAACTCATTCTGTCCTAGTTTGTAGGTACATCTTTATTTATGAAAAGCAAAAGGTTAGTTTAAAAGTTGATAATTACAGCAGCATATTTAGTGTCAACACACTGCAGGCTGGGTTTTCACACAGTGCTGCACTAATATGTTCCTAATGATTGTAGTTACTGGGTAAAAATACCAAAGGCTTATGAAGTGTTAGCTGTGTAACTAAAGGAAAGGTCTAGCACCCATTGTGTTTTAACCATCCAGTGAGCCTAACACCAATGGCAAAGCATACTCCTCTCCTAACAGTAAGAATGACAAAACTTAATAGCAGCAGATGGGGCTGTATGATGAATGTGAATCAAGATGATTCAAGAATGTAGGGGTGTTTAAAACAAACTTGTGTGTTGTGTCATTCAGGACTGTTTACAATATTTGTAAATCACTGGACTGCTTTCAGTATCTACAAACCTCACATCTCTTGCAGCCTCCTTGTTGAACACATTTTGTTCCTTCTTCAAGACATGTCTGCTACAGTAACTTGTACATCTCAAGCTACTCTATTACCCCACAGCAGACATGTTCTAACATTTAAATGTACTTTTAAAGACTAGTGATTGCAAACATGCTGCCACTTGGACTCATACAGCAGAACCATCTCTTTTGTTTTCCAGCAGCAATACATTTCATATCTATACATCCAAATACCCCATTGTGGTATGAAATAGGTATCAAGGAAACAGACACTGACTGCTTCATTCCAGTTTCCCCATGACATTTCTTATCACAAAATACCCTTTGCATCAATACTGTCTGAGATCAGGCCTGTCTACCTGCTTTTTTGACAGATTTTCATGGTTCTGGAATGTCTGTTAATAATAATGATTGAGTTGTATGGCATTTCTCGGGAATTAATGATTGGCTAGAAGGCTCCAGTGGCTCAGCGCTCAGCAAAGGACCATTCTCTCTAGCAGGTAATCTGTCCCTGGGAAATACTCAGCATTTGCATCAACACTGTTGTTATTAACAAAAAAAAGAGACGGAGAATTTGGAACATGATCGGTGCAATTGGTCTGTGTTCTGATTGTTCTGTATTCTTCAGATTTATCTCCACCTCTATTCAGATCTACACATTATCTTTCTTTCTTGATTTTCTTTCTCAAAATCTCTTATTTGTATAAAAAGTATATTATTTGTATAATACATTTGTATATAGTTTATACAGCTAAGCACAAAACTGAACATATATAATACACATATATAAAGAGTATGAGTGAGTGTATGTTCATATAACTTCCCCTGAGATGTGGCTACGCATTGCTACAGGATTTCCCCCAAACAGCCTATTTTCTAGCTTAAAATTGAACAAAGAGCATTGGCATTGATCCACAGGTGAAAGTCTTGGTAAAAACAAGTGAAAGAAAACAAAGCATAATAGCATTAATGGACTTTGTATAAGGTTTGTGCCTAAAATTAAGTATTGCTCTTAAGTGAGTGGGTATGAGCTAGAACAAAGACCATTCTATGAGTTCTAGGTGAAATATTAATTCATCTTCTCCATTGTTTCAGAGGCAAAATACATTAGTTATGGGATAAAACTGTAGAAAAGTAAGTAATTGTTACTTACCCCAATGCAATATCAGAAGAGAATTCTTGGAAGTGGAACACCGTGGTGCTAAATTGTGAAATCTTCGGCATTTCTCAACTTCATGAAGACGACTGAAATAAATTAAAAGTTTATTGACTGACTTCCTCAAGAAAAGCTTTATAAAATCACATAATAACCCAAGGTATGCCCCAGTAATATGTGAAACACCCATTTCTCTCAACTAGTTCTGTTGTTTCCATTATCGTACTTAATGGTTTTATACTTTGATCATGTAGATACTTTTACATCTACATGTTATGAAGCCATTAAAACACATTGCAGAAGGCCAAATAAAAGAGGCTCATGCTTGAGAACAACTCTACCTCATGATTACAATTCTAAGAAATGATACAGTGAAAATAACTTTACTGCTAACAATTAACAGGCACAGAGAGCATAACTAGAGTAATTTATGATTAATTAGGGCAACATGATTTATGGGTTGTGGGTTCTGTGGATCTGCTGGTGACATAGAAAACGTTGTTTTTCAGAGAGCTTTAACTAACACTCCTTTTTTTCCCCCTAGTTCTGAGCTAGCACATGCCACTTAGCACCAGATCCTGATCTCATGGAACTGAATAAAGCAGATGTTTGATTATAGCCTAAATTCTTTGGTCTTGTTACTGTTGAGGAATTCTTAAGGAAAACCCCAGGAACTCAAACAAGAAACTTGTACCACAGGCAGCCAGGATTAATAGCCCACAAAATAAATAATTTTATGATGTTATTATTTCCACACATGTACAGCGCTAATCATGCAAAATATTTAAGCAGCTTTTTAGCAGTGAGATCAACAGGGAAACTTGCATAATCTTAAGCGCCTGACAGGACTGGACCTTGAATGTCTCTAGATGCGATAATACGTATGGAACAGACTCATTTTTGTGCAGTATTTTCAGCACAAACTGCATCACAAAGTGTTAAATAATAAATAATAGCAGAGAGAAGTATACACAAGGGAGGAATGATATGATTTCAGAGGAGACTTGAAAGGGGATGTTGATGAGGTGGAGGTTTTAAGAATTAAATATTAAAACCCAAAAAGGCGGTTTTGGCTGAGACTGATTGTTTTTCTCTGCTGAAAAATAAAGGGGCTTTCTAACCTGCCTCCTGGACAAGGATGCAGGGTTTACTGTCAAACTGTGTGGTGGAATAATCACTGTACTTAAGAGTCTATTTTTAAGAGAAGGCAAAGGATCACAATTAGCTAACTACAGCCCTCTCCGATTCCAGACGTCTGCTTTGTCCTCTGCCTCACCTTTCTGGGTATTTACCACTCAATGACTCCACGTGAAGTTGGCCAAAGTTCCTGGAGTGCCACAACGACACAACCCCCTCGTGTGCGGCAGGGGGACAGGGCTGGCACCCCCGTGGCAGGCCGGGGCAGCAGCCCCCCCTCCGCAAGCAGAAGAGCCCTCAAGGCCGCAGCGAGGCCACCGCAGCCGCGTCCCCTGAGAGGAAAAGGGAAGCGGCTTGAAGCACCAGCCCACACTGCTAAGTCACGCCATAACGGGCTTATTTCCTACATTTGGTGGCAGCATAGTATTCAGGATAATATTATCACTACTTGAGCAGGTTGCTGCCAACCCAAAAGGTGGAGATGAGAGAGTTAAACGACAGGGCTGGGGAGTGAATCACCAAAAAGTCTCTTCCAGAGTCAGTTCTCTGTTTGGGGGGGAAGTTATTTTAATTCCGCGCCTCACAAACAACCCGCAGCCTCACCGTGTCCTCTGGAGCCAGCCTGACTGACATTAGAACAAGATTTTTCAACAAACGATGCGCCGGGGCAGCTCATGTTCAGCAGGCACGAAGGCAGCCCCGCTCTGAGGCGTGCGGAGCGAGTAAGGCGGCACCTGTGCGCGGCGGGCCGGGGGCAGCGCCCATGGCTTAGCGGAGGCACAGCCCCATGGACGCCGCTCTGCCGGCACCTGCCTTCGCCTCGCAGGTGAGTGGGGCTCGGCGGGCAGAAGGAGCGCTCCGCCGGCTGCCCGCTCTCCTCGCCCCCCTCAGGCGCCCGCCTCGGCGGGCAGCCCGCGGGCTGAGGAGGGACGGGGACGCGGCCGCCCCGGCCCCCCTCAGGAGGCGCCCCGGGGCTTTTTGGCGGCGCACCTGTGGGGAGCGCCCGCCTGGGCGGGAAGTCCCTTATGTAAGGGCCGGGGCTGAGGGGGGCGAGCTGGGGCCGATGGCCGCGGGGACGCCGCTCAGCGGGGCGCAGCTGGCGGGGGGCGGCTCCGCAGAGGGGTGCAAGGGAAGGGGGCGCCTCGGAGGACGGGCTGGGCTCGTTGGCTCTGCCTCGCCCGCCCAGGCGGCTCTCCCCGGGCTGGATGCCGCCGGGCAGCCGCCCCATCCTCATCCTCATCCACCTCCTCCTCCTCCTCCCGGGCGGGGCCGGGCGGCGGGCTGAGGGAGTTGTGCGGGAGCGGCGCTCCGGGCCCCGCAGGGGGGCAGCGGAAGGTGGCAGCCCCCGGCGGCACCAGGCGGCGCGGGGAAGGCTCCGAGCTCGCCCGCTCCCCTCCACGCCCCTCGCCCCCGCCGCACTCCGCCTCCCGGCCCCCCCCCCCCGCTCGCCCCGCGCCACAAGTGCCGCCCGGGGCTGCGGGGCTGCGGCACCGCCCGGGGCCCGGCCCGGCCCGGCCCGGCCCGCCCGGGGCTGTCCGCGGTGCTGAAGGGCTGAGTGCGAGCGGCCGGCCGGCCCCTGACGGAGCCAGCCCCTGTATGTTCGTATTTATGTTCAGCTCCTGGCGCAGCGCAGCATCCAGCAGCTCGAGCGGCGGCGGCGGAGGAGGAGGAGGCAGCGCTGAGCCGGGGCTGGGAGGCAGAATGGAAGGTTTTCTTCGGCTGCTCTTCGGCTACTTGGTGGCGGACCTTCTCACGCTGGTGTGTCGGGCTCAGGAGAAAGCCGGCCAGCAGCTGGGGAGCTTCGTGGTGCTCTCAGGGGGGAACCACTCCAGCCTCGGGGAGCAGCTGGACCCCTCCGAGCCACCTCCCACCCCGGACTTCTGCAGGGGTTACTTTGACGTGATGGGGCAGTGGGACCCCCCCTTTAACTGCAGCTCGGGGGAGTTCATCTTCTGCTGCGGCACTTGTGGCTTCAGGTTTTGCTGCAAGTTCAAGAAGACGAGGCTGGATCAAAGCACCTGCACGAACTATGAGACGCCGCTGTGGATGAACACTGGGAAGCCTCCTTCCCGCATCGACGACCCTCTGCACGACCCCACCAGGGATAAAACCAACCTCATTGTCTACATCATCTGCGGGGTTGTGGCAGTCATGGTGCTGGTGGGGATCTTCACCAAACTAGGGCTGGAGAAGGCGCACAGACCCCAGCGGGAGCACATGTCCAGGTAAGGCTGAGTGCCAGGTAGCAGGGTCGTGTCGTGTGCCCCCCCTGCCCTTCCCCTCTAACACACACACACAAAGAAGAGAGGAGCCCGTGTGTTCCTGCTAAACAAACACCTCCAGCCAGGCAGGCTGCGTTCCCCTGCAAGGAGACCGACAGAGACCAACTTCGCAGAACAGGGCTCCTGTGGTTCCCCGAGCCCGGGTTATCAAAGTGCATGTATACTGAGGAGGACTAGAAATAACTGGGGAATCTGCACAGGCTGCAGTCCATTTTTATCTGCAGCGTCTGACCCTCTCCCCAGTAAGATCCAGCAAGTGTTCCCAGATACACTGTGCATGAATAGGAAAACAAAATCCTGCAACCAGCAACACTGAATTACAGAGAGCCTGATGGGTTCCCTCTTCCAACTGTTTCAAAGCTTGGAAAATGTTTTTACTTCTCAACTGAAGCATGTAAACAAATGTCATCTCACCCTCCCTCTCCAGCTGCAAAATGGTTTTGGCAGGACCTTCCCTACTCCCCCAACCCTTGCAAGTGTGTGAGCTATTTGTAAAATATCTGAGCTGTAAAAATGAGCCAGGGTAGAAGGAAAGAGGGATAACAAAATGGAAAAGCTACTGTAGAATTTCTTAATATTTTCCAGATACCATTGAGAGGTAAAAAATGGAATATGAAAATCCTGCATCCATATATGTGTGTGTTATACTCTATATCCACAGAGTAATGGCTGAGTTACATCAAAGAGAACCTCCCCCACCTAGAGTTAGGCATGCTGTGTGCCATCTACTCCAGATCCTGGCTGCCTAGTGGTGGAGAGGCAGGTAGGCAGCTCGGGACAGAGCCCAGTGGCTTTAACAACATATTTCAAATCAAGATTGTCACAGCAGTTCAAAACCAAGGCATAACGCATTTGTCAAGTTTGCAGTCTGTCTGATTTTTTATGCTAATCCCAAACACATGAAAGTAAAGCAGATGGGGGAAAGGCATTGAAAAAGGCAAATAGCTCCATTAAAGAGTCTAAATCGATTCCAACATCTTGGGCAACTTTGGTGATTAAATGCAATTAAAAGGATGCCTTCTACTGGACGTGCAGTGTGGCAGAAAGCTTCCTCTTGCCCTGGTAGTGGTGTGGTTCACAATCTTTAAAGCTCAGACGAAGAGTCTTCCTCTCAAATACAGCCCAAGAGATCAACTCAACACCTGGAGCCGTATTTTTTTTTTTAACCGAAGTTTCTGTATGGATTTTTGTTTAACAGCTTATCCTGAAATGAACAGGAAAAAGCCACCGAAAATACTCCTGCAAATGCATCACCAGTTCACTAGCAATTATTTGCTATTTTTAAACTGGCTGATATGGATACTACCGAGAACAAAGCACATCACAGAAATTTTAGTCAACACTGTGTGTCAGTGGTAATTCTGCAAAGACAGTTTTTGTTGAGCAAGGTATACTAATCCTTTAGACATTTTGAATATTCTGAACTACAAAATTGAGAATAAGAATACATGGATCCCAATTTCTTTTTAAAATCTTAAACTAAGGAGCTGAAGCTTGTTTGGAAAAAGCTCTCCTTTGCTTCAGTCTATTTCTGTAGTGTCTTCATGCAGGCAAAAAGACAGGGCTTGTAACAGTTACAAAAACCAGGACAAAGTGAAGGTGTAGCCTTCCCCTTCCTAGCTTAAATAGGTCCCATTTTCTACTAACAGAAATATTCGCTAAAGAAGCTCTGTAAATTTGCTATTTAAAGTACAGGTGTGAAGTGTTCTGAGAGGATATTCTGTCTTAGTTTATGGAAAGAGAATTTTAGGGGATTGGAAAATCATTCTGAAATCCTTCAGTGATGTGTGCATAAAGATTAGGTTTCTGAAGTGGTTATTAGAAAGGTCATGTCTTACCCTGATTACTTAACACTGTCTGAGATCTTTCCTCACCATGAAAATGTTCAAGTCAGGATTATAGCAACTTGGAAAGTCATGATCACATGGAAAAACAGTCACCCACTCAGTACACATAATAGCTAGTCATGTTCTGAAAAAGCAGTGCTATTGCCTTTTTTTTTTTTTTTCCCCCAAAAAAAGTTCTCACACTCCTATTACAGCTGCATGGGGTGGGTTTACCATTAATTGTAAAATGAATTAATTTGTAAATCTCTTGGGCAATCTAAAAATCTGTTCATTGAGTGAAGAATTGAAGTAACCCCTTTGTCCTGAGATGTGTGTTTAACTAAAATATTCCATCCTAGTTCATATTACACTACTAATGCTGTGCAAATGAGGCTGCAGTGCTTAAGAAACAATTTATCTGTTTAAGCAGTTAATAGCACCAGCAATTAAAGTAATATCTAGCCTGTATTCACCATCTTTTATAACACACAACACTATAATATCAAACAAAAAAACAAAACCAGAAGGAACACCCCTTATGTTTTTATGTACTGAACCTTATTAACAAGCAAAAGTAGAATGCACTGAGAGTGTTAGGTAGGCCAAACCATAAGGACTAAGTGTTACTCCATTTTGGCTGGCAGCAAGAAACACACGGAGGCTGATTTGCTATCTGTTTCCTTAGCTAAGATTGTCTCCTTTCCCTCCCCTAGCCAAAGGATACACAAAACACTGCAATCCTCTCCATCCTAGGAAAAGACTCACCTATGGAAGGGCTGGCGTTGCTTATCAAAAAGGCAATGCATACCATAAACTGATCTTTTTTATGAGGGCTGATTTTTTTAAAAGTGGACCAAATATGGTTGGTGTAAATAATGTATTTCCATTTTTTATTTACATTTTTAATGTATGTGAGTTTTAATATATGAACAACTACCTGACACATGGGAATAAGAATGATGACTTGTAAATAGGAAGCAAAGAGTGTGCCACACATTAATTCCTTATATTATTTCATCTTATAGTCAGTAATCTGCTGCTGAAGTAAGACACGTGTGTTAGAGTGGTACAATATGCAAATAGAGGAAACTTCACAGACTCGGTGAGTGTAGTTTCTATAGTCTTTCATTACGTTTTGTTTACTGCTATACCAAAACAAACCAAGAATGCTCTATTAATTCCCCTGATTTTTCCTGAAATATTCAACAATGAAAAAGCATTGGGAAAATGTACTTATGTAGCAAAAACAATCCATAGTAAAAAATCTCTAGTGGGCAAGTCTATTTAGAAAAAAAGGTCAAAATTTATTCTTTTTTGAGGGAGTTTGTTACCTCATTTTGTTTTAAGCAAAAAGACTCCAAGTGTGGAACCACTGACATTTTCTTCCTTGTTAGATCACTGCTTTTCAGTTAAACACCTAACTGTTGGTAAGGAACTGTAAATAGGGAAGATGAAAATGGAGAGAGAAGGACAGTATTAACTCTACACGGTGCATTTCCCTTTAGACATCACATGATAATATATTGTTTATATCATTCTCCCTTTGTTACTTGACATTAGAAGGAGATAAATGTTCCCTCAGCTACAGTGTCCAAGAGCTAAGCAGTAAGAGTAGTGTCCAAGCAGCGTAACTCCTCCTTTACCCTCCTGCCTTCTAGGAGAGCAAGGGAGTAAGATGGTGTATGCTACCAGACATGGCAAAATGTGGCAGCATTGTGCCTAACGGGAAACAGAGAAGGGATCTGCCTCCTGAAGCAGACCTAGAAGCTCTGCTAGGCATATGAGGGCAGCATGTGCTTGCTGCTTAAGACTACAGCAATGGGACTTTTAGGCTCCCTAGTTAAAGTGGAGAATGCTCTCTCGAAAATTTGTAGAAAAGGAAAATGCTTTACTTCTCTTGCATAGAGGAGATTTTTCTGTAAATAAAGCTACACCTTTGTCTTCTTCCCTAATCCTTGTGGAGAATGTGCAAATAAACCAGGAAACGAAAGAACAATATTTACAATCATACTCGTACTCTATAGATCTTTTTTTTTTTTTTTTTTTTTTTTTAAGCATTGCTCCTGACAGCCTGTTAGCAGCTTTCCGAATGTTATGAACCATCTGAGCTCTTCTTTTATCCTTCACAATGTGCTGAGCTCACAAGTCAAGTCTTTTGTTGATCATTCAATAGGCATGTACCTGGGGCCAAAAATAGTCTGACTTGCCAAAATACTGAATCCTATGTGTGAAATTATTTCCCTCACGGGTTTTGACCCAGTTCTGGAGGCAAAATATGACAACTGACCTTTCATGAAATAACCTGTGTTTCAGCTTCTTCAGGCTTATAACGATAAGGGAAAAGCATGGTTCCACATGTTTTTATAACATCTGTAAGTTATATTATATATCCAAAGAGAAAAATCTCGTGGCAAGAGAAATCCTGGAGTTTTGTGGTGTTTGGATAGTTCTGGGGCAAGAACTCACACACAGGTAACATTTCTCCACCTCTGTAATGCTACAGTCAATATCAGTATACAGGACATACTGATATGGCTACCTGATTAGAAGGTTATCTTTTTTGTATTTCCTTAAAAAGGCATCAAATACAGCAAAGGTGCAGATAAAGATCCTCCACATATATATCATTTTTCAGTGGAACCTACTTTGTATGGTGATACTCAGGTGAGACAAATGCATGAAGGTATTAAAACAGTCTGGTGGCCTATGCAGAATTTTTTGAAGCACACATCTGTTCTAGCATATTGTCATGTTACAGGGCACAAAACTCCCTTTATCAATGACATTATATGGATCCCCCCCAAAAATCAAAATACAGGTACAGCATTTTCTTTGTGCTCCAGTAATAAGAGCTACCTAACTCTCCCTTACACCAGTGGAAGGTAAGGACAAGCTCTTCGTTATGTGACCTACTCTGCCCTGAGAAGATCATACAACTTTGGCTAACACAGTACAAACATGGGTACCATGCTATTAAAAATACAACTTGATTATGAGAAGTTCCTTTTTCCTTAATACCGTAGGAGTTGGACAGCTCATTCCTTAAAACCTCTTAAAAAAAAGCCACCTTAAAATGGTAGGAAACTTAGTTGGCATTTTCACAGACAGGCAGCAGTTAATCCGCTATCACGTGGTGTTATTTAGAGTCTACAGTGAACAATATTTACCATCAGATTAAGGGCAATGAGGAAAGCATTTCTGAAAACCCTCTCTCACAAAGTTGGGAAATACTAATCTATGTATTATGAGAGCACACAGCTTTAACTCCCACATCCAAGTTAGGAACTTTCATTTGCCCTTCTTCCCTTCCCAGAAATTTATCCAGCTGTCTGGGAATAAGAATACTGATGTCAGTAATTTCCTTTGTATGAAGAAATATTGCATAAATTGACTAGATATTGATGCTTTTGGTGCCCGCGTATGTTTTGCAATATAATGCTTTCCTTTTGCACCATTTTCTACATACCTTTGTGAGATCTCTCCTAGTGAATTTTTATTTTTCTGCTATGTAGGCCAGCTCTGCAATTTCTGCTGTATAAGCATTGCTTCAAATGGGAACATTGCTCTGATACCATTAATCATTTGGTTGCTATCTCCTGACCTTTTACAGCATCAACAGAGTACTCTGTAACATGTTGATCACAACTGTAACTAATATTTTAATAACACAATGCTAGCCATAAACACAAAGAAACATCAGTATCATTCAGATGTGTACCAAAGCAATGTTCCTGCAATCCGAGAGCAAGCTCCAGCTCAGATTTCCTCTCTGTAGTTTAAATGAAGCTACTATTTAATATTTAAAAGTACAGTACTTCTTGATCAAGAAATCAACATATCACAGAAGTGCAGTGGAGGAGCTAGATGGCACTTGTTGTGGCTTTCACGAGTGAAATGTGGTTATTTTTATTTATTTATTAGTTTATAAGCTAGTCTTTCTTGATGCAGTATCTGGGACATTGTATATAATTTTTGCAGAAAATTAAACTAAACTGGGCACAGTGCCCAGAAGATGCAGCCATTCCCTTAAGAACTAGCTCAAGAGATCTAAAAATTAGACGCAAATAATGGTCAGTGCTACGTTAATGTGAACAGAGAGGCCTTACATGGAGCCCTGAAGACCCTCGTGCTGCCCACCGTGTCTGCAGGAGGCCCATTATTTTGCACCACTGAGGTTCAGCAGGTAGTTCCACGGCGTGTACCTAGGGGCTAACCCTGCGCCTAGTGGAGTCAGTAGTAGAACTCCATGGCCCAGCTTCACAGAGAGGAGTAGGTAATGTTATGCTGAGAGCTTCAGAGCTTAAAAGGTAGCTGATACAGGTGCGCATGCCTACCTACGTGCCTGAGAACAGAGTTCTACTAGGCAGGTTGCCTGGCAGTGAAACCAGTCTGGAGAAAATACACAAGCATAGGATGAACCCATCTCAGATACGTGTCAGATACAGCTGCTGCCTGCGGCACTGCAGAACCCCCCAGCCACTATCTGGTTGGGCCTGGCCTAACTTTTAGGACCCCTTTTGCTTGCTTTATCTCCTTCCATAACGCTTTCATCCTGTTACTGAACTAGCTTCAAGGAAGCCAGCAGTGTAGCCATGCAAGCTTTGCTCCATCTTAACAATGAGGTCGCTGTCACAGAAGTCAGAAAAGACAATTTTTAGCTCCCTTTCTGGATGGGAACAGCTTAAATCCCTGATAATGGCAAGTGCTATACCTACTGGATTGCTACAGTCAGGTGACCTTTCATCTTTGGTAATAATTTCCAAGGAAAATGGCCAAGACCTCTGTGTGGTGGGTGCTCTGTGCAGTTAGTTGCACGTACAGGAGTTAACCTCAACAGACCCTGCTGGGAATCTAGGTGTGAGGGTAACTGCAGGGGCCGGTGCTGAGCTGCTCAGCTTAACTGCAGTGGCAGTCACTGAGCACAGGCAATGGCAGAACTCTGCAAGTCTCAACAAGCTGAAATTATGTTCCTACAGAGCCAAGACAGCTGAAGAACTTAACGTGTCTATTACTGCTGGCACACTAAGGCAGGCTAAATAGCCTTAGGTGCAAAGTCTCACAATGAATCTGAGTCCTCATTTGTCCTGAGACATTACGATGGGCGGTATCTAAAACTAAATACATTGTAAAGTATTGCAAATACCTTACAGATTTTGCAACAGGTTTATTCTGACTTTGTTTTTCAGGGCTCTTGCTGATGTCATGCGACCTCAAGGTCCTTGTACAACAGATCATATGGAAAGAGATCTAAACATTGTAGTACATGTGCAACATTATGAAAACATGGATACAAGACCTCCTCCAAATAATTTACGTAAGTTGCATTATAACTATATTAGTGTTTGGAATGCTGGCACTCAAATGGGTACTTTGGAATGAATATTGGTGGATGTTAAATGAGGATAGACGGCACAAGGATTCTTGCAAATTAGGAAGATTCTTTATCACAGAATTAGAAATATCTAGGATTTCCTGGTGCAAATAGTGCAACACTAACAGAAAGCCATTGTGATTAGAAAAAGAGTTATTGTTCTTATTTTAATTAGGTGTCTTGGTTGACTAATATTTGCTTTGTACTTTTGTCTCCTAACTGGTGTTTTTCTTCAGTTTATCAATCCATCCCTTATCCTATGTTTTGTTATATCAAAATCAAAATGGCTAAGCTTACAGAAAGATTTAATGAGATGTTTCATACAGCTGTAACACCCAATAGGAAAGTAGTCTCATTAGGCTGTTATATCATCTCTGCTAGTAAAATAGTTAAATACTTTCCTGGAGAGCATAAGGTTGGACGTGGCTTTCACTTTCTCATTCTTTTCTGTAATGGAAATATGAGAGAAAGACTATTATTTTGTTTTAAATACTATTTTTATTCTGTGCCTGCTATTATGTGTTTGCTATTGAAGGCAAGGAAAAAGTACACCTTGGAGTTTCAGAGGAACTATGGTGACATTTCAAGGGGTTCTGAAATCCTAGGCACCTTATTTCTCAGTCTTGTATTAGACCACAGTGCAGATCTTTCTCATGCTCAGATAAATTTTCCTTTCATGATGAACTGTTTCAGTGTAATTTTAATTTGCACGTTTACGTATTTTGTATTCATCTATATCACATATATGCATACATACATAGAAATTTTGGATTATATATTTACAATTTTAAGTTCAATATATTTATAAGTTTGTGTCATTCAGGAAGGTATTGATTATTAGGCAGTGGATGGCTTTATTCTGTGCTGTAGATCAAGGTAGTTGAGCGTGTTACTGCAAATAGACTTTTCCTGCATTGGTATTTTTGTTTTGAAACATTTAAACTATATGCTCTGGTCTTTTCCTTATCTTTCTGTAACTGCAGAAAGCAGAAAATTTGCTTATAACTGGGCAAAGAATTAGTTTTATTCAGACTGCACTGTGCAGTTATTGTGAGACTGTGTTGCTCCCTTCTTTTGGGGGAACAGGGTAAGGACAATGAGAGAGAGAGATGATTCATGTGCTGCATGCACTCTTGATACTTGTTTTGTGGTAGAGGCTGACTGTGATTTCTTATGCACATGTTTACAGGAGAATAGGAGAGAATTAAAACTGTGACCTCTAATAAAGATACCACATATAGTGAGCTCTGACATCTAATCTCTCTGCACTGCTCTCCAGCAAAGTACTTCCACCTGGGTCTGTGCAGTTGTACAGTGCAGAGGGGGAGGTACCTACATACTGCAGCAGAACAACTCTAATTGTGTAAAAACATGCCACTTCTCAAGGGGAACTTATGCTTCTCCCTCTCAATCAAAGGTGCTCTAACCCCTTTAAGCTCCTGTGGTTTAAGGAGGATATGCACTATCTCTCTCTCTTTGCTCTGTGTATTAGCTCTTGCCTGATCTCTTCTGATCCTCCCTGTGACCATGTTTTCAAGGAGGAAAATGCAAAATGCTAATGAACTCAGCGCACAATCCTTTGTTTCTCTCATACATGGAATGTTTATTAAGAATCCCAGTTAACGAAGAGAGCCAGAAAGTAAATAGATTCTTACTGCATTGACTGTGTCTAGAATTTTGTAATTTCACACTGTTTTGATTATATCTTTGTATACTTCAATACACAATATACCACAGCAGGTCTTTAAAATCATCAGGTTTCTTGGATTTGAATTCAAGTTAACCAATATTCCATACATTTGCTCATTATTTTGTATTTGTTGCCACTATATTCCCTCATAAACTCATCTAAAACATGACTAAATAGCCTTGTAGAATTAGCCAATACATCACAAATGATTAAGGTGTGTTGAGTGCATGTGCATTTATGGTGCAAGAAAAAAGCTTTAGAAAGAAACATTATTAAGACAAATACTCTAAGCCCAGTATCTTAGCAATCTGAAATTTTATAGTGGAGTTCTGAAACACTGCAAGAGTGGGGATGTTGCAGGAACATTGTCAGAGCAGCATTACATATTAGTAGTGCTGAAAAATGACAGGCTTTTGGGGGTATATTTACAAGCAAATAAACCTGAATTCTATTCCAGATCTTTACTAACACAGAGAAAATGAAGTGGTAACAAAATTATAGAACTGACACTTTGATATATATATTTTTAAGTTCTCTTTTCTAAGTTACCACTTTCTATCTACTAGCCATCTCGAAATAAAACTTAAAAATGTGATGTACTTTTCACAGAGGGCAGGAGTAATTTCTTAGGCATTATATACCATTTCCATAGTGTGTCTTTCAAGACACTGAAGATAAAGTTTTAAAGGCAAACATTATTAAAAATGTTCTGATTTGAAGGTTCAGTTCCTGTTTCTGCCCTCTTGAAAAAACATCTTGCTGATGCTGCCAGCTCTGAAAAGTGGGCTGGCAAACTTTGCATGGGACAAACTTTGCATGACATCTGACACTGAAAATGAATGTGTTTTCATCCCTGGACTGCCTGTTACCAGAGAACAAAGATTTTCTAAGCTGCCTGCAGTAAGCACGGCTATTTGCCAAAACCAGTTGTGCAATGGAAAGCCAAAAGTAGACATTTCTTTTCAGTGCCCTGCAGTCTAAGAAGTGCATTTTACTGAGTTTCTTCTCCCTTTTTTTCTCATACTCAGAAGAGAAAAGCCATACTGGAGATTCTGGAAAAACACTTTTTTTTTTTTTTTTTTTTTTCCTTTGCCCATGTGAATCCAGACAACCTAGAGGCTTATTAGTGAAAGCTATTTTGTCCTTAGTCGTAGTTAGTTGCCATAATTTTCTTTCTGTAATGTGCTTTCCTTAGGATTACTTTTCCATTACTTCACCTCATTCACGCACATTAGAATGGAATAGTGCTTTGTAAACAAGCAGCAGTTATCTACCAAGAATCACAGCATTCAAGTTTTCTAACATGGCATGTTAAATAAAATAAAATAGACGTGTATATTAAAAACAAAACCAAGAGCAAACATTTCTGCAGAATTTGAGATCAGTTCTGTTCATCTCTATTTAACTTTCATGAACCTTAAGAAAGCAGCAGCATTCAGGATTTCTTTTTCTACTTATTGTGTTAGCAGTCAGCAATTTATTTAACTTGTTGGGATTATAATAAGAGTGCAGCAGGAGCTAGGAGGCTTTCTAGCTACAACCTCATTTCTGGAAGGTGATTACTACTATTATTTCTAATTCATAATCTATGATGGCACAGTGAAACAAATACTTATGTTAGTGTTATCCACAGTCACTTTTCCTAATGATCAGTAAAAGCTCAGTTAATATCTCCTCAATAATAACCGGCCTTGCACTCATACATTTAAAGCATTTATGCAGAGTTCAAACATAGAGCTGACTTTAAAGGGTAGACAATTCTAGATTATGATGGTTTTAAGGTGAAAAATGCTAGCTTTTACTTAGCTTGACATGTATAAACTATTTCTTCATTTTTAATTTAACATAACAAAAAAGAAGGGAATTGCAAACACACCACTGAAAGCAGGACATGTTGCTGTATCAAAATAGCTGGTTTTAATACTGGCCAAGGATTTGCAGCACACGTGACTAAAATGACTTTTTCTCTTAAACATATGCAAGGGAATAACGTGTTTGCTGCTGCATTTGATTGTCAGTTGTCCTGGATACTTACTGACTACAAATGCTAATGCTGAAAACAAAGCTAAGGTGTTTCTGTAACGGGTGCCTTATGATAAGTTAACTTTTGTTATTTCTTTGTGTTGAGACAGCGTGCAAAGAGGAGGGTATTTTTTGAAGTTCTCACATATTAGAATAAACACTCTGCATTGTGTATTCCTATGCTTCCCCCATGGCTGTAAGTAGAAGCTCAGCCCCTGTTTTCCAGTGAGAGAAACTGTCACTGGTTTGACACTGTGAAAATGCAGTTAGAATGTGCAAGAGTTTTTTTTTGCAGTCTTTTTCATCCCTCATGAATATGCTTTTTTGTTGTTGAATGCAGAGCTCTTTGGCAAACTAATTATTTTTACGTTTAACTTACAAATGTAACGTCGCCTGATATAAACAAGTGTATGGTTTTGCACTGCATTATCTAAGCCCAATTCCTACTGACATAAAACACTAATTTACTTACTTGTGTAATAACAAAGAAGTAGTCACAGAGAACATGAGGTATTACTCTAATAATATGCTCGTGTTGGTAGGGGCCTTGAAACTCTACTTAAAACACTGTTCTGATGGAGGGATGCACAATGCAAAGGACTGAACAAGTAACTATGTTTGGCCTCACTGGTACCTAGGTTGCTTGATTACAGTAAAACGCTTTTTCAGGCCTGGTAGTATGTGCAGGTCCAGCCCAGAGGAATTGGGCTATTTCTTCATAAATGTTAATTGGCTGTTCACCTCCTCACTTAGGGCAGAGTACAGGCAGAAAAGCTGCCCTTTAAAGGCAAGGCTCCAGCCATGTTTTATGAGCACGGAGATGGAGAACACCAATAAGTTTCCAGCCAAGAAAATGATGCACAGTGACAGAAGTGAAGAAGTACTGCTGATGGAGTACACCGAGACAGTGAAGAATGAGGGAGAATAAAATGGCCAGCTTAATTGGAGGATGTCCTTAGTTCACAAGAAACTACAGTGCTGTAACAGAGAGAAGGGACTGGAGTCAGTAAGCATGGGGAATTTGTTTCCATTTCAAACCTCAGTTTTCATGGCCACAATGCAAAGCCTCATTTAATGATCCACGGTCTACCCAGGAAGCACCTTAACACTATTCCAAAAAATCAGACACTTTAGATAGCTCCTAACCTAAAAGCAAATAGGCTTAAAGTAACCTGAGAGAGGGCTAATTAGTATATTTTGGTTGTTACATACAACAAGGAAGAAAAATTATACTTTTAAATTACATATGTCACCAAACTAATCACAAAGAAAAAGCCCACATCACCATCACCAGTCATGTCAAAAGAAATACTATATTTTTTAAATATAATTTCTGATTGAGCTTGAAAACAGCAAGCTGCTTTGTCACGCTATCTTGAGACCACTTTTCAAACCACTTTAAATCAAATTCTAGATACAGATTTCAACAGAAATTATAGTATCTAGTAGAACTTCAAAGCATTAGCAAATTGGTGATGGTTTTTTTCTTAGCCATAGTGGAAGAGTCTTACAGCTCCAAACCTTCCATGCTGGACACACAATTTCTAATACAAACTTCGAGTCTAAAGATGCTGTTTTCTTGCAACTCACTCAGTGTCAGACAGTGATGTTTAATCAGTTCTGAATGTGTGTTTAGTCTCACAATCATTAATATAAAAATGTTAGTAATTTACATTCAGATTCTAATTCAGATTCATGGTGCTGATTTACGAGAAGATGCTATGAACCTTCTTGAAACACCAATAAGGATTTTCAAGGAATTTAATTACAACCTGATAATGAGAGCTTGTGAGTTTATTTAGGAAAGATAAAACAGTAAAACAAATGAAATATCTCATTAAGCATTGACTGCAGTACTTTCCCTTAATTCATTTAAAAAAAATGGATGATTCTGAAAATGTTAATATATACTACACACAGTAGCCTTTTATTAACACCTACACCTGTCTTCACCTAGTGTAATATGTCAGAACTCTAGCAAAGTTCTTACTAATTGCTTGCCTCTGGAATCAACCTTTTGGCTTAATCTAGCAAGCAAATTAATAAACTAAAGCAAATAGTAAAGACAATAGTTTGCACCACCACCAAGGACTCAGGGATTGTATCCTGCATCTATGATCAAATACAACTGTGAACTCGAAGTCACTGCGTACACTCACTGGGCTTCCTCTTTATTCTAAAATATTTCTTGGTGGATATGATTTTATCGGAAACCCAGTGAGAACGTCATGTACCCTTTTCTGCAATTTTAGTCAGTGGGATATGTTTTGAATGATACTGGGGAGATCTTCGTAAGCTCTGTTCAATATAACCATTTCCAATTGGACTCAACAATGAAGTTTTTGCTCTGTCTTCATTTATTGTGCAATAAGAATAATTATATTAGATTACTGTCTTGCATCCTATAATTTACTTCTAGAGAGCTTTTAATTCAGATACATTTGACATATCTTCATAAAAATATTCATCAATGTAAAACGTATTTGGGAGAAATACAGTTAATCACTGACATTATCCTTTAGTGGCAATAATTAGCTATGGAATAAAAATTATTTGCAATATACATTTATATTTTATAATGCAGTTTCAAAGGCTGAATGATTAATTAACAAAACAAAAGATATTGTCATAACAGAAGAGAGCACTGCAGTGACAGACTATTACATAGGTAGCTTTGAGTCACACAACTTTAAACTTGAAAAGCACAAGTAAAGGATGAGACTCATTTTGCCGTCATCGGGGTGCAGATTAAAGTACTTTGAGATGCTGCCCAATAGTACAGGGATGTTATTTACCATCTAGCAGATGAAAAGTTCAATATTTAAATATGGTTTGACTTCAGAAAACAGTTAAGCATTTCCCTTGGGAGTCCACTTTTACTTCTGTATCATCATCATAATTATTTAATAAGGGTTTAGTTCCACAGGTGTTTGTTATTAAGTATTGATACACACTGTCATCAAACACTCACCTGAAAACAAAGTTAAGCCTTAGAAGAATAAGCATCATCTACTGCTTTGACACTTTGCAATCTAAGTTTTACTTGTCAAATTTTATTAGTGAGGCATTATTCCCATTATATCAATTCAGTATCTAAAATTGTATTTTGTCTTTGGAGAGGTACACTGAATAATAGGATTCTCAATGTTCAAGAACTTCCAGTGCAAAATATTCCCACTGTTTACCACAACTGTCAGCAAGATCCATCATTGATGCCTCATGCTTATTGCAATCTTTCATGTTGCTGGGATTCTTGCTGTCAAAAATTGGTATGGGAAACAATGCTAAAGTAATAGGAATTGTGTTTGGGGAAAAAAAACCAACAACAACAAAATGAAAAACAAAACAAAACAAAAAAACGAAGAGGCAAACAAAAAGCACCTTTTGCTTTCATGGTAGGTTTGCAAATGCCAACAGAGAGACAAACTGCACTCACGTTTTCCATGCCAAAACAGTATCATTTTTAACTGTTGACTTACAGCTTAATCATCTTTCTAAATCCACTAGCTCCCACCCTCATATTTTGTCTAAAAACTCATAGATTTATAACACAAATGATAAAAACATAAATTCAGTATTATGTTGGTTTCTGTCTATGCATTCAGGCGCAAGCACAAACTATTGTAAACTGATTTATCCACAGCTAAACATACACACTTTAAATGACTATTCATTTGAAAATTTGATTCTGTATATTAGATCTTAAAATACCATTCTCAGAAATTTAACACTCTATAAAATTACTTCCTTGTTTGTTTTTTAATGCAGTCATACCAACTTTGCCAACCAGAACCTGTATATTGGTTTCAAAATAAAGTAGAAGAGGTTGGCTGAATACATTAAAATACATCCTAGTATTACCAAGTAATTGTGACATGCAATTTAGTGAGATGATGTTTTCAAATTTCAAACTACAGTTTCAATCATAAATGGTTTTCAGAAGCTTTGTTCTCTGCTTTATATCATAGCTTTCCTTGAAATGTACACATCAGCTCTGACTTCAGTTTTATTATCATAAGATAAAGTCAAGAAGGGACCTCAGTGTCTAATATTTATGAAATGACTTTGTTATTGATTTTGATAATAGAAACAATAGTTGAAAAATTCTCTAAAACCATCACACAAAGCTGCATTAATAATCATTCACAGATTATTACAAAGTGGACTTCAATGTTTTCCTAGGTATACTCCTAAATTTAATCTTTAAGTTAGCACATATAAAGAGCTTTTAAGAGCCTTTCACTAACATACTTTTGTTTTTAACTGGTATGTTTAAGAAACCTATGTCTCAGTTTAAGGCTGTATTATACTTCTGAGTCTGCAGTGAATTTGCAACATAGGCTAGAATAATCCAATTGGGTTTCACCATCTACTCCTTATCAAAAAAGGAAAATGCAAGTTTGATATATAGTTATTTATGCACACATGAGCATACACAAAAGAGACAGCACATGCATGACAAAATGTTGACAACTTCAGTGGGGTTAGCAACTATTTGTTTATCTGGAAACATACAAAATAAACCAAGTGTCTCAAACACAGATGTGTTTTATACCCTGAAGAGTTTGCTCTTACTACATTATTTTGGCTTTTACACTCTACAGCATTAGCCAGAAAAACAACAACAACAACAAAAAAAGCCTTTCCCATGTAGCCAGTTGCTCTTTCAGGAGTAACCTGATCAATCGTTATTACTTTTGAACTGCTTTATAGTTTTCTCTTACCATATTCTCCATGCATACTGAGCTTTGTGCTTTCTATTGCTGCCTCTACTGCTGCCTGTAACAAGCTGAGCCTTCTGAGTGACAAGTACTATTTGATGGTGGTAATTTCTGCTGGTTTAGAAAGCATGTGCTTGGCCGTTCTGGACAGCGTAGGAAAGAGTACCACAACACAGAAAAGTATGGCAAATGTCTAGGAGCATTTCATCTTACTGACAGGGCACTCAAGAGGAGCGACTTTCAGCCATAAATTACAACATGCAGTTCAGAGATGGGGGAGGCACAGGCTGGGAGCCTTGCAACAACAGGAGGATTCTGATAATGCTTACAATAATGCGTAGTTTAAGCCAATTAGATGAAATTACGATCAGACGAAAGTTATAGTATAGTAAAGCATTCACCTTCTTTAATGGCTCAGGGATTTCACCCAGGGGCACTACAACTCACTTAGGACACCACACCTACCTTACTGAGGGGAATTAGTGTTTTGATATTCGTCTTGAATACAGCAGAAATGTAGAGATGCAGGAAATTTAGCTTACAGCTTTGTAAAAAAAACTTTATACAGCTTAGAGAATTCCATGTTGGAGATGGAAAAATGCATGTTCATGATCACTTATTTTCCATTAGCTTAAAACTATTTTTCTTTCATTCTTGCTTTTTCTGAAAGAGGTTTGTGAAAAGGAATAATTTATCTTGGAAATAAATTATTTGGCCCCAACCAAGACCTTTTCTACAGAAAAGATCCAGAGGAAATCAGGAAAAAAAAATCAGCATATACTCTGTGGGGTAAGACATTTGCAGCAGGCTTTTTCATAGAAGTTAGACTGAAAGAAAGACCTCTTCAAGAGATATAACGAATAAAATTCACTTACAAGAGATAGCTCCTTGCTCTCTAGCATGTGTCCAAGGTTCATCTTGTGTCTGCAAGTCTGTACATCAAAGCCAGTAAACTAAAATTTTACCTTCGGAGCTCAGCATACTATTCCTATATATCCCAAGGTCTGACTGGGATGATAGTCTCCATGGGCTGAGCCTGGATAAAAATGCTTCTAGCAAAATCAGTAACAATTACCAGAAGCTTCTGAATCTTGAAGAATATTAAAAGTAAAATTATGTAGGCTTCTTTGCAGATGCCCACATTTAAACAGCCATGTTATAGAGGTCATACACAAAATATAAGAAAGCACTTTCACTAACTTGTTCATTATATTAATAATTTAATGCACCTACCTAAGAGTTACCTAACACTAATTCTTTTTCCAGCTGTGGTTCTACACCTCTTGTAGGGAGGTACACAGAACTGTGTGCAAATAGATTAGGCCTATTTCCTGTCAGGGTAAGCAATTTACAATAGGGAAAAAGTCATCAGGATTCTTTCCAAGTGCATACAAGTGACACACTTTATGATATGATGCTCTTGCACTGTCATAGTCTAGCATTTTAAAGCCATTAACATTTACTTACGAAAATCGGGCTGGAAATAACTATTTGGGAGCAACACCTTCCTCCCTATGTGATACTTTATTTCCATTTCTACAACTATGGAGTCATAGATGGAGACTGACCCCAGAATCAGAGACATGGAATTAGAGTTGTGGTGGAAAGTGGCCATCACCTATCCACTCCATGCACAGAAAAAGATTTTTAGCTTTTGTAATCGCCAGAATCACTCAAACGTTTTTAGAAAGAAAGAGAAGAGGTCAACAAAAACGTGGTCTCTGTAACTTAGTCTTATGTTCTGCTGAACTTGGAACTGAAATAACACTGGTGTTCCCGTTTCCTCTTTACCACCTCTCATGTGGTTCACCAGGAACAGCAAGGATTGTGCCTCTGCACTCCACTGCCTCTTCATTTCAGTAACCCATAAGCAGTGCTTCAGGTTTCCCTTGTGTTTGTTGATTGTGCCTGGACAAAAAGTAATATGTTCTGGCTTTTTCAAAGTTATCCATTCTGGTATATGTGTACAGATTGATCAGCAAACAGAACAAACCAGCCAACAACTATGGAGCCTTTTGCCTTCATGCAGTCAAGGGGCAAATGGGTTAAGTTACTATGGGGAGTAACGGGGAGCTAGACAACAAATTACATTAGCTGTGTTCTCTTTTAAGAACAATAAATCTAGAGTTATTTACCAAGTGCAATAAAAGGCAACAGGGCATTGTTAGCATGAAATTTGGCTCCATAAATCAAGTAAGTATTGAGATGCTGCTCTGAGAGTCCATAATCGTCAAATGGGGAGATCTAGTTATCAAAGGTTGGGCATGCCAGGAGAACAAGAAAAGGAGGATAAAAGAATCCATGGCACATCTCCTTCCCCATTGATCAAAGTTGTCTCCCATCAGTCAGGATGATTCCCGGTCTGCAGGCTCTAAACTATTTGTATAAGGAAATCTGAAGGCAGTGGAGATATATCAGAAGATCAGATCTATCACAGAGCAAAATGCAAGCTCAGAATTCAGCAGATGATCTATTAATTGCCAATTATTCTTATTTCTACTTTATATGGTGCTAAGACTATGCTAGAACCTTCCAAGTGGAAAATCCACACAATAGTTAATGCAGTTCAAAAGCAGCGTTAATCCTCCTTTATGGCTTGCAACACTCTTGGGAAAGAAGATATTGCACAGCTTCAGGGATGGAAAGTCACTGGTGTTAAGCAATCTGAGGCTAACTAGCAGATTACAGACGGAGAAGTCCGAAGTGCACATTGCTCTGTGTGTATGTATGGATTTAGAATTGCATTTACTTTCCCCACAGACCTGTAGAATATAGGGAGTTCAAGACCGGAGCACCTTGGAAGTTGGTGAGCATGAGCTAGTAACTTTAAGAATACTCCTTTCATACAGTTGCTGACAGGACTTGTCAACTTCGGAGGAATTAACAGAAGAGGGATAATTTTATCTTAATTATCACCCAAGCAAATTAAAATTAGAACATACGCATGCCATACTCCAACATCATAGGCATGACTGAATTCTGGCAGCCACTATGTCATGATATTGAATACTCTTCATCTGATGACTCCGTTTAAAATAGTCTCATAGTAACTCGCAGCCACAGATTTCACTAGATATGGCTTGTGTGAGAAAATTGCAGGTGGTATCCAGACTGCTTGCTCTGTCTTGTGGATGTGGTGTCAGTGACAGCTCCTAACTCTGTCATTCTAACCAGCTTTCCTCTAGTTAAGACATGGAGTGCATTTCTACATAGCACACAGGACTACAACGGGCACACACTTCCTCGTGCGCTGAAACAGTTCCTGACACCCTGCCCATATAAAAGATGGTGAGGCCTTACAGTGGCACTGTGTCCCTCTGAAGCCACCCTGGGCTTGTTTTGGTGTGACCGCATGCAAGCTGAGGGCCTACCTGAGCATCAAATCATCTTTGTGCTTCGTATCGGAGAGAGATGCTACAGGAGTCAGTGCAGAGCTGGCTCTGGTCCAGCAGTACAACTTTATCATATTTGTGGCTAGACAACTGCAATTGGGTAGTAAAGATTGCTGCTGCCACAGCTGTCTGAAGTTGTATCCACTGCTATCACTACCAGTCAGAGCAAACTAGGTCTGGCAAACTACAGTACACAGTATCAGCAAGCCTGGCAGAATCCAATTCACGAATGAGGATCAGCATAACCTTAACATAGAGAAATGCTAGATGAAAAGGTAATGCGCTCAGAGAGGATGTATTGAACTCATGGGATGAGAGGAGCTGTCAAAGGAATATACAGGCAAAAACTTCATCGAAGATGACAATGAAGGGATGCCTTTCACAAGGAAGATGTCAGAAAGCACAGAGAGAGAGTGGGTTCAATTTAAAATGCTCCAGAGATTCTTTTTTGAAAAAGGATTCAAAATTGCAGAACTAGGCAGTGTGTAACACCTACATAGCTCACCGAACCTTCAGAGCAGAGAGCTGTGCCAGCAGAACAGCCATTACCCCCATGGGGAAACATACCTGGACTGACCATTCGGCACTGTGTCAGTTTAACTCACTTGTAAATGTCTGGATGACAACCCTATTGTATTTTTCTTTTTAAACCACAGATAAGTAATATCAGAAAGAGAGTAAGCAAAAATGAGCCTGAAAATCAAATTCATTTTACCACAATGGTAATAATAATTTAATGCTTTACCCAGCTGTGACTCAAAAGCAGTCCAAGCAAAGTCTCTTCCTCCCCACCCTGAGAGTAGCTCAGGGATGATACCATTGTTCAGCTCAATTTCTCTCTCTCTCACTTGATCTTTTTCTCTCCCAGCAAAGCTTTTATTGCCTTCATGTTTGTGATTCTGCTTTTCTGTGCCTGACAGTAGTAATGAAGATATGCCACAGTTACTGACAAGGCAAGCATTCTAGAAAAATTCTGCCAGAAGAAACGAAATGAAATACTGAATACTTGACGTTAGTTTCTGGAAGTGATCACTAATATGTAAATTTATGTAATGCTCTGTAACTTAGAGAAAAAAACAGATTTGTTTAAAGGTCATCCGTAATTAAAAGAAAAAAAAATCAATGAAAAACATTTACAAATGCATGGGAAAAGTAACTTGCTGTTAAAAAGTCCTAGCAGCAAAAGGATCCATAAAGGTGATATCGGGGACAGTACATATTTGTCTCAGTTTCAACAACCACGATAGCTGAAAAAGTGTTACGGATTTTTAAAAGCTTTAAGTTTTGCTTCTTGGCTGAGAATAGCACATTTTTTAAAAACAAATAATTGTGTTTTCCTACATTCTTTAACCTTCTTATCACCTCAAGACATGGCGTCTCTCTCTGTCTTCTGTGATCAAATACGGTGTTCCTCCTCTGTCTCCATTAAATTTCTGAATTTAGGCCCTGTATATACAGAGTATTATAAGACGCCACAGCACCCCTAGCTACCTACACTAATATAAGTGTCATGTACTATGTGACATGTAGTACGTAATATTCTCAGTGCTTCACTGGCATGGGATCAAAAGGATAAATGGAGATGAACATAATGCATTTTTTTCAGCCGCTTAAACAATCCTCATTTTCCTATCCCTTCTAAGCATCAGTGGGGAAAGAAGCTGTTCATTTATATTTATGCACCAATGTATGAACTACCAACAAAAAGTGCCTTCCAGGAGATGCATTTTCTTATATCATGCACAGTTACTACCACAAGATTCCTTGAACTTATTACATATTCTGTAACAAGCGTGTTTCAGCAGCAGCATGATCTTTCTGCCTATTATTTATAGCATTTTATAATTATGGAAGTGATTAGCACTACAGGCACAGAAAGGTCAAGAAATTTATATCTTCTTATCCTAGGAATTAGCACAAAATAATGTAAAATTTACGATAGCGTACTGATCCTGATACAAAAGCAGCAAAAGTCAGGTATGTTCTTTCATTGCCTTTGACAGTCTTTGAATCGCATCCACTGTTTTAAATAAATACACTTGAGATGTGACAGTGTAATTTGTATCGGCATAATGCCATAATAATTTCAGAAATATAATACAATAAACACTATCATTGTTTACATAATCAAGATATTCCCATCTCATAATCCAAGGATGCTTGTAACAATCTGTTATAGCACTTAGGGTAACATTATTACCCACCCTGGGTACTCTGAGATGTAATTTAAAACAGAAACAACAGAGTATTGAGGATAAGGAAATGCTGATCAAAACCTTAAGGATTTCTGGAGGTCACAACCACCTTGGCGGTCTGCCAGGCTTGGAGCAGCTGACTGGGGAACACTTCCCACTTCCCTTGCAACTCCAGGTTATTAAAACAAACACTTCAAAGAAGTTAAGAATTGGCACTAATTAGCAGTGCGTTTCTCTGGGAGAATGGAAGAAGTACAAGTTTTCTGGCATCTATCATGCTTCAAATAAGAGTACTGAAATATTAAAAAAAGACAGAAAGAAAGATTAAATGAGTAAAACGATTATTCGGGGTAGTGTATTAAATTGTATACAATTCACTAAAGAAATTAGCACAGTTAGCAACGATAGTTCAAAAGTCACATAAAAGCTGAGTGTAAGAAAAGACTCCTACCGAAATGGACATAGGCACTGAAGAAATCATTCATGGAAACAAAAAAGCCCGAAGGAACTGGATGGTGATTAAATAGAACATGGAGCTTTTCACATCCAGATCGCCTCTTTAAATACAGCCTAGCAAGTTTAACATCAGCCTGTTTGTAAGTTTGCAGCCTAAACTATCCATCACTAGATTTCTAATCCTTTAAGCATTAAATATTCTGGAAAGAAACAAGCCTGCCAGTGTTCTTAATGGTGTCTGTAACCTGCTCTCTTAAGTAGACAGACTTGCTAAAAACAGAGATGAGAGTGTTTATTAGCAAATGTTTAATTTATGAACACATTTGGTCTTAAGGAACAAAAATAAAGGTCTTTTAAACAGTAGGATGTTAGCCTTATTGATTGCATTTCAGGCAGAATTGTTACTTGGGGGAACAAATTCTGGGACAGGCTGAGGGTAACTGGGCTGAGGGATGTAGTGCTGAGCCTCTCTTTCCTCTCCTCCCTCCCTGGGGTTATAACACGCTCAGGGCTAAAGCAACCTCAGTGATATCGAAGGTCCCTCACTGTGGGAGAAGAAAAGGAAAAAAGCAAACGGGCAAAAATGTGATCCACCAACAATGTGCTCACATTGGCAGACCTCCATCTCTGAACACCTTTAAGCTACGAAATGCAGCATGCAGGGGAGCTGCATAGGCTTGTGGATTCACAGTTTATAAAGAAGAAATGAGTTTTATAGATCTGTGATCTATACAGACACCCCCTCTATAATACGTGTCCTACAATTTTACACAGCAGCTCTTTTAACCAGCATGTGAGCTGTGAAGCCAAACTGCTGATAGCCTTCTGTACTAAGGGTTGTATTATACAGTATTTTACTGACTTTTGATAAATGCTTTTCTTTACTTACTTTGGTATCATATATTAATACAAAACAGAAGTGTAAAATACGCTTATAATCCTGAGAGTTCTGTTAAACCCTAAGTGATATTCGGAAAGAGGAGAAGAATACTAATGGAAACAGCATATACTGCAGATTTTGCTTTCATGTGAATGCAATTAGAGCTATTCCCTTAAGCTAATACGATAAGTAACTATCTGAGGAAACCCACAGACACTGTGAATGTGCAGGAGGGAAAGAGTAGTGTTTGCTTGGTGCTCAATGGCCCATGTGTAATAAGTTGGCAGTTCCATCTATTTCCTACCGGACAAAAGTCTACTGCAGAAATTCCTGATTCTCCCCTCCTCCAGCTGCACATTTGCAAGTTCAGCAGTTAGGCCAAAGGCTGAATTAGGAGAGACAGGACTACGTTTTCACAGCTATTTTATATTCTAAAGATAAAGATATGCACACAAATAAATTCCTATCACATATATGGCAACGCAATTCAGCACATCAGTTAATTTCCTGAGGATCTGTACATGACTGACCAACTCCTGTGCTTTTTCCCAGAGTATTCTGAGATCTACTCTGATATTCTGGAATTCTGATCTTATCCTAACAGCATTTGCCAAACTGATACAAACAGATTAATATTAAGTTCTTTGAAAGCAAAATAATGTTTTAGAGTTTTTGGTAGTTACCCTGATTTCTAAATGACAGACTAGTAATAAAGAGCATATAGGAAGGCTCACAGCTCAGGTTATTTATTTATTTTTTTAAGATGTTGAAATGATTGCTAAATACTGGTAGCAAATGTTGCATATATATGGCATAGCACAAACAAGCAGTGAATATGTGGTAGCTTGGTATGGCACAATTGTTATTAGCATTAACTTGTTGGTCTGGTATAATTTATTTCATTATTATTATTTTTGCCTGCATAAATAATGCACTTCAAAAAACCTCTGCACCAAAGCACAGCTACAGGTAGATCCCACAGCACTATATACAATTACCAACACCAGGCAGAAAGCTGTCAGCCTTACTTGGTCCCTATATTTTAGCTTGATCTTGGCCAGGATTTGGACTGCCTTTTTTTTTTTTTTCTTTTTTTCTTCCTGCCCAGCTGCCTGGCTTGGGGTGAGAAGGGCCAGGGATTTGGTGTAGACAGCCAGAAGTTCCCTGAGATAGCTAAGGCTGCACCATCCTTTTTAGGAACTGAAGTGTGCACCACAGATTACAGCCCTTGGATAAGAAGAGCAGAGCATCACTGAAGTTGTCCTGATAACAGCGGCCCCAGATAGTGCTGGAACTCACCAGGAGCCAGGATGGCTGGCATTGCCTTCAATCTGCTGTAAAGAAAATTTTGTGACTGAAGAAAATAGGATGTAAATGGTGGAAACACAAAAGATTATTTTCAGATCTTCCTTTAGGTATGGCGAGTCCCTAACAACAATAAGCTCTAAATACTACATATACAGTGCTACTGATTTATATGATCAGTAAAGCTAGAAAAAGGTAGCAGGAATCTTCAATTTTTCTGATATTAAAAAACAACAACAACAACAAAAACATTTGGTATTATCATCTAAACCATACAAATAAAAAATTCTTAACGGAAAGGCTCTTTTCATATAAAAAGACTGCAAGCGCTATTTGTGTTCTTTCTCATGAGACAGTGGTGCTGACTCTCCAACACGTTCCACCACAACTAAGGATTCCCAGTTCTCTGCTTGGTGCCTAAATCTGTTCATGTCTGTTACATCTTTTTTTCTGCCCTCCAATGTTCTTTCTATTGTCTACATCCCTTTCTGCTGCTGCTATTACTGATCTAACCCAGGAATTAAAATTCTTGCTCTCGGTACTTTCAAGTTGGAAAGCATGTTTACCATAGCTGGAATGGGGGACATGAGCATCATCCATCCTGTCAATGTAAACTGTAGGAAATGTGTTCTAATATGCAGGCACTATCTCGCTAACATAACCAACTCCCACTTTTCTGGGTAATTTCTTAAAGCCCGCTCTGCACAATCTCTGTAACTGTTTAGATGCATAATAGTCATTTGCATCCCATGAACAATACCAACTACAATTAAACAATGCCACTTGGTTTCATCCTATTTCCCCTCAAATATCTTTGCTATCAACATTTTTCAGAGTGGCAATTCTCCCGAGCTTTCTAGAATTTATAGGTCACAGGTAAAACAGCATGTTCTCTGCAAATGTTAATGAGTTTACAAACTGCTGAGTATTATAATGATAAATTTGATCATATTTCTCTACTGACTTTACATAGTCTTGGCACTGCAATATTTTTTATCTTATATCTGTTCTCAAAGGGCCCAATCCAAAGTTCATTGAAGTCATGGAAAAGATGTGTATTAAGATTAACAGCTTTTGATCAATCTAAAGACAGTGCTGTAAAAAAATATATGTGCACATCACTTATAGGCAACTGACATCTCCTTGCACCACAGTGTTACTGAATCTCATTTGCTTTGCAGCTTTCTGCCTGATCAGGGAATCTATTGAAGTCCAAGCAGTCAAGGCAGCTGTCTCGAGTCAGATAATTTTCAGCTTCCTAAATAAAGCGAACTAATACAGTATCTACTTTATGCCCACATTGCTACCTCATGCGATATTGTGGAGGGCTTTCAGAGAGGAGGTGGTGACTTCTAAAGGTCTGTCCTTGATCAGTCCCCTTCTTCTGCAATAGGCTCCCCTCTTCCACTTACAGATGTTTTTAACCACCACCTTGGGCACAGTTCACTTTACAAAGTAACTGCTATTGCTCCTGAAAATGTCCTTTAGCACCTGCAGAGTTACGGTGCAGACTGTGGAGAGGAGAGAAGGTTGCCTTGCTGTCCAGTGTCTCTGCTGATACCAGTATGGACAGACAGAGACCTGTCAGTAGTCTGACAGCCTTCTTGTGCATTCTAATACACATGCAGATAGAAAGATGACCTTTGTTTAGAGCCTCTTTATATTTCAGGAGCATTCCATTTTTTTGTTATGTTAAATGATGGCTTTGGTACATCGCATTTGAAGCGCTAGTAACCAGTCCTAGCATTACTTTAAGAGACAAACTAAACTTCACCCCCGCTTTGCTGAGCAGTCTTCTGCAACAACTTAGAGAGAAGACAAAACTACCGTTTTGCAGAAGAGCATCTCCATGAAATGAAGACCATATACTGAAAATACCAGTGCTAAACATATGAACTATCCACATCACTGAAAAATGTGTCTTAATCATGAAAGGTTAGTCATCTAGCAGAAGGCCAAACTACAAATTCACTAAGCCTGTAAAGGCAGAAACTCACTGTTGCTTGACACTGTTAGTATAAATGTGAAAAAAGCTCACTTAGATAGTCTCAATTATTTTTGAATGCTAAAATCCACATGACTGTTTCTGAGACAGAAAGTTACTTAAACTGTATGCTATCTGACGTTTATATATGGGGGACTATACCAGTTACTTATTTATCTAGATAAACAGAGATTGATAGAAGACAAACATGGTGGACTATTACAGAAATAAATTAAATTATTGGAAAGGAATGAACAAATAGGACAGCTTTTGGCTTTTTTTTTTTTTTTCCAAGTTATTACTTTAGTCATTTCTTTGCAAAAATAATCAAAGAGCCTTCTCAGAGGACAATGTTAACCCTTCACTCTTCTGTTCCACACAGCTACAATGAAAAACTAAAACACAAAATGACCCAAATCCTTAACATCAGGCAAAACTAAAAATACATTTTTGGTTCTCAGACTATTATATTTTATTTTCCTCAACAATATATGCTCAGTGTGACATATGTGAAAACACTGTGTATAGGCCACATACTTTTCAAATATCTGGTGAACAGCTTTTTTGACTTTTTCAGAGCACAGGATGAATGTGCAGTGGATTCAGAGGAAATAAACTGTATGTGGAATTTCTGAGATCATATTGATAGGTATAATTATTATTATTATTATTATTTTACTTACAGTTACTCTGGCCTTTTTGTTTTCTCTCCTGTTGACTTCGATATCAACTTTGTAATCTTACAGTGCTGCTTCAAGCTTTAAAAAACGGATTACAGCCGATGCCAATTTTGGGATCTGTTTGGAAACTGTCCAAAATAACACACCAGCTACATAGTGTACAGTAACTTTCATTACCTTTTCATCACGTACCAACAATTTTATTTTTCCTTTACCCAGTCCCTTGAGCAATGACCTCCTTGTCTGGGTTGCTACCACCTAGGAAATGTGCTAATTGTTATTACTTCACTTCCTAACACAAATTGAGTTTAATCCTGTGCCTGCTAAGTGCCTGCACAGTAGTTTCATTGTACATCATGTACTGTTTGGAAATGTACAGCATAAGCACTGTTCAAGGTAGCATATGGTGCATGATCTTTTTAGCTCTGTGTTCTGAAGGTGAACTTTAGGGAAACAGTATTCGTTATTTTCTATTTCTTAACGTATCAGAAATTTCTGTCTTAGTTTTCGAGACATACTAGAGACTGCTGGCCACAATTCCAACACCTTTAAACACAACATCATTAGGGAATGAAACAAGTCAGCAACATGCACAGCAACAACTGTTCTGTTTCAGGCAATTATACTGTGTATATCTCAAGTCTCAAACCATTTACACTATACCAGTCCTGATTTTGCAAACATGGATACAACAAAAGCCCTATTATTCTAACATATACTTAAAATCTAATATATTATGAATTGTTTGTGTTAAAATAAGTGAATAATTGCATTTTATGAATGTTCAGTGGATTTAAAAATATTTCCCAAACAGTAATTTTTGACACCAACTTAAAATGGCAAGATAATTACATAAACAGGAACATCAAATAAGCAGTTAAAGATCATACACCATGTTCTTCTGAACAAATTTATGGCTGTGGTTTACTATATCAGTGACATTACCATCAGTTCAAGGTTTCTACCTGCAATAGTCATGGCAGTGTTTTTAATATGAAACATCACAATTATTATAAAAGTGAAGAGGCTCAAGTATTTCTCAAACAATTAAGAGGCTTTTCACTATCTATAGTAAGTTTCTATCAACAAAATCAGTAGTCAAACAGTAGACACACAGCTGTAAGATTAGCTAACAGACCCTCTAGTTCACAGCAGATAATACTCCAGCTTAAGAAAACCTCCACTGATTACAAGCATTTCAGCACAATGTTTTTGTAAGTTAACTTCATGAGGTAATGTAACTGAAAATATTTCAGCACGTCCAATTCAGTACAATATAAGACAACGGTAAACATAATACACAGGCTGAATGTCTCCACCCAAAACTTTTACATTTCTGTCCCATAGTCTTCAATAAATAAGCACACAACTTGGCCAACAGTTCCTATGGGAACTGCTGCTGATTCATACGGGGGTGTGCAAGTCCCCCGTTCAGTAGGTGCCAGCAGTGCCCACATGAAAAAGCTATTCAGTATGAGGTAGGTCAAATTAGGAAAACAATTGAGCTGGAAGTGGAAAACAAAACCTTTGGAGTAAAACCACGTTTATGTTGGGTGTAAGAAAGCCATCCTGCTCACACTGTGAACCACTGAGAGTGCTTCTCCTCCAGCTCCTCCTGCAAAGCTAACTCAGCTTTTGTGGAGACTTTGTTGAGGACGATGAGGGGGCAGCATGCCTTCCATTTATAGTACGCCCACAGGTTTTGTTATTGCTCTTTTATTAACAGGGTGATAGACAGAATCATTAGCTGTGCAAATTATTTTCTTACATAAGAAGAAGAGAGTGTCATGTTGTGATGGCTCAGGGGTGAACAGCAGCCCGGGTATCGCCTGTCCCGGTGCAGGTACTGCCTCCACCTGCCAGGCCCTATTTCTGCTGCTGGCTCATCCTGTCCTTGCTCTGGATCACAAGGCTTTGCAATCACCTTGTTCCCATTGTCCTGCACAAGAATGCAGTGAGTGGTGACAAAAATTTCTAGCAAGTCCCTCAAAACCATCCTCTAGTAAATCCCGCACTTTTGTTGCTTTTAGGGCAGACAAAATGAAAGGGTTTCCTACCCAATTCCAGCTGTCTCAGCACCGAGCCCCAGGTGGTGTATTCGCCATACCCATCTCTCCTCTCCCACCCTGTGACTACCATAACCCACAGTGACATACATGCCTCAGGTACATCCCAGAGAGCCTGTGGTTCAGGCGAGATGCATCTTTCTGTTCTGTGCTACTGTGGTGTCACCAGATATTTCCAGCAGTATCGCGGGCTCAGCGCGCTCATCTCTGTCCCTAACCCTTTTCCTGCCTCTTTACTGAGGAGCATCCCTGCCCTCCTTCCCACCATTCCAATGGCATCACTACTTCATGACTGTCTTCTGAGTCAGCCTGAAGGGCAGCTAGGGCTTTAAAATAACCTGGGGAAAAACAAAAAGAACACAACAAGACACCTGTAGATGTAGTTAAAGTCAGACCAGTTCCCCCCATCTAGTCCTCAGAGGGGCTTTATAAAATAGGCCTGGAAGAACACCAGGAAAGCTGGCTACAGCTTGGGGCTATGAGCAAGCTCTTTTGCTGGCATCCCTCCACTTGTAGCTGCAGGCAGCTCATATTTCTTCTCCTGTAGACACAAGGTTTGTTTTCAACAATTTAATGTCCTTCTGAGTTTGAAATACGAGAGAAATAAGCCTGCTAATCAGATTTGAGCCAGGAAGCGGGCACCCCTAAATTAATGGCTATTTTCTTAAGGACTCTTAATTCCTTTAAGGACCTTTGAGTTTCTTTCTTGCTGATTTCCCAATAGCTCTGAATTACACAAAGCCAATCCATTCACATATTTCAATGTACCAACAGAACTTGCATACTGATAAAGTAATTGTACATTAATCCCATGTTCTTCATATGTGTGTACAGACATAATAGACTGAGAGAGTAATTTGTCCTAGAAGAGCTAATCAAAGGTTTTAATTTAATCAGTTCATTTTATGTTCCTCTTTTCTGTTTTGTCAGCCTAAAACATGTAGTAAAAATTTAATCTCTTCATTGTTTTAGTAATGTGACCACTATTTTACAGAGAGTACTTGACTGATGACTGTAGACAAATGAAGCAACGCGTTTGCTTGTCCTCACAGACATTTTAAATAACTGGTTTAATTCTATGCCTTGAATAAAACAGTTCAGTTCCTCAATAACACGAGGGAGAAATGAGAAATAGGAGTCTTGTGTTGTTATTTTTCTCAATTTTCTGCTACTGACTTAGAAATCTTTCAATACTTCCCAGTATAGCCATAAATTCTCTTCTCTGCCATGGTTTTCTTGAGTCCCTGGGAGCTCTGCGAGGCAAGTACAGGAGAGGTGAGGCTACGCAGCCAGAAACAACCTTGTGGTTTCTGAAAACCATTAACAATCATCCAAATGGCAGTCAATAGAAATGAGGTTTCAATCCAAAAAGCATAAAAGAATGATTGGGAAACAAAGTTGTGTTTCTTTCCTGGCCAACGACCTTTCATTTATGGCCAGCAGAGTATTGGTGACAGTAACGCGAGCCCTGGTGGTGACGACGAGGGATGTGTTCTCCAGGGTGCCAAAGCTTCACTGTCAGCAGCCTTCATAGAGCACATGGAAAATGAGTAAAAGGTCACTTTGCCATGGAGCCCATGGCCAAAAAACTTTTTGCCTTGCTTCCTTTTGGAAGATGCAAACAGTCTTTTAGTTTTTTTGTTTTGTTTTTCTTTCAGCCTCTGCAGGCAATCAGACAACCCCGGAATGAACTCAGCAGTCTCAATGACCACACTGTGCAAAACGGATATTCAGCTCTTTCATAATAATGTTTTCTAAATAAAAACAATAGACTCATTTTCTTTTTTTTTTTTTTTTCCCCCCTGTCAGACAAGCATTTCTAATGGCATTTTTATAAATATTGGGAACTTTTGAACTTACGTTTATACTACAATTCATAGAATCGCCATTATCACCATGGAACCAACTGGTGAGAGAGGACCTTCTTTCTAATAGCAAATTTCAGAAGGACATAGATTTTAATTAATTGAGCAGATTTACAGTAGAACATGAAATACGGTCATCTGATGGATTAGAAAAAGCCCAATAAGCCATTATTGACTTATGCCAGGACCCAGACTAATTCAAGACTCGGAGAGCTGAAAGCCCCCTTTGTTCTGCTCATAGTCAGGCTACAAGATGCAGCACCTTAACAAAAACAAAAGTATAAACTTGCTGCATTTGCTCTCTGGAAAGCTGTCTGCAATTAAGATCTTTTGCCACCAACAGTGACAGAAGAGTGGAAACAGGAATACACTCAATGACCTTGAAATGTAATCAGATACCATTATCCCTCACATTTTACTCGCTGGTATAGAAGAATCAAATGCCTTTGCCTTGAAAAGAAAAGTTCTTATATATTGTATACTATTTTTATATATAGTTAGTTGATACTATTTATATTAGCTGTATAAAATAGTCACTAAATACTATATTATAATGATGTGTATATATATATACACACACAAAAATCCCACTTGAGATTAAAAGATGAATTTAACTAGACTTCAGAGAAGTTACCCACCCATGATCACAATGTGACATTTTATAAGAGAATTTTCAAACTGTAGGGTAGAGTAAGGGAAGGGTACTTCAGAATTACATTATAATTTCTATGTCAGGACCAGCTGGACACAGAAATGCTCTTAAAGACTCTGTCTTATCCATGAGAAAATTGTCTCAACACAGGACTGTGAATACAGGCCTCTATCTTTTGAGGTGTTCCTGAGGTTCTTGTTACTAAAGACAATCCATTTTAAGACAGCTTTCAAATTCTCTCATTTCCACAGACTGTCCGTGTTGCAGAAAATGTCTATGCTACTGATAAAACACATGGCATCCCGGCACATCAGTTAGCTGAGCAGACTGAGGCCTTTCATTGCTATTTAATAATTTTGTACAGAAAGTGCCCTGTAAAATAAACAAGTGACTTAATGATTTAGGGGAAAAGTTAGAAAGCTTGACTTCAATTCCTAAAATTTTTACAACCAATTTCCTGCTTTCTAGTAATGATTAGTTTGTAATCATCTAAGTCAGCTCCCTTTTTCATGGTACAGTAATTTAAACACTTACTATTTTTCCTGGAATACGTGGATTCTGTGGGCACAGTTTCACATCCTCTCCCAGTGATCTGTGTGGCTGTGCTCCTGCAGATGGAGATGGCATTTCCAAGAAAGCAGGTGTGTGGCCTGAACATCCCTGTGACTCCATAACCCCTGGCTGCCAGAACTATCCCAGAGGACGACTTTAGCTGCCAGTTGTAATTAACTCTAAATTTATTATCCTTTCATGTGGAAAAAACACACACACACAAAACAAAAACAAAAAAAACTGTCCTAGGCTGGACTTAAGATGCACCTATATAAACAGGTCATGTTTATGTGTCACGTGGAAGGGAACTACATGTACATTGTATTAGAATGGATGCTTAGTATCAATCTAGAATATTCACCAGGGAATTCTAAAAACCATTGCAAATGGGGATTCAGTATTACTAGACAGGAAAGACAGGCAGTGGATAATTTGCTACAGGTTACCTGTTCAAGACAACCGTTACTTCTGTATTATGGTGCGCAGTAACACGTGAATGGTCGTAGTACCATCCCTTCCCATAAAGTCCATGAAATCCATTTCAGGAATTTGTTATTTATTTTTTTAAAGTAGGATCTCTACATTGCTATAGCCTGTCTTTACCAAGATATGCCTGTTTTTAAGGCTGTGGCCTTAAAACAACATATAGTCATAGAATCATAGTTTAGGGGGTCAGGGAACTTCAGAGGATGTCCAGTCCAACCTTGTGCTCAAACTAGATCTGAATAGATGAGGTTGTTTAGGGCCATGTCCAACCAAGTCTTGAACACTTCAGCAGTTCTGTAACCTTTCTGGGGGCCCCGCCACAATATTTAGACACTTCTGCAGAGCAACAACCTTACAGCTTCCACTGTGCCATGGGATCCTTTCACAGACACAAGACCTCCCACCTTCTCTTGTTGAAGTTCTCCATGAAGTTCTGCTCAGCCCCTTTCTTCAGCCTGTCCAGGACCCTCTGAGAAGTAGCCCTGCCCTCCAGCATACTGAGTGCTCTCCGCTACTTGGTGTTGCGCACACACTTGCTGAGAATGTGCTTCATCCCATCCCCCAGATCACTGCTGGAGACATTAAATAAAATTTGTCCCACTGCTAGTCCCTGAGTACCCTACTAGCTACTGGCCGCCAGGAGCCTGTGGCAGACTGGGCCAAAGGCTATGCTAAAAATCAGTTATACAACACCCACTGCCCCCCTCTCTTCTACAGTGCAGTTTCCTCACCCAAGAAAGCAATGAGGTTGGTCAGGCATGATTTGCCCATTCTAAATCCCTACTGGCAGCTCCCAATCACCTTCACCTTTCATGTGTTTAGAAGTGACTTATTAGGGAATTTGCTCCATAACCTCACCAAGGACCATGGATTTTATCACAATAAATAGTTACTGCAGCCCTACTTGAATTCAGTGAAAACAAATTTAACACAGAATAAACTACCATGAAAATACTTTGTAAGTTTTATGTACTTTTATACTACAAGTCAGTAGTTTCAAACGCAGGAATAAACTCTAAAGCAGGTTGTAGCAAGAAACATCTCACTGACTGAAGAGGGATGGAAGAAGTGTATTACCAAGTATATGAGATACTCATGAATCAGTTGATTTCACAAACTGCTATGATGCAGGTATTTTGCTACTATTATGCAAAAATTATTGAGGTACTTTACTAAAGGCAGATAAATGACATCTTATTTCTTTTCTGGCAATGTACAAATAAGAAACTCAGTTAAAAAAACCCACAACCTAAATCACCATTTGTCTTTGGGACTCATGCAGTAAAATGCTGAGCAAACACTTTCTTTGCCTTGCTGAATAAAATTCTAATTAGAGTAATTGAGCTTTGATAACTGCTATGTCATTAAATATAAATTGGCTTTAAACTAATTGTGTTTGCATTATATTATGATTTCTATTAATGAATGTATTAATGTTTATACTCTGCAAACTCCTTTGAAGTCAAACATTACAATCTAGGCTGCTTAATCTGAAGTGAAATGTCCTGTGAACACAAACCAGGCATGGCACTACTGCTGACGGTTCTGCGAAGGGATACGGCCCCCATCCTCAGTGTGATTAACAGCAGAGTAAAGGTGCCAGGCAGCTTTTTGAACTTCTTCCATTCCAGACAAGGCAGCTTTGTATTGGTTTCTACAATCTAAAGCAGAGCACGATGTGGGTTTCTCTAATTTGGGCCAGCTGCTACCAATCCTGCAAAGCCTACAAAGCAACCGTGCTAAACTGTGCTTCTGGTTCCAATAGGCAAGTGTTCAGTGAGACCCAGTTCAGTGAGACTTACTATATTGTGCAAAGAAATTCTCTGCAAGGTAGAAAAAAATTGTACAGCCACATTCCACCTGAGAAACAGAACTGCCTGCTTGCTCTGGGAATTCAACTTTACAGAGATCCTCCTTTTGCACTGCTGGCCTTGCCTCATTTTGTTTCAGTTGTGATCAGCAGACAATAATTAACAAATAACATTAAGAATTATTTGTGTAGTTGGACCCAGAAACATGAAGCCTGTGTTGTTCTTGTACCTGTGTCATGTAACTTGCCTCTGTTCTTAAACCAAATTATTACAATTTCTACTATAAATATCAATACAATAGAAGTTATCAATATCAAGTACAATAGAAGATGCAAAAGAAAGTACTAATACTCTTCAATGGCATTCCTGACATTAACCTTATTTGCTGTGATAATTGCAGAAGGCAAAACCAGGGAGAAATGAAGTATTTAAACAAACTTGTTTAAATACTCACATAAACAAATATACGTGAACAGCTGTGCATTATTTTCTCGTCACGGAAGCTATTCCATGAGGAAAATGGTGCAAGTTATAAAAATTAAACAAAGTTCAAAAAGAATAGAGTAATAAAAGCATTAGGATTTTTTTTTTTTTTTTTTTAATTGAAATCTGTTTGCCTAAAGCCTATTTTCAGGAATCTGCATTTACAATGTCAAGTAGACTAAAATAAATGATTAACTGTATGCCAGTTGACCTTTTTTTTTTTTTTTTTTCCATCCTCACAATTGTCCTGTTTTCTGATTTTAAAATGTTGAATATTCAATGCCATCGCATAATACTGGAATGGAAGTCAAGTGTAAAAAGATGACATTTTATTGAAAATAATTTTAAACAGTTGGAAATCTGAAACTTCATTTGCCAAATGTGCTAGCACATTTCCAAGAGCTTATGGTATCTTGCATGCTATGGCACAGATCTTATTTCTGTCCTGAATATTTGCTGATGTCCAATTCCCTGACAGTATTTCTGTTAAGTCTTTCAAGATAATCCAAGTTTAAGTCCCTGACAGATACCAAACTAGTACTGATATTTGGACTTCCAGAAATTTAGAGTCTCTGAAAACTGGGGAAAAAAAGTTTACTTATTTTTCACACACTTCACTTACATAGTTTGACTAGCCCTCTCAGTATTTTTCAGTTTTCAAATTTTTAGTTTTATAGTGAAGTCTTAACTCATTGAAGTCATTGCATAATGCCACAAACACATGATGGGCACCCATACCCACAGCTCCCTGTAATGAACACTTCAGGCACGCAGGTAGAGATTTCCTGTCCTGGAAATCTCAGGAGAAAAGCAGGGGTAGGACACACTGCATAGCAAGTCTGAGGCCTTTAAGATATGCTGAACTCACAGGGCAATCTACTGCTCTGTGCACACCCCTGTATTCATTTTAGCATGAGTTAGAATTACTGGAAGACATCACTGCTCCTACTTGACTGCCAGAGATCTGAAAATCTTGGACGATACAATAAATCACTTTTTCTGCTTAGGTAATATTTTTCAGCATCTCCAGGGAAAATGTGTGGTGCAGGAGTTGAAACTCTCCAGATGGATATTAATACACACACTGAGTTAAAGGGGAGGATACACCAAGTCTCCCAGCATTTTAAGAATGTTGATTCAGATGTGTCCAGTGGTACAAGCGAACTTACATACCTAACGAAAAGTCAGGCAGCCTTCACAGCAAGACTCTTCCAGAATTATGCTACACATTCCACTAGAAAACTTTGCATAACTGCATCTTGTCGGCTATTTTAAATAAATGCAAAGTCCCGTAACCAAAGCTAATACTGTAGTTTAATTTTTTTTTGTACTTTTTTTTGTACTTTTTTTTTTTGTGATTTATTTGTACTTTTTCTACTTGCAATAGCTGTAATTTTTTTCTGAAGTGCTATCAGTCTACAACAGTGCCTGGAATTTAATTTTCAAATGTATATCTGTATTTGCAAGTCAGAGACACAAAGTATGGTTTGCTTAGTTTGTTGCAGTGCTGCATGGATGCTTACTTAAGTGATCCTAAACGTGTTCTTCAAATCTGCAACCAACATAATCCTCGTTTTTAAAGAAAGTCACACATACTAGTTCAGGATAAAAATGTAATCTAACTAGTCTAATGAAAACCATCAAGCCTGCTTCCTTATAGCATTAAATTTTCATCAGAACTCTGGCAACTTAACTGAGTTTAAACTGCAATTAAAGCAGAACAGGAAAAAAACAAAAACAAAACATCTGTGACAAGCATAGCTTATGCACCACAGATGTAACTTATTTTTTCATCAGGAATGAGGAGCAAACAACATATACTGAACAATTGGCAACAGAGATGAGTCTAGTTAAAAGTTATTTGTGATCTGGCCATGTTACGGCAAAGGGTTCTTCAAACTTAGAAGGGGGGACATGCAAGAGAGTGAAGGTAGATTGGGTAGAAAATGCGCTGTAAAAGGAATTTGGGAGAAGAGAGAGTACAGGAGGTGAAGTGCTGCTTCGGTGCCATGTCAGCCATCCCATTTCATAATGTGTGAAAACACACAAAAATCAGTTTTCTGGAGTGTATAGGTGTCTGGTAGCTGGATGAACAGAATTCTTCATAAATAAAAGCTTGCTGTTTTGAATGGTGGTTTTAATAACAAAACAGGAAATGCGAATGTTCTGTACAATGTTCTAGGAAGATTAAAGGTGACAAATATATTCAAGTTCAACAGATTGTCTTATGGTGAAAATAACCCTGAACAATAGTTTAAGTGCTGAATAAAATGTTTTGTGGCAGAAATCTCCGATGAAGGAAAAATCGGAGGAGGCATGTTTCCAATGCAGGGTGCCTATATTTGACATGCTGTAAAATTCACAGGTATTTAATTATTGTATTCATAACATACATGCAGTGAGCTCTCTGCAGTGTTCAGGCAGTGTCCCATCTGATTACACTATTTCGAGCTAAATATTTCAAAAGTCACAAGCAGCCTTCGCTATATGGTTATCTCCAATCAGCCATAGCTAGGCGATTGTCAGTGACTTCAGTGGCTAAAACACTGCATGTCTTTGGAGTATTTACCCCTCAGGGCTTTGCTCATTCTGTAACTTTTTACTCATTTTTAAGGGACGATGAATACACAACTTGTGGGAGTCTCAGCCCTCAGCCACCAGTCAAAATCTGACATCAATCAACATCCTCGGTATAGGGATGACCTTTCCCAGTCAAGTGCTTGTAGGACTCTTCTACCACCTATATTTAGGGACTAAAACCACTCCTATATATGTGCTGCTATCCAGCATTATAAGATCTGCCAGAATCTCGTTCTACATCTGATGTGTACAGCATTATGTTATCACCCTACAGCATGTGGTGGTAGAGGGAAAACTGCAGCTTCTCAGACAAAGCTGAGCTGGATCGCAAGCTGGATGTGCCGGGACTGAACTTTGTCTAACAATAGGGCTCTGCATTTACTTTGTGCATATCTTCGGGAGGAAACAAGAGCATGATAGATTAAAAAAGACAATAACGTGCCTACCCATAGCTTTTCTGTCTTGTATTAAATGTGCGTAATGACTGGTGGATTTAGATATATTGTTTTGCACGTGTAATTATTTTTTCATATCAGTACTAAAAGAAAAAGTAAACAGGATTCAGTCTAATTTATGAGACACTCTAGAAGATGATTTGAAGCACTGATTACAGTGTATCAGCCTTAATTACAGTATATATAAACTAAATAATATGAAATATTAACCTGTTGCTTTCAGACCAAAGAATCAATACGCAATGGAAGTTTATTTCTCCATGTACTTAAATCAAGAAATTAAAATAGCTTTATGTAGTTTTAGGGTAGTTCTTGAAATGGACAAATAAACATCCAAAATCCCACGTCTCCAAAATAAAACCAAAAATCTTCAGAACTAAGCACTTTGCTGATTTTAACTGAATATAACAATCTATTTTTAGTTCACTTCTTCAAATATTGAATAGAACAAAAATAATTTAATTGACAAATGAAATCAAGAATAATTGATATGACAGACTTGTAAAAGCATATAATGCTTCTTACACAATATTGAGCAGCTATATTTCTGCCTATTTAAAAAACAGATTGCCTACATTACCATAATAAATGATTATAAATATAGAACTTATTTTGTTTTACTTCTCTCCTATATAACCAGAAATGGCAGGTTCTAGGATTTTTTCTGCTTTTATCAACACCTAGAGCTGTAGTCATAAAGCTCAGCCCTGTGCCTTGCCCTACAATAGAGGACTTAAGCATGGAACTTCTTGGTGCACACAGAAGATGCTCTCTTTGCCTTTAGACCTGCAGCCCATTTTTCTGACTCAACATTGAAACTCTTTTCATTCCTGGGCACTAAATATGAGTTACAGCCCTTGGTCTCCAGGGCTCTGAAAACAAGTTATGCCCCAGATATGTTGTGGTGCTCTTTGTGCTCTCCTCCCTGGGCATGACATGGAGCAGTGAGCAGAATAGAGTCACTATACCTGTAGTATAGAGTGACTTGTCTCAGCATATAGCAGAACTTCTCCCAAAGATGAAAAAAAGTTTAGGTTCAAGTTTCTAAAAAACATTTAATGAATGACTAACTGGGAAACAGAACTTCAACGTGGCTTGAAATGGTAGAGCAAGTGAGGCGGGACAACACAGGCAAGTCAGACTTCTCAGCACTGACAAGACCCATGAGCTTATGACTACGCTAGCAAGCTGGCTTGGTGTCAAAAGGTACGGCCACAGAGCTAACAGTTCTCACGTCCCAGATGGGGTGGCCCCATCCGAACCACTCACCAGGAACATTTCATTGCCCATGTTTTCCCCAAGCCATGCCCAGACCCACAGGGCAGTGTTGCTGTATCAGACTGTACAAACCAGTGAGTATGCTGGACATCTGTGCTAACACAGCTGAGAGGCCTATTTTGCTTAATATTATAGCTTCAGTTTCTGATTCACACAAATAAAAAAGGAGTTTCAAGCAGATTTCAGCCAATGGAGTATGAGTACAATAGCCTAAATTTACTATAAGTTAAGCTTCATCTTCTGGGAATTTTGTGTGCAAGTTTTATGGCTTTCTGGTTTACAGAATCTCAAGGCATGCATGCACATTGGGCCAAATTAATCAGACTTAGAGACAGCACGTCCCCCTCCTCTCATTTTGGAGCAGCTGGTGCTACTAGATTACCAACACTGGAGTATTGCGTGGCTTCCACTGCCCTCTGGGGCTGGCAATCACGAGAAATTGCAGAGACGTGACCACAGCATCAAGCACGCCTCCTCCAACCTGCTCCAGTCCCTGCTCTCCTCCTGCCTATTTACTGCAGCGTGGCTTCTCTGAAGGTCAGCCATCCAGTCTGCAGAGCACTAAGATCTTTTGACTAGGATTTGGCATTTAAATAGCTTTTATTTTATTTTCAAGGCAACTTTTTTACTTTTGCTTTTTGAGTATTAGTTACTCAAAAATGTCAGAGATGATATCAGGAAAAAAAAGTCTCCTTTCTCTGTCTCTGTACATACATAGAGCTATTTTTTCTGTACTGTTTTCTTGAGGGTAAACATACAGGTTGGGGTTACTGGTTCATTTGTTCAGCCAGTTCTGCAGAACTGTCCTTGGCATTCAGGGACAAATAGTTCTTTCCAATCAGCAAAAAGAGACAAAAGAGATAATCCAATACTGTGTTCGATTTGCAAGCAGTTCAAGGTCTTATCAGCCTTAAAAATCTTTTTTCAAACAGATGCAGAAGGTTTTCAAATAAATATATAGGACATTATAAACTTGAAGTAACAGTTGTAACAGTAAAGACAGCAGAGGCACTATACTGTTTCTTTTCAGATTCTGATGACCTTGACTCTGTAATTATGAGCAAACAGCCCATTATTGTTATGTCTTTAAAAGACAATAATTGCCTCTACAGTTCTTGATTGCCAAGAAAATGGATTTTGATACTCATTTATCAATTACCTGGAAACATCTAATACCAAGGTTAGTTCCAAATTTGGAGTCCAATTTGCTGAAAGAAGAGATGCCAATATATTTTTCGTCTACCAGCGTTGGCCAAGATCAGTATTTAAAAAAACTAAAACAAGAAACTGCAAAAACATCAGAAAACCCAGAGCTGCCATTACCTATCTACCAACAGAAGCAATTTTACATTTTTTTTTCCTGCATAACAAACAGTTCCTCTCAATTAAGAATGAAATATATCGCTGAGCTAACGTGTAAAGCATGAGACAGTTTCTTAGGAAAAGCAATAGAGGCCAGGCCTGAAAGTGCCAGCCATCCTTTCTTCCTACTGGTTTTAGTGCTTAGCGTTTCACTTGCATGTAAGCACTTGCATCACTTCACCCCAGTTAATAGATGTCACGCCTCAGCACAAGGAGAGCCTGAGGAGAGTCACACGGTGTAGGGTAAGGGAGCAAGAAGCAGCCGGAAAACCAGTCAGGCCCTGAAATTAAATAAGTTCTCTCTTTCCCGCCTGATAGCCTCTACAACATTTTGTCTGAACTTCTAAATGTAGAAGAGATGTATTTAAAGACAACATAAACAGAGGTGGCAGTCAGCTCCTGTTCTTAATCTGTCAGACCAGCCTTACCTCACTTGGACAGAAGTCCTAGTAAGCTCAAATTCTGTGTGAAAAAGAAATGTAGACATTGGGAGAGCTTTTGCCACTGTCTTGTGCTAATGACCAGCATAAGGTATGTGCATGGGTAATTTCTAAAGGTGGGTTTAGATGGAGTTGAAACCTTTTGCTGCAGGCAACATGAACTGGCCAGACATGAACCAGCTCTAGCCAAGAAGCCGTGCACTCCAGGCACCATTGTCTCTACAGCAAATTCCTGCCACATGCTTCTTCCCTTTCTGACATGTTAAAATACAATGGAGCCTTTTTAACTTTTTTTTATATATTAAAGATACCATACGTAAAATGAAACAAATAAAAGCTAAGCATGAGGTGGGAGATTCTACCTGACCTTGTACGACTTCCTGTAGTTTCCAATCCCTTTGTGAATGGGTCTTGCTCTTTTTCACATATTTTATTGATATAATATAAATCAACAATAACAATGCCCACCAACAGCACTAGCCTGCATACTAAGCAGCTGGACTGGTGTCTCATAAAGCTAGAAGCATCTCCTGCCAGGGAAAGGAGGTAAATCAGTTAAATGGGGTTTATAAAGGTTCACTTCCTTTTGTTACACTTTTGTCACAGTTTATAATTCTCATAGACAAACATGGAGGGACCTTTCCCCTTCTTCAGGGCTGTATATTTCAAACACTGAAATGTGCATATGAAGTTATGATTCTTTGAATCAGATGTTCAAATTGTCTTCAAATTCAATTTCAAAACAGTGACATATTAGAATAATTCTAATTCTAATAATTCTTTAGACAGATTTTGTAAAGGAGATTTTGTACATTTGCAGCATTTTTTTCCATAGTTACTTTGGTTCCAACAGCCTGACTCAAACACTTCATGTTAGCTACGTGTTCAAAGCACTTTGTTCAATGTAGAGCTAAATAAGAAATCTTTGGCTGAAAAGGACTCATCCATTTTCCATCTATGAAATAGAACAGATCCTACCTCTGCCCCTTCTCTTCTGAGACAGACAATTCCTGTTTCTGCACGTGGAGCCCGGTGTCAGGGAAGTGGCCAGGAGCTGTAACAAACAAAACAGTCCTTTTAAGTTGAGGGTCATTGTCAAGACAACAATACTGTTTTGAGGTCTTCTGTATTAAGTTTTCCAGGTAAAAACAAATCATCTAGTACCAAAAATAAGACACTGATCCTGCAAGCAAATAAGGAGATAAGGATAGTTTCACATTGCAGCATTCAATACTATGAAGTTGCTAGACTTTCCAAGAACTTACAGGAATGTGAATAAAGTTTTTAAAGAAAAAAAACACACCCTTTTAAGGAAATGCTACTTGTTTTAAACTCGCTCAGTATTAGAGATAAGAATTTGGCTTTACATGAAGAGAAGGTTTAAGTGGATTTAAAAGATATGAGAATGCTTTTAACTATAGCTTCCAGAGAAAGTCCAAACTCATTGGAGATCTCATTGGAGATGCATCTTCAGGCTCTGGATCTGACCTGATCACCAGTTAGATAGCAGAGGCAGTGTTTCTACTGAAAGGAAAGCACTCTTATCTACCTGACTGCAAACAGCTACAGTTTTAAAAAGAAATAATGACAGCTCTTATGAAAACAAGAAACAAAAGGCTTGCAAGTATTTGCATCAAATCTAGGAGTGGAAATTCACTGCAATTTCCTGTGACTCCCAGGAGAAAACCTTCCAGAAGCATTTTTAAGAAGCCTACATGTCCCTGTGCTCAAGTTTACATGGACATGCAACTTAGCTTGAAAGGGATTTACATATGCAAGAGTGCATGAGAGCAGTCTGTACTCCATGCTTTTGATTACCCAGAGAGCAATGAGGGCTTGGGAGTATTATACATGACATTTTCACAGTAGGATTGCACTGCTAACTGTTACCACACCACAGAACATCACTTCTACAGGGGGAACTTCCTCAGCTTTCAGTGCACAGAGCTGCAGGCAGGAGTCTCCTGCTTGTTCTCCAGTTTCCAGGTGTGGCATGGCAAGGTACATCCCATGTCTCTGTGCCATAACCATCTGGCAAATACTGTCCCATACCTAGAAGCTCAAGATTCACCTCCCACATGGAGAGAATCTGGTGCCATTTTGATGGTTACTAGTGACTGCATAAAAATCTGGGCTTTGCAAAGTTAATTTTTTTTTATTTTTTATTTTTTCCAAATACACACCAATCTAACCAGATAAACCTATCAGCCCTTTTGTTTAATGAAAAAATAGATTTGTTCCCACTGACACCATTACAGACAGCACATTGCTATTTGCCCTTCATTTGTGGAAGATCCCTCTATCTCCTTTCCTCTTGACTGGTAAGCAGTGCTTGACTGTAAGAACAAAACCAGCTGTTTGACTGTCACTGAGGAGCACAGGACGGAAATAAAATGAGGATGTTGTGTGACCAGAACAGAGCAGTATTTCACCTGTCAAGCTGCCTTGCTGTTGATGAGACCACACTCACTCCCTTATGTAAAGGGTATGCAAAAAATTGAGTGTGGTGTAGCAAGAGCCTGTCCTTGCTTTATAAAGGTGTCCAAAACCCAAATATACCTGACAGGTCAGTACTCCGCTTGCTAAGTAGACTGTAAGGCAGTCATCTACAGAGAAAGTGGATAGGTTTAGGTAACACAGCTTAGGGCTGCTACGTAACAAGACACAGCTGTAGAAAGCAATACTTGTGGGTAACAGCTGCTCCCAAGGAGTTCCTAACGTGGAAAATTATGGCACAGAGCTGCTAGCCTGCAGAAAAGGCATTGAGAAGCCACTGTTTTTTGGCTGTTCATGATCTCAGCACAACTTACCTATCCGTCCTTTCACAATTTCAAAATCATTCAGCTAGCTCTGTGACACCCTTCTTTAGCTTGTTCTTTCTCAGTTTTAAAAAGGGTTCTCAAGTCATCCTCAAATCTGTTATCTCTTCCCGAGGGCCTGACCTGCCTGCTACAGACATGTAAATCCAGAGGAGTACTGGAGCTTTAAACTCCTGCTACAGCTATCCTAATGTGCTTTCACATGCTTTTGAGGTAGAATTGGAGTAACTTATGGGACCTCCCCTCATATTTTTACAACAGTGTTTTGAAAGTGATTATTTCCAGTGATTCATCTGGAAAAATAAAAAATAATAATAAAAAAATGCGGTCTAGATACGCTGAGTACAGAGTACAGTTCCTGGTCCAAGCCTGGGAATTTCCGTGTCAGTAACAGGGCATGGAAAAAGAAAAGCCAGGATGTTAAGTATCTGGGGTACTAAATTCTCACATCGCCACTTTATTTCAAGCTCTCCTGCCATGGAGGTGCGAAGGAAAAGAAGGTGAGTTACTGTGGTGGGAGCATATGAGAGAAAAACAAAAACTGGGCTATAAGCTGTGAGCACAGCACCAAATCATGCAGTAAGACTTCAGTTCCGAGTAATTTGCATTGACATGCATTCCCCTCATTTGGGGAGACTTGGATGCCAGGATTTGAATGGGCTGGTAACTATCATCTCTGCCATATGAAATCCAGTTTGGGTCCTAAGAAACCCAGGGGTTTAATTACAAAGTGCAAAACTAAATGATATCTTTTACAAGTCAAAGCAGGAATTAGAAAAAAAATAAGCAGCTTTTGCACCCATCTGGTGATCTTCAATGCACCTTTGGTCCTCTTAAATCCCTCCAGGATCATGCCTAGGTTTTTACCCAGATCTTTGTTTCTTCTACTAATCCTAGAGTTGCTATTACCTTCAAAGCACTGTTTGTTTTCACCTAAGTTGAGCCATTATGCTCTACCACAAAATCCCATTCTGCTCATCACAACACGGGTAAGTAACACAAGCTCTGCTGGAGACCTGGTTCTGGCTCTTTTGTTGTCAGCTTGTTGTGACTGTATGCAACTGAGAAAGGCCACAGCCCTCAAGGGCTTCCAAAACTTTCGCCTCCCCTGGGCAAGGAGAGATAGTTTGTCTTAATGGTTCCAGATGGTTACTAGAGATTAGTATTGCTCAGCTATATTGCATTGATGATTGTTCTCAGAGCAGGCAAGCAGTAATTAATTGATTCCATCTGTATCTACATTTGGTCAGAGGGTAATTTATACTGTCCAGTCCTACAAAGCAGCAGAGGGCATCAGATAAGACGTCCCTGGCGGGATGCGGTGATATTTAGAGACAGATGAAACTGAAAGTCTCTCTATAGAAACATTAATACAGAAGCTCAAGCTATTGCCATCAATTTACTATAGCTTCAAGTTTGAATGCAGAATATATCATCTTGCTATGTTATAAAGTTGAAAGTCTTATTTCATGATAAAATTCACCCAAATTTCAGGGACACTGAAAATAGCGCCCTCTTTCCATTCTCAGTAAAAACACTAGGTCTTCCTGAGCTTGAAATAATGCATAACGCATACTTTAAATATATGAAGATCTACAGAGATAATTTGTATGTGGCATGTTTTAAACATAGTTTGATTCAAAAAATAAAAAGAACAACAAAATGAAATGGCAATGTATTATCAGAAGCTGCATTAACACAAGGTAATATATTTATGTTAAAGGCTGGAGACTTCTCTTCCTTACAGTTCCCCAATCCACCCAAAGATTTTTCACTTGCATGCTTTTCATGCAAGGCCCAGGGTTCACTGCCCAGCTGATTAACAGCAGCACTGAAGTCTGGCACCACTTAGGAATAAGATTTTCAAAAAAAAAAAAAAAAAAAGCTTTTGCCTTAAAACTACATGCTTTCTGCCTTCCTTTTGAAGATTTGACACACAAAACTACTATGTATAATTTTGGTTAGAAGGTTGCATTACCTCAGAAGAGTGAAGCACCTTCTATTAATGTTTACCATTTAGAACTGAACCAGAGATTCTCTGTCAGTGACCTATTTTAGGAAACCCAGAGTGCAAGGTATTACAGTGAGTATATTGAAGTTGTCTTTCGTTATTATTTTTGGAATACCTATTACTCTGCTAGGTTATTACAATTACATATTCATGAAAGAACAGTACACCTGCCTCCTCACCGCCACAAAGATTCCCATATTTACAGTAAGTATGGATCTTCTAGAGATCCAAAAATCAAGGACTGTTCAAGATTAGTCTCATAACTGACACCATACAACATCAGAGTTAGGATCTCTACCATGTAACATTTCTATTCTGGCAGTATTTGAATTATTAGGATGATGTAAGGGTCTTTATAGGGTTTGCATGAGAGTTCTCCGAATTCGTATTTTCAACACTTGTCTTCTTAATTGGGAGAAGCCCACCAGCGAGCCCTGGTCTTCTAATTGATCTGTTTAATCTAGAAGACAGGGTCTGTGGACAGTTCCTTGTTTCCATAAGGCAGGTTCTAAAGTACTGAATTACACAAATTGGATTTATTTCATTGTTTGTTTCCATGGATGTGACTCATGGCATCACAAAAGAAGCATGTGAAGGATGAAAGTAGAGTTTTTCTTGCTAGTGGGTACAGTTTTTCCCACAGAGAAAAAAACTGCTGGTGTTAGTACTTGAGTACCATCACTGGCTCCGGACTGGTGGGCAATTTTCTTTCTGGGAAAGCTGGACAGGATGGGAAAGCGTATTTTAAGTGGGTCTTTGTGGATATTCTGTGCATTTCAAACAGACGTCTAACCAATTCTGTAAGAGGATTCACTTGATCACAAACCTGTTAAAAACAGCCAGGTGGAAACCTGATACTTGAAAACAAGTGATTTATACAAAGGCCAGCACTCTATTTTAGCTCCTGCTATTGTTTGCCACTATTATTCAGTCCCTATACAAAACAGGTAAATATAGTATTTCACTGTAGGCCTATCTATAATTGAAATAAACTTGCAAGTAATCTATTCTGGCTATGTTGTAGTAGCAGCTGTCAGATCGAGCAGCACTTCGTAAATCACCTTCTGTTTAACATGCGAGTGCTGGAGTTATTTATAACTATACCATATAAACGTCACAAAGGATGTTTAGTGATTCACAGACAATAACAAAGAACATAATGTGGGACAGACGTAGAAAAGAAAGCTGCCTTTTTTTTTTTTTTTTTTTTTTTTTTTTTTTTTAAAGGCAGAACCATTTGGGATTTCTCATGCTACTCCAAAGCTGTACCCGGTGGTGTGAGCATTGCCACTGGATTGGACTTCCCACTTTGCCTAAAAACCCAGACAGATTTTTTTATTATTATTATTTTGTAAGAGCCAGACTTTAGATGATGGCTTTTTGGAGCTATTTATCCTATATTTGCACAGAACAACTTAGAGAAAATTTGCATATAGCAAGTTTGTGTCAAGTGCAATACCTTACTGGGCTGTATCTACCTCTGAAACACCTGAAACACCTGTTGTACCACTCATACACATGACCAAATGGACATAGATGTTTTGCTAAATATGTTGAAGGTGACAGCAAGAAACAGGCGCAGGGGTTCCACCAGGCTGAGGGGAAAAAAGGCTTAGACCTGTTCTGACAAACATGCCTAAGACTGTGCAAAGTTGGCATATTTCTAATTTGACAACAGATCTCATTAACATCAGGATTTCCACAAAGTTAACGAAAAGTTAAATAATTTTTAAGTCTGTCAAAATATCCTCAAAAACAAAGCGCTGCTATCAGGCAGACTCACTTCTTTCAGATTTTTGAGCAGAGAAAGCACTTGCTCTGAGGACCCTGACACCCCTACACAGAGAGTCAACCAGGAGGTGGAGCCACTGATAACTGGGTAATTCAGAAGAACTTACAGGTTTTTCCTCCGACTTTCAAAACTGTATGTCACTGACTCCATGGTAACATTGTTCATTGTTATGGGAAGGGATTTACAATTTTATTTATTTTTTTAGTCTGAAGGCCTAAAGTTACTTTCTTTGCCATTATTATTGTGCACCATGACCATGACCTGTGCTTGGTAACTTCCAGTTTACAATCATGATATGCAGCTGAAAGTTCTAAAGACACTGATAAACACAAAACAATTTTAGATATATTGAATTGATTGATAGAGCTTTAAGCACTGATAAATGCGAAAAACCTTTCCTCCTGGTTACAGCTGGCTTTCCCCTTCTGCTTTTTGCTCTACTTGATCAACCACATCACTCCAGTAGAATGAATCTGCCAGAACTCGCAGAGATTAGATTTGCCCAGATGTATTCTGCACCTTCAGGAAAGTGCTGGATTAAACAGATCTGCGGGCCAAAGTTCATTGATGCAGCTCTTGGGGAAGCGCTTGGAATTGTTTTCCCATACTGCAATAACAGACATACACCAACATGTAAACCACAGCCTCCAGCTTAGGTTGAATGATTAAGTCACAGAGGTTGCAATCCTACCAAAACTGCAATGAAAAGTAATATCTAGCACCAAGTATGGACGTGCTTCCCCCCCAACACTACCACTTGTTTAAAGATCAGCCACTAATGTCAGTCTTCAACTCCAGTAGAACAATGAATATGACAGAAATAAGCAGTGCTTTGCTTATTGGTCAATTTTCTATAATGGATCGTAAAAACGAGCATCTTTAATTTCAATCTCAAGGCTCATAGTCACACTTCAGTATCTTACAGCTTAAATGCTTCATCACATAAGGTAGGTCTAAATAGAGAGATTAAGGTATCACAGTGAAAGTGAAAGCAACAAAAGAGTTTTTTTTTTTTTTTAAGAAAAAAATGTTAATTAGGGATTCTACAATGAATTCTTATTAGTTTCTTTTAATTAATAGTGTATTAGTATTTGCATGCGCTACTTCAAAGTCAGTAGGGATATAATATTCTGTCACCTGAAGCATTAAAAACAATTGTTAGAATTGTTTCCTAGCCACTGAATTTAATTCTCTGTGGTTGACAAAGGTTTGACAGTAATTACTAGAGATAGCACTAAAGAAGACTTCAAGGGCAAACTCCATCCCAACACAACAAAAAAAAATGAGCCAAAGTTTACAAATTGAAAATAAACTTGGAAATTGTATCAAACCCACCATTTATTGAGGACCATTCACTTTTTCTTTGTAACATAAGAGACCCTGATGCAGCTACAGCTTTTTCTGTTCTATTTTCAAGTTTTTTTAAATCTTTTTTCTTTTTCTCCTTTTCTGATTTACTCACGTTTTACAGCGACTCAGAGAAATCAGATTTAAAAGCATCTATAAAACTTTACACCATTATCTAGTACCTGATGCAGATGTAGTCAGCTCATCCAGCCCAAGCTTTCATTGCTTGTTGAAATGCTAGCTAGTGGCTGCTCTTTGCAAACATAGCTAGTGTCTAAAAGCTGGAAGCTCCAAAACCACCTATAAACCAACCAACCAAAACCAGCCAGGCTTTATGGAGGCAGACACAGTCAATCAGATCCTGACAAAACAGGCCATCTAAATGCTACGTGTATTTAAATTCTTCACACTCTTACTTTGAAATGAAGAGACAGTGTCCACATATCCTTCACAGTTCGTTAATCTTACCAGGATGCAATGGCACATTAATCAGAACTAGTCAAAGTAACGCTGTCTGCAGCTGACTAATACTCAAAAGATGCCTCATTGCATTTCTTCGGAGAACATGTTTATCCAGCACAGTATCCTTAAAGGATTTAATTCCAAACATACGCATCCCCACCATTTACATAAATAAAAACGCAAAGGATCTTTTCTCATGTATTTCTTTGACTTAAGTAACTTCACTGTTAAAAAAAAAAAAAAGTCTGGAAAATTCCCTGTTACACCTCTTTACACTTGAGAGTTAATTTATAACTTTAGTGAGATAAAGCCTATTATAGGTGAGAGGGAGACATCTGCTTACTAAATATCTTGCAATTTAAGAAAAAAATGAAGATGAGTATTAGAAAACAGAGCATTAGTACAGCTTGACAATTAAGGACTATACATTAAAAGACATAACTTCAGAGCACACACTGGAGCTGGCAGATTAACTACCGTACAGAAGTTTGGGAAGACTGCAACAGATTCTTTGACTAGTCCTTCACCATTTTGACTGATCGCTAAAAATCAATACCACAGGTGCCATAGAAAGTAATTCCATTGGCTGTGTGCTTATTGCTTTTTTTTTTCCCCCAAAAAATCTTTAGGAATTAGATTTTTAAAGTTAAACAAGATCAATCATTACTTTAATCATTGTTTTGCTGCTTTGTTTTATTAAGCAATAGATATTGTCCTTTGAGGTTTTGAATTTTTAATGCAGTTTTAATTCACAATAGTCCTCTGTACTCCACTGATCTGTATTTCTCCCATACCATTATAATTGCAAACAAAAATTGTCCATACAGCAAATCCAGAATGTTTCCATGGAGCAGCAAGCAACACATGGAGCTCTGAAACGCTTGCTCAGAACACATACATTTTAAATATTAAGAGGGTTTAAGTAACATCATAATAACAATAATTTAGACCTAGACTTTAAAGAAACTATAAGTGCACTTAATTCTTGCCATAGTGTACTCCAGACTAGGGCTAGTTTACTGCATTTAATTGGTTTGAAAACTCCCCCCTTTCACCTCTCCTCCCCGACCCCTTGGGAGCATATATCCACTTTACTGCACCCTTCCTAGGAGACCTGACTGGTCTTGAGCAAGTGCTGATAACAGTCCCTCATCAAACTGTGATTTTCTATGTATTAATAGCACATTTACAGTGTCTTCAACATAAGTAAATAATTCCCTTGAATTTTCAGAAAAGCTAAATGTAAGCACAAACTTCAGAAGCCACTTGGAGCCCCAAACTGTGCCCCAGCATAGGTACTGCAGTTCTACAGCATGGAAGTAAGAACAACCACAAGAACATACCCTGCCAGAGATGAATTTTGATCGTTGCTTCTGACTGTGCATTCAGAAGCTGCTCTGGGCTGAGGAAACCTTTCCAGCCATCTGCCCAGATCCACCAGGAAGGGGTCACCCCCACCCTTCCACCGTTACCCACCCAGCAGACAGGTGGGGCCATGATCGTAAATTAGACTCAGCCAATCCTCCTTCAATGGGAGGACAATGAAATCTGTAGACATTAATTAAATCAAAATACCATTAGGCTCACTCTCATTTTACTGAAATTTCAAAGATCCTGGGAATTAATAGATATGAAAAAAGTTTTGCTCCTATGCTTCTTTGCCTTTTTACCATAATAAGAGATGTATATATCTCATCCCCTGTGGCTTTTTTAAGTACTAGGGAGAGCTATAATGCAAACACAGCGGAAGAATGTAAAGCAGGAGCACAAGAAAAGCGAATAAAATCAACTCATTTTAATAATATGAATCACAGTTTTCTTATCATCAAACTATTGATCTACAGGTTGGTGTTAATCTACAGTTTGGTGAAGAAATGTATTTGCTTTATCAGCAGGGCATAGGAAGGGCTGGGGTTAGGTAACAGCTCTGACCTTTCCTAGCCCCGGCAGAGCTCTGCAGCTCCTTAGCCCCATGTCAGAACATCGTTTGACCTCCACTAGTCTGCAAGATAAAGCAGATAGAAGAGTTGTCTGGGCACTTAGGAAGCACACGCTGTACCCTTTCTAAGTGGATGGAAGGAACTGTGTCTGTATGAGCAGCGTCCCCTCAGCTGCCCTTGTAGCGATGGGGTTGGCAATCCCAGCTCAACGCTACGCATGCGGGCCCTCGTTTTTGGCCTACAGACAACAGGAGTCACTGCAGTGACTGCAGGGGGCTTTGAATCCAGCTCTGGAGAAGAGTCCAGCCTTCACTCGTGCATTCAGAAAGGCAGAAAAAGCTGACAAGCATAACAATTGCTTTGAAATATTTCTTCTCCAACTTCTCATAGAAGGGACTCTGGCTACTGAAACCAGCATGGTACTGGGGAAGAACAAGGCTCTGTTTTCCAGTTCACCAACCAGTTGATGAGTGTTAGCCTTCCAGCTGCTAGGAAATAATCAGCTGATCCCCCAGTCAATTAAAATTGCTAAGTAGCAAATAAATATGAAACAGAAATCACAGGTATGTGAAGCTGTATGTGAAGCATGTTGTATGAGGAACTCCATACGTTTTGTTGTTGCCTTAAGTATTTTGTGTTCTTACACTGTTGTATTTCTTACATTATGTTTTTCTTAGTGACAATACGTTTGTAAAACAGACCTCTTTAGCCAACTATTATATATACATTACATTAATTTATGCTGATTTTTTTTAAAAAATCTATGTTTCAGCAAGATGAATTTTTAATATGGCTAGCAGTGAATTCTCTTACATACCATTAGGATACTCATTCACCACCTCTACAATTTTCTGCCTTTCAGCCCTGCAGTTTATTTGTAGTTACTAATTCTAGCTGCTAGTAACACTTGCCCTTAGGTCATGTGTACAACTAATGTCTTGGGGTAATAAAAAATAGCCTGATTCCCTTTATCAGAAATGTAAAATGTTGATGCTGCTCTACTGTTGCTCACAAGAAATGGAAGAAAATATAGTTCCTCTCAGTCAGTCACTTAATGGAAACAAATATTCAAAAGAGAGAAGCGCTACATTATGCTGAGGATTTGATTCTTGTCAAGCCACATTTGTTAAATGAAAGCCTGTTAAAGTGAAATGACTGAGGATCTTCCTAGCAAGTAAGGAATGGTTTGATTTTTTTCCTGTTCATGATCCAAGAAAATAGTTTCTCTGCTTTAAGTTACTCCCTCGGCTTTCAAGCACCAGACAAATCAAATGCAGCCACATAAATCCCCACACTCATTCTGAAACAAACATCATCACAGAGGGCTGGAGATAATAAATGCAAAACATGCATATTTAGGAATTAGGACACCAGGAACTACTTGCCAGAGGTAAAATGGTCTGCCACAGACAAGAGAGATTTTAACATGAGTTTAAATTACTCACAGAGGCATCCTCAGGCTCCGTCTGATTCTCTGGGCTGTCCAACGATGTATTCTAGAATGCAAATGAGAATTGTCTCAGCTCATCTTTTTGCTACCAGATTATTTTTTTTATTATTCTTCCTGGCATTTTTTTACTTTTTTCCCTTCCATTTATTTAAGAAAAAAGTTTGGAAAAGTTAAGTAAAAAATCGCTTAATTCATAAATTCGAACTATAACATTTTTCTTTCCTTCCACAAAGGATCTCCACCAAATCTTTTGGCCAAGGTATCTTTTTAGTTAGTACAAAGAATACCAGCAGAAGAAGGAACAAGGGGAACAAAAAAGCTAACAAGTAGCTGCTATTCCCCACAAACAGGCTAACAAGTTTCAGAACGGGAAAGTTGTTAAAAAAGAACACCAAGTCAGATGTTTCAGGTCTTAGGCAGTATTGATCTTCTTGGGCTTTTTTATTTCATGTGAAAAATGTTTAGAAGATAAAACAAATATAAAATTGCCTGGATTCAGGAAACTTTTTCATCAGTGCTTGCTTTTAGGTGGCTCTCACATGGAACAGCCAATGGAGGCAGTTGCCCAAGGCAGCGAAGTGTTGGGGACTGTAAAACAGCCGCTGCTTTCCTGCTTGCTTTGCCTCTACCAGAGCTCTGAAGAACACACAAGGGCTGCTACTACCACAAACAGAAGTATTTAAGGATGTTAAAAATGTTGTCTTCTTTGATTGCTGCTAACACCCCCTAGCCCTCAGCTGTGGAGGGATCAGCCTGCCCTGAGCACAAAGGCCTTCCCTGGTCTGGGTGCCCCGGCTTTCTCCTTTTCACCAGTTCCTTACCAGGACACACACATTACCCTTTACTCCTCGTCACTGAGGTGACCACCTTTCCACATGTCTAAGATGATTTGGGTTGGGTCTGGTCACACCTCAGGGTTTTTTTATTTAAGTGCTAGGGACTAGAAGGTGTAGAGTTCTGTGAAAGGCTTGCATGCGTTCTCTCCCTTGCATAGGAAGGCATTTTTAAAAAATGTACTGATGCCATCTGATCAGTAGAAAAATACTGCTTATTTCTGATGATCTTCAAGTTGCCTAAAAGGTTCTGTCCTCTTAGAAGTCCTTCATGAAGTGGAACTGTAAATTTTGATTACCAGGATCTCCTCTAAAAGCCAGTGCCCGGAAAGCCACTGAGTGCAGAAGCCTTTAGATCAGACTGGCAGTGCCAATAAACTTGAGGCTTTAGCAACAGATATGCTGTTTTACAACCTGATGACAAAAGTCCTAACAGCCCACTGCACAGACTGCCTTTCCCTTCCAAAAGGAGAGGATTAAGGCCATTAGATGGAGGCAGGTAAGGCAGGGATTGCAAGGGCACTTCCTGCTGCCAGTACTGGAGCTTGCATGCAGAAGGCACGTCCCACACCACTTGTGGTGCCCAGATGGAGCAACGGACACCTCAGTTAAATCTGCACCATGTGAAGAGGAATGTGCTAGTGAAGGAATGAATATCAGCTGGTACTGGCAGGGTAGACCAAGATCATGGAGGGAGACGAGAGAGCTCACGGGGCCAGAGCTCACATGTGTGTCTAACCAGAGCCAGGACTTCGTGACCTAATTCAGAGCAGAGGCCAAAGGAGGAGACATTTACAGCAGCCCAGTGCAGCTCCCAGGGGGTGACGGCAGCAGGGGGGCAGGAGGCTGTTAAGGGCATTTATTACCAGTTGGTGCTATGAAATCAGCCATCCAGCACAGCCATTCCAGCTCCCTGTATGGCACTGACAGCCTGGAGCAGGAGCAGAAGGATTCCTCTTGATGTTTTTTCCAGCACTCATTTCACAGAGCTGGGAAGTGGGAATGTGTCAGAGGATGGCTCCTCCTGGGTCCCACCACCCCAGAGCATGGCTTGGCAGACCATCCTTTGGGGGCTTGGGAAGGAAAGAGGAACATGTGGAGATGTGCAATTTGCTTTTGTATTTTTATTTTCCTTTCCATGTCATGACTCTGTATGTCTCATGGGAGCTCCAAGTGATCAGCCACAAACTCTGGTTGATGATCCCTTTAAAAACAGTTTGCTGTGCTCCTGTGGAAAGCAGACTGTCCTTCAAGTAAAGGCAGCACACACAAAATACGATGTATTTGCTGAAAATGTGCCTTTAGCTCTTTGAAGCTGCCTGTAATTACATATCTAGGGAATAGTTTGATGTTTACATTTTCAAGTATATGGCTGGTTGCATTTAGCATAATATTTTTCATCTTTTCCCTTTCTTATTTCACTTCTTGTGGTCATAAATTAAATTATGTCACAAAAACACTGAGGACTGAAAGCAAGTCACAGCAGCCCTGAAACAAGAGGCCAACCACCAGTAAGGCACCTCTAGGTGGTGGCCAAATCCCCTGAGCCTTCGGAAGGAGGTGCCAGCTGGCCGTCCCTAACAGTTGCCATTCAGAAGAGACTCTGGCTATTTCCCATGATGTTGGATGCCCAAAGGGATCTGCTGATGAGCCTGACATCACTTCTTGGGGAGAAGGGCTGGCCAGCTGCCACAGCCTCTCCCCCCTGCAGCCAGACCAAATGTCTCCTGCTCAGTAAAGCTGGCTTTGGGCCCCTGGGTTAAATTCTGCTCTTGGATACTTTCTGAAAACCCTAGCTGGTTTCAAAGGAGGTATTCCAGATTTACACCAGCTTTTCTGTGATCAAAAGCCAAACTGAAGTCCAGAGAATAAAATAAATTCATGCTTTTGGTCTAAATTTATAAGGTTCCTTCATAAAGCCTTCAAACAGGATTTATCCTCTGGTTAAAAATACATTTCAGCTGACTTCATCCTTGTCAACTATTGAACAACATCCTAAAAATCATCTTTTGCTACCAACACAGGATTTATTACTTATATATGTGTATATATTTGAATAGTACCATGGAAATAATTTAAACTATAAATTTACTTTATTTTTTTCACAAAATTATTGTGGTTTTACAATTTTTCTTGAACTCATTGATTTCACAAACATTCTTTAAAAATGTCAATAGAGCAATTTGTATTCTTTAGATTGGTGGTTAATTTTCTTCACATCAACAGACTGATAATGCAACTCCACAGTTGCAGACATGAGCTCCAAATAGTGGCCTCCAGAAACTATGCGCTAAATCAGTGGAGGCTGAGCTTGTTTCTGCAGGCTAAGTGTCACTCTATGTTAATAACTTTTGGGCAGTATTTGTTTGCATATTTTTGTTTTCAATACTTTGGTTATTAAAATTGCAGAAGAGTAATGACAAATATAGTTTAAGTCTTCAAATACCTGAGATATTCATTATGCATTTTCAAGGTTTTCTGAAAAAAATACTTTTTTATCAGTTGTTTTTATAGACAGTTATTATGCAAGCTGTTTTGTGCTATAATGGACATCAGCTGGCATTCTGTTTGGGACCGTATTTAGGAATCCTAGACATATTAAAAAAGATAACACTATTGCATGTTAGTAGGTCTGTCTCTTATTGAGGTTGCTTAACCTTTTGCTTTGTAAAATCGTATTTTCAGTTTCTTAAAGCACCGAGGAACTTCAACCATGTGAGTTGCATTTTCTGTGCTGTCCCCTTCAGGCTACTATTTCTTTAGCTAGAGAAAGTTTCAGAAGGAGCAGTTCAGCAATTTAGAAACATTTAGTCTGTCTCAGCACATAGGTGGCACAATGGCACAGGAAGAGGCAACAGGGACAGGGAGAAGTGAGAACAAAAGGGAAGGAAACTGATCTGGGAGACAGCTACTTGAAAGGGGAAAGACTACTTGAAGAAGGAGGACGGAGAAAAAATTACACTGGCCAGCAAGGTCTGCAGATAGGGGAATGACAGAGATGGGTGAAAACAGGTCTTGAAAAGTGAGCTGATGGAGATAGAACAGACTGGGTAAAGTTCCGGAGGAACAGACCAAACCTTGGGAGTGGTTTCCAGGGCGACTTTCTTCATTACCTTCTCATGGATTGTGATTAGTCCTGTAGTTCCCTTGATCTTCCTTATCAAAGAGAAAAGTGATGTTTACTTTCTTCCAATCTTCAGGAAACGGATCACCCCAGCCTTTCAAAGATAAAGGACAGTGGCCCTGCGATGATATCAGCCAGCTCCCTTGGCACTTGGGGGTACAGCCTGTCAGGTTGCATGGGCTCGTGTATGTCCAGTTCATTTAAATGCTCCCTAACCTGATACTCTTCCACCAGGAGTTCCTCTTCCCTGCTCCATACCTTCCCAGGAAATGTGTCTCAGGAATATGGGATTCCTAAAGGCCTATCTTAGTAGTAAAGACTGAGGCAAAGAGGGCATTGAGTACAGCAGGTTTTTCCTGTGTCCTTTGCCAGTGGGATCCTGGCCATATTCAGCAGTCAGCTCACATTTTCCCTGGTCCTCTTTTTCCTGCTGAGGTACTTGTGGAAGCATTTCTCATTGCCATTTCATGACCCTCCTCAGATTTGATTCTTGGTGGGCTTTGGCATTCCGAGGCCCATGCCTGCAAGCTTGGCCAGTGCCTCTGTTTTCCTCCTGGGTCACCTGTCTCTCCTCCTGTGTCTTGTATGCGTTCCCTTCATGGCTGAGCTTAGTCAGGAGCTCCTTGTTTGTCCATGCAGGCTTCCTGCTGCCTTTCCTTGATTTCCTGCTCATCACGGCAGAACATTCTTGGGCTTGGAGGAGGTGATCTTTGACAATGAGACAGGAGCTGCAGGAAAAGAAAACATGTCCTGAATGTTAAATGCTGCCTTACATTATAGCTCTGCATCTGTCAAAGGTTTCCTGTCCTGTCATTAACTGAGGCACTTAAAGCAAATTTTTCATAACTACTCATTTTTTATTTTATAGGTGTCTGTCCTGAGCTTCCATCCTGATTGACAGAAATGCTGAGCACTATTTATTGCAACTGAGATGAATAATGATTTGTAATTTGAACATAAAAAGCTTTATTGTTCTAAACAGCATGAACACCTCAGAACTGCACCTCCAAGTGAGGAGATACTTTTGACCTTCATCTCTCTGTGCCTCAATTAAATGCCATCCCTTATCTCGCAAGAGTTTGTGAAGTTAAATTAATTAGTCATTGTGAAGCCCTTAGAGACAGTAGTGATAAATGAGACAGAAAAGTCTGTGAGGGAACTATTTCTCTTCTGAGATGGTTTGAACAGTGAGAAACAAATAAGGCCGGTGCCACACACTGCATAAGAAGTGTGTTGGGAGGTGCTGGGCAGCTTTTTGGGAGAGCTGTCCGCCCTTGGCATGGTAAGAGGCAAGGCTCCTGCAGAAAAGGACACTGCCTGGAGATTGGGAACATGGGTACAACTGAAAAATACAAGTGCTGCTACATGGACAATTTTAAATGTTGGCATTTACAAATTTTAAACTCATGATTTTGGTAATTTTGAAGTGTTTCTACTTGTAGTTCTAACAGTATATTTGATACTTTACCACAGCAAATAGACAGTGACATCAAAAGATTTCAGTGTTTGTCATGGCTTCAACCTGCCTTTAGTTTGGGATATTTTTACTACTATGCCTTCATTAGTTTTTTGATGAGTGAAACTACAGAGAGAGAGTTTCTCTCTCTGGTAGCACTAGAAATAGATACATTAGAAATAGCACATTTCTCAGACACAATACTGAAGGGGGTATGTACCTAATTATCAGAGTTTGACCGTTCTATTTCTGAAGTGAAATACATATCTTAAAGGGTCTCTAATCGCACATTTCATTCAGAGCTTACACTGTGTGCATATCTTGATGACTGAGAAAAAACAGGTAGTGAAAGATGTCCATATTGAAAGGAAAAATATAATTTGTTAACATAGTGGAAAATATTTCCTATAGAATTATGGTACTGTAACCACTGCAGCTTTCCCAGATATTTTCTTACATCCCTCTTCACAGGTTTAAAGTCTAAGCTAGAAATTTAAAACATGAACACATTCCCCTGATATCTTTCAAAAAATCGGATTCTTTAGTGCCATTTTTTAAGTTCTGACCACATCAAGTTCTCTTCTGTCTAAAAGACAGGACATGTACTTCTAATCCAACACTCGCCGTTCAGAGAGCAAAGTGAGAAACTTCTTTCTAATTGCTTCAATTTCAGAATGAATAGATTTCAAATCCAAGTGTACAAGCCATTCAATTAAAATTTCACTGTGGTCAATGCCCAGTTGTAACCAAGGAGCTGACATGCTTTTACAGCAAGGCAAGACTGCAACAAAGGAGTTGAGTCAGTGACTGCATGCTGCTCGGCCTTCTGTACTTCAGAAGTCCACTTAAACCCACTTTCATCTCCGATACTCTCCTAGGTTGTTCCACAACCTAACCTCTCTGCTTCCACTTTAGCTGTGGCCAGTTTACAAATAGCCTTTTTTCTGTGCTGTCTCTCTTCCTCTGTGCTATTTACTTTGCAGATCCATTTTCCAAGAGCAATCACATCTCCTCTCAGCCTTCTTTTGTTGAGCTAAATGAGCTAAACTGTTAAACTGCCTAACACAAAATGGACTTTTTGTGCCTGTTCTCTTGGGAATGCCCTCTCTGCATTTCCTGCGTTTTGAACTCAACATTTCAATAAGGCTGGCCAGAACAGTAGTCTAGAGCCAGCCTGTCAAATACTTTCCCTGGTGGCACTGCTATTTCCCCGTGTCCAGCTGAAAACCACTTCATTGGCACTTGAAACCCTGTACTACCTAGCAGAAGGCATGTTTCCCACAGGCGTGCACACAAAGCTTTACACATATCTTAAATCTAACATGCCTGCATCTTTTTCCTCTTCTGCTATTGCAGCATAGAAGAATAAACTGGGAGCAAAATTGTTGGGAGCACAAACAATAGACATTGAAACTCAGAACTGGACCTAAGCTCTTCAGAGTCACAGCAACTCATTCTTTATTACAAAAAACGAGTACACAAACATAAACTACAGGACTAGTAGGAGTAAGAGGAATTATATATTTAAAACTCCTCTTGCAATTTGTGATTACTGCCTAGCTGCACTGAGAGCAAAACTGTAGCAATGAGCTTCCAAAAAGCCAGTCCCATTTCTGCTGAGTGCATCGGCGGGGTGAGGCTGGGATGGCTGGTCCAGCCTAGCCTGGTCCCCCCAGACATTGCCACTTGGCTCTGTGACAGCAGCCCTGGGGAGAGACTTGTGTGAGAGGCTGTGCGAGGCTGCAAGAAGCTCTGTACAAGGCTGCATGAGTAACTGCATCCTGTCCATGCTGCCCTGTAATCACCATCACAGGAAGCTTACGCTTTTCTTTCATGACATTTATCCACAGAAAATGATTTCTCACAATTGTGACAACTGTCAATTTTCACACAATTAAAGAGGACTTGATCTAGTGGAAGAAATGAATGTTTGCACTTGTGCTCGCTCCCGTCCACCCCCCTAACAAGAAACAAATATTTAATTGGACCAGCTTCTTTATGATGGTACAAAGGGAAGGAAAATGAGGTACTCAGAGGCATCTGGAGCCTGCACCTTCAACTTTTAATGTGACAGGATCAAAAAATATTTTCTTTTAACACAATAAGCATCTGGTTGACATGTCAGTATTTTGCAGTCTGTGAGATATTGCTAAAAATGTAACCAGCCATGGAGGTCTCAAGAGGAGTCCGTATATATGGCATGTTCCGGTTGATGACAGAAATAAATCTTTTACATACAATGGCAAAGGCAGAATTGTTCAGCCTACACAGACACAATGAAAAGCAGGATGATCCTAGGTGAAAAGATATTTTTAAGCCTGTACTACTGTTCAGGATTACGCAATCACCTACTTGGCTTAGGAAACCTGGAGGTATAGAGAAGAGAAGACCAAAGAAAGGGTGAGGTTTTCACAGCTTCCTAGTTCACGAAAGGTAGCAAAATATTGTCTGTAAAGGCCCTACAAGTAAGAGGACCAGAGAACAGTCACTTTACTGAAACATGAAAAACGTGACTGTTTCTTGGAGAGAGAAAGACTGTTTCTTTTAGAGAGATCCAGAGATCTTTCTTTAAAAACAGCATGAAAAAAAAAATCTTTTGTGGGTGCTTTAAGCAATTTTTGGGAATATTTACAATTACTTTTATTCATAACTTCATGTTATGTGGGCACAGTTAGGTCCCAGTGCTGTCTGTGGGAAAGATCTCTAAGTGTTTATGTCTCCTATGCAACTTCCCCCTGCCTTGCAAAAAACATTTTGCCACTGCCAATGGCTTTCACACAACTGAAATTCAACTTTACCTACAACGTACTCATCAACATATTTCATTTCTGCTCTCTTCTCAAATCTTCCTTCCTACTTTTCAGCAGCCAGTGCATTCTGTCCATCAGGTACGGACTTACCAGAGCAGCATGTACTCCGCTGTGTCACGTCACGGGGAAGCAGCCAGGAGCTGGTCCAGCCGCTTGTTCTGCTGGGGCTGCATCCTGCTCTGTCATTAATTCATCAACATCCCCCTTTAACTGCAGCGTTAAATGTCATCATATTCTGAACAAAACTGCATTTACAAACAAAAACAAAACAGTAAAATTAATATTCTCCTCTCTTAAATATGCTTGGAATTTCACTACCATGAACTTTTTATAATTTGCAATCTCTTATCACTAACACATACTTACACTGGGCTGAGGAATAAAAGTGGAAGTGAAAAAAAACTAAAATGAACTATAGCATTTTATCTTTGGATTGTGTAATTAGCTACAGGGATACCAACCCAAACCTGCCTGTGATCCTCCCAGCCTGCACAGGAGAAGGTGGCTGGCAGAGCAAAGGAAACCCAAACAGGGTGGGTTCAACGTGGCCATGAAGCCTCGCACCTGAGACTTTCCAGCTTCATGGCAGCACAGCGTTCACACACCTTTTGTGGGGACAACCATGGTTCCCTAAGACGGACAGATGGTTGTAGCTTTGCCTAAAGCAAGCCTGTTTCTTCTCTGAAGTCAGCTAAAAGCTAGATCAGGAAACTCCCCCAAATGGTTCACTGGTGGGCGGGAAAACTGACATTAGCATTGAGTTAGGGGCCTTGGATGAAACAAGCTGCCACCAGAGGTTAGGAAGGCCTGGAAGCTTTGATGTAGCTGGAGCCCAGCTCCTTTGTTTTCTGTTTGTAAAAAGCTCCCCTGTGGAGTTTTTGTTTGGGTTGTTAAAATCTGTTTAACTCAAAGAGCTGACAATAAGCACTTGGGAGCAAAACCCTCTCTTTGAAAGTCTTTTTGCTGTTCAACTGCATTGGCCAGCCCTGCCAATTTATAGCTCTGTTAGCTCTCGCTGCTCCAAAGGCTGCTTAAGCAAACAATTAAGCTTTGCTGATCACTCTGAGCACCGGAGTGGCAAAATATGCACTTTCTCTATAGCCTAGAACACACTCGGAACAAAAACATTTTCTCCCTTACTGTTCCCTGTGTCACGGTATTAGGCAGCTCAAGGTTTCAGCTTTTAGTAGTCAAGGGCAAGCCACCCTCAGCAAGGGCTTCATTTCGGATGTACTGGGGCCCTGCACGAAGAGCAGAGCGAGCATTAAAGGAGGGTGTCGTTTTTCACTTGCTGTTCCTTGGTAAGGCCATCTCTGGCCAACGCCTGACACAGTCAGTTTGGATCGCTGATCAAGGTCAATACCTGCTGCCCCCACACGAACCAATTTGATAAGTATTGCTCAGTATTTCCAAAATAAACTACTGTGGCTTCTGTCTCCTGCTCGCTGCTTTGCCTGCCTCTTTCTTTTGCCGGGACCTAAATGAGGGGAAAAGCCAGCGGCTCACTACTTTGTGCATTCAGTCCTGAAGCAGGAGAAAGGTCTAAATGCAGCCCAGCAACCTGAGGAGATTTATCTGATAAAGCTGGTCCTCGCGCCCAGGTGACCTGTGTGGTCATGCCTGCTTGTCATCCAACCTGATTTTGTATGGGAAAATATCTGTAGAAGAAAGGCAGCCGAACTTGGACAAGTTTTTTCATCAGCTCTAAATGTAATGTTTAGCAAATTCCACCTCTGCTAGATTTCAGACTGCTTTTTCTTCCAGCCTGAGAGATGCAGAGTGCCATCTCTCCCGGCAGGTCTGGTGGCCTCTCCTCCAAACCCTTCCCCGCTCCAACTCACTGAGGTTGCTGTGACTAGAACATCGATGGACACAGTGTAAGGACAGAGCATCTCCTCCTTGTTTTGGTGCCAGAACTACAGTTTTCCCTTTACAAACAGGAACAGAAAGAAGAGAATGAACTTCTGTTCTGTAATTCTCTGTGTGGGCCTCTTAAGTTTGTCCCTGTGCTCAAGCTCCCTTACAGGTCTGTAAGCACAGCTAACAGCTTTCACTCTCCTGACAGTTAAAATAACTTATTCGTACTGCAGAAGACATTGGGTGAAAAATCACTATATAGCAGTTGTTTGAGAAAAAAGGAAGGAATTTTGCTTAATACAATTATTTTATCCTGCTTTTATCTACCAAAAATGGCAGCACTTTTTAGAACATTTGGAGAAGGCAGGAGGTGTTTTGTGGGAAGTAGTAATGAAAAATTCATGAAGGATTAAAAATAGTTGGATTTTTTGGGTTTAATTCAGAATCTCTTTTTATTTCCCCTTAGTTTCCTTCCCTATTTATATTGAATATAAACAAAGAACTTGTTCTAAAATAGTTAGATGAATGGGAATGAACTAGAGTGAAAGAAGTCCAATAATTTCTAAAGTAGGTGGTTAAATTCTAGACCCGGTACCGATACCTAAGTAACGAAGTGGTACGATTTGTTTAGATATTCAGGCCACCCACAGACATCCACAGTCACAAGGAATTTGTATGAGCTACCTAAGAATCTGCCCATTTTCCTTTTTGGTGGCCTGAGACACTACGGTTGCCTTGAGCTTTAGCTGAGTCTGCACTCCTCTTTCACACTGCTTGAAGAAAGTGTTCCTGTAACGCAGGGCTGTGGAGACTTTGGGGCGATGCACAGAGAGAATGCAAGAACGGATAGAACTGCTGGGATCCCGAGTTATTTTGCAGCATGTTATCTGGAAGATTCTTCAGCTGTAGCCCAGTAGGTGATGCTAAGAGGAGCACTTAATGTGCAGTTCTCCAGCAGGGCACCCTGTCACACTTCTATGCGATCCGTTCAAGTTTACCCGGGCATTCCAGGCTTTCAAAAGACCTTGCAGAAATGTGGAAGCAAGGGAACAGAGAAAACACTGCCACTCCTTTGAGCCCTGACAAGAAGGACACATCAGTTCGGAGTCAGGTTCACACGATGCCAGAGTCCAAGGGACAGGAGGACGTCTGAGGGGAGCTTCCCCAGCGCTGCTCCTCTGGCCTTCTGGCCGTCATGCCCGGCATGGTTCGGTCCCCAGAGAGCTGAGCAATTTTGCCATCTTTTTTCCAACTTTTTTCTATTACAAGCAAGTTGCATCTGGTCACAGTGACTCAAACAAAAACCAGATTATTTGGTATTTTCATGTAAAGTGAAATCAAAAGAAAACATTCTGCTCCCACCTTCAGTTACTATTTTGCTGGTAATGTGTTCAAGGCTCTTTACACATCACTAAAAAAGAAGAACCCTGACTTTGGATACTCATTCAACCTCTAGATTTCAGAAAGGTTTCAGGGTTAATATTATTTTTGCTTGTTTTCTTTTTCTCACTATAAATACGATGAGCAGAAGGATGTTGCCATGGTGACACTTTATAATGTACTTAAAGGCACTTGTTACAGTTATGTACCACAGTCATCTTCGTTTATGTCTGAATTACAAAGATATGTGAAAAATCACCACAGAAAGGTACACAGTGTATTACCTTTCACAGATGTTTACAATTCTTATTTAGTGTACAGGTGACAAATGTTTTGGCAGCCCCTATATTATTTGGAAACCTATACTTTTCCTACCAGGAGGGGGGAAAGTAGTTTACCAAAATCAATACCCAGTCCACCTGAAGTGTCATCGTTACCTGAAGCCCAGCTTTGTAGTACGCTGAATTAAAGATCACAAATGAAAATATCGCAGAGCTCTGGCAGTCCAAGTTAGCTGTTGCTGTACTATGTGCTTGAGGACACGTTGGGGTAGACCAGTGTGAAATTCAGCAGTTTTGCTTTGTGTGCTCTTTGCCTCTGCAAAAAGCAGAGTTTTTCATTAATTTTGGAAGTACAGAGTCCTGGAGCCTTCTCTCAGGATGGCTACAGCCTGGAGGCCAGCGCCGCATGTTAGCTAAGTCTGTGCTGCTCTGAAAACAGCAGGTCTGGAGCTGCTGAGGTGTTACTGTGCTCTGCCTCCTGTCCATCTGACTTTCTTCCTGACATCTGGAAGCTTCCCTGCAGGCTGCATGCCCAGGCACTGCTGGTGGCTTCCCTGTCCTCCTGGCACGCTCAGGCGTGCAAATAGCCAGAAAGCTCTGATTTGCCTTGAGTCTGAGCTTGGAGGCTCGCTGGACGCAGAGCTCCAAGTCTGACAAATTCTGGGGCTCATCCTGAGCAGACAGTATGGGCTGGGGTGGGGAATTTCTCCAAGAACTTTTAGGTATGTAAGTCTCTGGCACACCTGTAGGATGTCCACACTGCTGGTTTGTCTGGGATGGAGCTGAAGGGCTTCCACTAGAGAGGATAAACTTTAATTAACATCTAATGTTTTAAATGGATTCAGTAAGGCTTCCTCACTAGCCCCAAAAGGAAATACAAACCATCTTGAGCTTATCACTAGCTAAAGTAAAGCTCTGTACCATATTGAACCCAGATGAGAGAAACCAAAGGCCATAGTATTTTCAGGGCTGGATGCAGTTATAGTCTGGAGAGGGCTGTGCAAATTGCTTTCTTGTTAGGTGACTGGTAGTGTGCAACAACCAGAGTGAATTAATTCCTTGAAATAAGTGCTTGTCTTGAGCTTATGGACTCTGTTATGCATCCACATCAGCTAGTGCAACTGTAGAAGGCGGCACTCCTTGCAGGGACTACCAAGCTCTAGCAGATTTGTGGGGACTTAAACAGAATTTATGTGGGTGCTGTAGGGTGGCCTTCTGTAGCAAACAATCGCCAGGTGTGTATACACAACCACACAGACATATACATATTTAGTCGCAACATATTGTTATCTACTTTAGGACATATCCTATTCTACATGTATTTCTAGAATTTACTCAGATTTCAGGAGGTTATGTTCACTTTTGAAACCAGCATTTTCGAAAGTAAACTAAAGTGAAAAGGGTACTAAGCTGACTTTCAGTACCAAGCTAAAACCCTAGCACTTTTCTGATAACATTTCTAAGGTTGCCTGGTCTATAAGCTGCATTTTATACTTCTGAAATAGTTCAATTTAAAAAAAAAAATCACTGTTAACAAACATTTTCAGTACTTCTGAATCATTTAGTTCAAAAGCAGGTACTCAGTTAATGACTGTACGGGATATACCTCCTGTGAAGGTAAAACCTAAACACTAATTAATGTTAATAAGTGGTGTTTAGTAGTAAGGTTAAATACCCTCCACAGGATTACAAGCGGGTGTAAATATTCCTGAACGCCTGTGATCAAACGCGGCTCCGGCCCGAAAGCAACAGGGATGGCACTGTTACTGCAGCTTACTGACACGAGCCGAAAGTGTGCTCCAAGTTATCAGCTGATAAGAACAAAACTCTGATTTTAGGAGTAGGAATTGTTTTACTTGTATTTGGTGACTCGGTACAGATACAATAAAGTCATCAGACTGAGTGTAACCACCCATATGACAGCTACTCCTAGAGCTCCATCTGCAAGGGGACGGAGCTCTGCTGGGACCATTCACTGGTACTCTTACACAAGTCCTTTGGTCTTGGTAAAGCTTAGGTTCCTACTTAGTGTTTAGCATTTATAACCAGAATAATTACAAAATATTTCTACAACCATGCACTATAGTCTTTGATTTTCTGCTTGAATCAATGAGAAAACTTTTGTGGACCAAATCGTAAGAGCTCAAGGCATAGGATCAAGCCCTAAAAGATCAGTTCAGTTTCTACAACCGAACAAATAGTAATCATGCTGCAGACTGAGCATTTAGCAACAATCTTCATCTGACATAGCTGAGAAAGCCACACGTACCCAAAGAAGAGACACAAATCCTATTCTTTTTCAGAATATATGCATATACCATTAAGAAACCCCAAATATATTTTGAAATATTGTCAGAACATCCACAGCTTCAGACAGAGCTTTTATCATCTATCTTTTTAGTGACAATAGCAGAGTGGCAATCATTTTCACATAGCATGGGAAAGACGTTTTATCTATATAGATATATCTATATTTATCTATATAATAATAATTAATTGTTAAAACGCTTGTGCATGATCCCAATGAACTATTTTGAACATTTGGTATCAAAGTTAGCACTGTGAACTTTGAGAAACAAAGGAATTTCATGTCAAACCTTGACAAAGGTCACAAGTACTATCTGGTGACATGCAGAGACCACAATAGAAAGAATAGCAATAGCCCTTCCCCAAAAGGCCTCAATTCACCCCAATCCAATCTCATTTTCATCCACCACAAAAAAATAAAATAAACAAATTAAGGCAACGTCATGGCTTATAGCTGTGTATGGGACTTGTTGAGTAATATTTTCAGGTCCAAACACCCTTTAACCCTTTCTGATTATTCACAGCCTATGTTTGGTCAGAATAGACGCATTTAGTTACACAGTGCTATAGCTAAAACGATAGGAAAATGGATCACGTGTTTTGAAAGCAACAGGGAAATACTTTTAAAGTGCCACCTGAACACACAAATGCTGACTAGCAAGGACAAGCAAAAACAAATTTTAAAAAAGGAAAGAGGAAAAGACAAAGTGATAATGATGGTCATGCAGAGGAAAACCATGCTCAGTAGGGTAGGAAGTTTTCAAACATTCAGAAGTTTGTATGTCCTTAGGAAACATCTATAACAGCTCGTTCCTAAGCTGCATTTGAAGTATTAAACCAAGGCCACTTCAGAGTTAGAATAGAAACAGCCTAAGGTGTGAGCTGACGTATTTTATGACCATGAATGGTTGCACTCATTTTTCTCAGCATTTTACAGTAAGTCACTGTTGAATGGGACCCCTCCATACGGCACCAGAGCTGGGCAGGCCGAGCAGCCTGAGGGGGGCTCGCTCCCATCGCCATTCGAGCCCACGTGGCGCCGTGGCAGTGCCGAGCCCGCCGGGTGCCCGGTGCCGGTGGCAGCGCTCGCCAGCACTCGCAGGCGGCCTGTGGCTCTGCACGGTGTGGGGGTGCCAAGCAGCATTTTACTCTCATTTACAAACCACCTTCAAATTACGCCCTCTGAGTTCTGACTGCTGAAACCACTGAGGTACAGTCAAATTGAATTACGGGTTAGGATTTAAACAGGCTGTAATTTTAGTCTTCCATTTCCAAGTTCCTACATAATCCCCCTAACACGTCCTTGACAGCATGCCTTTGTCAAACCAAGCACGGGGCCAGCCCCCAGGAAGAGGAAGGCCCGGGAAGGAGCTGCGTCTGCCCTGGGCCCTGCCCTCGGCTGGGGCTGTGAAACTCTGCCCTGCCTCACGGGAAGGTCTCCGCTTCCCTGCCATGGAGCAACAGTACCTATACAAGAACGTGATGACCAGGAATAGCCTAGTGGAAATCACAAGAGCAAAATGAAATATAAATCTTTTCTGCACTGCAAAATGCAAATTGTATCTTAAGGTCACTCTCCTGTTTAAAAGCAAATAACCCCTTAAAGCAGGCAGTTGAAATCAGTGCGCACAAACACGCATTCAAACACAGGTAGGAATAGACACAAAAGAGAAACAGATTATAAATAAAGAAATAAACCACTCAACCTCATGGTAACTTTTTTCGATTGCTTATACTAAATTGAAAGCACAAGACACAGCATATTCCACGCAAGTATTCAGGGTATGCTATCTACTCCCGCTGTGACGCACACACTATTTTTGCACTCCTAAGTTGTACACATATGCACCACACACGTGCCCTATTTTTATCCCGCCGTACAAGTAAAGGAAAAGATCATCACAAAGCCGTTTCCCTCACATAGCAAAGACAAAACCTTTATGTGTGCGGCTATCCATCTTGTGCAGAAAAGGCGATGCTTTTCAGCGCTGCCTTTTCTTGTCTTTGCTTTTTTTTTTTTTTTTTTTTTACGCCATGTTTTAGCAATTTTCAAGTGTTTTTGCAAGTGGAAAAACTGCATGGGTTTTTTGGCTGGGGCTCCATCCATCCAGCGCGTTGCAGCGCGTTGCCAGGGCTACGCCATGTGTGGTTGCCTTGGGGACGGCGGCGCTGCACTGGCTCCCGCTCCGGCTGCTGGTGCTGCTGAGGGCAGGAGATGCGCTGGGTCCTCCAGCGCCCAGCCACGGGAGGGTGCGAGAAGTTGAGCTGCAATGGAAACGGGCTCTCCCAGAGCCAGCCATGTGCCGGCGGGGTCATTCTGCAGGAGCAGAGGAGTTGGGGCTGCGGGGAGATAGGAGGCACGAGGAGGCGTATGAACTGACAGGGCTGGGAGGGCTCAGGACCGGTGCAGGTTTCTGCATCGCGAGTCCTTCCCGTTTCTCTTGTGTTGACTGAAATCAGGAGTACAGCGGGATGCTGCTACCCGAACTGGGGAAGTGAGCAAAAACCATCTTGAAAAGCATATTGAAAAGCAGTAGTACGAGCGCGTAGGATGCATCGTAGCAACCCTTTGAAACAAAAAGGCTGTGGCACATCGTCTGCCACTTGTCATGCAGGAATTAATCTGCAAGGCAGCAGGGCTCTCTCTGAGATTACCTCCCAGAAGTACACCAGGCTGTTCTGCTCATGCACTAAATATTTGGTGGCTTCAAGAAACTTCGTCTTGCCAAACAGCTGCGCAGAGAGTCACGAGATTCTCGCCTTGCCCCGAGGTTTCTCTTGGCTGTGAGCAGTTCCTTTCCTTCCACTAACTTTTAGTGGATACTAAACTGTAGCTGGATGGCAAACTCTTGTGGAAGACGACACAAAACTAACTGCAATGAGCCTTTGAAATGGTTCGGGACTCCTAATTGCTCTGACAATACTTCTTCTGGTATTAGGATAAGTAATAACAACAGATTGGAAATGCTTCTGAGCAGAGCAAGGAAAGAAATAACTGCTCCAAAAGAAACAGATAATGAATGCTGCACTAATAGCGGGTGTCTCAGCTGCCTCTTCTAGTGAAAAAAATTGTTATTATACAATTTCTCTTTCTTACTCAAATAGACTGATTCCAATAAGAATTTGCATTGGCTGACAGTAATCAATATTTATGTCTCCAGCCTCCTTTACAGATGCCCCAGAGTATGCTGGGTAGATAATTTAACTCTTCCTGAGAGCTAAAAAAATTCCATGAAATCACTGGAAGTCATTATCAAATCCGCATTTTGCCAGCTTTCCAGCAAGCCCCACTAAGCCCAGCCTGAGTACTGGCATAGCTGCACGCTGTTGGAGAGGCATTAAAGTATTTATTGATTTTTTAATCCTTGCAAACACCTTCCCCAGTGGAATTTCTGGAATCTTCATCCTCATTTTATCATTTCCTCTTTGAATACAAACTGTTCACTAGATGGTTTCCAAAAGACACAGAAAAGACTGTCCCTGTTTGAGGAGCTGCTAACTGAAGGACAGATCGTTTCATCTGTGTGAGGGAAATCAACACTAGACGGTTTATAAACAAATGGAGTTTAATGTAATCCAATATAAAATAAGAGTCAAATTAATTTCCTATCATTAGAAAGCTCAGCACTACCATTGTATCTGTGTTTCTAAAGTTGGAGCTTTGTCCTTTTTATATCTCGTATTTTGGCTCTGACAAGACCGTATCGTTCTCAGAGCAATACTGCAGATGTCCTTTGTGCAACGTGACCCAGTCTCAAACTCTTGCATTGCCTTTGGCAATCAACAGTGAAATAAATATATACACATGACTCAGTATTGTAACTGTGACTAGTGTGCTAACCTCACTCATTCTTTCTGTCTGTCTATCGTAGTTATTTCTAGGGCACCACACTATCTGAATGCTAAAAATTGTCCTTGCCAGGAGCCGAACCCACACATGCTTGGTTTCTGAAGAAGTAGTGTAATTTCTGGCACGAGAAAACCACTTCCGATTAGGGAGGAGTGTGTTTCTCTAACTGAAGGGCTGACCTGCATGGTAGCCCCCAGCGTGAAGTGGGCTCAACCCACTTGGTCGCAGCCTTAACATTCTTATAGCTGAACCAGAGTTTTCATTTTTTTTCCTCCCACCCCCACAATTCATTTTTCCATTTTAGTATCGGAGATGGCAGCCAAAATACCATGAAGTACGTATTTCTGGTAGGACTAAACCCAAGCAATACAGGAAATCTGAGGAATAGTGGGCTGCAACCCATATCCGCTAAATTATATAACACTCCATGTAACTGGGTCCTCTTCTCGACCTGTTTGAGCTCCCCAGTTGAGTATTTCTTAGCCAATTTAATATTTAAAATATGCTCAGAAAGCCAAGCTATATTGTCCTTGAGTATAGTAGATACAGGAAAATAAAACAAATACCATGCTTAGCAATAAGAATAATTGGTACTTTATACAAAATATTCCCTTAACTTCAGATACGTTCCTGTTTTGCAGATAATGGAAACAGGAATGGAAATTGGGCAGAGGCTTGCGCTCTTATAATTTTAGTATGCTCTAAAAACAGTTATGTATATGTCGTTACAGAGCAAAATGACTTGGCTTCACAGACCCTGTCTTCACTCAAAAATGACTTTTTTACTGCAGGATTAATATATTAAAGTTTTTATGTGTTAAAACGTTACTGCAGAAGGGACACCTGTAGCAGGGGAGCAGCTATTTGTTTTACAGCAGCAATGATGTGCGCCTTGGGCATTTTCCTGATGGGTTCACTCGTTATCTGTTCTGTAGCAAAGACACACCTTTTCCAGTGTATGCAAAAGTAAATGCTGTCCTAATTTGCACATCTAGCAATCATTAAGGAGGAAATTTTGTGCAAATAAACTGGCATTTTATATATCCAATGTGGTAATTAATGTCACTGCTACATATGCAGTGTGATTATTTTAAAAATAAAGACACACGTTCAAAGTCATATCAAAGGAAAGCTAGTGGTTTTGTTTACAATTTATAACCACCAAGCAACTTTAAATACCCAGCTGGGCTGTAGGTATGGGCTCTTGCTCTACACAAAAGAGAGAGATGGAGTCCCTGAAGCTTGGTTTTGGAACTGGACTGTTTTTTGGAACAACATGCTACATGTATAAAATGATGGCTTTGAAACCACCCCAAATTTTAACCTGTATTGCATGCATGTCTCATGTTTTTTAATCCTACTCATAAAGTTTAGCTGGCATTGTTACTGTGAAATGATGGGGGGGAAGCCTCATGGAACCACAGCAAATATGTTGTGATATATTTTTGAGAATAATTAGGAGAATTTTTAGTTAATAATGCACAGAAGTATTGTCTATGGAAACAAAATCCAATTTTAGGGCTAATAAGCAGGCAGATGTGAATACAAGAGGAAACAAAGAGCTCTTCTGTGTGCATCACAATATATTGCCTGATGATGACCTGAACTTTGGTACAAACTGATTTCCTGGCTAATGAGGAATGCAATCTTTGCATCAAATCCCCACCCCACCGCACTGCGCCCATACGCTGAAGTGGTACCTGCGTGCAGCACACAGCTCCAGGAGCCCGTCCACAGCCCGAGTTCATCAGCTTACTGGTTGCTCTTTTCTAAACCTGGCATATGATTGAAGCCAATGGTGTTACTTGAGTGGCTTTCTGTAGGCCCAGAATTAGCACAAATATAATTTAACTAGGTTTTTTTTTTTTTTTTTTTTTTTTTTGATTATTTTCTACCTCTTTAAGTTGCCTTTTTTTAAAAAAAAAATATATATATATATATACAATCAAACCCATTAAAAATATTTTCCAATAATGTTGAAAAAAAATGAAATTAGAGTAACTGAAATTAAAATTAAGGTTATTAGTCAGAAGTAAATGGGGTGAACCTTCGGAAGGCTCACGTGGGCCTGAGCTCGCGCTGGGCCACCCTCGAGGCACAGACCCCAGCTGGCAGGACGGAAGGGACTGAGAGGGATAACAGCACTGCGTTCTGGTGTCACTCATTCTGACAGTCAAATCCATCAGATGTGCTCATAAAGGTTTGAATGCTTATCAAGGAAATAAAATAAACAAATGTCATCATTATATCGAATACCATGTTAAACAACTCTAAGCCCTCTGATTGCAAGAATGGAACTAACTCCTTTGTACTCTTAAAATATTGTGAAATACTATGCTGAATTTTACTTTGCTATGCTTAATAATGGAAAATATATGGATTTTAAAATATGTAGCATTTTTGATACATGCATACACCAAGATTACCAGGACACTACAGGAGAAGCAGCTAAGGTACATCAGTTATGATGATCCCACATGGGTCTTTAGGCAAAGCTACTGCTCAGATGTGGTTGCTCATGAAAATACTCGTTAAAAATATTCCATTTCTAACGAGGCTGCATAGACAGTAAAATGAAAATCAACATGAAACAATTACAGCATTAAAAATATATATACATTATGCACCAGGTCCCGTTCTCTTAACCATGGTTATAAAGCAATCTGTAAAATAATGAGCAGCAAAGTAGCCAATATTTTTTTCAGCAGGGAAGCAATTGCTCCATGTGGCTCTGAGTGCCTTTCAGCACTTCTACTCCATATATTTAAAAATACTTTTAAAAACTGTGCAGCTTCCTCTGTTCTTCAGCAATGGAGACTGCATGATGAGTACAATCATTGCCGATGGAACAATCTCAGCTATTACTTTAGCTATTACTTCAGAAATAGAAATTTGCCAATATTATTCCCTACTTGCATGCCCATTACAGGAATGCAAAGAAAGTCATTTGACTTTCTAGAATTATATTGTCAATTTGCTTAAATCCAGTATAAACATTGCAGACATTTTTTAGTAATTTTTTAGTTACTGACAACCTTGAATTTGAAACAACATGAGGTGAAGGGAGGAGAAAAGGGCGAGATGGTCAGAGAGTGGTAGAAAGGAAGATAAACTGACGCAAGCATTATTGGAAGAGAAAATAGAAATCAAACAAAATTGCTAAGATGCTTTCAGAGTTGAACACATACAGAGAATAATTAGCAACAGCCACCTTAATTTGTTACTACATTACTTCAGATAACATTTTAATGCCAATTATGTCACTCTAAAAGCAATAGATTTTCTTCAGAGGATGCACAGTCTCCAGTCAATAGTTATTTTAGTTGACGTTAGGCTGATTTATTTACAACAAATGACATAGTAAAGGGAAAAAAAAAAAACACAACCAAACCGCAAGAAATCCAAACTAAATCAACCTCCCACTGCCCAAAGACCAGCACTGGCAGTGGACAGACTCTTGCACAAGGCAGGCAGAAGTGGATGGAGCCAAGCAGGGCTGCTGAAAGAGCGCATTGGGGCAGGACTTCAGAATGCAGCGGAGGCCTGCAGCCTGTAAGACAGATGCAGGAGGCTGCTGTGGCTTGAGGGGAAAATTGGGCCCCGCTTTGTATCACCTGCACAACCGGCACTTCCCTCCAGCAGACAGATTGGGTAGCAAGAGAGCATGCTGGCTTTTCTCCTCTGCAGCCTCCCAGACTGAAATGGGGGTGAGCGTCGTGCTGTCCCTCGCCTGTTGGAGAGGAGAAACCCAACAGAGAGCTCTGCCCCAGCGCCTCAGCAGTAGGCAGAGCTCAATGCTCTGCAGTGTTTGAATGGGAAGACAAAGTGTTCTGATGAAATGATACGAATCACGAAGCAGGTTTTCAAACAACAGCAACAAGTGTGTAAGAATGAGGGACTTAACAGAAAAAGTGTTTGGAGGTTCTGATGCCAGCAGACATTTGACTGAATGCATCCCCAAATTTCCCAATGCCATGAGCCCCGAAGTGGCAGCCCCAGCACTCCTGGACAGCGTCCCTTGTAACTTTTGCACTCTAACACTGAAATCTTCAGTTGGGACAGGAGAAGGAAAGAAGTTATTTGTTCTTCTTCTATTAATGACCACTGCATGTGGCTTCCACAAGCCCTGTAGCTCATTCTTCCACACAGACGACAGAGCAGAGGAGTACAAAGATAAGCAACTTCTTACCTCCCCTTTGAAGGATTAGACTGTATTTAACAAAATTAAATAAAGAAAAGCAACACTTTTTAGGAATGGAAAAGGAAAAAAAAAAAAAAAAAAGTGTTCTTTTCAAAAGAAATTGCTTCTAAAAGCAGCAAAAAATTCTTACAATTGGCCACACATCTGGTGCTCACACACCGGGTTACACAAGCCAGTTACAAGGAGCTGGCTGCAGTTGGCACGCACAGTACCTGAGGGTTGCCACAAAGGAAGAAAGCAGCTGCCGGAGCTCTCTTGAGGTCAGCAGCGGGCTGTACGGGGGGGAATGTGGGCAGCAGTCAGGTTGCTGGAAGCTGGGAAGCAGCTCCACCACGATCACCAGGCAAGGCGAAGACTCAAAGACTGGGGGAGAGATAAACCTTCAGAGGGGTCAGGAGAATACAGGCTGGGTACTGTGGGAGGAAAATGTGTGTGGTGAATGTAAGGAAAAAGAATTTAGAGTAAGAAACATCAACGGTCTGATTCCTTGGCTGCAGTCCTAGTGAAAACAGCTCGGGAAGATTTGCCTGTGGTGAGGCTCGGGCCCTGTCTTGCCGCCAGCCCGTGCATGGAATCCCCATGCCTGTGGACGTTTTCAGGTTGTTTTCCTCCCAACAGCAGTGTTGCAGTTCTTCCCCCAAATGTACACGCTCCAAAAATAAGCACGAACCCGATGGTTTCAAAGTGATTATGGTTCCATTAGGAAACAGCACTATCTGCAAGTCGTTCATAATTTAAAGGCAAATCAATTCTAAGTATATTAATACTTTTAACACTTCCAAATTCTGAGTTAAATGCCGTACAAATTACAAAATCCTCATTTAATTATTTTAATAAATCTTGTTTACAGATGACTGTGAAAATCAGTGAAAACTAATTCACTTTGACTGTTCTGTCTGCAGTGCTGACAAAAACAGAACAAATTTCTTTTTACTATGGCCTGGAAAGCGGAGAAAAAAGCTTTAATTGAATATCATCACAATATGCTAGCAGCACATGTTATTTTCCCACTATTATAACTTGATATTTTTAAGTTTGAGGAAGGAGTTACTTCTATGGGAAAGGTTTTTTGTTGTTGTTGTTCCATTTGTTATGGAAAACAAATACTGAATATAATCTTGGTAACATATTTTATTTATTTATCTTTAAAGGTTTGTGTTTTAAACACTGTTATCTGTCTTACAGTATCAATATGCAAGACACTTATTGCACTAGTTCATCTGTTGTAATCATTTGTTAATGGTTAGTGATCGAAATACAGCTCTAGCCCAACATGATTAAACCTCCAGGCATCCCTCTGGACCATATAAACCAGTTACATTTTCTGAATTTGCCTCTCTGGTCCCAATTAGCAAAAAGACTGATGCACCAAAGTGCATAAGAAACACAGCACCTGATCACGAGTTAACAACACTCAGAAATCAACAGGTTCCCTAATCTGACATTTTTATGTTGTCCTTATTCCTAATTGTCAACACACTCCTGGAAGAACAATTCATTTCTACATTCTCAGTAACTAAACATGCCAGAGAGGACACTTGTTCTTTATGGTCTTTGTTACTGAGTCTGAACCTTTGGGCGAGGTTTTCTGCCCTTGTAGGGTCTGGGCTGGAGCCACCATGCTCTCGAGGAGGCTTCCACTGACTGCTGGAACACAGAGCACCCATTAACCCTGAGAACAACGCAGCATCAGGTTAAGTGTTCATCATAAAACCTAAGGATTACTTTCCACTTGGACTCATTACTATTTCTCCCTCTGGAACCCAGTTTAGCTGAAACACACTGCACGTGGCATAATACAGAGACAAAGTAAGAAAAATGCTTGACTATATGTACCTTTCTAAATTGTGGGAATTGAAACAAGAGAAATAAACGTTAGTATTCTTTTCAACTTTTTGCCTGTCACATGAATTACCAACCAACCTAGGAACTCAAAGGATACGCAAGTTTAAAAAAAAAAAAAAAAAAAAAAGGTAGAAAATAGGCCTATCCGGTCAAAATTACTAAGCATTACCTCTCCGTTAAAAACCAGTAAAAATCACAAGGTGCCTAAGGTACATGTAGTGGTAGGAAAGTCAGCTGTTTATACTGACATTCGTTAAGGAAATCCGTTCCAAATCTCTGTCTCTCTTTTGGACGATATACTTTCTGATCTCATGTCTTTTGGAAAGGAGGATCTCCACTGTAGTAGCCTTTGTTGTTTCAGAGTCATGTAGATACTCTTACAGTACACAGATTCAGAAGATTGAATCTTTCAATTATTGTCCTCTGGTTTCAACTATTCAATTATTTCAACTATTGACTTAGCAATTTCTAACTGACCTACTTCCACCTGGAGCAGATCTGTTGCCAGCACTGTGTCTTTATCAGAAGTGCTCCTTTTGAGGGCTTGGTAAGACAGTTATGTTATGAATGCAGCTAATTTCTTTCAAAGTATTTGGAGATTATTTTAGCATACAGGACAGATGCTTTTTTCAATAAATAAAAACAGTTATCAAATTAATAGCTGACATTATTTTATGTGGTAGGGCACAGCATACACACACGTCCTAATTACTGCCCAATACTATTAACATCATATTGCATGTGAAGTATTACAATTCAAAAGCATTTTAAGCACTCTAATTTTCTCCAGGCTTGGCACGGCTCTTTTCTTTTGATTCCTGAAATCTGAACCCTGATCTGAGGAAGTGAGGGCTGTGGACATTTCCATTGTTCCGCAGTGAGGCACAGGATTTGCATTCAAATGAACCAAAAAAAGAAGAGAAATAGTCTATAATTAAGACAGTGCACAGAGATTCGTTGATAAAAAAACTCTAAAAGCTGATGATATCTTAAAGGAATATGTAGCCAAAGAGGGTGTTCAAGCATGCTGGAGCCTTTCCAGTTAAGCATTTGACAGGACACTTGTCTCTAAGTCACCCAGCTGGAACCACTATATCTAACCAGGCTAACTCACACGGCATGGAGGGCACGAGTTGCATTTAGTTCACATAATACTAAAAATACCTTCATTGACCTGATAGCAGTCCCTGCTAGAGCTGCCCCTAGTGCCGTTACTAAACTGAAAAAACAGGCTCCATGAATCTGAACAATATCCTGGTATTTAAAACACCTGGTAACGATAGATGTCTGCTGAGAGAAAGGGAAGTCGGAGCTCTCAGAAATAAATGCTCTACCAACACTTCTGAAATTTGATGTAGAAGGTATTTCTGTTGAAAACACTACGTATGTGAGACGAAAACTCCACAAGGGGTCTAAAAGTGGGAGGAACCATTACTACAAGCCTGCGTGATCAAAGTGTTTCAGATCACTGTATTTCTTGAATGTAGAGTGTAATAAAACATAATCAATAGGGCCCAACAGTTTATTCCACCAGAACCCTTCCCACTCAGTGAAGCTCAGAGTAAGAGATCGTTACTTTGAAAATTAAAATTGTCCAGAGGATCTGTAAGTAAGAGAAGGTGGAGTCACTGCTGGTCTGCAGCCACACAGACCCCCCTCCACAGCCGGAGTGCTGGGAGCGCACTGCGCCGGGCAAGGCCTGCCACGCTCCAGGAACTAATAAGGATTTGAAGCAGTAGCAAGAGTGCTGGTATTTAAGGGCTGATGGTTGATAAGCTTTTTCTCCCCCCCCCTTTTTTTTTCTAGGAAGATACTGTTTTCTGCACTAGGCAGGATGGTGTCTGTGTGTGTCTGCTGTAAGGCTGTGCGAGTGCTTTCTATCGCATCAGTTAGAGGCTATTAAGCTGTCACAGTAGAAAGTCAGAGCATTATCTTTTAAAGGAGCAATTTTTTAACCATTGCTCAGGTATTTTTCTTCTTCTTGCCACCACCAGAAACACAGGATCCTGACACTTAATCACTGATTTATTTCAAAATGGACCTAAGTAACTAAAAATGTCCCAATTAATTTTAATGGTAGGTTATAACACTTTTTGCAATAATATTTTTCTTCTGTTCATGGATTTTATGGGCTTGTTTGACCATCTTATAGAGACAGAGTTGAAAAGCTTTAGAGGTTATGAATAGCCAATCTCTGTAATATCTGTAATTTCAGAGTGTGCAATACACACAATACTGACCAAATTTCGTGATGATTGTTCCACCTGTGCATTGGCCAGTGTCTCTGGGAGATTATTCTGTCTAAGTCTAGTAGACAAGAATTTGGTATTTTGTCCCCCAGATAAAATCCTTTAGATGTGCATGATATCCATGTGTTGTTAGCTGAAAGTCCATTGAAATCCTAAAAAGATGTATCAGAAGTATTTGTCAAAGCCTGTGGGATGTAGGGACATTGGCAGTCAGGATTTGCTCTGCTACACCGTGCCACCTCCACATGGGAAGTCTGCGCCTCACTGACTGAAGCGAGCAGAACTGTAGCCCACAGACCACAGTCCCACTTTTGTCTGGCTATGGGATAAGGACCTTGTAAATGGACAGAGACAGAGCTGATAAATAAAAAATACTTCTTTTAGGAAAAATATGTGAAGAAACCTATTAAGCACGTTCTTTGCCAGTTGTGAAGCTTCTCAGTCCTCAAGCAACCACACTTGGAAGAATGCTTGCAGAAAACCTCCCGTGTTTCAGTCAGATCAGATTGTCCTATTCCCAGTCTGTAATTTCCCAAAACAATACTGCACATTTGTGCTTTTTTCCACTGCATGACTCTGCATGAAAATATTGCAGTTTCATAAATTACATGTTTGCAGTTAGAGAAAAGCATCTCTTGCACCCCTTGTATAATCCAAAGAACGACTCCATCCAAGTCGGTCTGAACTATTGGTGTTTCCTGAAAAACAGAATTATGGAGCTCTGTATGAATTGTCTCTGCAATTCTTCTATCAAATTCGGTTATGAGCTGGTTTTCTGTCTTCCCGTGCTGTAAATTCAGACTTTGATATGGCTGCTAGTGCTTTTTCTTGATCTAAACTTTAAAAGCAAAAAGCTGCTTTAAATATAACACAATGTTTCTACTGAGGATGCATTGGCCAAAATAGCATCCACTTCTTTCTTATGTAGACATGTTATTTTGGTAGGACTAAAATGAATAAAATGTGGAAATGAGTCTGTTTAACAAGTTCCCAGCTTTGCTTGGCTATTCAGCTATCCCTGCTTGTACTCTGAATTGCCTTATCTTTATTTTACGTACAAACTATGGAAAACATGGAATCAGGCAAACATGGGGAAGTCGACACAGCAGAGCTCATGCTTTCTCCAGCACACTGAGGAACAGGTCTCAGTCTTGTCCCAGTCATCACCCTTTAGGGAAAACAATGACCAGGAGAGCGCTTTCCACTGGGTGATGTGTCTGCATTGTGCAGGAGAGGCAAAGGCAATCTGTGATGGATGCAATGCTCCGGCTGCTACGGGTGAACAGTCCCTGTCAGAATTCAGGCAGCAGCTCTGGCTGCTCCACATTGCACTCCAAACAGCCGAGGTTGCTCTCTAACCTGACACCAGCTAATTACCCTGACAACCAGCCTGCTATTTGTCATGCCCATCTACAGCAGTTACTTTTGTCATGTTTGAGTGTGTTAAATACATCCAAATTAAACAAGGCTGTAAGAGTTTCCTCCTTTGAAAGAGAGCATTCTCAACCAAATATTATTTTCAACTTACTGTTGGGCAATTTGGATACAGGAGAATTAAGTGAATAAACAGTCTATTCACATTTATTAAGCATATAGCAAAGACAGCAGAAAAATTTGTCTGATGTTTTGATCGCAAAACCATCAATTCTCATTGAAGACCTTTACTTACTCATCTAGATTTGGCTACCCTTGCTAAGAAAGAGCATCTCTGAATGCTTCTTACTGAACAAAAAGCTACCCTCCATCAAAGAGCAGCAGAAAACACTGAGACAGTTTGTTCCTTTAAATCCTTTCCTAATGCATGCTTATATTTGAGTTATCCTACTTCTCAATTCATTCAGCAGCTACCTGTTGGTGGATTTATGGTAATCCCGCGCATTATTAACAACTCAAGTATTATTCAGCAAACGAGATGTTAAGTATCATGACATTTGGAATAACACAGCACAGCATCTTTAAACATCCATGTTTTAGGAACTGCTGGTCTTCCACGAGACATTGTTTCTCCCGTTAATATTGGAGATACTGTACAAAGACATGATCTGCATTTAGTTTCTATGAGAATATTGCATATTGCAATAGCACAACAACAATCCATCTGGGTAAGGTACACACAGAGGATTAGCAGCAGTCCTCGGCATCCTGCACTATGTTATTCAACTTGTGATAAGCAAGTGCACAGAAAGTGCACCCTACAGATACCTTAAAAGTTGAGCAGACCTTTATCTCTGTCATTCGCTCTTGCTTAGTGCCCTGTAGGTGATTAATATCATTAAGTTCCTTCATTGTGGAGTATTTCCTAAATGGATATGAGATACTACTTAGCAAATAATTGCAGTTCTGTTTTTAAAGGGGAAGAGAATTATTTTACTCACTAAAATCATGGTGCTGAAGGTAAGTTATCAGCTCATGTAAATCAGCCAAGCTCCATTAACCTCAGAGGAACTGCATCAAATTAGCGAAGCTGAGAAGCAGACCCTTAATTATTCTCTCACTAATGGACTTCTTTGACCTTCTGCCTTAAGACTATGGCCACCAGACAGTTGTTAAACCTCAGCCTTTCATAAGCAACTGGGATTTCACTCACAGGAGCTCAGATATTAAATGCAAATTAAAATGTATACTGGGGATTTTCGCTGTACACTTTAAACTTCTAATGCAACATTTGGACTTTTCATTCTTGCTTAGTTGAAAAGAATTTCTTTCCATACCTGTGTAATTTAATTGAGGTTGCCCCTTCAATCTTATTATTTCTAATTGAAAGCAACAGTTAAATAATTCTGGTGTGCATAGATTTAAAATACTAATTTGCAAAGAAAAAAAGTGATTTTGCCTAAATTTAAAATAAGTTATCACGGTCCTGTTGGCTTTTCAGAAGTAAATGTCTCCTTTTATTCCTGAAAGGAAATAGCCAATGCAAAAACCTTAGCTAGCAGCAGGCGAATGAATAAATGGTTCCCAAAAGATTATGTGTTAGATACTTTGCTCAAGATCTAGAAACCATAATTGCATCAGATAACTTTCAAATTATCAATTTGGTCAGGTTTCACTGAATCACAGATTACAGGGTGTCCAGGCATCATCTGAGCTGGGACAGCACATGCCAGGGAAATGGTACAAGCACAGCCACCTCTACAGTGCCAGGACCCAGACTCCCTGACTGCCCACACCATACTGCCGCCAATTCAATTCCAGGTGACTTTCCAAAGTTTTCTGCGAGAGGACACCCTGGCACAGTGGCTACGCTATTTTTCTCTAAAATCCACCAAACAGGTAATGTGGATTCTGGTCATGCCTTGTTTTGTCCCCTCCTGCAAGGGCCGTCTCACAGGAGCAGTCCTCGTGCCATGCCGAGGGACACGTCACACCTGGCATCGCACAGTCTTCAGGGCATTTCAGGAGCCGGTCAGCTCAGGAACAGATGAGTCTTGGAGAAAATGAGCTGAAAGGATCTCTATATTCGGCAGCAAGCTGATTGCTAGGAAATGGAGCAATCATGTGCAGGTGCTCGAACCTCTGCCTGAACCTAGGCGTCATTTATGTCACAGGAGAGTACTGGGCAGCTGTTTCTTTTGCAAACTATAAAAGTTTGTCTCCTCCTCTTGACAAGACAAAGACTATAAAATGCTTCTCAAAACTAATGGAATACTTTCAAGTTTTACATGCTAAATTTAAGTATTATATTTCTTGGAAAGGATAGTTCATCATTTATAGGGGAAAAAGGTATTCAGCAAGGCAAAGCAAAGTTTATGACATGATGGCACATATGCCACTTCTATTTATGATGGAGAAGACGGGACAGAAATGTAAAGTGGATAAGGACCGATTGTGCTGGAGGTCATCCTGAAGGCAACTATTGAGCTGGAAGGATTTTTCATGGAGAATTCCTTGAAGACCAGTGCAAGGGTTGAGCTGATTTGATCTTCTCATCAATGAAAATAGAATAGCCGTGTGCTAACTGAATGTGCAGATGCCTAAAGGTGAGATGCAGATCCCATACGGAAGAGAGCAGTATCATGCAAGAAGAAGAATGATTTGAGGACTGAAATAACAAAAATCAGGTGGATTCTGCCAGTGTAAAACAGAATACTAGCACCCAGGATTAATAACAAGTTCTGCTAACAGGCTAATTGGTGCCTTACGATGTATTCATCCCATGATCCAAGGCACTAAAAAGAATTCCTAGTTACTACTGGACGCAAGTCTGGCCACCTGGCTATGCACAAACAGGAGATACTAATTCAAAGTGAAGAAAGTGTAGAGAAGGACTATGAGAGAGATCAAGGAGAAGAAAAAAATATCTGTTTTGCAGAATAAGATTAAAAAGAGCTGGTGTGGTAACCCAAGCAAAATGACAGGTGGGCAGGAGCCAAGACTACTTTTGCCATAAAAAGGGAAAAACTGCATTTGGAGGGAAACACAATGTAGGAGGTAGAGCTGTATGGGCTAATAAATAAAGTCAGTACGAGTACGAACTGGTATAGACTGGCTAGAAGTGTAGAGAGGTTGCAAATAGATTTCTGATCATGAGAGGAGCGAGCTTCTGAACCAACATCTCTATCAGAGCAAGGAAAGCAAACAGCCTCAAAGCACACGCGAGACATTGAAACCATAGTTGCCTGAGAAAGAACACAACTGGACGTGACAATCCAGGAAGCCCTTTCCAATCTTATTTTCCTGTTCCTGCCATGGTCCTGTGATGAGAGAGATGGTTTCCTTTAAATGCCACCGAGTATCTGGGAGATGTAAATGCCTAAAATCTTAGTCATAGGGGAGAAAATGTGAAACATTCCTACTTAAAAGCTGAAACTCTCTTATGTATACACTTGGATCAATACAAGGTTATTTCACTCCTAAACTAAACTGAACAGCAGCAACTTCTTGTCAGGACAAATTAAGAAGCATCTACTAGTTTGTGCATCAGCTGTTCCTGTGTTTCGTACTGATGCTACACTTACTAACAGCTAAAATTGCCCAATGTAAAATGAAAGCTGTCAGGTGGTTTATGCCCAAAATTCAAATCAACCTTGAAATTTGTCCAGAATGTCCTCCACATTTAAACTACATGTGTACTAAATTTGTAGCCTTTTTGCTGAGGGACAAAATCAACTGGCAATAATCACTGCCGTTATTTTTCTTTCTGCTACCACAGCAGCTGTGGAAGGTACCTTGATTAACTTAAAAAAACCCTACCCTGACATCATCAGTGCAAACAGAAAAGCAAAGAGAATTTGTCTGCATTCCTAAAGAGCATCTGACACGGAGAGTTCTCTGTACAGGAAGAAACCTCCAGGGATGTCTGTGCCACTGAGCAAAGAGCCTGGATCAGTGGTGACGACACCGACGCTGGAAGCAGAAGGAGCTGTAGCAGACTGACATTGAGAGCCAATGAGCCATGACAAGCAGCAGGATTTTTATACCTTCCCCCAGTGCCACACTGATATATAGACACTTTTGGGACGGGAGCTAATACTTACTGGTACGTGTCAGTATGGGTACCTCCACAGATGAGATTTTGAAACTGAGCTCCACTCCGAGGGATGCACGCCTAGTAAATTCAAGTGATGGAAATGTTGTACCACATTTCACATTTGGTTCTTCATTTGAAATGTGTAGCCCACGTGTATCCACAGTTCTTCATGCATGGGACCTACTTGCCCATTCAGGAAAAGCCCTTTCTGGAGACTTGCTAGATCACTGTCTACAGGAGAGCAAGGTGAGCCACCAGCCCGGCCAGCCCAGCAACCATTCCCCTTTTTGTACTATGAAGATTTCTTAGTTGGAAGGGTGGTATTTTTAACTTCCCTTTGACTTATCTCCTTTATGCTGAGAAAGCAGTTCAGTGCAACTCCCTTGGGAAGGGGTAGGTAATGAACACCCAGGAAGGTAGGGCTTCAGCTGAGCTCTGCTGGTGAGAAGCAGAGGCAAAGTCCTGCTGTCCCTACAGCAGTGTCCTAGATAAAAGCACAGGTAGACTGCGATGGAATCGCCTAGCACAGTATTTCTTACATTGTGTATTAAAAAGCAGTATCATTTTCTCTCTTCCTCCAAAATTGCCAAGGAAACAGCAAGAAAGAGAGAGAAAAAAAAAAAACAGACACAGTATATTAGAAAGTTTGAACAAGGGCAATCAATGCTTGCAGATGAACTTAGGGATAAACTATGAAGAACAGAGGTATCTAGAAGTTCCTTAGGAGGAACCTCAACAATTAAAACTAAGGGCAAGAGCAGAAAATAACAACAGAAGAAATTACCATTTTTTAGATGGAAATTATCACCCATATTCTGAGACAACTTAACAGACACTTGGTTTCCACTTCAATGCAATGCAAAGTCAATCGAGCGCACTTCAGCCACCTTCTGCAGTTCCACACAGACTGGCGCAGGGCCACTCCTCCTGCCTCCTCCTGAAGATGTGCACTGTGTAACTAGGAAGTGCAGATTCACGGGGAAATCGCGAGAGTGATTAAATGTGAAACTTATAAATGTTGCAGTTCGGAACTGTCGATGTAAACGGTGCTGGGAGTAACACACACTGCCTCTGCAACAGGCTCTGTGCAGACGTCTGTATGGGAGGACGGAAGCGAACAGGTTGTGCTCTGCCAGTTCACGTGCAGGATCAGAAACATAAACCGGCTTGTGAACAAACTCATTCTTTACACTGTTCAGAGGGATAAAAAAAGCACTGATATTACTAAGATTCTAATTTACAATTATTTTAAGGCTATTTTATGCTGATAGAGCAGTCCAAAGGGGCTTTAATGTAAACGAGGCCCTGTGTCTCAGACTCTTTCAGCTCATGCATCTGTACAATAATAAATACTTAATTACCTCCTGGGTTGTTTTGGGGCCTAATTAATAATGTGTGTAAAGTGCTCTGAGATCCCTTGCATGAAAGACAGCACAGAAGAAAAAAGTACATAATGTATTTTGTGAAACACAATGTTTTATAAACCAAAATAAAGCAGAGAACAAGGATACCAAGCTGATCAGCATGTCTTGCTTGCTAGCTCTCATATTCCCTTGCCTTCTCCACCGTGCGCTCTCCAGTTACTTAACTCTGACTTAAACGGTTGAACAACTATTTCTATTACAATTGGACATTATCAGCTTAGAGGAAAGCAAAGCACAGCTGCATTCAAGCCTGCAAGTGTTGCATGTAGAAGTAAGTATCGGGAAGTACACGGGCATAGCAATGTAGAACATGAAGGCTTTTGCTTCGTTGCTCTGCACAGTCCCTGCATACTCACACGTACAGGCTGCGAGATGAAGAGCCCAATTCCCTGGGCTGCCACCTGCCTTGGCACTCCGGCTGCACTGGGAGGGAGAGATGTGTGCTCCTTCGCTGCACTTCTGGGGCAGAGCAAGAGCCTTCTCTAACCTCTAGCGAGGTCAGAGAAAAGCTGTGTTTAGTGTGGTTTGGCTTTTCTGGCTCTGCTGTCATAATTTGAATTAGTAACTAGCTTTATGACCCCTTCTCTTGCAAACGTAGCAACCTGAAGACGCTTGACAAACATGCTTAAAACCTAAAGATGATTTAATTTCGAGAAGCTAATTATATGACAGGAACATAGGAAGAAAGACAGTTCCTGGGTCACTAAGGCCAAGATGTCTATCTAGCCAGCCAGCCATTCACTGAAAGAAATACAGCTCCATAAAAGCCTGAATTAAAAGAAAAAATAAATAAATAAAAAAGCCACCTGTTTTCTGAGTTTTAATAAATGTACCTACCATGCTGTCTCTGGTCTAATATGTATAAAAACAGTCCCAGTTATAAATGATCCATATCAGCTCCTGTTACAAAGTACATCATTGTGATTCAGCCGAGGTGAAAGGAACAGGCAGTACCAGGCACTAGACAACACTGAGAGACTTTACATCACGTTGTCAAGGTCAGCCCCTTTGGGTTCTGTTCTATCAGCTGTGATGCCATGTCTACACGGGGAAAGATAAGCAGGAAAGCAAAGACAGAATTATTGGAATGGAGATACGAATTTAAACTATCTTCAACGCACTCTTTGGTTCATGTGACTACTGTAACTCAGAAGTAAAGAAGCTTGAGTTGACCAAAGGAAAACGAATTTACTTCAAGAGAACTTGTATCTGATGACAATAGCACAGAAAGGCATATTTAAATAAATGGACAAATACTATAGTAAATCAATTGGGTTTAATTTGGCTCCATGTCCCTGTCTAGACTTCTCTGTAATTTACACCCCCCAGTGAACTCGTAGAACAAAAGATCTTTCTAAATCTTTCTATGCATTTCTTAGCCTTTGAATAAGAGCAGGAAGGGCTGGAAGTACAGCTGTGATCAGTGACCACTGATGGAGTTTTGGTTGGGGGAGCTCTGATTTTTAACAAAGACCTGTAATTTTGTAGGTGAAGCTCTGTGTTGCCAATTGCATTACCCTAAGTCATCATTTTGCCTCTGCAACTAAATGTGGATTTCACTAATAACACAAAAACAAAACCCTCAGACCAGATAGTAAAAACTGAGATGCTGAAAAAATGAATCTTGTGAATCCTGTCTGTGCTTGCGAATAACTGAGCCCTGCTGCTGAACCACATGCTCCTTGGGAGGACGGCCACAAATCACCAGCCCGACTGCCTGAGGAGGACCACGCTAAACATTTCACTCTGTATACTCTGGCCACTGCCTAAATTCTCTTGGCTTGGTCACTTAGTGGCCTTCTGACACCTTTCATAAGGCAAATCCGTGCTGCTTTCTTGCTAGTGAGTATTATTTGTGTTGGTATTGAGTGGCTCAGCCATGAGAAGATAGAGAGCAGCAGCAGGACCTTGCAGGAGGCAGAAAGGCCACCCCTGTCCACCCCGTGGCCAGCTCCACCCCAGGCAGCAGGCAGCACCCATCGATGCTGGGACACACTGAGAAACCTCTTGGAGTTACTCTCTAGTTTTAAAGAAACCATGTTTCACAAAGCAGACTACGTGCAGGATGCTTTAAGATGTGACGACGAAGCACAGAGCTTTGCTAAACCTCAGAAGATGAAGTATCCTGTAAGTTTTTTGTGTGTGTTGAGGAGTCTGTAGTCTGATCCCGTGCTTAGTGAGGTTCACCGTGCTGTTTATATACTGATAGAGAAAACCCCTTTATAAAGAAACCTCCTCGACCTGCCTGTGTTCTCATTTACACTGATTTCAGTGAGGAATAATGCTATTATGATGTTAATGCAGAATTCAGGGCAAGTGTGTGGAATATCATTTTCCTTCTTTCATTACAACAAAAATGTTTAAGGCACATCTGGTGATAGGGGACTGAATCTTAATGTAGTATACTATACATTGGCAAGGCGAACCAAAAAGGAAATAGAAGGAAAGGAATAAAGAGAATGATCCTTGTGGAAGCAAGGTCATTATGGAGGATCAATGCCCATTTGGACAGCTCACAAATGCTGCGATGCTCATATGTAATTCATTTGAGTGGTTAAAAGACACTCTAAAATCGATACGTGAACATTCTGTTAAGTGCTTAAATGGATAGAAGGAGCGTGCGCACTGCTCTCAAGCATTTGACATGGCAAACAGGCAAAAATGTGCTTCCCTAATGTCACCAGGTAGGGGTGGACAGTGTTTATACATATGGTCTCTCCTGATTTTTCACTGGAAATGATTAAATCTGTAAAAACCGAGATCAAGAGAAGTCACAAGACTACCTCACCTGCTATAGAAGGGTATTATGTTACGGAGTGCTGGAGTTCTTGGGGTGGTTTTGTGTTAACTGCAAGGGAGACATGCTATTTTGTGAGAGCTCAGGAGAAAGACTAAAATTGCTCTGTTTATTTATTTACCTTCGGCTATTTCTGTCACTTACAACAACTGCAGTGACATGGATTTTCTTTTCATCAGGAAAAAAAAAAAAAAAAAGAGAAAACTCTCAACACTCCAATTTTTGGCAAGCTTAACTAAGTAGAAGAAAAGCTTTTCTTGTCACTTTTCCAGGTCTTTCCATAGTGTTATCTGTACAGTAGATGATAACAGCATGTGCCATATACAGCTGCATCATACCAACAAAAATACATATAACAGCAATTGTATGCTGGAAACATTCAATGGAAAGCCTTTTCTATCCAATTAGCTGTGACAAAGAGGCTCCCTGCATTTTCAGCTTCACAGGATAACTACAGTACTTGTAGATATTTGGAATTAACTTATAGTGAGTATCACTATAGGTAACATAACACTTAGGTATGGTTGACTCTGGTTCCTGCAAGCTCTGTAATTCTATTTGATCATTGTAAATGTTAAAAAGATTGAAATAGGATAATCAAAAATGTTCCCTTCTCCTTTTAGTTTTTTTTTGTTTCTTTGTTTTTAACAGAAAAAAATGTTTATGTCAGTCAGTGCAGAGACTCAGACTGAATTTAGCTTCTTTGTACCTGTATTAACTCACAAAGAAGCCTCAGTCAAATTCTAAAGATTTTTTTTTTTTTTTTCTGGAGTTGCAATTCCCACATTGCAGAGGGTCCTTACAATTAGGCTGGGAAAAGAAAAATAAAGAAACATCAGTTTTGATTAAAACAAAGCCGGTTATTTTTAACTTCTGTGGTTAGTTCTGTGCTTAATTACCTATCACATTAGAAGAGCATTATATGCTACGTGTTTTACTGTAAAGGGAAACACCGTTTTAGTCAACTATGTGGGGAAAAAAAAAAACAAACATACAAAGAAACCCAAAAGTTTCACCCAATGTCTGAAGACAGACACTGTATGATGCCAACAGCTGCCCTGGATGAGAAATGTTATTCATGTGTGTACAGTTATTGCTCTCTGCAAGCGTTTGCACCAGTGAGGGCTTAGAAATCAATAAAGGGGAGCCTTTCATTGCATATCAAAACCCCCTGCACACAAACTTTGCTGCTGAAGGTGTCCTGAAGGCAGGTTTTTACAGATGCCGTGTTCACTGCTGGCAAGATAGACACCTGACAGTGATTTTTGGACCCAAATTTTAAATGCAAACGTGTAAATATACCACTTCCTTCAAGAAGCACATCTTTTGTAGGTCTTGACGGGCTGTATTTTAAGATCATTTCATTCACTTTCAAAAAGCACGGTTCCTTCAGAGAAAGACAATGTAAACATTGTTTAGTCTACTGAAATAACTGTTAAATGCAGCAAGGCTGATTCACTGCTACCATCACTTCTGGCAGTCATTTACATCTCAAAGTGTGTACAATAATACTATTACTCTGATCTCCACCATCCTCTACATTACATGCTAAGGACTGATCAGAGAACCACATCCTCGTTTTGGGATCTCCTGTTTCACTTCAGTTGCTATCTTCTGCCATAACATCATTTTTAAACTTTATGAAAAATGCACTAATTTGATGAAACCATCAAAGAAAATAATGGCTTTTATCCTGAACAGACCCCAGAAGATTTATTTTTTAATCATGAAGATCTTTTGTATTCTAAAGCAACATGATTTTTTAACTATGATTGTCCACCACACAAGGTTTCATGCTTAATAGAATGGAAACCAAATACTACGTATTTTCTGTCCTAGACCAAAATTTTTATATTCTTAGAAGTTAATCTTAAAAGGTTAATAAACATTAATGAAAAGAATAACTACAAACAACAGAGAAAAAAGACTAAAAACACTAAACCCTTTATCCCCAGAAAATCCCTAGATGAAATATCACAAGCACTTCTAAAAAAGAAATCAATGTCTTCTTAGAATAACCATTTAGTTGCACATGGACAAGAACATGAACACAAAGAGAAGTCCTATCTGCCTCACAGTTGAGGCACCGAGAGGACCCGATTCCACGCAAGGCTAACTGCGGAGCCTTATTGACCCCAGTGGAAATAAGCACATGAAAATGAAACTGCAGAAGTGTTCACAGTACAAAAATTAACCGCCAAACTAATGCAAATAATTAAACACCTTTGTAACAAAAGATTCTCAAGGGCACAGAATGGCTGCCAGCAGTGGGGGATATATCAGGAGCGCTTTCATATTTCTGTGCAAAGTGTCACCGTATTTCACTCCTCCTTTTGTAGGCCACTGTTGCTAGTCCCTGGAGGTGTCAAATCCAGCCCTGCTCCACAGCCAGCTTGCATGTGTGCCACTTCTGCCACATGATTAACGTTCACATTCTTAATAGTAAATGCATTTCTCTAGTTTGAATTCTATACAAGGAGATAATATTTTAAAGTATGGCAGCTCTAGTTATTTGCAGTAACTAAATGCATTCATCTTTATTTTAGGGAAGGACTGAAATTAAATAATGGTGCATGGTGGGGACTGGGAGATTTATTTACTTTGTTAGGAATGATTTATGACAGCCCTGTTATGGGAGAGAAAATGACTGCAACTGAAGGTGAATTATTGTGCGCCGTTTAACCGCATAACATCTTAAGCACCTGTAAAAATACGAATGAAGGCTTTAAGGTTTGACGGAAAGAAACATGGTTGAGAGAGCCAATCGGCTGGGAACATGCAGGTAATGCAAGTCTCTCCTGAAGCTCAGACTAAAGGTAAACCTTTTCTTAGCTTTAAGCTAATTCAAGGAATGTTCTTCCTCTTTCTCCATCTCTGGTAACACAGAAAGCTTCCCTTCCAAATTCCTAACCAGGACTTTAGGAAAGATAATTTAAAAAAAAAAAAAAAATTCAAAAGCATCCTTGGTCCCTGATCACTGGAGCAAGCCAGCATGTGGGGAGTGCTAAAATAGAGATCTGTGAAGATAATTCCTGAGGCTACCTACTATACACATCAATGATTAAAGACAGTCTGTTACCACTTGTTATTGAAAGACTGAAAAAAGAGAAGCTCTCAGAACCGTAAAGCAGGGACGGAGCGCTGCGCACAAGGCAACACGTAGCTAAGACCCGTCCCAAGCAGCAGCACCTCCCAAGAGCGGTAACTGTACCTCTGGGGAGCGAGGAACGGGGTTTTCAGCGAGGTGAGGTGACAAAGAGAAATCTCCACCAGCCGGAGCAGATCACAGCGGGACGCCGGTGAACTGTTACGCAACAGGAGAGGAGAGGAGTGGTGCAATGCAGGCGCTGCCTGAACGAGGCATTCATCTGGGAAGTTAACAGTCACAGGGCTTTCACAGGGTTCTTAGCACCTGCTGACAGAACTTCACCTTGCTTGCTGATTAATTGGGGCCTTAATTAATTAATTAACTTCTCTTATAATTATTATTACCTTGTAATAGTATCTCAACTGCACTTTTGAGTGAGAGCAGGTACCACAGAAAGGCCAGGAATCTTCCTTCTTCCCACTTACAACACGCAGTCGCAATGCCCGTCCTCCTAACGAGCAGACAGCAATCACAGATGTCAAGAACAGCTTGATGCAATATATTGGCACACTCCTAGGGAATGATACCACCTGCCTTTTCTTTCCTTCCAATGGGATTTTTATAACTTTGTTTTATTGTAACATAGTACTTTCCTAGCAATCTGCCATGTAAAGAAAATACCACAGCACACCAGTGAGTTCTGCTCTTTTACTTAAAGAGGGTGTTTTCAACTGCTGAAAGCCACCAGGAAGGCAGAAAGATGAGCAAAACTATTGATGCCATTATTGTTCAATGACTTGGAAAGGACAGCAGAGGGAGTTTTATCATCTTCAAGTGTATTCATGCTGTCTCTGTCCTGCTCCCCGATATGTACTTTAGATTAGCTTTTTGTAAGGGTGAAGAAGTTCTGAAGAGAAGATTTTTTTGAAGAAAATAAATATTATGAGATGTGGGTGCTGGAATAGGGAAGAAAAAGACAGAAAACAATGAACAGACGAGCTTCTCTAATGTATGGGAAGTCTGCAAGTCAAGAGCACAGATTGCATTTTGAATAATGCATTTTGTATAGAAAGCACTCTAAATAACTCAGCAGAGAACGCAGTGTGTAAGTAAGACAATTAAGCACTTTTGCCAATTAAGCTCTGGTCTACCTCAAAATGAGAGTCATTATTTACAGCTAAGTTTGAACACTGATAATATTTATGAAACAACATGTCTAAATTGGACTGGAAGAAACCTGTTTCCTTGTAATACATTTAGAAAGCAGAGCAGCCTTGGGTATGAAGCAAACAATGGGCCAAAATATTCTAACCTAGATAAAGAAAATGCATTCACATTTTTGGATCCTACACTGTGGCCTAATTACATTTTATGAATCCCAGGGAAATAAAATGGAAGCTGCACTCAGCATATTTGGAAGGTGTCTCATTTTTATTTTGGATGCCTAGAATGGTATTCGTGATCTATGAAGGCAGCTTCAGAAGTTGCATTTTGAGGGAACATGGCTACTTTGGTCAGGCAGCAACTGAGCTTTGGTACTACTTTAGCAAGAAACTACTTCTGGCCTCTCTGAAACACAAACCCCTTGTGAGTGCAAAGCTGTGATCCCATGGTCAAAGATGTCTTATAGCCGTATTGCTAAACCTATTCCTAGCAGAAAAGTAAACATACAAACATGAGGTCTCAGATATTTACTAACTTAAAAGACAATCAGATAGGTTAACCTAATGGTCTCTTCCAGAGTCTAGCCAAAACATGAGGGGAATAGCAAAACAAAACAGCAAGGCAAACCCTCTCAACTCTTAAAGACAGACAAACAGTATTTTCATCTTACAAATTGTTTAGATGATGAAAAAGTGTTGTGAACATATAGACATGTGGGGAGATGATCAAGATCTGAGCCAGACATGGGATTTCCATTTAAGCAGTAAATAAGTATTTCGACATTTATTTTTAGCTTGTTTGGCACTGATACAACCGTTCTGATGATTTCACTGGAACAATGCTGAAGACAAGTTAGAAAAAAGCATTAAATGCTTTATCGATGAGTACTGAGTATCCGCTGATCTCAGTTACTTAAAAAACGTAACTTGATATTTAACTGTTGTATTATATGATAGGGTGCACATTAACACACCACTTCTATTGACACGTCTTTCAATAGAGATGTAGCACTGAACAATTCCTCCAGAATGTGAAGTGATGAAATGAAACTATGAATTCACCCTCTTAAAATTATAATGTTGATAACGTGCTGGACATTTCGCATTTCACATTTTACTTGTTAAAGGTTACTCACTTTTGGAGATCTTTAGATTTTGTTGAAAAAATCATTTTTTTTTCCACCAAAAATCTTTTTCAAGAAAAATTTCCCCTCGAGTCTGCAATCAGGATACCAGAAAGATGTATGAATTTCACAGAATACTGCGCTTTACACAGAGAACACTACATTTTCAGAAAATGTAAACTAACAGATGCCATACTTACATTTAACCTTTTCATGATTTCACACAGTAGCAAAGACTAGAAATAAACTGGTACAAACAAACTATCCTGAAATGCTTGAGAACACCTGCCTCAGGACTTCCTGAGCTATAACCGTGGTTCTGAGATGAGTTAACTTGGAAGTTCAGTCCCAGATACAGGAGCCCTTTTTGTCCTATCCAAAATAGCCAGTCCATATGGCTGGAAGGAGGAAGATCATTTCAGCTGAGAAATTATTGCTGCTTTCTTCTCCTGGCTGGTGGAGGAGTGTAGTGAAAAGAGAAAAAGCATCTCCACAGTGTCTCTGTGGCCTGGGGATTACAGCCTACCTCTGAAAGGATGTTGACTGAACCTTCCAGTTTTAATTACCACACAGAAAAATGCTGATGGGCTTTGCTGACCCATCTGTTTGTGCTATTATAAATTTAACTGGAATTAAGGAAATCATATTCTCAGTATCAAAAGGGAGCTGATTCTCTCTTCCTTTTCCATGCAGTAGTTTAGTAGGTATTTAAAAGTCATATGTTAATAGCTGTCTTACTGAAATATGTTATCATGACGCCTTATCAAGTACCAGTACAGGAATTCTCAGTACAGCAAGACTTTTTTGGGGGGAACACTCACAAAATAAAATAAAAACAAATTATTCCAGTGGAAGCATTTACTTAAATACCCCTTGAATGGAGGAGGTATGGAGGAGGTAAATCCTTTTAGCTGGCTCACAATTTAAGAGACTTCAAAAGGTAGTCTTTGAAGTTTAGAAAAGACCTTTGAAGTGGCTGAATATGCAAAAAAAGAAATTAGAGTGTTTAGCACAAAGTACTGAACTTCATTAAGTGTTTTTTGTCAATTAGAAAATGCTGCAATTTTGCATAGCCAAAGAAGAAAATTAGGGCTCTCCTGTTAACAAAGACTTCAGATAATTCCTGAGAGAGCCTCTGAAGTTACCTAAGGGCTACAGACCAACACGCTGCTCCACTGGGAATACAGAGTGGACACAACGCTTCTCTCTCGAGGTGTGCCTGGCCATCAGATAACAACAATAACAATCCATGTTCTTACTGGCCACCCCGTACGTGTTGTGCCCCTGCGTCAGAGCGGTAGCTCTGCAGTGTCCTGCATTCCCTCACCTGCATCTGTTTGGACCAGGGCAGCCTCTGCCCCCACCACAGACAGCGAGCTACAAGCTGCACCTACAGTTGTGCTCTGATAGCTCAGAAAGCCTGCACGGGCTTCACTTGGGTTATCTTCTTGTTTAGGCAGATGTACTCGGAGGTGTGTTATTTTTTGCATTTTATTAAACACGCCTTTTCTGTTTTGTAAGTAGACAGCATTAACCTCAAAGACCCCTATACATCGGGCTTCAATTAATGGTCCTAGTGAAGGAGTGCTGACAGCATCTGAGATGGGAGCAGTCTGCTTCCAGGGTATGGATAGCAAGAAAACAGGAGTTAACTTCTCTGAGAGTAACCATGGGGACAGCTACTGGGAAGAAGTCTGAGCACAAAGATGCACCATCTGCACTCGCACGGTTGGCAAAAGCACTGTAAGCTCTTAGTACATGATGGACTTCACCTTGCCTGAGAGAGAGGCAAAGCTAGATGTTGAACAGTTTCAAGCTCAAGCACTAATAAATCAGCCTGCAGTAAACAGTACAACCCTTGCAGAGGGCAGGTATCTCTCCTCGCTTATTCAGTCATGCTAATGTACTAAGGGGAAGAGGCGGAACAATCTTCCTACAAGAAACCTTTAAAACAGAACATAATTTACATTGACGGTGTCTGTCTCTAACTCGCTGGTAGCTATGAATACACGAGTAGCTGGTGAATATTGTTATTTTGATCTGCAAAACTTTCCCAACCTGGTGGTTCCGTCTGCTTGAGCAACGCACTGAAGTTACGGGTTTGGGCTGCTTTGGGCTGCTGAGTTTCCAGATCCTAATTCTTTCCCTGTAAGTATGAGAGGGTAACGAAAGGAGAGGTTTTCTGATGGAACTGCTCCTATTAACAGAGGATGCCTTTGTTGTTGCTCTGTACCTAGTATTGCCGTAGCACCTACACAGTTGTGGAGTGGAGCTGTCACACACGGCTCACCATCTAGGCATATGAGAGAGGCAGCAGATGGATTCACGGAGCCCAATGTAACAGTAAGACAATATTTGGTGAAAAGAAAAGGAGAGGTCAAAGCAGACCAGCTGCATAATCACTCACAATTTTCTGTCAGCATATGGGAAATAAAGGCAGACAACAACACAGCTCTGCGAGTGCTGTTAGGAAGATCATGCTAAGCGGGAAGATCTCTATTTGAAAATGTAAGAGATGAGTTATCAAGCTGATGTTAGCGGTACAGGGGAGCTTGGGAGCTGAGGTATTAACGACATCAGTGCTGACAAGTGAGACAAGGATACAGCATGAAAATTAGGTGATACATATTGGAACTTTTTAAGGTTTTCCCAGGTGGGATCCCACAGTAAATAAAGAAAAAAGTATCATGAATCAGTTCTAAAAAGAGGAAAATAACAGCACAGACAGGAAGAATCATTTGATCTAGCACTGAAACAGGAAAATACCCTGATGAAACAAATACTGATCTTTCAGTTCAATTTCCTGCCCATATAAGAATATCTTCTAGTGGGTAGCCAGCATCTACATAACAGGTTTTTGTTTTTGGTCTGTTGACTGTCATAATACTTTAGGCTACAGCTAAAATAGAATTGGCACTGCTGAAAATCAACAATAAAACAAATGGTGTATTTTTTGTGGTATTTGAGCCTAGACAAGAGCAGAAGCCACTAAATGCTCAGACAATAAAAAAGACCCCAGACTGAAGATACTGATAGCTCAGATTATTCTGATAGGCCAGAATTTCAGCTGGTGGAAACCGTTTTAGCCCCAGTGACTTGACACATCATATGCTAACGGAGAAAAGCTGATTTCCACCCGCAGAAGATCTGACCTGTGGTGTTCTGAACTTTTTGGAGGAGCCAGCAGTGGAAATGCTCAGCATTTGAATTTGCCCAGTGGCAACAACTGCGTATTTAGATCTTTCCAGGCACTCGGATCACAGAGAACACCATTTGAAGGACATGGATGATATGTTTTCAGTAATTGCCATCTAATTTCAATCTGCCTTTCTCCATTTAGTTCTTCTTTATTGCCTCCCCCTCCTCCCGTCATTCCCACCCTCAGCTTCAGGGATTTTTATATTTCTCTCCTTGGCTGGCCCCCTTTAGTAAGGCCATGCCTTGTTATTTTATTACTCCTTAAGTGGTTCCCTGTGTTTGGGAGCATCTTCTCTCCAAATCTGACTGAATCCTGGTGCCAAACTATGAAAGTATGTTGACAGGATTTGTTATGAAGATGAACACACATGGTTTGGCTGATGATCAGTTGACTGCCTAGAAGTAGCCATTTCCGATATCTGATGAACCAAACTAGATTTTCTGTGGAAAAACTAGACTATTCAGCCTATTTATCTTGCTGCTTTTTAAAACTTTTTGCTTGCAGATGTCTTGGTTCTTAAGAAAAATCAGACATTTCTGTTCATATTAGTATTTGGAATATTACAGAAAGTTAGAGTCAAGTCCTACTTGGATTTAAATTACTAGCACTTTTGTTATTGACTTTAATAACTGCGATATCAGACCCTGGCATATTTTGTGGGGTCAACGTATATGTACTTTTGTGTATATGTACACAATACATAACAGTTTCACTGAAATTGCATTACTTTTTATACAGCCAAATTATACAGCTCTGACTGCTCAGTCTCTCCAATTTTCCAGTCAGCTATATCTACTTTTTGATTTTCTAAGCTTGCTGAATCATTGCAATGTATGAGTCATGCTCAGCATTATTGTATTATATTGTCAGATGTGAGAAAAGAAAAAAAAACACCATTTATCATAAACAAAGATTTTAAAATTTATCATATACAAGAAATGATTCTTAGTAATAGCGCTTTCTGTCTGAAACCATCACCAAAAGGTTTTAGTGATTAGAATAAAAAAACCTGTATACTCTAACCAAATAATTCATACATTTGTAAGCATTAATCCACCAATTATCTTTGCTACATCTTAGACAGGAGCGTATATGAAGGTTATGAGAGTGAGGTTTCCACTTGGTATCCCAGGGCACATCTTTCCCACCTCTTGCACTGCCTTATGTGCTTAGGGTCACCTTTCATCCCAAAGGCATCTGACTGGATGTCGAAAAGCAAGAGAGCATTACTTGTCTACAAGCCTAAAAAGTTCATGAGAATATTTTACACAATTGCAAAGTCCAAACTATGCCATTTCCTTGAAACAGGACAGAAAAAAAAATAGTTCTTAAAGAGAACAGGGGAACTTAAAAATTTATTACACATTGAATGGTTTCTGTGCATCTAATTCTTTTCTGTTTGACTTCAGTTTCAATTGCCTATTAGTTTTTGAAATTTTAACTATTTAGACCAATATAAATCAAGCTGGTTCTCTAGTTCATATCAGAGTCATATTGACTCTTTTTCAATGTGAAAATTCCACTGAAGAAACACATTCATCCATTAAAAAAAAAAAAAAGGCAAAGGAAACACACACTGCTTGTCTAGGCTAAGGCTGTCTCATTAAGAAGGTCTGGTATTTTATCAACCAGACAGTTTATATTTCAGGAGGAACACTGATTTATGTCAGACCTACCAGCCCCATCCGCATTACTCAGCACAAGCTCCCAGCCACCAGCACCACTGCGAGCTCTGTGAGGCCTCTCAGCGTGGGCCCAGGGCCTGTCAGTGCACGGCCCCTTCCCCTCAGGTGAAGGCCCAGCCAGGCCCCAGGACTCGTCCTTCCGAAACGAGCTCTCTGGCTGTTCCATTGTGGCTTCATTTTCTGTCCTTTAACAGTCTGACACATTTCTCACATATGTGTAACACGTGAGGGATGTAAAGGACCCTGCTTAATGAGAGCCTGCAGGAACATGAAAAAAGGTGTCAGACAGGCCCAAACTCCCCGGTCCTCAGGCTTCCTGAGAGGCAGCACAGAGCGGCTTAACTGTTTCCTTCCTCCACTGCTGGACTCTCTGCTACTTAACTAGTTCATAGATTTTACTCAGCCTTCCCCTGAAAAGCTGAATGAATTCATAGCACTAGGCAAACTGAAAATGCAACATGGGACTGCATGATTAAATACTGTCTTGCAACACATTCATACTAGCTAGATAAAAGGCACTTCTTCATTTCTCCATGCTTAGTTTTGCTATCTTAATAATCTTTTAACATTTTTGCCTGTAGCCTATTCTAACACAAAAATGTCTCATTGAGTGATAATTATGAAAGAGAAGTTGGTATTAAAAACACAGAGTCACAGAATCGGAGAACGGTTTGGGTTGGAAGGGCCCTTAAAGCCCACCCCGCCGCACCCCCCTGCCATGGGCAGGGACACCTCCCACCAGCCCTGGCTGCCCAAAGCCCCATCCAGCCTGGCCTTGAACCTCCAAGGGCTGGGGCATCCACAGCTTCTCTGGACTGCCTGGGCCAGGGCCTGAATGTGTAAAGGAAGCCATCCTGTACTTGTTGGCCACAATCTGTACATCCCTATTATGCCTAAACCAGCCTGATATTTATCATATTACTCCATTGTTGTTGCTTTTTCACCAACAGACTTCCAAGCTCACTCTGAACCAGAAGAGTGCTTTATGCCTTACACTTCTAAGAAGCATTTCCAAGAAAGACATTTAGTCATAGCCTTGTGTGCAGCCCAAAGTGCCGGTTGTAGCAAAAATACTAATATGAGCAAGCTTCTCAGACTTTGACTAATTGCTGACTGCTGACTGCTCAGTTTGTGAAGTCTGAGCGGAGCTACAAACATACAGAAAGCTCTGCAGATATATGAATCAGAGCAAGAGCAATTAGGTTTTTTAAAAATCAGAAGCTGTTAAAAATAAACCAGGTGATATTTTTTGAAGTTAATTGTTCAAAATTATGCATCTTCAGTCTTTGCCCTATATTTAGTCACTCATACAACCAAACATGCATCAATTTTTTTCATGAAAATAGGCATTTGTGTCTAGCATCTTGACTTGCACGTGCCAGTTTAAGGTTTGCATGCAGAAAATAGAAAATGGCACGTAAATGCTTCTGGGTACAGGCTGTCAATTTAACCACTATTAATAATCACAAATGAACAAAGTTGCATATAAGACATGATAAACAGCACAGAACTAAATACCAAAATATTCATGAAAAATATGGTACTGAGTGAGAAAAAAGAGAGAAGATAACCAAGAAATCTGCACGACACCGAAGTACAGAATCACAATGAAAATGGGACACCTCATTGGCCAAAACAAAATTAAAGACAATTTTAAATGCCACAAGTGCAGCTGTACTCATTGCCAGACAGAAAAACAAATGAGCCCCTACCAGACGTTTGTGAAAAGTTTTCTCTTTAGGTTATGGAAACTGTTTGAGGAGTACAGACCAACATAAGGCAAAGTCAGTGTGCTTGAGGGCATGGCTGCGATTCAGACAGACTTAAGACCAGCTGGAGGATGGAGCCCGAAAGAGGCTCAGGAAATTCGGCAAGAACACAGGCGAGGTCTTGCACCTTCAGACAAGCCTGTAAAGTTCTGCTGGAAGGGCTGGGGGAGCACAGAGGGCTGAGCATGCACCAGCAGCACGTTCTTGCTTGAGAAGGCCAACAGTACCCCAGCCTGTATGAACATCCACTGGTGGACAGAGAGGAAGGATTTTTCTCTTTAAGTCAGCACTCATCAGACCACAGCTAGAACAGAGGCTGCTGCATGCACAGAACACTCTGTATTATGGGAAACAAATCTGTTATTCTGAGAACAAAAAAATAAAACAAACCCAAAAGCTTGAGAGCTGCAAAATATGAAAGCGTTATTTGAGACGTGAACATCAGTCCCTCAAGGTATTTTCCCACTTCTGCCTCCTTTCCCTTACTTTTCCTTAGACTTTCAGATGCTTTATGAAAAGGATGAAAAAAACCTTAGAAGTTCCATTTCAGACTGAAAAATCCTTTCTTTCTCATTGCCCCAGGATATATTTGATTCCAATAAGCTACATGAAAAATCTATTTGGGATTTTCTGATATTCTCTCTGTCCTGACCTATTACTGCATCCTCTTTCAACACTTTGTGAGAACATCACTGTAGTAAGTGGATATTTGGAGACTCCCTGCGTATGTGGAGCTGCTAACCAGCAACATTCAGATTATTGCTCACATTAAGAATATTTTTTGTTTAGTTTTCTAAGAAGTATTTATACAAGGGTAATAAAATGCCTAGCAAACTTTAAGAAAACCTTCAAGACTTCAAGCTTCATGGATACCTTGTCTGACAGAGAGGGAAAGAACTCAGCTGGTCAGTTATTCTCAGCTTTTTAAGCTGGAATGTGGCAGAACATCACAACCATTTCAACTCATCTTCCAATTTATATTTTTCAAGTTTAACCTGAAGCTGCATTTCTTTGAGTTAAAAAGAGTGTGGCCAGCAGGTCAAAAGAGGTTATTATTCTCCTCTACTCAGCACTGGTGAGCCCACACCTGGAGTGCTGTGTCCAGCACTGTGTCTACCAGTACAAGAGACCTGGACATACGGGAGTGAGTGCAGTAAAGGGTCATGAAGTTGATTAAGGGGTTAGAACATCTCTTATACAAGAAGTTGAGAGCACCAGGATTGCTTAGCTTGGGAGACAAGAAGGCTTAAACAATGTGTACAAAAACCTAATGGAAAGAAAAGAAGAAGACAGGGTCAGACTCTTCTCTGTGGCATCCAGTAATAGGATGAGAAGCAATGGGCAAAATTTGAAATACAAGAAATTCCATTTAGATATAACAAAAACCAAACCGACCAACCAACCAAAACAAACAAATTCCCTTTTGACTGTTAAGGTGACTGAATACTGCAACAGGCTGCCCATAGGATTAATGGAGCCTCCATCCTTGGAGACAAACAAAACCATAGTGGGCCCAGTCCTAAGTAACCTGGTCTACTTGATCCTGCTTTGAGCAGGGATGTCAGACCAGAAGATTTCCAGCTTCAATCCAAGTCTCAACTGTTCTGTGATTCTGTAAGTTTTTTTAAAGAAAAAAACATTTGGTTTGTTTCAAAAATGTCTTGTTTGTTTCTGATTAAAAGGGTTGGACAGAATATTACAGCCCTACAAAATGGTTCAAGGTCAAAGAACAAGTAACAGCAGAGCTAAAGCTAAACACAGGTCCATCTACCATGACACAAGTTTCAACATTCATATGCATTAAAACTGCAGTCTATGTTTGGATGTAAAGAACCTATTTTTTTAATACAGCCTTTTTCTAACTGTACTGTAGCACTTCTAAGAACTGCTGATGAGCAGGGAATATATCCATGACTAGCAGCTCTTTCAGCTCCCTGCATTCTCAGCCCAAGGCATGCACTAGCACTTGGAGGGCGATCTCGCAGTTAAATCTTTTTGGGTTTTCCCTCACACTATTATCTCTACAGTGCTCCCTCCTAAATGAAGGTCAGGAGTTAGCTTAATTTTCTTGCAAAAGTATTTGTCTGCAAACAACTATTCTTTGCTACCATCCCTACTTGAATATGGATAAGGAAAGTTGGCATGAGAGTATAAAGAAAGAGAAAAGTAATAAATAATAGAGCAGAAAATAAATATATCTAAGCACTGCAGTATGCAAGAGGTCTGAGAGACTTTATTGCATTTTCTCAACAATGCAGATTTCTGGAAAAAAAAAAAAAAAAGCTGTGTGGCTACCACTGTGTGATATTTCTATGCATTTCCAAATTAAGAAATAGAAGTTTTGTGTTACTTGATACAAGAAATGTAAAGCTCAATTTAAAAACGCCTATATGTTTATTGAAAGCAATTCTTCTATTTCATTCAATTCTCTGGAATCTTGAAAAAAATGTGTAAAAAGGTGTTTCATTGCCAAAAATCAACATTGGGAATGAAATTGCTTCATATATGGATAAATCTGTTCAGCTGCATTTCATTCTCCTGGCTAAATGCTGGTCTCCGATGTTGGTCCATGACTCTTGCACTTCAAGTCTCCTTCTCGGAGGCAGTGTTCTGGGAGAGGTGCCTTCAAATATCTCTATAGGGAACTCCCCGATCACACCAGAGCACCACTGGAATTCTATGCATAACTGCTTTAAAATCCACATTTTGGATGCCTTTTTTTTTCCAAGGATTTTTTACATCTATTTTAATAATTTGTAAGGCCAATCTCTAAGAAATCTTCATTAGCAACTTGCTTGATGTAGATCAGCTCAGTCATTGTCGTATACATTAAAATATATTTACATACCTGTGTATATACACACACATTCTCACAAACCCTTTCTAGATATGCTTTTAGAAAAATAATACATCAGATTAAGTTTTACCACCTGTAAATTTCTTTGCATTTTCATAGGCATTTCAAATGTTCTGTTTATAAAAAACATCCCAGAACTCGTGCAAGGGGATTAGCTCTTTAAACTGAAATCACGCAGTTCAGGTGCACGTGAATTAATTAGCAATGGAGTACCTTTCAAAGAGAATCTGCTTCCCCTGTGACAGAAATCAAATACAGGTATTTTTGCTTCTTCTTATTATATTTCTCTTCTGGGCTTGTGCAACAGCTCAGATGCAACGTTTCCTACTTCTCACACCCCACAAGGGCAGAAAAGTGATTTGCAAGGAGACTAGACAATTTATTATACTGCACCAGTACAAGTAGCTGCTTACAGAGATGCAGCACATCTCCTTGAAAAAATCTCACAATTTTGAACTTAGGGAAGAAAAGAGAGCCTAAACTGAATATTCAAGAAACAGTCTAAACTAAACATTTAGATCATTGTTATTGTGCAAAAAAGATGGCTATCTATTAAGATTTTAGGCTGTATTTTGAAGGAAACATTGTGGTTCAATGCAATATGCAATCCTCCTTACTCTTCGAATTTGGAATCAAGACAGATTTGTTATGGTTTCAAATAAAACACAGATATTTCACTAACAAGTACACAGTGCTCAGTATACTTCACTTTCCAAGTGAAAATATTTCAGGTAAAGGTAGTCACAGAATGTGCAGACACCAACTACTAAAAACTTAATCATTAACAAGCTAACCTGTAACATTCACCATTCAAAACCATTATTTCCTTTCACTCAAAACACCACGTTATTCTTCCATCTAGAACAGTATCTTAGGTATAGGTGCTACTTCATCTCTTTTTTCCTCAATGGCCCATTAAGCTTCACTGACCATCGTGCAGGGGTTTTTGCCTTCCTTGTTCCTTCTAATCATTTCCACACCTTTCCCAGTTTCACTCTGGAGACCTTCAAGAAAGTAGGCCATCTTGACATTAAAATATGCATGTGTTTTTTGAATGATTTTTGGCTAATCTCTTAAGTCCACAAATATTCATCTTAATTTTTATAATTTATTTAGGCATAAAATATTAATAGACATTTATTCACAAGGTGGCTTTACTCTGAGCACTTGTTCTCAGGTAAAGGCTGACTGTGGAAAAAATGCTAGTTCTCATTTAGTAGGTTTGAGGGGTTTTTTAAGTTAAAATAAGTACTTTTAAACTCTGCTTTGACTAAGGCTTTGGGATTTAAGATCACCACTAAGCTATAAGCCCAGTAAAAGACTGACTACTTCCAGTGTTTCCATGTTGCTCCTTGTTTAAATCCACTATTGATTGCCTGTTCTTGCCTGACTTGGATGTTGGCAAACTCACCCTAATTCCAAATAAATATGGTCTGAGACAGTGAGCTATGTCTCCAGCGCTGGATAAGCAGGAGAGCTAAATCTTCACTAGAGAGGGCAAAAGGTGGCCACATGGGCTTGTTTTTCCAGCTGGGCTAATTCAGCTTTCTCAGCAGGGAGCAAAACACTAGTATAAGGCAGGTCTATTGCTACTAGAGCCCCAGGTAGCTCCTTGAGTGTAGGATCCAGAAATGATAATGTACCAGGCAGGGCAGACACTAGAGCATGTCAAAAAGATGTGAATCCTTCATAGAAAATCCTGCAGGAGGGATGAAAACTTGCACCATACACAAAGCTCTTTTTGATAATATTTCAAAAAATCCCTAAAGGCAAGACGTACATTCAAAGTGTTGGTAAATAACTGAAAGGGAATTGTGTGGTGAGTTTAATACCCAAACAGAATTGTAAGTAAAATGATATAGCATTATTACCAAAGACATAATTCAAGTTGGAGCATAAGTAAAAATAACCTGACCTTTCTTTTAGCCCTGTTCTTGTAAGTTCCACTTACCACCAAGAGGGTTCCTGGTTTGAGAGAAATCCCTATTCTAACATTTTACCCTAGACTATTGTTACTCTGCCAGTAGGTCATATTGTTTCTGTGACATTCTATGATAAAACATGTTGGGAAGACATGATTTTTTAAAATAGAAGTAGGAAATTCCCAAGACTAGTCCCCTTCAGATTCTGAGGAATCCTGAATGCCAAGCAACTTGACTTCTGAGAGGTATGACTTATGCCAAGGTTGTTGATACGGGGTTTAGAAGACTCATGTTTGATTCATGGCATAGGTGCAGGTCCCTGATACAGCTCAGAAGTTATTTAATGTGCTCAGTCTCAGGGCCCTATCTGATGGAGGGAAACAATCACACCAGCAAGTCCAGAAACTCCACTGAATACAGTGCAGCACTAAGATGAACGATGATGAGAATCAAATAGCTCCCTGGGTAGTTTTGCATTGATTTGGTAGCATTCCTTTAGAGCTAAGTATACAAATATTTCCAAATCTGATCTTGTACAGGAGAGGAGGCACTAAGCTGCTTTGGTAACAGCCTTTTGTGAGAGCATGTCTAACCTTAACAATCTTGTCTCAGTGTATCAGAGGCACTGCAGACACTGCTCCCTACTGTAATAGGGTACTGTGTAAGAGATGTGGACTTTTGAAAGTGCAAGCAGCAGGCAACCTCCAAGATGAGGTGAAAGACCCATGAGCCCACCACAAATTAGATTTAAAATAGAGAGTTAACACATACTTTTCCTTGAACAGGCAAGGGTTGAGTGAAAATACAACAATTTATTAGCCAAATGTATACTGTGAAGAGTAAGCTGAGCAAATATTTTTGCACAGTGGGAAGAACTCGATAGGCAGCTGAAGCCTCTCTTTAAGGGAAGCTGATGGCAAGAACAATGTTACTCTCAGTGGGTCAGTCCCCCACTGATTTAAAATTCAAATAAAAATGTGGAACAAAAGATGGCTGGACTGAAAAGTTACGGTATTTAGTCCAAAAATGGAGATATTCAGGAAGAGTTACTGTGCTGCTTAATTCAGGGACAAGGAATTAACTCATGCTTATAGCAAAAGAAGATGTTTAAAGTACTGGATAAAATAGGACTATACACACAAAGGGATAAAAGTAAAATCGAAATTAAGAAACGATGATGGACCCAGTGACCTTTGCTGTTCCAGTAATTACAGTTATTATGTCCCTAAGTTATGCAATTCTCTCATGTTTGTGGCTTGTATTCTATGAATAGGACCATTAGTGTTAAAGTAAATCAGGACTTGCACTATTTTTGGTTCTAAGCTAATAATTAAACAAACAAAAAAACACCAAACCAACACTCTACATTCAACTCCTTCCCCCATGTTTGAATAATAGAATGAGATACAGGCTGCCAAAAATGGAGATGTTCCGACATGAAGCTGCTACTTTGTGCTAAATCTTCCCACTGTCTGTACATACTTCAGCAGGAGGGTAAATGAGTCAGTCGGTTTATTTATTTTGCAACGTAATGCTGCAAAGGCAAGGTTTCAAAAATTAGGTCTCAAAAACCCGGAGAACTCCACAAGACCAATTCAAAGTATGAATAGTTTAAAAAGCATACACTTGGAGGTCATTTTCTTTTTTAGATTTGTAACTGTTAGGACACACTTTTGTAAAATGTTTGGTCTTACTTGTCTAAGGCCTGAATATAAGTGCTGTTGTTCCCCTCTCTCCCGAGCTCTTGTTTAGATGAGTTTCTTCAGGACAAGAGCCAGGGTTCTGATACTAGTACAATGTCAGAAATTGAAGCTTTAGACTTGAGACTTCAGATTTTTAAAGGTATTTGGGCACTTAAATATGAAGGGAAAATTCTAGTGTGATTTTCTACCTCTCTAGGCACTTAGATTCTTTTAGAAATCTGTCCCCTGATGACTTTCTACTTGTATCAGGGATGCTATGGCTACAGCATAATGAGGCACATGAGGTCAAATAAACTAATTCCTGACACAGAAGCGCGAACAGAACCAGGCAGTACCTGCATTCAGCAGAAGGTTAAAATACTAGGAGAGCTATTTGTTTTCTTCTTAATTCTAGTCCAGTCAGTTGTTGGAAGGCATCTTTCTAGAAAGCCAGCTATGAGGAGGTTGCCAGCCTCTGTTAAGTTTTCTAACTTTTGCTAGAGGGTAGCAGTTGGAAAGCAGGACCTACGGCATGCTGAGATGGGAAGAAGACAATCAGAGATTTTAGCTCTGATTGACAAATCCACAGGGGGATGCCTGTCCTGCACAGCCTGCTGTCCCAGAGAGTAGAGAGAAAGCATTTTAGTACATCCATTTTACTTCTGAGTGGATCACTTATTATTCTTTCTTGACGTTGGCTAACCCGTGAAGTTAGGATCCTGTGATTATTTTAGATGATGTACTATGAAGTTAATTTTTAATAATACTAAAGTTAATTAATGATTTTAAGATAGTAATTAATCCGTACCACAGGGCTGCAGCTCCTGCTCTGTTTCAGCATCTGAAGCAAGCTGTAGGTTTCCCATTGGACCGTTCCCACCCCAAACATATGGCAAGATGCCTGAGGCCAAGACTTTACCAGGAGCAGGAGCAACTGCCAAACAAGCACTTTGTCTGGGCTCTGCTGAGTCATGCGTAACACAAACAACCTATTTTTCTTACTACAGAATGTCTTTTTACTATTATTACATATTCTCTTCCTGCTACATGAAGTGGTTTTGAAATCAATGGTGCAGCAGTTCTGTTCATTTCAATGGGAATGAGTAAAAAATTGAAACTAGTATGTAGAGTGCTATCTACTCAAAACCACTGAAAGAAGATTATCCCACGAGATGAATTAGTATCTCCATTATGTTTTCAGACCAAGCTCTTATTATACATTTTCATGCAGTAACTGAAACACAAATTCTCACTGAGTAGATCCAAAGGCTCTTCTTGAACACAATGAGCTGTTGCTTTATATTTACATTTACTGGTTATTTGCAAATGGATATCTAATTCCTACAGAGGTTCACAACTGTGATCCCTGCACTGATACCTTCCTCCCTTCCTATTGGCAAATACAGCACTTAGTAAAAGCACAGCAGATGCTTTGTCTGTAGAAACTGGATTAGTTAAGGGAACTGACAGTACAGAGAATTTCGGTGTTGACAGAGCTTTTTAGTTTCATATTAATGACAGGTCTGTGGAATGGGGGCCTGTGCTTTTAGGTGGGTCGAGAAGTAGAGATAATCAGAAAGAATACTCTGTATCCTGTTTCCATGCATTTTAAAAGCATTTTGAGTATTTCCAGACCCTGCATCACCCATATAGGATTTTTTTTTTTAGGCAGCAGGTTTAAAATGCAAACGATATGCTGTGTTATTATTACTATTATGCAAAATCCTACTGAAAGGCAAAAAAAACTTCCATTAATTTCAATTACAGCTTTCCATTTACTACCAACCATTTTGGAAGTCTGTATGCCACGGCTGATTGCACAGAAAGTAGAGTCTTGTGCAGTCAGAGAGGCTGGTAATTATATAATGTTACACATCAAACCAATTTCATCAGATACTCATCAGAGTCTTTTAGGCATATAAAGACATGAAGAAAGTCTATGAGGTATTCTGAAGTTCTACAGTAAATCTTATTGGAATATGGGTACGTGTTTCAAAACCCAGGACAAATTCACCAAAGTTGGTGAATCTGTCACAACGCAATTTACTATTGGTTTGGTTCCGGTGTATCTATAGGGCACAAAGCACTTTTGAGAATTCTGTTTTGAAATCAGTTGGTATATCAAAAAAGACTAGACAACGTTTAACATATTTTGTAGAAGTTGAATGCAAATTGTATCACAACGGACAAACTGTAGAAATTTCAAGTGAAAATGACATAAACCAGCTATGTTATTCTACTTCTGTTGTCACAAGAGCTATCATATAATATAATGCCATATTGACTGACTCCTTAGTACAGCAGCATTTACAATGGGTGGCACTGTAAAAGAAAAAGGTTGTAAACTTTATACCCTGGCATTTTCAAATTGACAGAAGTGATGATTTAGAAGAACTGCTACAAATATTACAGCTGTCCAAAGACATTCCAGGCAGTGAAACATTAACACTGGGAGATCGTTTATCTGGATAATGCTTGACATTAACTTCTTTTGGCTGAAAAAATAAAAACTCTTGAGATGTTTTTCTGAAAAATGAGATCCAGATTTTCCAAACAGCTCAGCTTCTATCTAGGCTTTTGAATAAACTAGCCAGATACTAAGCACTCATCGAGGAAAATGTAGGCTGATAGCAAGACAAAAACCCTACCCACAAAAGGCGTTTTAGCCTGCATTAGAAAATGTTAGGAACCACGTGGAAAAGTAGCGATTTTTCCTTGTATGGAAAAAATATTTGTACTGACATTGATACCTTTCCAAGCACTGACTGTTTTCCATCTGATACTGTTTCTCAGATTCAGATTTTGATATGTCAGATGAACTGGTCTGTGGTGCTTCTAAGTACTCTGGGATGAAGATTAGGCTCTGATCTGTATTTCACACACATATATACAATTAAAAAAACAAGCAAACAAACCCATAAAACTAAACAACAACAAAAATACCACCAAACCAAGAAAAACAGTAAATATCAGCAAAAGCATCATTTGCCATAAGATTTTTCTTTTCTTAATTTCATTTTTTAGCTAGCCCTGACTGAGGAAGAGCATGAGAGATAAGAGAAAGGAGAGGAAACGGTTAAAACAAAGGTAGCAGTTCTGCTGAAAACAAAAAGCCCAGCCATGTTTGAGAAAACTATGGTACCATTCAGATTATACCCATGTGTTCTCCAGCTGAATGTTAGACTGAGCATGAAGAGGTTTAAGTTGTGTGCACACAGCGGGTATCATCTAGTTCCCAAACTCACAAATCACAAGACATACTCATGAACTCACAATTTCTATTTGCAATACATTATTCCCCATCTTCTCCTTACTTCTATGTAAGTAAGTACTTCTACTACTCCTATCACAGAAGTAGATAAAATAAACAGCTAAAGCTTTTGTCTTTAATAGCATATTCTGCTGTTCTGTAAGAGGGTATTGGCAGTTGGAGGAAAACAGCTGGGAATGCTCAAAGATTCCTGTGAAAGTGCATTTCATCAAGATTTCAGAATTGTTTTCCAGATTTCCTAGCGCTCTGTTCTGTTCTGTCAGAGATTTTCAGGATAGAGCAGAGGCCTCAGAATGTAGAGGTACTGAAGGGGTTGAGAAGCACAAAGCAAAACATTACAGTAACTGTAGCATAGTGGTTCCTGCTCAACAAACAGATAATCAAGATGTATAAACCGACACTTAATGAACAACAAGGTCTGATCAGCTCCTTCACTCTTCCTGGAGCTGCAAGAGGTCAGAATCACAGGATGGCTGAGTTTGGAAGGGCCCTCTGAAGGCCATCTGGTCCAACACCTGCTCAAGCAGGGCCACCTTGAGCCTCTTGTCCAGGCCTGTGTCCAAGTAGCTTTTGCAGATCTCCAAGGAGGAGACTCCACAACTTCTGTTGTGGCCTGGCTCTGATATCTGTGCACCCTGCCTTCAGGGATTTGTAGACACTGGTGAGACCCTCCTGAACCTCCTCTTCTCCAGGCTGAGCAGGCCCAGCTCACTCAGCCTCTCCACACAAGACTCCAAAACCTCCAAAATCAGACACAAAATTCTAGTCTAACTAGACTAAAAAAAAAAAAAAAGTAAATAAAAGTGTTGCTTGAAATGGCCAATTAATTTTAAATGGAAAATCCAGGAAACATCAATAGCAGGCATAGTCTACTCTAGGAAATTAGTGATACATTTTTGTTGCTATCTTATATTTTATTTTCATCACTTACTATATTTATTTTATATAGCATTTATACTATACTATATACTATATACTATAATATATATACACTATAATATACATGTATATATAACATTTATTTTATAGACTTTACACACCATTTAACATTATAGCTTGCTAATCTAGAGCCAGTGTTGGCACAAGATTTATTTTAAAATACTATTGTACCATATAAAGAATTTTAATAGTGTCCAGTAATATGTAGAAGGTGACCTGATTTGGCCATGCTATCGAAACTCATAAATGGAAGGTATAGCCAGAGCTTGTTTTGTACTCCTTATGGACAACTGAAGTTTAACTAAAAGTGACTGAGTTAGATCTGTGGTTTTTTGTTTGTTTGTTTTTTTAAAGAAGATCACCAGCCAACAAGACACACACATATATATGCTTTTTTAAGACTAGTTGGTGTTGCCATCTTGAATGTCTCCTACCCAAAAAAAAGAAGCTTTTTGCCATGCAATGGTGAAACATTGAAATGATGGATTTTTTTCATGGAAACTGGAATTATTCAAGTGTTTGCCCAACCAAAGGACAAACAAATTATTTGTAAAATCTTTGTGAAAAACTCAGTCTCATCAGAAATCTCACAATTCTGTTTTTCCTTGGTGACACATTTTAAAATGAGAAGCAAAGCTGTATTTGTCAAAATCTGAATGACTGACTGCACTTAAGATGTTTAAAAAATGTGAAAATGTGGAGGCAATACAGTTAATGAACCATGCAAAAGCATTTGACGGATCTCAGTTACTTACTGCTGTTCCTTTTGAAGAAAAAAAGAGGTGTTGTCAGGACTCATATTCTTGAATAATACTGGTATTTGTACAGATTTTCCTTTGCATTTCTCAAGCTGTGTTTTATTTTTAAACTTAATTTTATAGACAAAGATTTTTATCATCAAATTTCTAGATTTTATATCAAATTAGGTAACATGGAGGAAATCACTGAATGGACATCACTTCATATGACTAATGTGGCCAACCCATCCCATACACTACAGTATTATGCACTTTATGCTACCTTATGTGACTTGGATAAATACCTACAGAATTCCAAGTTAAAAATTAGAGTATTTAAAAGGTTGTGTCAGTTGCCTTTAAAATTAAATACTAGCAAAAACACTCAAAAATGTTTCTGAATAAGAATAAGGGGGGCAAAATTAAAATGGTGGCCAATTTGGTTCAGAGCAATGGTATGAGACAAGTAGGAATGCTCCTTGGTAACATTCACCAAGGAAACAAAAAGTGAATCCCACTTTTATAAAATTACTTGATACTATATTTAATGTATAACACTTGGGACAGTGTTTCATTGTACAGTGTTCCTATAATGGACAAATGTTGCAGTTCAACTATTATACGGAACATTTTTTCTATTGGTTCTTTAGGACTTTTAACAGAAATGTTTTTGTTGAACTGTATCATGAACAAGACAGCACTAAACTGCATGAAATGAAAACGTTCATTAAAACTTCATGGAAACACTGTAAAAAGCATAGCAAACAGCCATGGAAATGTTACAGCCATAGTAAAACTGTGAAGTCCACTAAATGCAAGTCCTGAGGGTTGTATAACTGATTCACCCAAAAACTTTCAGTAGAAGCATCACACATGAGGATACTACTTGATAGGATTGCCCTCTGAGAGTCTCTGAAGGTATTACAATAGATTTACTGGACCAATACACATGTCACAGTTACATTTATTTGATTTCCCAAGTGAGCTCTAGCAAAGCATTCTTGTTTGAATAACAGTGACAACTTGGAGCTCTAAAAGCTTAAGAGTCATGCAGCGATTTACCTGGTAAAGTTAGTTAAAAAGAGTGACTGGAATTTATAGTCAAAACAGTACTGCAACAACTAACCCATTCTGATTGATAGATCATGAAACCGTACTGCATTGTGCTTTGGGTTCAGATTGGGTAAAGAAAATATGGAAGCGTGTGCATGGACCCATTCCTACTCAGATCAGTAGGCAGAATCACAGAGAAATTCAGGCTGGAATAACCTCCAGAGGTCCAACTACCTGCTCAAAGCAGGGTGAATTTAAGTCTGGCTGCTTAGGTCCTTGTCTGGTCAAGTTCTGAGTGATCTCCAAGGATGGAGATTCCAGAACCTCCCTGGACATCCTGGTAGAGTAAACGCCTTATGGTGAAAGTTTTTTTTGTTTGTTTGTTTGTTTTCCTAAACAGAATAGCTCATGTCCCACCTTGTGCCCCTTACCTCTTGCTTTATAATTGTCCTCTGAAAAGGGCCGGGTTCCAACTCCTCTCCACCCTCCTGTCAGGGAGCTGAAGATCCCCTTAGTCTTTTCTTCTTAAGGCTGAACAAACTCATTCTGTCAGGCTCTCCTCACAGTATGTGTGCTCCAGGCCCTGTCACAGATTTGCATGGAAGGCTCGCGTAGCCAGGCCTAGTGGCACCGACTGAACAAGCGAATTGGTGAAACAGCCGCAGTAGTTCATGTCTGTCAGCGACAGAACCAGGAGACTCCACAACAGGGGGAGTAAAGGCACAAGGCCTAATTTCTGAAGCAGAGTCTCTCACAGGAAAACTGGAAGGTCAGAGCTACAGCTGTCTCTCAGCTCTGACACCTCAGAGACCAGAAATCCTCACAGACAAAAATGGCGTCTAAAATGGCCGCCTGCGTCTGGAGTCAGGACAACCACACACAAACCACTGAGGAGAATTGTGACTTGTACTGTGTTGAACAACTACAGCTCTTTTGGGGCATGTTTATCTTCACAGTGTGAACAGGACCCGGTGTTGAACACAGCCTAATACATTAAATCCAGGCGCAAATATGGAATAACCTTGTCATCTGTATAAATGGTGCAAAAAGCATAAACTCACAATTCCCTGGTTACAGCAAGCATCACAACTACTCGGTCTTACAGAAGATAAAAAAGGAGGGTGATTTTGTAGCTACTGACTTCTTTATTGCACTGAAAGGGCTGGTGTGCCAATGTCAGCTTGGGACTTGAGTTATCTCAGCAGATTCCACCACAACTCAGATCTGTGTGCCTTGCACACTTCAGAATCACGTCACAAAGACAGTAGCTTGTGTGTGCCTTTGACATTTGCCTTTCACAGTAATGCACATACTCTATTTGAGTTGCTATTTTATATGCTGCTCTAAAAAACATTAGTATCAGAACTGTGCTCTGAATACATCAGTTTACAAAGAGAATGCTACTTCAGTAAAATGAAGCCTTCAGAAGAGCTTAAAGAAATCTAAAAATAATTATTTGTTCTATATATTTATTCTGCGTAACTTATTGTTTATATTCAGTTTAATAAACGGTTTACAAAGGATGACTAATACCAAATAGGTATTAGACAATATGATGTCTCACAAACTACACATTCCTGAATAAAGCTCCACCTGTTAAAAAGCTGAGCAATGAGTCTAAACTCAGAGACAAACAAAACAAACAAAACAAACAAACAAACAAAAACGTTAAAAAAACACCTTTCCTCTGCCTTCAACCATATAGGTATATCTGAGCAACTAATCAATAACCTGAGAATGGAATACAAAAGTTACAAAGATGGTACACATAGATGAGAGAAGTAAAAGCATATTTCATATTTATCTGATTACCACATGAGTAACATTTTCACAAGTATATCTCAAGGGAAGCATGTGCATTTTTAAAGTCTTAATCCGTTTTGTGCAATACCTACAACGATTATTATTCAGTTTCACACACACACAAATAAAGGAAAGAAAAAGTGAGCATTTAAAATTTCAAAGCTTCAGTCATATTAAAAAGGAATTTCAATTAGCTTAAGTCATTTCCTGAAATATTTTTCGGACAGTAAAAACTAACAGAAAGATGTGTCACAATACAGAAGACAGAAATGGGATTGTTACAACTTTCCACAATTAACAATACAATGGCCTGTAATGGGTTTTATATGACTACGGTGCTCCATCATTCCTGGAAAGATACACGTACTGAATTTTAAAGGCATTTAATCCTGGAAATTATCTATAAATGCTGGAAGCCTGGTAGACTTGATGGTTATTTCTGAATCCAGCAAACATTCCTGCAGCAACATTCTCTCACCAGTCAATGCGTTCATCCATTGGTTAGTAAACAGTGATTCTCAGTAAACTAGAAACATTTGTTAAATTTAACTATCTGCTTAGGTGAACTTGCAGACATCTTGGCTTCTCTATCAAAATCATATTCAGACTCGGCATCTTTTTAAAACAAAACATTCCTGACGGCCATGAGACCATTAGAAAAAAGGCAAGGATCAATGAAACTCCTGAGAGGGCCTCACTTCACTTGCAAAGTTAATGGGTTTATTAAAAACTCTTCCATCTGAACAGTTGTCTCTCTAAGGTTTCCAGTAATTACCGAGTCACATCATATTAGAGTTTACAAAATGCTTAGGAAGGGATTTTAAAACTTCATTAATCTCCTGGTCCCATCTTCAGCGTATTACAGAAATGTTTAGGGGCTAGCAGTCTCTAATAAAGTAGTGAACTCTGAAACTGCAGCAAGTTACACTTGCTGATCTCTTGACCTTCACATTTTGTAACATGCTGGAGCACAATAATAAAAAAAGCACTTAGATAAATTGCATTTAATCTAATAAGTGTGCTCTCCATTCTAATCCTTAAGGAAATTCAGTATGATACACTGCTAGAGCTCCTTTCCAGGACAGATGAACACCAGTTGGAGAGAAAAATGAGTTCCTGAGCTCACTCAGAGCTGGGACCAAGCTGCTATCAGAACAGCAGTGAAAAACCAGGACACATTACTCTCCTGGCTTTTCTTCTTCCTGTCTCAGTTATTTGTTCCTGTTGTCAGCACACTGCATCCAACATATTTAAGTGGTGCATACAGAAAAGCACATGGGCGCAAAATGAGCAAACTCTTCTCCTTCTCCCTGCCCGTTACAGGAGAACTAATACCAGCAATATCTTTGTTATACATCTGAACTACTGGGCAAGGATGCATTTTTTTTTTCTTTTCCTTCCAATTGTATCTCAAGATTCTCACAAGATATGGCCTTATTGCAAATGCATACTGCATAAAATCTCAGTAGCAGACTTAGCAACAAAATACACAAGCTTTTCTATTCCTAGCTCAATGTCTTATTCCAAAACCTAATATTTTTTCCTTTCTTTCCTCCACAAAAAATGGACATAGTCAACTTCTAGCTGTGAATGAGTTATAACCATCATCAATGGGACGGATTAGGCTATTCTCTAAACAGATGCACTTACAAACTCTACTGACCTTTGACAGGGAAATTGATTTCTCTAAGCCACCATTTACTATGCCTCTTGTGCTTATCGACACAATAAAGCTGCAATTTGCCTCCTAGAGTCTTGTCACTAACTGCAGCAGAATGTCAAGCTGCAGGGCCATGGTCAATGAGCTTGAGCCCATCCTCCCCTTCCTTTGTTACAGTAGCTGTAAATCTTGCTGTTCAGAGCTTGGGGAAACACATTTTGTTGAACCTAAATAGTGGGAAGTTAGTCAAGCACATAATGCTTCCCAAACAGCACGGTCACTGTCACAGCAGTAGTGCTATAGGAAATGCAAAGTGATTTGAGGCAAGGAAAGTGAAACAAATATTTTGAAACAAATATTTTGAAACACTGCTCAAACCACAGAAAGTTAGAATGACTGCTGGCAGTAATTGCATTTATATGGAAAATGTGCACAGATTTATTTTTTTTCCTGCTTAAAGAACCTTTCATTTTCTCAGCAAACGTAGAATGTTTTCACTTCCTTGCAAGCTGGACAGACCCTATCCCCATTCCCCAATCCCCCCACACCCCACCCCGTCTTTTTTTTTTTTTTTTTTTTTTTTTTAACATTTATGATACTTGTTCAGTCAAATACCGGCAAAAAGAGCAGTGAGCCAAGAGAAGAGGATCGAATGTTCAATAGACATGGTATGAGGCTGCTTAGCCTCTCCTCGTTTATGGCTCTGTCTTTTTCCTTAACGCTGTCCCATCCCTCTCTTATACCATCTCGTGTCCCCCATGAATTTCCAGTGATCCCTCCGATATTCCCACTAACACTTGACAATACTGACCTCAAACTCAGACCCCTTTCCAGTGACTGTTCAGTTAGCTGCCAACTTCTTCATTGTTTTCTTAAGCCTGGGCAATTCTTTTTAAGATGAAAGAAATAAATGAACATGGGAAGGAACATTGCTACCTCAGGTACGCAAGTACCAGCTGAGATCCTTTGTTAGGATCTGCCTCACTTTTTTTTTTTCAGTGTTCCTCATCCTATTCTTTAAACATTACACAGACAAATTAGATCTGCACAGTGAACTTGGGGCTCTTGGCTTCCTGCACTCTTTTGTTCTCCAATTCATCTGTCTCAGAGATCTCTACCAGCGCCCGTCACCATAGTAACTGAGCACGTTTCAGTGATTACATTTGGAGTATTATATAAAACTTCAGATACAGTAAGAAAGCTTTACTGAAGATTTGTAGGTGGGCCTCAAAGATGATCAGCATCCCAAAGTCTGTTGTGCAGTGAGCTCAGTCCCCGTGTGCCATGTCACCTCGGGTTTATCAGCTACTGGGACTTACACGAGCCCAGCCGGCAGGGTAAGGTGCGGTCCCGAGCTTCACCTGCTGCAGCAGCCTTACCTGCTGGTCACTTGGGAGATCAAGATCCCAGGTGAGAAGTGTGCTAGCAGCCAGTAGCTGCATCAGAGCACAGAGTGGGCTGCAGATGGAAAACTGTCCTAAGAAGACCTGCTCTTGAAGACTTTGTGGCATCCTGGCATGAAGGGGGCTGCAACAGCTAAAATGAGTTCTGCTGTGACTGCCTGCAGCATGCCTGCAATCCTACAGAAAGGGACTGGGGAAAGCACACTGCCCAAGAAGCACTGCCACTCTTAGTACTGTCACCACTCTTTCAGTAAGGAAGAGGATCTTAGCTACTACAGTACAGAAAAATCTCCTCTTAGTTATCTTATCCGAGTTATCAGCAGCTCTTTGTTAATTCCCACTGCTGAAGCTATCCATAGGTCTGGTAATCTGTGCCGGTATCCACACTTGTCTACAGAGAGAAGACAACAGAATTTTACAGTGGTCTTCGTGCTACAGGTTCAGTTTAGCAAAGTATTTAGGCACATGCTTAACTAAGCATATGGCTCATACCACCAACTTCTGGCAACAGTGAAAAAAAGCTACGAGAAACCCAGCTCTGCTATTCTCACCAACTTGTCAGAAGTATATGCTTGCTGCAAATCACAGTGTAACAATAAAACAAATACTAATGTGAATATTAATGTGCAATCAGGCCCCAGGTATGCAAAAGAACTGTGTGGATGGGCAATTACATCTGTTCTCACAGGACCCCAGTGCTGCGCATAGGTGCTGCATTCCTGCAAGCTGCCAAAAGCTGCAGGAGTAACACAGCTGCTCATATATTTCAGCTTAACAAAACAGATACTCTCAAGACTATTATTAAAAATTTGAAGTGGATGTAAAAGTGATCCTTAATTAATGCGAATGATTCAGTGTGTACTTCTGTGGAATACCAGTCTATACTTATTTTTGATCCATAAGAAGAAAAATGTCAGGGTTGAGAAGTAGGTTGCTTAATTCATCTGGTATGGAATATATTACTTAGAACAATAGGAAGATGGGGACATAAAAGTATATTTAAACAGGAGTGTATGTCAGTGTTTTCTGGTCAGGCACATGAAACTCCCTCTGGTATGGCACAATAGGCGTAGGAGCACCAAGTTGATGTGCTCCAAGTTTTCCATTAGAAGAAGGTGATTCCTCACAGGACATTTTAACCTTTTCTGGCAGTATTTTGTATTGCTCTAACTGCTTTGATATTTTTAATATCTTTCCTACGCGGCCATTTTTCCTGAGGCCAGTGTTGTGTGAGCCAAGTAAATGCTTCAAAAGCTTTAAAATCAGAAGGAATAAAAAAAGATTTTTTGCTCATCTACTAATTCCCAACTAGCTATACGGAAGTTCCATTTCACAGGAAATGGTACTCACACAGTCAGAGTTTATATAATTCTCTAGGACAGAATCTGGCCCCACCTGAGTTCCCTGTTTGCCACTGTGTAAATGAGAGCTGTCCGTCTCTGGCTGAAAGAAAACAGGAAATATAATTCTAAGAGCAGTATTTAAAGAGTTAAGCAAAGACAGAAAAGACTGTAATTTAGTGCAGAATCCCAATTATACTAAAGTAAACAAACCCTGTTTGTGACCATTAAACGTAAACATGAAATTTGATAGGAAATTAGTCACTATAGCATACTCTAACTATTTTACAAAACAAAGTATCTTGAGTAGTTATACGTTTTGATCTTTCATATTAGTTGATGTTCTAAGCAGCTGATTTTAAGTATCTGTCTCTTGGGAAGAAAGTACTTTAACTATAAGTTGATAAATTACCCTACCACACAATAAAACAACAAGGCCTGGGTGCAAAACACAGCTAGATCAGCATCTGACATCCATTTTGTACTGGCACGAAGACTTTACAAGATTTAGGGCAATGAAAAATGATCCCCAGCATGTGTACTTAGCACACTCTGCTCAACAGAACCCACCACAGTATGTGCCACAGCAAAGGCAGCGCTGGAACAGTGAAGGCTAAGGATGTCTTTTCTGGCGGCAGTAGTAAAAAGGGCTGAAGAGCTCCCACCAACATCAAGGGGGGGCTTTCTTCGGCTCCCTTGGGAGGGGGAATTGAGCCCAAGCTAAGAGTGAAGCAACTCCTTCTCCACTGTTTGCAGAGGCACTGTAGGCTGCATAGGGAAAGGCAAGGCACAAGCAGCAGCAAGATAAGGCCACCCCCAGAGTAAGGGGAAAGGGCCACACTGAAAAAAGCTCATGAGAACTCAGTGGTAGCTGTTACAATCTCATTTCTGGTGGGTGAAACTCCCAGGGTGTCACACACGGTCCCAGCCTTTCCATGTACAACCAACTATAAAGAATTTTCAGCAATCAGTAAAGAATGCAGAACAAACACGGAGGTTTATGTCTATATCTCTTCATGCTACAGCTACCTTAAAGGACCTTCCTAAAACCACTTGTTTCATCCTAAGCTCCTATCAATCATTTATTTTTTTTTTCTTTTTTTCTTTTTTCCTTTACATGCACTTAGAAGTCAATTGCATTGGTGGTATTATTACAGGTAAACCAGTGACTTCTCGCATCTGCTTTACAGACACAAGATCTGTTGCAGTGAAATTAATCAGAATGAACCAGGCATCAGAAACTATTTGGGGAACAGGCAAATGATGTGCAGCAGCCTTCAGCAAAGAGACTAACTTTTTCTTGTTACAGATGGCTGATTACAGGGCCTAAAAAGAGGGCTGGAGAAAGAAAAAAAAATAGAAGCATGGTGAAGAATACATTCTTCATAAAGAGCCTTAATCCCTTTTCCTGTGTAAGGAAAGATGGTTTAGAGGCTGCACAAGGCTCTGGTAGAAAACGAGCCGCCCAGCTTCTGAAAAATAGATAGGAATATAAAAAAATGGATTTGCAAGGCACCAAGACTGGGTGCTGGCAATGCAAATCACCTGGGTATTAAACAAGTCTGGATTTCCTGTAGCAAAACGGAGGACTTCTGCATAATGCATCAAAAGACGGAGGGAAGCACAGGACACAATTCAATTGTACAGTCCAAAGCAGAATGAAGCAACTAGAGACAGCTTATTGATCTGAAGAGAAAGATAAAGCAATACATGTAGATAGGAACATTTCTCTTTGTTACTGTCACGATTCCACCGCATTTACTGACCATCCAGCTCAGAGACCATCTTCATTATTGCCATTATTGCTACCCTACTTAGAGCCATTCCTCACTTTGACACAATGCACTCTAGATGTACAAAACGCGAGGAAAAATAAATATCACTTCTGTGCAGTTTAACAGCCTTTTCATTTGGCTGCTTAATGGGAGGGACTGATTTTCCATTGGAGATGGAGAAAAGGAACAGTAAATCTGGATTGCTGAGCAGCAGTAAATTTGGCACTTTGCTTTAGAAGCTGTGATGTAATAGGGGTATTGATGAGTCTCTCTGGATTTAGAAATCTTTTAGAAACCTTTTTTTTTGGTGCCTAACACCTTAAAACACAATCCAGTCACTCACCCAGACATTTTATCAGCGTTTGCTGAGTGTAAGTGCAAGTCCACCTGTGGCAGCATTTTGTCTGCCAAGGGTACCTGTGTCATATGATTCACCACCGAGAAGACAAAAGAATAGTTACCAAAGGCAACGTCAGTGTTTCCTGAGCAATAAAACTCAGTCCCATCAATAACCGACACCCAGAGCTCCAAAAACTCTCCCAAGAAGCAAATCAAAAATCAGTGGCTGTTGAATCAAGGCTTGCTAGGATTGCCAGAGAGAGCACTGCAAAGCAGAGAAGCTAAACAGAATTCAGTGTTCACAGTTATACGGGTATGGAAAAAGTTCACTAGGGTTAGGCTGATTTCCTGTTACCTTCCTTATCATACCAGGATTCTCAACACAAAACAAACAAGCGAACAAAACATAAAAACATATAAAGGAAAAAAAAAAAAAAAAAAAAAAAAAAAAAAAAATCAACAAAACAAATTAAACCAACGACAGCATGACTGGCTCAGTCCTGCAGGTATTTTGTATGTGAGCTTCTGACACTATGCAGTACATAAAGCACCTGTGGGAACACATGCAGCATTTGCATGTGCTGGGAAATGATAAAAGAAATGCCAAAATAAGAGAAGCTAAAGGCAGAAAGCAGTGCTGGAAGGTGCAAGCCTTGTGGATGCCTTCTGACTGGACTTTTTCCTGAGACCAAAACCAGGTCCTTAGTATGTCATCTACAGCCTCATTTATTCCCTACCTGCTGTACATTGCAGTGGTATGTCGCTCTGATAAAGGCACAGGTTTGGTTTCTTATGCTAAAAGGTAACTCATTTGCACAGAGACGAAACCTGACAGAGGGCTGCCCCTCACCTAACCCGTCAATCTTTAGAAGTTGAGTATGCATCGAGGAGCTCCTGGCTGGCATCTATCTGGAAAGAAATGACTCTTTACCATCAATATGCAGGAGCCTGTGTCTTGCCATTACTATACCAAGCTGTATTAGTTAGTATAGTATCAACTGTATTATGAAGCACAACAGATGAATTAGAGCTGATTTGGATGTAATTCCATAAATAATTTCCACCTCAGAGGCAGAGTTGTCCTGCCCTTGTCCTCATCACTTCACTCTGCCCCATGTTGCTCTTTCATTTATTCTAAACAAAACCAGCAACAACAACAACAAATGATTTGTATTTAAACCTGATAACTTCATGACCATTTTATTGTGCAGACCCACGAAGAGCTGCATGTCTGCAACTCTGGGAGTGGCAAACTGCATCATGACAGAGCAAATAAGAGACTGGAGACGAGTGGGAACATCGAAGTGAGCTTTAGTGGCAAAAGTTGCAAGAAAATACACCAAAGATATGAGCAGAATTTACTTCATCTGTTTTCTTTTTACTGAGATGAATTAAAAATAGAAGTGAAAAGATGAACAGGTGAGAACCTCCAACTATGCCAAAATCAAAGCATTTGAAAAATCAACCAGGGAAACAGGTAATTACACTCCTCGTGCATTAGCTGTGACAGCACATTAATCTTAACACACAGCTCTGGGTGAATAAACAAGTGCAAAGAGCCTAGATATGAACATAGTTAAGACATACATAAGAAAATTGCCATATATCAATTAACTCTATATTTGCTCAAAACAGACTTTTTTTCCCACCAAGCCCTTCCAAAGCCCAGGCTGGTTCTCAGAAGAGGTATAAGCAAGCACTTGCTTTCCCAGAAATTGATGTGAAACTGGAACACTTTGTTTCAGAAGTTCTGTGTAGGCTGAGCAAAGTTTTCTGAGTAAGACTGAGACCAGTATTAGCATTATTACCAGCTCTGAAGCTTCTGGTTGCTAAGATGCATTGATTTCTCTCAGGAAGCACACTGATTAGCTGACATATCTTTCAAAAAATAAGAATGTGAAACAGTCATTTGGAAATTAATGGAGTCCTACCAGTGGAGGAGTTTTACATTTAAGTGGCTATAGCCACTATTTGCCACTAGGCAAATGTCATCCTCCAACTGGCATCCAAACCAAGTTTGAGGAGATTGCCCGTTCATTTCTAGGCTCTACAAAAATATAAGGGATTGGTAATTCAAGTTGATCGTAAGTCTTCTACTATCACTTAAAATAATGATACTTGGCAACTAATAGCATTTGGGAGCAGTTCGTGCATATTCTATCAATGTTAGGAAATCCGTAAAGCAGATGGAGTCCCTCTGATACTGCAACTTAAACTTCCCTGTGGCTCTTATTCGTCAAATACACATATTACACAAACGCCCTGATTGCCTCTGTCATCAAAGAGATCAACAATATCCTGAGTCCTCAGTAAGAGCCCTTCTCAATCTTTCACAGCATGTGGTATTGCTGGGACTGAGGCACGGGAGCAGAAGATGCTCATACAGCCACCGGCCAGGCTACCCAGCATCCTACAGATTAACAGATTTGTCAAGTGAGGAACATTTTCAAAATTACCATCATATAAACAGACAAAACTTTGCGGGTCCTTTTCATTGTAAATTTGGGTGGCTGAGCAAATGAGACAAAGGTCCAGTGGGTGAGCGCATCGCCATTTTGCAGGCCACAGCTGTGTGGCTTCCTAATAGCTCTTGCTCTCCACAGCAGAACTTAAGATTTCCCAGTTGACCTCACTGCTATATTTAACCAACTAAATATAGAGAATACTTGACTCAAATTTGGAGAGTGCCAGTGCACTATTTCTCACATGACAGTCGTACTAACAAATACAATCAATGCCTGGGAATAATGCAGTGTGACGTGCCTGGGGATGGAACCCCAGAACCCCCCCCAGGGTTGTCCCCTGGCAACCAGCGATGTGTCACGGGACGTGGGGTCACGGGCATTGATCTGCCCACCCTGACACCCCATGGCCAGGGAGACTCTTACCCTATTAAGTGAAATTCCCATAGTCTAATTCTGGTAGCAACACTGCCAGCATTCCTAATTCTATAATTGCTAGTGACAGGGGAGGGGTGTTTTTATCGGATGGTAGTGTTTGGTGGATTATTTTTTTTCAATTCTGCTTAATATTTCTTAATATAGTAAATACAGGTTTACTGAAGGAGTTGGTTTCTCCTTCCTTTCAGAGATGAGTGTTCAGCCTCACTGCCTCTCTACCTAGCAAGCCCAAGTAGATCTTTTGTACTAGTCCTTTCCAGGGGGGACAGCAGGCAAGCTGCTCCGCTTTGCACATCACCTCTGGGACACATACAGACTGGCCGGGGAGGCAGCTGCTGCTCCTTTCCAACCTTGAGGAAAGAGTTTGCTCCTTTGCCTTGCTAAGGTCAGAAGGGCACAGAAAGTGGGAGCACTACAATGATATCCTTTGGTACACATTCACTAGAAGAAACCCTTGTTGTGGTAAAGTGATATGCATGGGAATTACTCTGATAAAAATATTTGCAGGATTAAATGTTTGCTTTCAGTATCACAGCCTTGAGTTCAGGTCTGCATTGCATCTTCAGACCAGTGAAACTCCTCCGTCCTCTATGACTATGAGTATCAGACTGAAATTTTCTTCTGAGATCATTTTTGACTTTTAAAAAAAGAGGAATTAATTCTTAAAAGCACTAAGTTTAGTCACAGTTTTGTCTTAATTATAAATTCAGTTTTCCTTATTTTTTTTCTTTTCTGAGGAACTTACAATGAAATAAGCACTATAGCTGAGTTTTTGCTCTTCAGCTGCGGTACTATCAAAACCCCACTAAAATATCAATATGTTCTGAAACGTGTGGCACCTTGCTGTTCTGGATTTTCTTTTAAAATGAGAAAAGAAAGAAAATATTAATGTCTTACTTGAAGCATATTTTACACATTAGAAATACCATGATTCAAAAGGACTCCTTTATTACCAAATCCTTAGGGAATGCACGTGGTTAACAGGGTAACTAATGTGCACTAGATGTTTCAGAGGCAGGCTCTGCTGGAGCAGAAGGTGTGCTGAGTCCGTGTTAGCTGGAAAAAGGCTACAGAGCCTTTTGCAAGAAAGCTATGAGGCATTTCCACATCTCTGCATCTGGATCTAACAGTGGAAGGTTTTCTAATATTTTCCACGTATATTATCATTGCTGTGCGTTGTCTTTTACATAAGGGGATTTAAGTACATCATCAGGACAAGGATAAGCACAATTTACCAACTGAATTGAACTTTGTATTTGAGATATTTTTGCCTGTAAGTTTTAAATGTTTAAAATTTTAGCCTTTAATTGAAATTATTAACATTTTAGTACAAGTTTACGGGTTGGTTTGTGACACATCCTGGTTAAACACAGTACGATAAGAAGAACTTCCATTCCATAGAGCGGAAGGCAGACTGTACCTTTCACATGAGTTTACATCACCCATAGTTCACATAGCAGTGGCCATTGTGAATCTGTTCTATAAAGCATTTGCTTTGAGTGAAGCCTTGGACTTGACTTAGTTAAGAATTCAGTATCAGACATTATGACAAGAATGACAACAGAACACAAGAAATACCCTTAAACACGATATTACCATACGTGATATTTCTGTACTATCCTTATTCGTCTGATACAAAGACAGGCAGGCATAACAAACCACACAGCCATTAATTCAAGCATATAAGCATAAAACATCCAGTAAAAAAAAGCTTCAGCTCTCACAGTACTGTTCCTCCTGTCCAATAAAGATGGAAAATGGCTATAAAACTAGAAAAAGGCTGTCATACTGTTGGCTGCTATATTAATTATTTTTTCTTCATGAAAGTCCAGCCACTGGATAGGATTTATAGAGCTGTTATATATCTAATGGTAACCTAAACATAACCAAAAAAATATGTCTTGCTAGAAATTGAAAAGAAAAGCAATATCCACTCACACAACAAAACAGTAGTGCTTGATTAAGGGTGGGATATTTATCCTTAGGGCTCCGAGCTGGAGGATTTCCAGAACATTTGGAGGGAGTGGTGACACAGCGGCACTGCAGTTGAAGGAGAGATCAGGAGTGCAAACACATGCAGATAAATCCCTCTCTCCCAGAATCATTGCCTTCTCAAAACTGTGCATCAACCTCTGACTATTGGCACTGCCTAAGTACCTATTTTTTACAGTGTTCCCGGTTTCTATGTATTCATCACAGTGAAACTGATAACATTTCTTCTTACCTATGAGACAAGGTCATTTTTCTTAAAATAACATGAAAACTGCTAAACTCTGTTCTTCACTCCACTTGCATACCTCTGGGAGCTAGCACTCAAGACACTATGCTAGCTAACTTGATACTAAGATACATCTCTCTGATATACAGTAAATATTTCTCCATAACAGATTTCCAAAGAGCATCAGAGCTCTCCTCTCCTTGCAGCCTGTACTAATGTGTTAACTTGTAGGTAGCCACAGAATAGGAAGCAATAGTTGGTTTCCTGATCTGGTCAAGTACTTCCTTAAAAAGCACTTATACGTTATTTAGCAGTGCTTTAAAAATTAAAATGGCTTTGCTTTTTAGAATAGCAGATATCTGACTTCAGTGTGCCACTTACAAGCAGCAGACGAAGCAGAGATGAAGCACATGCAGATGAAGTAGATGCACTTGTGGAGAGATCACGACTTTCACCGCAGTGGCTGCCAAGCAGGGTGAATGGTGCCAGTGGATCGCTCACTGCTGGGAAGACCAGGGCTGTAACCCACCCGTTAGCCCATTAACACTTCTGAAAGCAGCACTCTGTGTCTCATGTGTTTTCACCTCCACAGCTTCACCCATTCCTCTACAGAAATCATCAATAAATGAGTGGGAAGGCGGAAGGTTTGCAGAACTACTCTGATACTTAAGAAGTGGGCTTTTCTCCTGTTCTGACAGCAAAATAGTCAGAGTGCTAAGGTCAGACAGCTCGGGCTCTCCTTGCTTTTAAGCAGCAAGCATTTTCACATCCTTTCACCCAAGGACATGAGGCAGCAGCCAGATTTAAGTAATTAAGTTTCGTTTCAATAGTAGTTAGGTGGTTCAGAAAGAAAGGGGTTTTCTGGAGGAGTGCAGCTGAGTGCCTTAGGAACACGTGCACTGAGTATCACACAAAGGTGACACAATTCATGCACTTTTAACACAGGACCTTCATTTTGATATGTGGTAAAGATAAATTAGACAAACAGAGGTGTGTTATTTTCCATCACAAAGAAAAAAAAAAAAAAAAGTAAGAGAACTCAATGAAAGAATAGGAATAGACAGGAGGGATACCCTTACAGGTTTATAAGCTGCCTGTTCCAAATCAGAACCAAAATGCTGTACACTTTACATCTGGTTGGTTGAAGCACGTTGCCACCATCCTACCCCTCTGTGGTCTGTGAATAAAAACAAAAATCTTATACTTCATTCTGGCTTGTTGTTTTGTTTTGAGAAAAAGGCAGCATATTAACTAATGCTAATGCATATTATCTAATGCAGCATATTATCTAATGCTATATGCTATCTAAGCATATTATCTAATCATCTAATAAATACTATGTCAGAAAAAAATAATGAAAAAAATGAAAAAACAAACAAAAAACAAACAAACAAAAAAACCCACAACAACTAAATTTGAACCTAAAGAGCTATTTTCCTTTTCAGGACTCTCTTATAAATTCTCTGTCTTCTCATAGTCCATCCTATCCCTGAAGGATAATGTATCAAACAAAAGGATAAAGAAACCAGAGAGAGTTATACTAATGGAGACAGACGCTCAGTTATTCAAACAGGATGGCTGTCTGTCTCTGCTGAGAAACCTGCTTTAAGAAATTCTAAGAAATCTCTAATAAAGAGATTATATGAAATTCAATACTTAGTGTTGCCAAAAAATATCAAACACTGACTTAAAAGAGCAGGTATTTCTGAAACGTACCTTTCACATACAATTGTTTTCTATTTATTTGTACTTTGAGATGGCTGTCCTACTTACTTAGATACATGCCAAGCTCCATGAAATGCTTTTCTGCTGTTCGTCAATTTATATGCTGATGTGAAGTTAATCTCAGTTCACCATGTCCCTTCACAGAAGCTGTAATTCTTCTTTATGATGTTTTTCTCAGCTTGCTGCACCATGCATACCTTTATCTATCAGCCTTTATAGGAATGTAAGGGCTACGCACCTCCACTGGGGAAATGTATACATAAATAACCTTTCTTTTTCCAGAAAATACAGATTAATGATTTAAATATACATACATATTTATGAACATAACCCGCTCTTTTCAATATGTTATGTTTGAGTACCAGTATTTCAAAACAACAAGCAACATTAGAAAACAGGTTTGTCTCCCTACAACAACCTAAACTTCCTAAAGAACTCCACTCTTTTTCCCAAGGCACAGGACTCTGCATACAGCTCTCTTATCTTTTAGATTACAAGGACTGAGCAGTCCACATAAAGCTTCTCCTTAGATGGATTATTCTGAGATCAATTATTAATAAAGTCAAAACCTAGAAAGAGGGCAGGTTTTACACAATCTATATTAATCTGCAGGGAGAGGTTGGTCGTACATTGATGTATCGATCTATATAACCAAGATTACCTCTGATTTAGATGAAGGAAAGCTGCAACACAACAGCAGAATTCCCAAGAAGGTATCTTTTCAGCTTGGCTAGGAACAAGTGATGTAATGTATACAGACAAGTGTAATGATAAGAGCTTAAGAGACTTTCCTTCTGCAAAGACTCACAGACCACCTACCTCATCCACAGTCACTCAGCCCATCAAAAAAAATGTATCTTTTTGCCCATTTTATAATATTTCTGTATATAGTATCAGAATCAAAGATGCTGCTTTTTCCTTTACAACAACACCAGCTTAGAAAATCATCTCAGCTCAAGATAACACTCTAAAGCAATATGCATAAGTGATTTCTCTTGGGTGATACAACAGCCACAAGAATTGCCGAAGAACCTGTTCAAGCTGTTACATGGGAATTGACACCTAGCTGTACTGAAATGAGAGATGCATGGTCCAGAATAAATGTGAGATCAGAACTTAAAACTCCTTGGGCTGCTGCCCAGGAGGAGAGACCTCACTCAGCGTTGGCACGAGGCAAATCTTGTGGGAGTCTGTGCCTCAGTGGTCAGCAGTCCTGGGTGCGAAATGGAAATGTCATGCCATTTCATCAATTACAAATGCAGTTAACCAAATCTTGCTCTCTAGCATCCTTGTTAATATAAAGTAACCACAGTAGTCAACAGAACGGTTCCTGGTATTGGAGACACGAGCATTTGGCCCTGTTAGCTTCAGAAGAACCCCAATGACAGTAAGAGCTCAGGCACAGAAATGCTCCCTTTTGTGGGGGAGCACTAATCAATGAGCCTTTGCGATATTTAAGGATATTCTTTCCCTGGACCATTTCTCAGGGTTTTTATTTGTTTCCTTGTTTTTGAAAGTATGCAGTAGCAAGAGCTCTTTCTCCTCCAAGCCTCGACCTGTCATTAATTAGCTGCAGTGGGACCGGCAGTACAATAAAAGTGGAAAAAGCCTTTTTGCAGAGCTTTAGGTGCAGCTGAATATGGGGTAGACAAAATGCACTTTTCTTTTACCTAAATACACCTTCCTTGCTGTAAGAGAAGGAATCCACACCATCTACATCTCCAAGAGGCCAGGACAAGCATCAGTACTAGAGGAGACAGTATTTACCCGGGATTAAAGCTGACTCAGAACATCCACATCCACACACATGCTTTCACTGACAAGTGATGCACTCTAACATAGTTTGCCCTCTTTTAACTTCAGCAAATTATAGGCTTTGTAGGGGTACATTTTCAAAGCAGCCAATGATTTCTGCCCATGAATCTCAATTATTTGCTAACGAGATGTATGACTCCCTTTCAAAGTACCCCTTTGAAAACGTACCTCATACTGTTTGAATGTATCCTTGTGTTCTCTAAAGGCGAGGCAATTTCCCTAAACCTTGAAATGGGCTGGTAGAAGGAATCAGTACTTCATGCTTTCTGGGAGAAAAACGAAATCACATGGAGCTGTATCAAAGTAGCGACTGGTGTGGGCAGGGAATGATTATAATGGTGTGAGGCTGAAAACTTTTTTAGACTCCTGCATAATTGCAACAAGAAGAGAATATCACTGACATTAGGCTGAGAAGAGGCAAAAGTGAATGTGGTGCCATTTATTTATTTTTAAATGGAACAGACAGTTCAGAAATTGAATGGCTGTGCACAGCTGGCAAAGTATGGCCAGAAAAATAATCAAAGGAAAAAAGGGAACGGAAGGGGAGAGGAGGAGCAGGGGACGCGGAGAGAGAAAGACAGAGACAAAGAAGAGAGGAAGATTAAAAGTAAAATCACCACAATGGAAATGCAGCCCTGCAACACGGGAGTACTAACGTGAGAGATGTATGGTCCCATAACAGGAAACCAAAGGAACTAAAAATAGAATCAAACAATAATAAACTCACGTTATTAAGCAATCTGACAGTAATTATTACTTTGCTTATTGATTAAGTGGGTTTGCATAGTAAATATAGTTTTATACATAAAATTCTTGAAACATTTTGGCTTGGGAATATAGAAGACAGGAACATCTGAAAGGTGAATTTGGCTGCTGTGCACCTCATTCAAAGTGGCTTCTGTTTTGATGTGTCACTGTTGTTAAAGCAGCGTGCCCAAAAAAGGCAGCAATCACAGGAAAAAGTCTCATAATTAATAGCAGTGATGTAATTACACGATGAGTCTGTTTCTTTAGTGAGAACTAAAATGTCACTGGGAACAAAGGCTTTGCAATAGAAGGTTTAAACAAGTTAAGTAAGTTGAAATAAGAGTGCTTAGCCTGAAACTTCTGCAGATAAGCATTAATGGTACCTCACTATCTTCACTTTCTGCAATACGTATTTCTGAACCCAAGCAATTCATATTTCTGAACTTAGCCTCTCCCCTGGAGATCTCCAGTTTTCCTTGGAGGTTACCCTGGATCAGCTTTACAGGACCATCAAAAGATATTTTGAGGAATGACGACAAAATATCAGCAGATTTCAAGACATTTTGGGGACGAGGCCAAGGTATCTAAAGGATTCTCTCTCTCTCTCAAATCAAAGCTTCCTTTGAGACTTTGGTACTGCCATCATCACAAGTCCGTTTCACGTGTCCCCACTAACCACTGGTCTAGGGCAACTCCTGTAGCAAAACAAAACCACTGGGAATATCATCTCCTCTAATACATATGACTCCAAGTCTGCCCACACAGTAAAATTAAGTAATGATACATTTTTTAAAATACATGAAAGGAAAAAAAAAAAAAAAAAAAAAAGATTTTAAAGTTGTACTTGTTGTGAATTTGGAGGTGATAACTGCAGTAGACCAAAGTGAAAATGTATTTATGCTCCTGTTTTCCATTTGCTAACTGTTCTCACACATGTAGCTTGCCCCACAGAAATCTGCAAAAACAAATCCATGCGTGTTTTCTCACATTACGCTTTTTATAAACAAATAACCGTCTGTAGGGTTAGCATTTTCCCTAGGGCTAATTAAGAGTTAAACTCTCTGAGAAGTTATCTTAGTAAATTGTAGCTATTGTATGCTATTAAATGTCAATTACTGGGGTAAGCTGATTCCTACTGCATATTTATTAAGATTAATTTACAAGGTGTATTGAAGGAATTATTGAACATTTTAAAAATGTTAATAGATACAATTACTAATAAATCATCCTGACAACAAAAAATCTCTCCCATTCTTCAGCAAGACCATGAAACTCATTAAATCTCTCAAATGAAACTATGACTGTTCTGTCAGACACACAATTAGTGTTTTGCAGCTACTGCACTGAAACAGAATGGTCTCATCTAGGGATGCTGGGTAGTGTCAGTGCGGTAATTCTCAATACATGTAATGTACTCAGCAGTCCTTTCCCCCTGGCTGGCTGCCATTCCTGCCTGCACGATATCTTGCTGCCTTCAAAATTCACAGTTCATCTTTCTGTAACAGAGGAGACCGGCCTGAAGGGATGCACAAGGAAGTGCCTCTAGTAATTAACTGACAAGTAATGACTTAGGAAATTCCAACATCAAAGATGAAAATCCATTGTCAGAGCAGATTCTCAGTATTCATTCAGTTTACACATGGTGACTTGAGGACACAGATTACTCGGCCATTTTGTCATTTACAAGCAACCCTCCAACACCTACAATAGCAGTACACAACACAGTGTCAGGGAGCTATTTTTTTTTCCTTTTTTTTTTTTTTCATTTTATTCCTCTTGTATTGCTATGACCTTTAAAAATTATTATGTGTATGGTTTTGATTTGATCTTTCATGAGTAACCCTCTCATCTGCTCTTCTTTCCTTCCTATTTCCTTCAAGTTCTATACACAATATTATCAGTGGGTGCATTCCTCTGATTTTTCTGTTGGCCTTCCCTTGAAACATATTTTCCTAACATTTGCTTCTCTATTAGCCCAAGTCCCTGACAACACAAGCAACGTGATTAATCAGCTACTGATCTTTTTCTCCTGCTCCCTTTATTAAAACGTTTGGAAGACGATTCTCTGCTGCCCTGGTGACTCCACTGCTGCTGGGAGCAGGCAGCTCTGGTTGCTTTTCCAAGGGTAATTCATCTTCCTGCTTTCTATGCACAGCTACTAACGAATCAATCAAACTCTTATATTTGAATTTAGTAGAGGCCTTGGACAGCAGCAACATTATTTCAGCTTGTATTGAAAAGGGGCACCTTAAAAAGAGACAGAATTGTTCTCTTGTTTTGTTTGAATGGAAGCAGCTATTTATTTAAATCTACAACTGCCTGTAAATCAGGGGTGTATGCAATAGAAGTAGCACAATATCATGAGTATAGTAACACTTACATTTACCTTTTTTTTCTTCTTTTTTTGGGGGGGAGGGGCGGTGCACAGATATAAAGATGAATCCCTGGAATAAAGTCATGATGACGATAAACTTGTTCAAGATTACTTGGTTGTAAACACTGGTACAACAAGTGGATATGCAGACTATCTGCATATTATGTAAATATGTAAAATAATGCCATTTCAGGTGGGATGATTACTAGAGGTGGCAGAATATGTTTCCTTTCTTTTCATCAGTCAAGGTAAGTTAGCAGGGCCATTAACGTATTTCACTAGAACACATTAAGAAGCCACTAAATAAAAATATTTCTCTAAGGCATTAATTAGAGAGAGTTTAGTTTATGCTCATAAACCTTTTTACATTCTTTTTCTTAGAAAGGTCATTTCATGAAGAGCTGAACGTTTACAGTCCTGGGTGCAAAACCTGCAGCTAATGGGAGAAAGAGGATAATGAGTAAATACTGGAGGAAAATGGCATTTTTCAGCTGATCTTATATGATACTTCTTTAACTATAAAGTTAGGAGAAATAAACGCAATTCTCCCCTGCCCCATATCAGCTATTTGCAAGGACCAAAAAGGCACTCCCAGCCAAACACAGGAGGCTTTTGCTCCTTACAGGCATTCCCAAAGCCCTTGGCAGAGGTGGAGAAATCGTACTTTCCTCCCTCCCTGCTGCAGCCATGGAGCTGCTCAGGCAGGCTGGGGAGAGGAGAGGGCTCCGTGTGTGTGCCATGAACCCAAAAGGGACCGGGCAGCCTTTCCTCTGGGACTTGCAAAAGACCGGCTGGGGCTCCTTTGCAGCGATGCCTCATTATCCCAAACTGCACCGCACGGCTTTTTCTGCCATTCTCCTCTTTTTATTCCTTCTAAATAGAGGCGGAGGAAGGAAATCGGGCAAAATGTAGATTCACACCACTGCAACAGGCATAATACTTGTTAGTGTTATTCTGACCCCATCAAAATAACTCTCACACTCCTGTTCTTGTGTACGTTAGTTGAAGAAAAAGCCCAGCTGGCTTCCTTCCCACTCAGACACCCAGCCTTTGCACGACGGAAACAACTCGCTCTCACAGACTTAATCACCCTGCTTGTGCGCTGCCTGCGCCGCAGGCGCTTCCTCGCCTTGGCGGCCTCTAATGGGCACCTCTGCCACTGGTGGGCTTGTGGTGGGACACAAGGGTTTGAGCAGCTCTAGACTCACATAGTGCAGGGCTCGGATGGACCTGGCAATCCCCTACACCTCCTCTAGCTCCGGGGAGCTGCGTTCAGTGAAATGCAGCCCACCCGCCTGCAGCCCGGCTGTGCTCTGAGCTCTGCCAACTGCATGAGAGCCCGTGGCTGAGCTGAAAATCAGTCCCGTAGGCCTGCGATGGAAAAGCCACTCCAGTTTGACCGATGCCAGTCAAAGAATGCTAACAACATTTATATAGCGTATGAATAAAACCCATCTGCCATAGGGGCCACATGCTTGCTCCATTCACAATGGAGATCCTTGCCCGTGGTGCAGTCTTTGGTGCATTTCTGCAGTAAGGAACCGCAGCATGGAGCTGACCTCTGACTCCGCTACCTACAGAAAGAAGCCTTGGTGATTCAGTGATACTGCTCTGTCTTACAATTACTTGTCTACAAGCTTAATAGCACATTTCCTAACAGCTTCCTGCACAGTGCCTAAGCTGAGCTGTAAACAAGCCCTGTTACCGCTGCGCTCTGTCCACGAAAGAGGAGTGGTACATTAGCTCTAAAAAAATAATGAAGTTTAATGACTCAGTTATGTCTTTATCAAAATATAGAAACTCTTTTCATACAGGAAGAGCACTTCTCTCAGCTATATATGTAGTTTGGAAAAGAACTGATAATAAGTAAACTGAGGAAAACAGATTCAGAAAGTCAGTTTCTAGTTTACAACATTCTCCAAGCATTTTTTTTTTTTACTGATTAGTTACTATTTGTTGTTAATAACAATGAGGGCTCTGAGATGTCCTCTCGCACATTTTCAAGAAGTAAAGACTGATGTGCACCTTCTGCCCTATTTGTCTTTTTCACCCCCTGCTTGCAGCAGGCCTGGCAGCTCTGAGGTCACAACACCAGCCACCAGCTGCCACCACGCACGTGTCTTCCCCAGCCACAAAGCAAGGTGCTCCGTCCTGCTCACTGCTGTGTGTACGGAGCCAAATTTAATAGGAGAGGAGTCTAAAACAGTGAGCGAGTGGCATTACGGAGTGACCAGCTGCAGCTGGAGTCTGGGCTGCTCTTGTTAGTCAGCTCCATAGGTAATAAATGTTTTTATTATGTCTCCTATCCTTGTTTGTACAGCAAGTGGTCTATGCTGTTGCTCCTTTTATAAACACATAGATCAAAGGCATTCTCCTCCCTCATGTATATAAACGTATGTTTGTGTGCATATGTGTAAGTATATATATATATATATATATCTGTACGTGTGCATATAAGCAGTAAGTCCGCATCCTTCCTCCTTCCTCAGCAGCTTGGCTCAGCATGGCTCCTGGGATGGGAACCGTGTCTGGTTTTGAATGTGTAAGCAACAATAATTGCCAAGATTACCTTTTTATTATCCTCATTATCTTAGCCACGTGCATAGTTTTTTTTCAAACAGCCTTTTGTTTGTGAGGAAGCAGAATTGATCAGGCACCTGAGAACTATGGGAGATGGGGTACAAGATCAAGCTTGATGCTTTGAAAAAAAGAAAAAGGAAGGCTCTGCTCACAAAACAGATCAGCCGCAAATCTGATGTCTGTTTGTGACAACTAAATTAGAAACATTTTTCAAACAATTCATTCCTACATAAAGGCTAAAGTTGTAAAGGTCAGCAGAATGCTGAATTATTTCCTATTAAAACCGGCTGCTGAAGGATGCTTTTCCAGTGCAACTAGACCATCAAAAATTGTGCTACTTTGCTTACATGATTTTCTTTCTTTCTTACTTCTTAGGCATTTGTCAGGAGAATACCTTTATGTTCTGTGCTCTGGGGTTGTTTAGGAGACAGTAGCTCCAATACAGAGAAATTCTAGATAGATATTACTGCTCAGTAATGTCTGAATATGCATCCCCTAGTTGTTGTTTACTAGCATGGAAAAAAACCAAACAGTTACAACTGAAAGTAACACAAAATGAGAGCAGATTATGTTTTGCACTTGGGAGGGTTATGAAATTTCAGAATTTGGTTTACTTCTTGGAAAACGCCACATGTTGGCATTCTCTGCAGAAGGCCAGTCCAGTGCTAAGCTTTGCTGTCCTGCAGCTCACTGCCGGGGGCACAGCTGCCGGGCAGCCGACAGCCGAGGAGCTGCAGGCTTGGAAGCCAAAGCCCCGGTGCCTCGTCGGCGCACCAGGGGAGCCGCACAGCAGCCGGGAGCTGGAGCCGCCCGCCCAGCAGCTGTGCCCAGGCGAGGCCGAGGCGGGCAGCCAGCTCCCAGCTCTCGGCGCCCCATCAGCGCGCTGGGCAGGCAGCTGAGGGCCTTGGCAGATAAGCTGACAGAGACCGATACAACTTTCAAAACCTGTTCGTTTTTCATTAGCCTTTGGTTAAAACCAAACTGCCCCTGGGTAATGCTTTGATCTTCACAAATCAGCGTTCTCCAGTCAAAGCATTTGTGCCCAGCTTTAGCTGAGGTTCCAAATCGCAAATTCCACGAGAGCTGGATGCCTGTCTCCACCAGATTCCTTTGAAAATGCACTCTTTTGAGAGCAGCACATTCTTGGGACTCTGGCCTGATGCCATGGACTTTAATGTGTTCAGGATTAGAGCCCAATGGATTTCACACTACCAACAATCGAGAGATAAACAATGGCTTTCCTGAAGATTCTTGTCAAATGGTCCCCTTCTGAAGGCTCAGAACAAGAAGAAAACATCATATTTACATGAATTTGAAATATTTACATTTTTAGTCCTCATTTTATCCTTTCTGGAGAAAGAAAAAATTACTAATGATTTATGCTATTTAAGACTTGGAAAAAATCATGAATAATAAGCGTCATTAATGCCACCAGCAATTAGACTCGAATTGTCCACGGACATTCATTTCTCCTTATTTGTCCCCTCACTGATACTACTACAGGAAAACATGAATTCACAACTGAATTTGATTTAATTTTACATAGCTGGAATTAAGACTCAGTACGTTACTTATGTGAGGGTCATGCTACTTGTATTTAGTAGATACTCAATAGGCTGTTCTCATTGCACTTCGTCTGGAAATCAGAACAATTCACCGGACACCCATCAGAGTTGAGCCCTGGGCTTGAAGTTTTACTACCAGGCTTCAGCTCTTTGCACAGGACTCCTTTATTTCAGGTGTTGTTTTGGAAAATGAAAGTAAATTCAGAATTTAAGACAACATAAATACATATATATATAATTTATTGTTTTGCGTGTGCGGAAAATAAAAAGACCATATTCTGAATCTAGGATTCAGGTGGCTTGCTCCTGAGAGGGTGGCTGACCTCCCCAAGCAATCACTTATTTTACCTTACTCTTTCCAGGCTATATATTTTTATTTCTTTAAATAGATGTTTTTAGTTCTATAACAATTATATGGTATTTATAGCTGTATTCCATCAAAACTGAAATTTGATTGCCTATGCATAGGCCTGTACCTAAGCCTCATATTCCAGCACAGTATGCAAACCACTGGGACAGGCAGCTTGAATACACCTACTTCAAGGATGAACTGAGAGTCAAAGCTGGTTTTATGTGGCCAAAACTCCCATCAGTTGTCCTTAGAAAAGTTTACTCTTTCTCTAGAGTAAATATATCAGGCTTTGGTCCTAAACACAAAGCATACAGTTCATTCCAAAGCGCTTTTATAAAGTATCTTTCTCCTCATGTTATCGTTAAGGATAAGCAACCACAGCAAGCAAGGAAAAACTGCGCTCGGCATCCCTACCTTCTGCTCATAGTACTGCACTCATGTAAAACCCATTACACTGCCAAAAAGGAGATTTCCGATGAACCAGGCATGTACACAGTGACTGGCTACAACATATCAATACATTTAACCATATTTAGCATTACAGAGCTCCAAACGTGCGGGTGGGTGGCTGTCTGGTTCACATCTAACTGCCACTAATGTACGGTAATTGCCGAAACCTTAGAGGTTTAGCACATCTCTCTCAAATCTCTTTTCGGAAACAATCACAACAACAACGTATAGAAGCGATGGTAACATGTCCTGGTACTTTCAGCTACGTACAGCTGTATTGTTGTATACTGCTGATACTGGCTCTGATATTGCTCAATCAAAGCCTACCTGGATATAGATGAACTAAGCTATTCAGAGGAAGAGATACAAAAATCTTACATATTTCTTTTTTGCCAGTGGCTCATACAAATCTGGGCTATTTCCCTGCATAATTAGTTCACGTGGTTGAAAACTGAACTACAAAGCACTGAATCCTGAAAGCAGAGTTACCTGCAAGCACTATTGCTGAAACCCAGTATTTTGTCTAAACCCCACTGCTAGTAATGAAAAGCATCCACCATCAGGGGTTTGACTAAGGATGCCTTCACCCAGGAGAACACTCAGGTGCCCGTACCGCACTGTTGCATGGGATAGCTTTAGATGTTTAATACGTAGCGCTCAACTGCTTTTTACCAAAGTCCCAAACAGAAGACAACATATTATGGGTGAAAGCTGTGTCCCTCCCTGCCTGCAGCAGGGCTAGCACTTCACAAGAGGAATGTGTCTGCATGCACCACAGGGTTACGTGTGGTAGCTGGCCCGCCTGGGGCCGGACTGGCCTGCCTTTAGAAGCGGTGGTGCCGGGCTCTTCCAGCACCAGCTGGCACTGCTCAGAAACCTGCGTGCAGGTGCTCTGACTCAGCAGCACTCCTGCCAGGAGCCAGCACTGTACGAGTTCAGATTAAAATGCAGAAATCCTGCTTTCCCCCACCCAATGGTGTTACCTGTTACACCCAGATGACATCAGTGACTGAGCACGAGCAGGCAGGTATAAAAGGAACAAAATGTCAGCAACCTCGCTACTAGTAGAATAACTCCCTTGTTACAAAACCATAGCACGTGGTTTCACCTGCACTCCATATAAAAGCTTCATCTTTTAAAACCCCAAAGCATTGCACGTATAGTCTACCTGCAAAAAACAAACTAAACCAAACCAACAAAAAAACAACCCTTCTGAAAAACAGGTGTGTATTTCATTATCTTTTTCCCAACTTCTGGCATAAGTGGCACTGTCTTTACATAAACAAAATCCCTCACGCCTTTGTTTTAAATCTAAGTAGTAGGTGTAAGGATGAACAGGACCAAGCACCGTTCTCTAAGGAAACCTAGCCAGGAAAGTGACAATAGTCAATATTCGAAAACAAATACATATTCACGCACATCCACAAAACAGAACGCCTACATTAAAATTGTCCTCCACTTATAGCCCCTTTCTTGTAATAAAGGTCAGTTTCTTTCGCCAATCTTTACTCGAGTGGACTGATGCATGTATAATAAATCACAGAAATGCCCTTTGTGCCTCTATTATCTTGTGAAAAGGAATAGCTAACCACCCATGAGGGGAAAAAATAATAAAAAATAAAAATAAAAAAATCCTGATTTTCTTCTTGCTGAATTTCAAAGAGGAGGTAGAAAAGTCCTGTTACATTTTTTAGTCCTGCTAGGGCCAAAGAGATTCATAATTGGCAGTTAAGCACACATTTATCTGCCTTCGAGGTCTGTCTCCAAACTGAAGAGTGAAAGATCTTACCATTTATTTCAATAAATACAATAACTGTTGACATACAGAGGAGCCATTCTTATGGCATTTATTCATGGGACTGCATACAGTGTATAAGGATATCATCTTTATTTTTTCTTGTGAGATGTTTTTATGCAAGATTCAGGATTAATGAGCATTTAGCAATAGCAGAAAAGCTGTTCCAATGTCCTATCCTGTGTCTGTGAACGTACATTCTGTCTTTTATATTAAGTTGCTTTCACTAAATTTAAGAACAAGTGGTACTTAACAAAAGGCAAACTCTCTTTGAAGTTTTTTTCTTTTCTTTCTTTTTTTTTTTTTTTTTTTTCCTGACATGAATTCACCTAAGCACTGGAAAATAAAACAAATCATTAGAACAGCTTTGTGGATGCTAAGTTCCCTCATGGCAATACCTAGTGTTCTAACCAGAGGTGATTCCATTCTGCCAGGCCAGTGCAATTAGCAAATGCTAGCTGCCATGAAGTCTGTACAGACTAATTACTCAAAATGAAAAATGAAAAAAAAAGAAATTATTGTATTGTAACAATTCTCCATCTGCAAATACAGAAATCAGTAGCAGAAGGATATGATTATTAGGTTTCCAACCAGTATACCGGTGGGGATTAGATGCACTGTTTATGCTTCCAGTCTTGCTGACTTTGCCACGAGTACTCAAAGCAGCCTTGGTGGAGTCAGGAACTGAGGTCCTGGACTGTGAGTCCATCACCACTGTTTAACTAAAAGTGTCCTTGTCTTCTCCTTGGAAGGGAAATGGGGCAGGTTACTCTACCAGTTGAGCAAAGGGATCATCACTGCAGCTATCAGCAAGAATCACCCTTGGATGAAACAAGGCAGTTGTTTAATAGGTCATTGATATACTACACAGAGGATGAGAACGTGATCCAAAATCCATAATTAAGACACAGAAGGAAGGGTTAAAATTATTGCTGTGTGATTTATCTTTAATTATACTAGAAAGGAATCGTTAGCCACAGTATTTCTGGCTGTAAATATGTAACGGAATTTTCCTGAAGTAGTATTGATTAAAGTTGGAGGTAAAACATAATAAAGACAAAGGGAAACACACTCAGAGCATATTGAGTTTCTGTGGGAAGTTTGAGTAATGATCCATTGCTGTAAACAGAGATTATTTACAGTAACACCCCATGAGATGCAATAGTTTTGACAGAATTAACACACGGACATAGCCTCTGGTCACACAGCAAGTTCCCAGGCAGCCAAACATCAGAGCTTCCAGCAAGCTTCCCTTGGGCAGGCGCTGGGCCTTTTTCTGCTGGGCAAATTCTTACTGTGTCAGGCATAAATAGATAATAATAAGATTGCATAGAAAAGTTTTTGTAATAACCGTCTAAAACTGCAAGAGCTCATTGCCTCAGTCAGCCACACAGGGAACTTCTTGCTCAGGAGCGAAGCCTTCCAGGCAAGTGAGAGTCCTGGGGATGAACACCCGATGCCGTGCACAGCTCCGACTGATTGTGCTGGACCTGGGATTTCACACGGGTCTTTGAGAAATGAGCCCTTCAGTACCTGGCTGGATTTGACACTAAGGCAGAGAAGGTTGAGACTTTGGCTTCTCCAAGTTTTAGAGGAAGACACAACTGAAGGAAGTGTAGGAAGGCTGTTGCCAGAACAGTTTTGTTACCAATGAGAAAAGAAAAGGCCAGCATGCAAATCATACGTGTGTGTGCCTGGCAGGAGTCCATAAAGCCTTGTTCTTGGAAGACATTCTGAGAAAGCTAAAGAGGCATTCCACAATTCATTAAAAATAATGTATGCAGAGTAATAGGCTATAACTACAAACGTCTGAGAACAGAAGCATCGATTTTCCTTCCTCTTTTGGGCCTGTACTTTATTTTAAGAAGAACTTCCCCGTGAAAGACAGTCCAGCTAATAAGGAGACAGAAATGACAAAAAAGATCATATTATAAAGGGACAGAAATCGTGCCCCCCGCTGAGACTGCCTTCTGACATGTTCTACTTTAGGCAGGTAGCGGTGGGCAGGCATTCAAAATCTGTTCTGGATGTTGTTCCCATGCCAAAAGGCACTTAAGCTCAACAGCACTGTTAATTAGCATCATTGCTAAATAAACTGTCCCAGTCCCCTCTTCATCACTTTGTATCAGCTAATCACAGTTCTTAAAGGAACTTACATTTGATCTAGTGGCACTGTGACAAGGCGGTGAAACCCAGCAATCCTGTTTGCCTGTCAGCTTAGCAAGAGGGAAGGGGCTTGGGGAAGTTTCTTACGTTCAGTAAACGTATCCAGCTTTTCCTACTGAAAGGTAAAGGACTGTAAGAGAAGAGCCTCTTATTTGGGTTGTAACTAAATAAACAAAGTAAAATCCTTAAGCCAGAAATGTCAGTCATTAGTACATTGACTCTTCAGGAAGATAATACTGCACGAATACAGATGCCAGAGAGCAATTACATACCAGATTCAAAGTAATGTTCCTATGATTTAATGAAAGACAGAACCAGAGCTCAGGAAACTGTCATGGGATAACAGTGACCCCACTCCAAGGCATCAGCGCAAACATAACCCACCTTTGGCTGCAAGGGACTGAGAATTAATTTAACAACTCATTTTTATTCAGTGGCTTTTGTGAAAAGGGTTGTTGCTCTCAGTCACTTTCCAGTGACCACATTATAAAAAGCTCTGAAAAAGAAACTAATAAGAAGCTCGTCTCATCAGGAAGGTCAAAAGGGATGAACGGGATGAGATATTTCAGAGAGGTACGGTGCTTCTGCCTGAGGTTAGGGCACACCGGCAACGAGGAGTGCAAATAAACACAGTGACATGTGCGCTGTGTTTGAGGATATAAAAGGTACCATGAACCTAATTCATCAGCTCTGCATTTGTAAATTAACCACAGATGAGGTATCACTATAGAAGACATGCTGAATTACTGCTATTCAGCTTCTAAACATTGGCCTAACTCCATTAAAGTAGGTGTTCATAAAATCCATTATACAGAGCTTCAGAAATGTTCTACATTTGTCCGGTTCTGCTATTCTTGAAAATTCCTAGTTTCACTGGGAATGAAGTAAAGGCTAGCCTCAGCACTGATCAAAACCATACCCTAAATAAGTTAGCTTTCAAAATATCACATCTCCATGTTCATACTTCTGCCTCAACTTACAAATTATGCAGCCTCTTTAATGAGTAAGAGAGAGTAATGAACAGAACAGGAAGGAAATAGGGGCCATGAAAGGAATTGTCTAGGAGCTGAGAGACTTAATTACTTTTTTTTTTTTTTTTTTTTTTTTTTTTGAATTCTGAAGAAAAGAAACTGTTCAACTAGGAGTTTACTGAGGCCAGTTTCTTTGCTGTTTATTCACACTGTGGCCATTTATATAATAATCATAAGAGCTGGACACCTTTTATTTTAAATTGATTTAGCAGTAATTAGATGCGAATAATCATCTTATTCACTTTTTCTTATAATGCCACAGAAGAGTAGCACGTGCCTACAACTTTGCCTTCTCAAACCAGAAACCTGGGAGTGAGCACAGAGGAAAAAAAAGCGGCTAGTAAGTGTGTCTGGTGTGACCAGTCTGGACCCAGCTCCAGCGATGGATGTATTCCAATTCCTCAGCATTACCATTCTTCCTCAGAACCAAAAAAGTGCTGGTATATCTACTTGCTTTCCTTCTCAAAGGAGGGGTTTCTGTGTGGTACACAGAAACAACGGTCTATCTTCCTCCTGCTGTAACAGTCTCCTTAAATGCAGTCATGAGAAGGAACAAGGTAAAAGGTCTGGCATGGAACGAGGGACCCTGAAGATTTCCCCAGCCGTCTTCCAGCATGGGCAGTGTTAGCAGCCAGGACTTTTTTATATGCCTGCAGTGAGGGAGAGTGCTGGGCTGGGGTGAGCTGGTGCTTGTCACCTGTACGGAGGCGTGCTGAGCAATACCCCTGGGTATGGCAGCAGGAGAGGAGGGGATTGCTGCCACCCTTCCCTCTCTAGTCCTGCCCTTCTGGCTACTGCCACGTTTCGGAAGAGACTGCAGAGCTACCTCCAGCTGAGCTGGCTGCTCACGGGCCTGGGACCTGCCCCAGCAGGTTGTTCTGGAGCCAGGCTCCTCTGCCTGCCTGAGGGGCCTGGCAGAGCCCTCACCCCGCACCAGCGACAAGTCTGGGCACCGAGACAGAGCAGGGGATGAGGCTGGCTCCAGAGCCAGCTATCTTGGCTCTCCAGACATACGGTAGAGACCAAAGAGTTAGGCTTGATGATTTTTCACAGCCATATCTGATTCCTGCTTCTCTGAGATTGTACAGACATCTGCAGTGAGGATGTTTTCCAGGGCAGGCAGCACAGAAAGCTATAGACTTGAAGAGAAGACATAGCTGAAGGTGCCCCACAGCCAAATGGCCATTCCCTGCGCAGATTATAGGGAAAAGAAAGACTAAAAGAGGTCTAGCCTAGGGTAATGCAGGCCAGGAATAAGCAATAAAGAAGTACAGGCTCTGAGAGAAACCTGGCAGCAGCACAACTGTGCCAGGAGGAGCTGCAGGACTCACATTTTCTTCTGGCATGGCAGGATGAAAGAGGACAGTGCATGAGACATGAGCACACGCCCTCGGGACACTGATCCAACAAAACAATCCCAGCTGTAGTGATAACAACAGTGAGAACAACAGCGTTAATGTACATGCGCACACAAAGGAGACGTTCAGTAGTCTATGGCACAAGGGCTCACACCAGCTCATGTGCTCAGCCTTACGTGATTTATCCATTCTGATTTCCATCACTGGCCAGGTGGAGGCTTTTCGCAGCTTTTCCTTCATGTCAGCTACATACCTCAAAGTGTTCTTTAGGAAGCAACTTGCCTGTGATAAAGTAGCCCACTATGCCTTATCCTCAGAGGAGCAGAGTGTCCTGTGCCTAGCCTACTGCAGTTATCTTGATGGCTGCTTTCACTAAAGACTGTATGGAAGAAAATGTTTGCATTTGGGAAAATGGCTGTAATGTGATGGATAATCTCAATCCACATTCAGGTGGCAGAAGTCTTTTAAAAGCCATGGAAATTTACTTCTTGAGAGCACTAGGATTTTCTCATTTATCCAAACATATGTTCATCATTGTCCCTGTAGCAGTGGAGTTACCACTCCACAAAAGGCTGTTAAAATGCAGAAATAGAAGTAGGTCAGCTTTATGCTGCACGTCAGTGGACATTATTGATCACAGAAATTACACAAGAGGAGGTTCTTAAAATAACGCGGGGGTTGAGACAGTAGCTATCACAGTTGCCTTTTAAGTTGAAAGGTTCAGAATAGAATAGGAGCGTTACTGAAATGGTGAAAGGGAAAATCATGTTCCTGTTGATACAGGATTACCCATGTCCTAATTATGGAAAGATTTTCTCTTTCCTCACTTTCCTCCACTCTTATACCTACTTCGCACTTCCTTCAATAGGTCTGAATGTTCGTCATCAGAAGACAGGAACAAACAGTGGGAGGACAGAGGAAGTAATTTAGAATACTTCAGAAGGTGTCCACTAAACACATGGACAGTTATTCCTTCCCTGTTTCTCTTGACAGGATCTGAAATTCATAATTTTAAGTGCAAAACAAAGTATTTTATAAAACTTATTTCCCCATCTTCTCTTTCTTCGTGCCCCTAGAGCCTAAGCAGGTAGCAGGGTTATTTCACTTCTGGCTGAAATGCTATCAGTAGCTACTCTTAGACATATTGGTGAGTGACTAGAGCTACAAACAGAAGTAGCTGGTTTGTGACAAGTACACAGCAAGTTAGAACCTAAACATCTGCCACATGCTGGGGGCAATGCAGTAATTAAAAAGACCAGTGAACCTTGTCAGTACACCTCTTCTTAAATCATAGGGGTTTTTAAGTATGTTTTCTCTCTGGTGAGAATTTCAAGCTCTGTTAACAGGATGCAACTTTCAGACCATCTATCTGCAAGGTACGACAATAACAGATTTGCTAGGCAGCACGGTTACAAGTGATCTACTTGGAAGGAAATGAGTTGGACACTTACCAGCCTTCTATTTACCCTTGTAAAATACTTAGTCTACTTTGCTTGTGTTATTGTATTTAAAGTTTCACCTCACAGGCCTAAAGCAAACGAGATGGGCTAGAAGTATGAGAGAAGGAAAAAATATATAATTTTTCCCACCCGAAGATAACATTTTCAAAAGAAGCTACTTGTCTGATTTTCTCATTCACCTAATGTTTCTCCCAAAATTCTTGTGCATATATTTGGATAAAACAACATTATCTAAGCAAGAAATAATTTGAATCTAGCAATTATTGAAACAGCAACAAGGAACACTATAACTAAGCAGCTGAATGTTTAACTATTATTCTACATAAAAGGGCCAGTCCAAATTACTGTGGTTCAAATAAATGCTTGCTTTATAATGCCCCATGTCAATTAAATGGAACCAGGTAGTGGACTCCAAAGTATTTCACTTCTGTTTATTTTTCAGTAAAACCAACATCTAAAGATTCAAAGAATCAAATTGTCCCATTTAGAGGACAGAGCCTCAGCATTCACTAAAAAGGCAATAGTTTAAAGAAACCAACCAAAATTAGCATCCGAAAAGGGAGTGGCCACACCTGACAAGAGAAAGGGCAGGTTTCAAGGGCACTTAGAAAAATTATAACCCTGCTCCTACTTGATGGCACACAAGGATTCATCCTGCATACTCATGGAAAGGGCTCAAGTCCTCTAAGTGCCACTATCTTTAAGAACTTACCCAGTGGATGAAGTTCCGTAAAACTGACAAAAAAAAAAGTGCTGTGCTTAAAAAGGGAGAAAGAACAGAACTATAAATCACTTAGTTAAATTTAATTCATGAGTTAAAGGACAAGGGAAAATAAGGCAGGAAGGAGTAAAAATCAACAGTTCATCAAACTTTTTATAATGTCTGGTCAAAACACAATCGTGAATAACAACTAATAAAGATTTGTCAAGAACAAATGGAGCTAAGCCTAAGCAATTTCCTTCCATGACAATATAACAGGACCTTTGGATAGGGGGGAAGCTGTAGATGTAATAAATCCTGATTTTTAATAAGACTTCAGAAGCTGTTTATACAAGGTAGGTGCAAAATTGCCTAGAAAACTGCATGCAGAGAATAGTCCCCAGTGGTTCATATTTTTCAGAATGGAAGGACATACCGAGCAGAGTTCTGCAGTGATTTGTTCTAACACTGCAATATTGTCATTAACGAGGAGGAAGACAGAACAGAGCATACACTTATTACATTCGTGGACAACACCAAGCTGGAAGGAAGTTCAAGTGCCTCGAAGGACTGAATTAGAATTCAAACAAACTTAAAAAGCTGGAAAAATGGTGTGAAAAAATAAGGTGCATTTCACTGAAGTGAGATGCAAGATTCTGTACATAAGAATAATCACCAGAATGAATGCAGGATAGGAACGGCAAGGTAAGGAGCAGTCTGACATAAAAGAATTCCTGGGCTTTAGGGGATCAGAGGCAGAAATGGATCAACAATATCATGCTGAAGCCAGAAAAGAAAAGGTATGCTGGGATACATTAATAAGTAGAGATTCTACAAGATATGAGAAAAATGATTGTTCCGAAAGGTTGGACTTCTGAGACATCTCATCATTCTGTGAGAGAAGACGGAAAGAATTTCTATTATGTAGTCCTGAGAAGGCTGAAGGAAGACCACAGTAACAACCTTAAAATACATAAAAAGCAGCAGCAGAAGGGATGGTAATCATCTCTCTCCATGTCCTTGGAGGATAACAGAAGTAATGGACTTAAACTGCCTCAAAGGAGATGTAAAACAGGTAACAGGACAAGTTTGCTTATGGTGAGGATGCCACCAGGATAGCATGAGAATTGGACCAGACTGCACAGGTAGGATGCGGAGCCCCTCATCGGAGGCTTTTTAAAAACATGGCTAGTATCTACAGAGTATAGTTAATCCTCCCTGAGAGGAATACGGGATAAAAGAGAGAATTTTCCGAAGAGCTGGTCATTTGTATTTTCTATAATTCTATGCAACATGATCACACGCATCCCACTCAGTAATAAGTAAATTTTGTTCCCCGCCATCCTAAAAGGTAACAAATTACAGCTATTTCTTTAAGGACAGGACTGCAATTCTTCACTGGCCTTAAGTTCTCTCTGCGAGCTTTTGTTTGCTTAACACAGACTAACAAAATCAAAATGGCACAAACATTAATAAGACTTGCACACGTGGATCAGGGAAGAATAGACATATAACTGCATTTTGCAGCTTCACTGTAGCACACGGATGTGTTTTCATCTCTAGAAAGACACTGAAAAAAAAACCAACCAAATTATTCCAGAAGGGTAAAAGCACACTCTTCTCCATTGCTGGGTCTGGTATACCAGGACAGCATAGGCCACTGCGATAAACCTCAGGTGAGATGCATATTTCAGTAAAGTGTTTCTTAAACCCCACATTAGCCGGATGATTAGCTACCGAAATTGTCCCCAGCCTTTTGCTGACTGAAGGGCAACAACGCTGAACAGCTTCCTCAAATATTAACTGCATCTCTGCCTTAAACTGTAACTCTTCAATTGCTTTTGCTCAAGAACAGTGTGAAAATCCCGCAGGCAATTTGCTGCCCACGAGCTATAGGACCACTATGCTACTGCTTAAGCATAAAAGCAAATAAATACATAAAGTCAGTAACATCTTTGTTTTTATAGTTTTTGTGTTGTCCAATCTTTCCCTTCTAAACTGTTCATATATCAGGACAGCTAATAGGCAAGCTAGTGGAACGCCTCAAGTAAGGGAATTTATGATATATTTAGCTGCATAAAAACCTGCACTTACTGGTGGCCAGCAGTCATTATGGTAAGAGAAAACAACAAACAAAGAAGGCAAATAAACATTTAGAAGACGTACCAAATACTGTAATGTCGGGCACGTCCCCCTTCTTAAGTAAAAGTATATTTATTGTTGGAAGAAAAGTGATTTCACAGAAAGAGATAAAACAGCAAAACACAAGATCGGAGTTGGTTGGTACGTCTTAGCAGCCTTTATTTCTATGAGAAGGTGCAGAACTCTTTCATTTGTAAAACAACTGATACCTTATGGGAAAGTGTAAAGAACATTCTTCTAGGCAAAAAAAATCTGTCATGTAAGTCAAATTCGCTGAATTTATCTTTTCTTAATTTGCATAGCTAAGGATATTTGCAGTGCTCAGAGTGTGTGTAACTGGTGGGTTTAATTAATTTCTCAACTCTGCTACTTGAGGCAAAAGAAGATGAAGAAAACCAGAAACGTGGGTGGGAGTGAGAACGCAGCACTGCTCCCTGCCCTCCCACAACTCAAGCACTGGAAATTGATACGAAAGCAGGGTCTTGATATCTGAGGAGTTCATCTGCTTATTGCCTTCTTAAAGGTTATAATCCCCTGTTTGTGAAGGCACAAGGGGTTGCTCTAGAGGAGATTACAATGTCACAAATCCTATCAGAGGATTATAAGTCTGTCAGGTTGTGAGTAATTATGAAGGAAAAGCAAACCTTCAGAGGACACAAAAATAACCTTCATAAAAGAAGATAGGGTGTCACAAAATAAAAGCCTACTTGGGAAACCAACCTCAGACTGTAGTGGTTTTGCAATACGATAGCCCAGAAAGTATTATAAAGATGTGAGTGAGATGGTATAACACCGAGCACAAGGGAAAGGAAAAAGAGGAGAAGCTTCCAGCCAGTTTAGTCACAAGGCCAGCGATGTCCCACTCCCACCCTCCTCGGATGGCAGCAAAACTGCCAACTGATTTCACAGAACTCTGCTCCCACACACTTGGAGTCCAACCAGAAACAAAGAGCCCAAACCTGAAACATGACGGAGTCCCCATCTCCCAAATCACGGTGACCACAGAGAATGCAGCCCCTCACAGCATCAGAGGCTTCATCAAGAGGGCAGTGGGATGCTTCATGGCCAGCTCTTGAATTTAACCGTGATACAACGATACAGTTGTCTCTTTTCCCATTTGTAACCTGTCACAGGCATACCATTTACATAAATGTAATTCCCCCAGATTTAAACATTAAGTGGCAGCAGCACATTCAGTAGAAAAAAGGCCCTTTTATGAGGACACTGTGTGCTCTTTGCTCAACTCAGATGGCAGCAGAGCCCCACACCTCTTTGGCCACATGACTGCAAAATTTCTTTTGTTTATGTTTCAACTACCCTGAGAATCATTACTCGTAGAAGTACCATCTCTGACAGTCACAGGGGTAAATCGCTGAAGGATGCAGATAGAAAATTAAAGGGAAGGGGATTTGTACTGTAAAATCAACGCTGTCCTCATTTGCACTTAAGACAAAAGTACTGAGAATTAAGAGTCCATCTGTTTCCAAGGGTGTGCTGATAGCATTGCCTCCATCTGACAGCAGCACTGAATTCGACTGCACTGGAAGGAAATGGGAATTTTGCCGCTGACAAACCAGGCATGGGCACTGTCAAGCACCAGCAGCACTCTGCCTGCAGGGCTCACTGAAACGTCTCTGCAGCTCACCTTTACTGCCAGGGGAAAGTCAGTTCCTCCTAAGATATAGACCAAAGGCAGAGCACTGTGGATTTTGTGACCTAGCTCCTTAACCTTCTTTCCCATGTCCAAACGAGTGACATCGTCTCTCAACATCAGCTCATGAATCCCTTGTAGAATAATGCTTTAACATAAAGACCGTGCCCACAAAGACCTTGTCCAACAGTGTCTTAAATGAGATCAATAAAGTGCTAAGAGAGATCATGCCATCGCATCTTCCTGCCAATTTCCAACGTGCACCAGTGGGTCTTTTTGGGGTCAGCCAGCGCTACCAACCCCGCTGGCTCACAAACGCCTGCAGTAGGGCACACCCTTCACTTCCCTATGCTACTCGCTGTCAGCACAGCCTGCAAAACCATTTTCATAAGGAGTTTAATACCTTGTTGAATCTGACAGTGACTGGAGATGTTGCTCGGTCCAGCATGTTTCAATTTTGGAGGAGAAATAAAAGCTTCTCCTCAGAAATCTATGGAAGATACTCATAGCCTGAAATAGCAGGCAACCTCCACCATGGGACCCAGCAACAGACCAAGAGGCTAATCATGTAGGAAATGAACGGAAGGCATCCATCACTACGCAGCGGGAAGCTGAAAGACACTCGGTGGCACCAGGGAGAAGCAAGAGCATAGCAGGTAGCACGGGACTACTCCTACAATTGTTAGATAGGACAGAGGAAGGCACAAGACAGTATGTTTGATGACAGGCATTTACAGTGTAGACTGTCACTTCCATTAAACAGAAACATTTTTTTTTGCTGGATGAAATGCCATCCCACTCATCTCAGATCCTTTTTGTGATGGTGATTAGACGGGGAAGTTGCCTGTGTTACAAGAATGTTTTTGCGATACGGTGCGGAGACAGAACAGACAACTGGTTAACATAAATTGCCATGAAAAGTATTTATTGTCTCACAGCTATCACATTTAGGGAAAATATGACCACTCCCGTGACTTGTGCATCACCGATAGAAAAAAAAAAAAGTCTGCATATCATAAGGGAGAGAGACTAATAGGGGTGACTTGTTGATACCATTGTATACAGAATAACACAACTCCATGTGAAAAACCAAGGGTAGAACCTCACCTTAAAAGCTGCTGCGAGGTGGCAAGTGGTGGAGAAATGGCAGCTGTAATGAGCAAAGCTTGCAAAGACTGTCAGATGAAGAAAGAGTGAAAGGCAAAATTATTTACTTTAGAAAAAAGACAAATATTTGAAAATTGGGAAAAAAACATATAAAATAATGAATGGTACAGAAACTGATTTGGGAGCATCTGTTCTTGCTAAAACAAAATCAGTTAAATTGCAAGGCTGAGAAATTAAAATTTGATAATAGGAATACTTTTCAGCTCAGGACTTCTTGACTGCGAAAAATGTTGCTGTGGATTGCCACTAATTTGCCAAGAGCTGAAAAAACATCTTATGTCTATGTGGAGAATAAGATCATAAAAGACAGAGACCAACTTTTTACACAGGCAGATAGTGATAGGACAAGGGGGAATGGTTTAAAACTAATTATTAAAACTCCTTATGAAACTCGATGATAGGAGAAAATCCGTCACTCAGGGGGTGGTGACGCCCTGGTCCAGGCTACCCAGAGAAGCTGTGGATGCCCCATCCCTGGAGGTGTCCAAGGCCAGGATGGACAAGCCCTGGGCACCCTGATTTAGTGGGAGGTGTCCCTGCCCACAGCAGGGGTGTTGGAACTCGGTGGGCTTTAAGGGCCCTTCCAACCCGAGCCCTTCTGTAATTCTGTGATCATGAAGATTTATAGCAGTTAATGGAAAGATGATAACCTGCATTGCTGTATGTGGGCATAACTTGCATTGCTGCTTTTGGAAGGGATTAACACACACCTTTCATAGACGATTTCACATATAAATACCAGCAGGGCTCTTGCACCCTCCTGTAAGACATGTACTGGACAGAGTGGCTACTGAACCCAAGAGATCCCATATATTACGTACATGTCTATATATGCACAAACTGTGCATTACCTGATGGTATGCAGCCAGACTTCGAGGTATCAGCTGCTGCAGAAGATACCCTTTAGTGTATGCATTGATGCTCTGGATGCAGGTAAGAACATTATTTAAAAACACATTTAATGTAAATCTGAAGGAAGAGGTAAAGAATCTAAATAAAGGCAATGACAAAGAGAAAAAATATGCAAGGTATCCAGCTGCAAGACAATTCACATAATACACACAAAAGAACCCAGGGAGGATCCGTTCACCTACATGGGGATGAGCTACAGAGGCTCCGTCCCATGAAGAAAACAACAGTCCCAGAAAGGAGCTGGCCTGACAGGAACTAGTGCACACTCATGGGCAAGATTTTAAAATCTCATAGATCTGATAATATCTGGGATTCTGCAGCAAATAACACCTGCAGGTTTTGTTGGTGAGGCTTGCAGGACTGTGAGCATGGATTTACAGAGCTGGATCTTGTGTTAGAATTAAGCGCACTATACTCAAGACCAACGAGACGCGTGTTGGTGCAGTGCAGTTATGGAGGAGAGGGGAGCAGGTTTGTGCTGGTATTCCCTAATCGCTCGGGTCTATCCTGTTTTCAGAGCTGCTGTTTTCAATTTTAGTTAGTTCAGGGCATATCTTTTTCTCTTGAGTATCTGAAAATGCTCAGCTATTATTATATTTTGCTCTGAATTTTCCCTTTTTTTCCCCCTTGACTTCCCAGTCTTCTTTTGTTTGTCTTGTTCTCATTTCTTTTGTATGTGTGTCTGCAGGTGGCTTTTATAGCCAAATCTCATTCTGCTTTCCTGCCCTTCCCCCCTCCTCTCCTGTTTTGTTGCTGCATCGTCTGTCTCATTTGTTCTTTTCCTTATGTTTGTAACTGCTCATTTACTAATAGATCCCATTCTGTGCCTATGGAGGTTTTTCATTTTCCGTATCTCCAAGCACCGAATCATTGACTTGATCACTACAGAAAGGAACAAATCCCCAGGCCACTCTGCAGAGGAGGCTTTGCTCCCTCATGGCAGAAGAGCAGGAGGCCAGTGGCTGAGCTTCTGGGAGTCTCACGGTCGGCTCTGGGCTCTCAAACAGCGAACGTGCTTGTTATTAAGAGCATCCCTTTGTCTAACCCTGAATAGCTCCCTTAACTCTGGCAGCTTCTTGACAAGAATAATAAAACCAGGTGAACAGCATAACGTATGCTATAAACAGCAAAGAGAAAATAACAAACAAACCAGTCCTGGGGGGCTTTGGCCTTTTTCTCCCACATTCATACCTGTGACCATGGCGTGTCAATACTGGGTTCCTATTCAGATTTAATAATTTAATAATTGCTGAGCTGCCCATTCCTTAATTTCCAAATAAAGTGCACAAATTAGACGTGACACCATCTTAATTGGATACAGTGCAGCTGTAACCACAACTGATTATATTATTGCTGTCACCATGATGCGCACTACAGCCACTCCAGAACTGACAATTAGAGGGGGGTGTAAACATTCCAAAAAAGCATTTTCACTTGAAAAATGCAGTAAGCTGTTAGCTGTGACAAGTTTCAATTGCATGGGCTGAGACATAAGTCACGATAACAGGTAATATAATGATGAAAGTCCTCGTCAGCCACCAGCACTGTGGCCAGAAGCTGATGCCTTCGCCATCTCCAAAGGCTCCTTGTTGGTAGCTATGACATACAACCTATTTTCTCTAGCTAAAGCTGGTTTTGGTGCAGCTTCCCCCCAATGCTTATTTTCTGCTCCATTTGCCTCCCACAAGCTTTTCCTGTACCTAAACCTCTTACTGGAATAACAGTCAAAAGCACTTCAGCATCTGAAGATTTTTTTTCTTGTTTCCTGTCTGTTTCATTTTCTGCCTAGCAGCTGACTAGCTTTTGAACAGTGAACCTGAGCATGCTTCTTCCAAATCCTTCTCTTGGGATGGTCGGAGGCAGACAGAGCAAACCACTAACGCCATGCCCAGAATGGCCCCTCAAAGCCCTGGGAGGTTAGGGAGCAGCCTGGCGTCATATTGCCTTATTTCAGCAGAATATAAGCCAGGTTGTTAATATTGCCGCTTTTTTACAACATCACCACCGCTAATCAGGTCTGATTATTCACACCAGAAGCTGCAACAAGTTTTTTTTTCCACTGTGACATTTATGTTGTCTGTCTTTTAAAAATAAATACGTAAGTTGGCAGTGGCACAGTGCAGCTGGGTGCATGGAATACCCTACTGGACAAGGTACCAGGGTCAGGATGCCAAAAGTAATCTATCAGCATGGCCCCAGCTTTCAGGTTAAAGATGTCCCTAATCAGTGAAGCCAGCTATTGCAAATACCCATCACGAGATATCTGGTTTATAAATATAAAGGATTTAGCTTGGCACTAGTTGTCAGTGATAAAACCGGGTGGGATTTTCCTGGTTAAACTTTCTTCCTATTGAGACTAATCCTTTGGATTCAAAAGTATTACAAAATACTTTGAATAATCCGGTTGTTTTTTAATTGCTCCACAAAACTTAACACTTTTATCCAGTTTCATAAAAGAATCAATATCTAAAGTTGAAAAATCTCTAACTTCCCAGAGATTCCTTGAGATCTTCAGGGAAATGTAGACAAATTTCTGCATTCCCTGAAAGCATCCCTATCCAGTACTGCTGAGACGGAAGCAGTATTTATGAGCATACCACTGTTGGGGACAACATCTTTTTTAGTTATAAGTATGAATTGCTCAAGTGTAGACAAGGTAAGTCCTGTCTGAAACCTGCTAGTTGGGGTCACGGGTAAACTTGGGCTCCCTCGAGGGGCTAGACTGACACTCCCTGCTGCAGGGGGCGTATACCTGCTGCACAGTTTGCATCGCACCGTTATTTTAATTATGAATACTTCCTGGGTAATATCCAGAGACAGGTGAATCCACCCATCATTATTACATTAATTATGTGTGGAGAAAACATAAATGTTCCATTTGCTAACATTTCTAGAAACACACAGATAAGGAACCACATCACATCCAGTTTAGCGCGCTTGCAAAGAAGTTGGACGTTCCCCAGTTATGACCAGTGAAGACTAAAAACCAGTATGGTTCAGATTTAAAGAGGTGAATATATCAAGCTGAGATTTTCCTTTAGGGCCTGGGACTCCAGTCCGTTGGGAGTCTCTTGATAAATAGGAACCTTTCTTCACTGTGCTACAGTGTGGCCTTTTGCTTAATTTACTTTGTGCAAATGGCCAACTGAATGAGTAATTTGAACTGTATTTTCTACGTGATGACTTAGTCTTGTGTAAGCAGCTGGGTGTGAATGAGTGGCTCTGTGCAGTCAGTGCAGCAGTGAAAACATGACTGTCATTAATTTGCTTGAAATTCATAATTTAGAAGAGGGCCTTTAACAAGACAAAACAGAAGTCAAAGATTATCTGGAAATGGAAAATGTATTTCCTTATGTTCTCATAAAAACTCAAAAGCACCAAACCCAGCAAAATTAATCCCAGTAACAACTTAGCCTGCCTCAGAACAGCTGGAAGGAAAACAAGTACACCTAAGTCAGTTTCCTGAGTACATTTCTGGGGTAAATTTCTTCATTACTTTTAAAGAGGTGACTGAATAAAAGGGACAGGTCTAAGGAAGAGACAGAAGATAGAAAAACAGTCCTGGTTAACTACACCTTATTTACACCGCTTTTGCAAGTCCTCCACAGCTGCAAGTCACTTTGGCAGTGAGCACAGAAATACTGGAGCTCATGATACTTTTATCACAGTGAAATGAAGATATTTTGACAGACTGAATAGTAAGAACTGCCACAAGGGAACTTCATGGTAGTGGTATCTGCGAAGTGCTGATTTAGATCTACTCAGAACAAAATGAGGGAATGTAGCGGTAAAAGGCTGACACCTTCCTTACATTAAAGGTCCCAACATGCTGGCATCTTATGAGTTGCCCTGTTACTGAAATACAGCCATGCTAGCACACCTCAAAAGCATACCTGTAGACATAGCCATAAAAGAGAGGCACTTGGAAGCTGCAGGTGGTTTGCAAAGAGTGGTCAACTTGCTGCAAGCCATTGGAGCTAGAGGCTTTCCTCAGCTGTACTCTAGAGACAGGATGGAAAAGGAATAGGATTTTGTAAATTCTTGCTCTCAGTAAAAGAAGAGTCACTCCCCTAAGTCACATCGGACACACCAGTGATATAGCTGAAGAGAAACTACTGGAGAGCTTTTATTTACTAGAAAATGGCAAGTCGTCAAAATACTGTTTCTGTAAAAGATATGACTTAGCAAACTTACCCTTTCAAAGTGAACCTATCAAAATAGATTCAGAAGGTATTCCAATACATTTTGGGGGAATTCTGGAACAGAAAAGTCTGTTTTTCAATCCAAAATAACAAATATCTTTTAAAAAGTGAACCTCTCTTTTAAAAGCCAACTGATTTCATATATATGCACACACACATATCCACGATTTTGAAATCCTAACGAAATGTTTCTCTCGATATGACAACATATTTGCAAAAAGAACTCCTCTGTTATGTGAAAATCATTCCTCTTTCAGCTCTACCTGGTACCCATTACCAGTTTGTTCCCAGTTAACAACCAGTGACAGCAAGGAGACACAGGCTGCTGCTAGATGCTAGCACTTCTACCATTCTTCTTCTCACATGGCATGTGGCAGGATGATCACATTGCTCTGCAGAGACAGGTGCAACCTCAGCCTGACCAGCAGAGACTGCACCATGCAGTAGCAATGGTGAAGAAAAAGAAAGTTGAAAAACACCCTAGCTTTCCTTTCCCAGCAGTAAATCTGTTAACTGGCTTCAGAACTCCCGCTCATGCACTCGGCTTCATTAGTGAGCTGTAGACAGCCAAGTGGCTCCATTCCCTTAAAGCCCTGGCAAACTGCAGCGATATCTGGCGCCTGCCAGATCCTGTGGGCACTAGGGGGGTGGTCCACTTGCTCCGTCATTATAAGCCTTCTTTCCCCTTACAGCCCAGCTTTCTTTCTACATGATCATAAAGCCTGTGCTTGATGCTGTGGGAGTTACTGCTACCAGTTCAGCACCACGGGTTCACTGCAGAAGAACTATGGAGTGTTCTGTGATTTCAGAAGCCCTGAGAAGGTTCTCAGATCAACAGTCGGCTCCAAGTAGCTCAGAATACCCACGCTGCAGAAAAGACTCATAAAAAAAAAAAAAAAGATAATGCCGACCACATTGAAATCTGCTGAAATGTAGGTCTGCAAATTAAGTGCAGCATACAATTCTGAGCAAACTTTTCAGAGGGTGGAATCAAACACTACCAAAACTAATAAACAATGGTGTATCTTAGAAAGAAAAAGTATCCAAGCTGTATTCTCTACTATAAAGGAACAAATATACCACAGAATGAATATGGGGTGAGTGCTGGTATAAAACTGTAGGTTACTAGTAATGAGCTGTTCCTTTTAGGTATGTCTGCTACAGAAAAAGTTATCCTGGTATAAAACTATGTTACCTACTGCCAGGGAAAAGGAGAAAACATAAGGGCAACACATGAGCTTGGAAGAAATTACCTAATGGTAGTCATGAGCCAAAACTGCACATTGTGCACTGTGGGGCACGTCTACAGCACACAACATAACACTGTGCAAATAACCAAGCTCCTTCTGGTACTAAAAGCAGTGAAACCGTGCATACACAGCAGCCTGCTGGAGCTTGGCTATTGAACTGCAGAGTGACGCTATCGCCCTGTATTCGAGCTACCTTGGATAAACTTTATGCTTCGGTTTCCATCTTGACACTGCAACAAATTCAGTCTTGTGTTAGCGGTCAATTGTTTTGGAAGCCCACTTTTTAGTTCAAAAATGTTCTTTCCACAAAAGTTAGCACATGCTGCTATAATCATTCATCAGCCTTTAATCACACTATAACTGTTTGAACCACAGGTTTGCTGTATTCTAACTCACACTTCGTAGCAAATAGTGCTTTGTTACATTAAATCTCATGACATACCCTGTCCAATCTGTACAGGATAACGATGTTAGAATCCTGATTGATCTTTTTAAAAATATTTGTCTACTTTCTTTAATACAGATCCACCACAGATGAATAACGTCTTGCCAACATCTCCCCTCCTTCCTCAGATGGCACATCAACATTCGTATCCCAGCCTGGGACAGATCACAAACCCATATGAGCAACAGCCCCCAGGCAAAGAGCTTAACAAGTACGCCTCTCTGAAGGCAGTCGGTAAGTAAGCAACACGACGCACGACTTCTCCTTCAGATCAGCACGTTGCATTTGCTGTTGTCAGCTGACGTTCTGCTTCAAAGTTAAAACAAACTCTTGCTCTTCTAGATTGCTTCATTACAGAATTTGTCTATTTTCATATGTTAGACGGAAATGTATAAAAAATTTATGGGAACTACAGTTAGTGATAAGAAAATAACATCTAAGAATTGGTGAACATATGCACATGTCTACACATTGCTACAAAACCACCCCGTACCTACTGTACACCATTTTCCATCAAGTTTCACCTGTGTTGTATGCGCTGTGATCAGCCCTAGTTCTTTATGCCCTGCACACGCCTACTAACTCACTTCAGTATGTGCTTTCTGTCCCTATCTGCGCAAATGAGAGAGAAAACCATCAGGTATATTGCTAACTCGAAGCATAAATTTAAGACACTTGCCAAATACTTCTGAGAATGGAAGATACTTGCTTGCTTCAGAAGTAACCGCTCTCACATTTCCTGCAGGATGTGCGCTAGTAGGTCGCCAAAGGAATATTCCGAGGCCTTACAATTTCCAACAACTGGTGCAAAGCTCCTAATAAAGATCCCGGTGTTAGCTGCTATTGATTAATGTCATACACAATTATTTTAAGAAAACGGGGGAACATCCTCAAAGAAACAGTTGTGGGGAGGAAAGAGGACAATGGTGGCTAAACATAGCAGTGTAACTTTCACACTGGAAGCAGAAGTTCCCAGTGCTTTTCAGGAGCTGCAAATACCTGCTGCACATCATGGGACACCAGAAAGCCTTTCTTACCTTACATTTTGGGCCCCTGCTGGACAACACTAAATGAATAACTTCTGGAGGGAGGTCTATTCATAACCAGCTGTTCACTAACCCTCGCTCAGCCTACGCATACGTACGTTAAAATCATTTCCCCATGAATTTAGAGCAGCATCACACTGCCTATTTCCAGACAGAGCTATTTGGCTCAGAAAAACAGCAGAACAGCTGAGAGGATTCTGACTTCACCATTTCAGATTTTTAATCTCAAACTGACGTCCCATTCTCCAAACTTCAGGGCACCAGACCTCTAACAAAATGCACATCAAAGTCCCATCTTGAGTAGTTTAGTGTTGCTTTAGCTTGCCTTTTTGTTTTCTGACAAGTAGCATTTTTAATATTTTTTAGAAAAGACATATCTTTCCGCTCGGTTGTGAATACAGGCAAGGTAGCTTCATATTCCTTCTTCAAAGGGTGATACTCTGCAATGATGTAGTGGTTATCACAAATTAGGCACTAATACCAGCTTTCTTTTTTAGATGGCAATTTAGGTCAAGCCAATCACCAAAGCTAAAAGGTGCTTAAGCATAATAAACTGAGAGCTTAAACACTCAAAAGAAACTGATCTTATCTGCCCAAGAGTCACTGAATGTACTTGTTTTTTAAAATTATTAAATTAGAACTTGGATAATTCTTAGGTGTCTGAGTACAAGTTTTCAAAGCAGCTAGAATATAACCATACTGTTAAATCAAGCTCAAAAGATTGTGCACTGCAGCTCCAGAAGTCACGTAATGCCTCTCAGAATCTTCATCTAAATTAAACATAACTTTCAGGGACATTTTCTTCCAGGAGGATTTCACCATCTCCCCATGCTTTTCCCATACCATTGCTATGCCCTATCTCATTTTGCTTCCTGAAGATCCACCTGTCTCAGAACACATTAGCCAAGTTGTAGATTCAGGTAAATTTTCACAGGAAATGGACAAAATCACTGCAATGCTATCCATACTTTTCAACAGAAAACACTGGAGATTTTCAAACATGCATTTACAGGTTTTGTCTGGCTACATGGAGCCAGTTAACACACTCAGTTTTTCACCACTTTGATACTCTCAAGGCCAGGACCCCTCTCAGATTCACCTTTTAGGTACATCCCAAGATCACAAAGCACTTTTTCCAAGACCCCAGCCACGCTTGGGTTTGTGACTGAGCAGACATCAAGCCGGCATACCGTGCAGAGTTGATATTGGCTTTACGAGAGCTCTGAGAGGAAACAGTAACTGGCCCACATCAGGCTCAACAATATAAATTTAACCTGACAACAACTTTTCAATAAACAGACACAGACTGAGTTCACCCCAGCCAGGTATTCACGTCACAGGGCCGTGACATTTTTCATGCAATAACATTCAGAGGCAGATTTACTGAACCACGTAGCAGACTACTGACTCTGGGTAGCCCATCTCCCTTCACGTACACAGATGGTGGTTTGAGGGTGGATTCATTTGCCACAACAGAAATCTAATAAGGGATGCATTCTGTATCTCTCCATGCATTTGAGGCAAACCATATTCATTTAATGCCTCTCACTCTACCCGATCCCATTGTTTGGACACAGTCTGATGTTCTTAACTGCCTTTTTTAATGGGGGTGGGTGGAGGAGGCAGCATTCCTATTGGCTTCCAGCGACTGGAGTTGTAGTGTATTAATACCACCCATCATACTGCGGCCATAAGTGGTAAGAAGTTTAGATAACTGAAAAAGTGATGCTTTACCAGAGGCGGTATTAAATTAATTTCCACACAGCTGCTTTCTTCTGAACTACAGATGTCCTAAAAATTTGGCTGTCTAATTTTAGAAGTGAGCCACTCATCCCTCAGTGACTGGCTGCTGTGAAAATTCAGTTCCTGGAGAAGTAACAAGTCACAGCAACCTTGGTTCTGGATCCTGATTGGGATCCGCATTAACATCAGTATCGAATGGTTTTGAAAATGAGCGACAACAATGACATTGCTATTAACTTGCATCGTGCTACTGCTGGAGAATTACCAACACCTTGCCAGTGAGGCCAAGCTGATTTCTGGGAAACTATTTAAATCTACATCCCAGACCCCAAATGTTATAGCTTAGTGGAGTGCAAATTGTAGTGGGGCTGTTTGTTCATGTATGCAACGCACCGCCTGCAGTGCACAGGGGCTGATTCAGCACAACGGGGGAGAAGAGAGTTGAAAAAGCCAAGGAGGATGTATTTTATTCAAAAACTAAAATATTTTTATGTGACCCAGTTAAAACTGCGCAGCCAAACCCTTGCACTCTTAAGAGAAGAGGATATTTTCCTCATTTCCTGTGAGGCACTTCTTTAGTTGTGGAAGCCTCCAGAACTCCTGAAGTGCTGACCAGCAGCCGCTGACCAAATTCACCTTTTCCTCTTACTGTCTGGTGGCATTTACATCTCCAAGTGACATGAGGACATTCTGTACCCATTTTATACTCTCAGATGAGTGCTTCAAGCACAACAAGGTAATGGTGAGTTGAGGTTTATTTGCCATTTTCCTCACTGCAGCAGAACTGTTCTCCCCTTCTACCTGGACACGTACACAGCAGGGAATAATCAGCAGAAGGTGGAGGGACCTTTGGAAATGAAACAGAGCAACAAGCATGTCCTGAAAGAATGGAGTGGCAACCTACCTCCTTGTATCTCTAGCTTACCTGGCTGATTGATTGCTGCACTCTGTAAATCCGTTATTTGTCCATTTTTCAACCAGAGATTTTTTAATTATTATTATTTTTAATTTTTAACAGGGCTAAATTTCTCCCATAAAGGAATGTCAGAGACTGTAAGTGAGGGACAGCTCAGACACAAGCTCCTACTGAAGACTAGTTCTACCAGAAGTGGTCACTGAATGCCGTGTGGCAACAAAACACTCAGTGTTTGGACATTTCAGTTTTTTGGTCACCTGAGATGACATCATCTTGGTTTCCTTTGGTGCTTTTACAGTATTTGATTATTTATGTTAAAAGTGCCGAAAGTGGTTTTTCTGCATAAATTATTGTTATTTCCAGTTCATCAACCATGTTTTTACTCTATGCTTAAATGGTTATTGCTCACTTAAGCAATGCTGACATGCCTAATGCTGCTACAAGTGGATGGAGATCTTGTATCTGAACACCTTGTGAAATTCAAGTCCCAGGACATACAAAGGTAGCTCATCACATTTTTTGATAGATCTCATCTGTACATTCATTCAGGAAGCATGAACAGTCCAACTTCGAATTCTACTCTGCTAAGCTGTAAGAGTTGGAATCCATCCTGTAGCATAATAAGAGTTTCCTAGAGCTCAAACTGGCCTCATTACCCTGTGGTATTAGATACGTTTATTCACTCACTCACATTAGTCTGCGAGCCAGGCTCAGAAACAGTTATATTTCTTTCCTAAGTTTCAGGGAGTGCAGTGACCAACTTTCTTTCTTATAACTTCCTGCAAAAATTAAAAAAAAATACCCCAAGTCCAACTCTTTTAAGACCCACATGACTGGGAGAAAAGACCATTTGGCTGCTGGAGAGGTGCACATAAAAAAGAGAAAATAAGCATTTCTGTAATTTAACATGACTTTGTATTTCTTTCATAATCTTCCTCCTTCCTTTCTCTTACCCACACATGCACACACAAACCTTTGAGGAACTGCCTGGGCAGGACTTTACAAGAAATAACCAAGCCAGCTCATATTTTTGCTGCAGAAAGCACAATGGACAGAATTCCTTCCTGAAATTGAGACTGAGAAGGCCTTCAGTGATACTGGGAGTGGTAGTATAGGAATAAAATCAGATGTAATTGATTGGATATAGTGAAACTAGAAGGAGAATACAATTAAGAGCAGACTCACTGTCACATCTCAAAGCCTACGGCTCCCAGCATTTTTTGAAGCTTCACAGTTCTGTGATTGGAAAGGAAAACATCAGACAGTGCTCCAGCTCTGCTTGCAGCTGGAAAATCGGAGGTGAGATTCTGCAAGTATAGCACGCTAAGAACAAGCATCTTCTGTTTAGGTCACTGTTATCACATAAATAATATTGTGGCTACAAGTGTGCCAATGCACAGAGCATCTCCCCTAAAAAGGTGAAGAAGGTGAGAACTGACCAGTTTGTTTGTTCTTGACATCTACGCACACACAAGGATCCAAAGGAGATCACCGTCAGGACAACTGTAAGGTGTTATCTTTGAACCATCCTGACCAATGTGGAAATTGGTGATGCCTCCTCTTAAGCTTTTGACCTTCAATTTCTAACATGGTAGTAAGTCCGTGCTGATACAAGATGTCTTTTGAGACTAGAAGTGACTTCCCTGCTGCCCCCAACAAGCTGATACCTATCTCATCAGAGGAAGAGATTCTGTGCTGTTCCCTACAGCCCCGTGCTCTGCTTCAGAGCGACCTCTGTACAAAGACAGGGAGGGCTGGAAAGAAAAACTGTAACTGGAAAAATGAAAACACACAAGAGGGAAAAAGGCTTGCACGTGCATTGACAGGAGCTGATAGAGGTGACTTAGAAAAATAGTTACAGAGTACTTGGACACAATACCCTCACGTTACTTCACTTTCCTATACCAGACACTGTTACACTGAGAGGTAAATACTCATGTTTCTTTGGAAGGTTTAAAAAGCAATTGCATTTTCATTTGAAAGAGTAAAGACATCTTCAGCTACTACTAATGCACAAAAATGGCTTAAAACATCTGAGATACGGGAGCAGCTCTCTGGATTTAACACCACGAAAACAGACAGGGAAGTACGGATTAATGCAGCAGTTGTCGTATGTAGAGAGGGATTCAGTTAATGATTTTGTGTATCCAGAGGTATGCTCAGCGTCACACAGAATGCTACACTAGGCAATCTGCCTGATTCCGCACTGGAGCTATGGATCTGTCTCAAGGAAGTATGACATAAAAGCTTGATACTTATCCACTATTATTACTTACTTAACCAATGCAGCGAAAAAACGTGAAGGTTTTTGGTCTTCATTTGTTAAGTGAGTCTTTCCTGATTTAATCCTTGCTTCTCCTCCAGGGACAGAAGGAAAGCAAAGCAGCCCCCAGTGGAAGCCTCACTACCGCTGTTCCCTCAGCCTTCCCATCTCCCAGCTAGACGAAGTGCCAGAGTCACTTGTTCCACCTGGGGCTTCTGCTGAGACCCCCCCAAACTTCACATCCTGCCCACTGTGTGCAGGCCTTCAAGACCTTTTCTTGCTTCCACTAAATCTTCCAATTATTTTATCTTATTTACCAAATTGACTTCAAATACCCATGCACACACTGTCATAGATTAAAAAACAAACAGCAAACAACAAAAGCAACTAAACATTAAGACATACTTGGGGATTCGCGATCAAAACATTCCTGTTTGATATTTCCCTGATTGTTTTCTTTGAAGACTGCAGTCTTCAGAGGCAACAACCTAACGAGAACCATATTTGTTTCTATTTATTGAGATCAGCAATGGCCACAGGAAGCAAACTAGTAAAACCTAAACCAAGCATGGCTTATTCAGATCTATTTCCATTAAATGTTCATAAATTATGCACAAGATTTTTTACACTCTAAGTGATATGAGGGCATGAGTGAAGTGGAACCTTACACTTAGGCTACACCACTAAATAAAAGAGAACCAATAAACAGCAGAGCTCAGCTCAAGCAAGGACAAAGTCTAACAATGTTAAGCAATTTCAAGTGCAACATTCCTTAAGCATTATTCCCAGTAACTGTTTTACTTTGCAGTATAAACACATATCTACATACAAACATTATTGTCATTCCGCAAAGCAAACTTATTTACACTGATTATTTAAGAATAGAGGTTGATCATGAAGAACATAAAAACAATTGTGAACACTTGCAGATAAACAGCAACATTGTGGGATCCCAGCTCAAGCCCAGATTTAATCTGAAGTGTCACTTTTTGCATTTCCAGTTATGGAGTCTACACGCTGATTGTACTGGTTGCTCTCAACATAATGCACTCTTCTGTCCCATACCATTAGCTGCGCAAAACTCAGGTCATTTAAGACAATACTTTTGCAATAAGAATTTGAAACAGTTGCTCAAATTGGGATATCAAGTGATAGGTTCTCAGAGGTGCCACATGATCAAAACTTCTAATTTTACAGGTGATCCAAATCCACCCATATGTATATATATATATAAAATGAACAGATTGTGAACATCTGGCCCAAGTTCATCATTATTTTTAAGTAGTTGCAGTATGCAGTGTTCTAAGCTCAGCAAATATAAGTCAGATCTAAACGATTTTAAAGAGTCAACTATGGATGAATTCTGGGAAAACAAATCTCAACGAGAATTTTCTTGAATTAAATTAAAAGTTTGTCTACCTCAAGGCTTTTGAGGACCACTCTTATTCACTGAGAAGTCTTTCATGCTGACAATATTCAAAGATCAATCAGGCTATAATCTTCATAAAGTTTTGATTGCTACCTTCACGTTTGTGATGTGAACATTCATACAGGTTTGGCTTGATAATTTTAAGTAGTTACGAGGCTTACTCAGCTGCAAACTAAGTTGAAGTACATAATAACTTATTTTTTTTGTTGCAACCAAATTCAAGAACTCAAAACAGAGAAGCCTGAACACTCTTCTGCTTTGTGCAGGGATACATGTCAACAGCAGTAGTGGGAAGTTCTTCAGCATTACCCATGAATACCAATGAAAACTAGTAAGAAGGCCGATAGGAATGAAACCCTTATTAAAAATATAATATAAATAGCAGCAGTTATCTGCCTGCTATTTTCGTTCTGCATAGGATGTTCTAAAGGCAGTAAATGTGTTTAAGAAAGAAATCACACAGATAAAAGCCACAGAGATCATTGCTTTACTCCTACACGTTCACACTATAATAACAAAGGGCTGGAGGCATAAGAGGAGGAAGAGCAATAACACGATTTGTAATGTGCACAGTTCATTTTTCCACAAGTCCTTCCCTTGCCACCTTATTTGAAGAAAGATGAGGAGGAGAAAGAGAAGCTGAAAACAAAAATAATGTCTCTGATACATTAGCTATGCTACTACAGCACCAATAAATATCACATGCTAATGACAGTATTAAATGCACTTGGTAATGTTGGTAGTGGGAAAGCTTGCAGAGCTATTTAGACGATGTAAGGTGCTCCTGGGGAAAGTTCACCTTCCTTTGCAAGGGACCTCCCACAGTGGGGAAGGCAGATCTGCAGCTCAGCGCTGCTGGGTCTCATTTACACAAGTGAAATTATGATTGCAGTTCCTGGCAAAGAAGGTCCAGGTGGGAGCTGAACACTCTGCTATGGCAGGAGCCTTGTGTGTATGCACACTATTAAATATTCAGCGAAGAGAGCTTCATTACAGCTTCTTCCTTGACTGGCTGTCAGTCACGAATGTTTTTGCTTTATTTGAAGGCGACTCAAGGGTTCTGCTCAGACGAGGCTTTAGTTGCACTTTGCCTTTGGGTTTGCTCGATCTGTGTGAGAAGTTTATGAAACTGATCTCCTCCTGAAAGTGCCATTTTGGAAACTGCCAGTGAACCCTATTTCTTTTCGGTTTGACACACATCTCTGCTTTGACAAATGTTTTGGAAACCACAGACAATTATGCGCAAGACTTTCAGAATAAACACAGTCTAATGGGAGGGAGAGAAGAAAGGGAGGAGGAAAACCAGAACTGAATGTATGATGTGGAATTACTCCCTAGTTTTCTGCTATTGCTTAATAACCCACTCTTGAAAAGAATTCCTTCCGGCAGAAAGAATAAAAAGAGATAACTTTTTCTATTAGAAACAACTTACGCTACAGTTATTTTTTTTAATTGACTTCAATACTGAATGATAGTTGAAAACTCTTTAAAATTATAGCAGTTAAAAAACAGAGCAAGATAAAATAACTCCTAAAAAAGTTACTGCATCACTGGGACTTTTTTTTTTCCCGTTTAACTAGTACAATTCTGAAAGCCTGCACACCCCATCCTGTATTCACTAATAGTGGTGTAAATCCGGTACAATGTCAGCTGAAAGACAGAAAAATCCAGATTTATTTCAGCACCAAACCCACATATTAACTGCGTGTTCAGAGACCTAACTGGGTCTTCTGAGTCTTCATGCAGTTCCCTCCAACATTATAACTAGGAATACCGGTAGCTGATTCAGATACATGTTAAAGAGTTACAACCAACAGTACACTGAAAGAAACAAAAATGGTATTTAGTACATGGAAGAATGTCAACAGCAATGTGGGAAAAAAGCAGGTGCATGCTAACAACAGCTATTAGAAATAAATGTGGTCAGGAATGTAGCAGCTAAATAATGATACTCTAAATAATGATAAATTGACACCTTAAAGAAAAACAAGCATGCATTCTTAGACACTGAATCACAGCGCAGGGCACTGGAGTTTTTCCCGATGTGACCCCCGTAATACTCAGCCCACAGTCTCCAGGAATGCCCACGTGCTTTGTGGCCTGCTCCCAGGAGCAAGGCTGGGTGAGAACTGCCTGAGTGACTCCGACTGCAATAGCACAGCCAGTTATTGCATGACTGCACAGTTTTTCTGCAAACAGACAACAAAGCAGTGCTCCTGGAATAGTTAGGAAGCCCTGCCCTTAAACAAACTGCAGATCCTCACCAACCCAAAGGGTTATGAACAATTTCGTATTATTGTTGCTGTATAAAGACATTGCTGCAGATGTTTGACACCATCACATTTGTCCTAATTGATTTGCTTGTGAAGCATTAAAACTAACCCAGTAAAAAAGCAAGCAAGATGATTGAAGGAAGAAGTGGCAGAAGCCTTTTAAACAAATCTCCTAAGTGTTAACATCTTTGGCTTTGGACAGCATTTTTAGAAAGCAACCCAAACCCTCCTCTCCTCTAATCAGGTTATGCTGCAGTCATGCTTTATTCAGAAGTTAAGCGTGACAGCATGACTCCTTAGATAGTTCCTATTTCAAAAGGCAAGTTTTCTTACCATATATAAGGTTTCCAGTAAAACTCAGACTGACAAATATGCCCGAGATAAAATGAAATAAATATTTCACAGTAGAACTTTTCATATTTCTTTGTCATTGTAGATGCCATGAAAGGACATGAGCTTAGTGGCCTCTAGGAAAAAAATAATGAAAAAACAGATTTACAGTTACAGGACAGCCACTGGCTCACATTTTCAAAGAAAGCTCAGAGATTTAAATACATAATTCTCTTAGACTTCTTTTACAATTTCATCCATTGGTTCAAGCATAGAACTGGCAATCTTACTCCCTTTTCAAGTTTATCATTCACTGCACGATACTAAACCAGCAACTTAACATCTTGATGCTTGAATTTCAAATGCTAAATCGCTCGAGGATATGTGTAGTGTGATCTTTGTCTATCTGCGTGCAACAGATTTCTGGTCTCCTGAAAACGTTTACAATTTTAGCATAAATTTAACATGATGTAGCCACCATTTGTTTCCAGGTTGACAGGATCTATTGATTCTGCTAAATGAGAAATGCTCTCTTTTTCTTCCACTGGTTAGACCCAAGTATTCTGCATTTTGTAGGTTTCTGCATTAGGTACAATGTGTGTGCAAATGCCTGGAATACTTCGATCAAAAACAAAGCATGATATCATTGCAGCACTTTGCTAAATCGAATTACAAGTACTGCAGTTTAATACTATGTAAATCGATGCAGTCAAATATACAAAGTCCAGCTGGCAAAGCCGTTTTACGTGTCCAGGGAGAAACCTGCTTAATCTTACACCGCAAACAGATATTTGTAAAAAGAAAAAGAAAAAACCAGACTGCGCAGTGCTGTGCTTTCTGGCTCATTGTCAGAAGAGAGGGGCTTGTGCTCACGCAGGTGTGGCTACTCTTATGTTCCAGGGAGCGCTACCCCTGAGCACGAGGTGGCACGCAGGATGCCAGGTGCCTGAGGAGTTAATCGAATTCTGTCTCAGCATCCCCAGCCAAGCAGCAGCCTTCGCTGCCTGTAGTGGATAAAGAGAACATTGCTGAGACTGGAGGCTCTACTTACCAAGTCTAATTACATTCCTATTCTAAACCATTCCTAATGCATTTCAAAACCCAAAAATATTCTGGCCTCTTCAGCCTTTCAGAAACTGTCATAAAAGTAATTGATAGAAGAGAAGAAATGTTTGGGCCTACATATTTATGTTTCATCATGTCTCATATCATGAAAGTAGAATTTTATTTCACTGGGAAAACAAAATGCAGCCTTGTGTCTGGAGGTGGACAAGCTCCTTTCAAACAATATCTGAGAAGAAAAGGTTGATATAAGATGCCTTTTCATGCTTGGCCTCTCTCCAGATCTCTGTGAGTAACAAGTAAATAGATAAAGTGGCAAAGAGGGCTAAGAGAGGAATAATACAGAGCCACAAAAAGTATACTCTACCAAAATTAGAATTAATTTAATGGTAGCTCCAAGCATTACGTATTTTTCCTTACCCCCACTAGTGGCGGGGACTAAAATTCATGAAACAGAATCCACAGATAAAAAATACTATCTTCCTTTATCTTCCTTTTAAGGACTTCTTAAATAAGGCCAAACTAGTATTAGATTTGGGGAGGGGGGGAAGGCAAATATTTAGGACAGAAATCAATGCATTGCTGTCTACAGGCTGAATTCTGTGTTCTCAGAGCTCCAGACAAGAATGGAGAGGGAGAGATGCAAAAATGATTTTAAATCATTTAAATTTAAAGGCCTTTGCCCTTTCTTAGAATTCAGCGAGGTTTCCAACTGCTCCACCTTGAACACAGCCACTCAGTGCCCATGAGAAGAGAGCAGCTTGGGACCAAGCATTATGTAGCCCCGCTCCTTCCTCTTGGCCACGCTAAAACACACAGATCTATCCGATCACGCTACCCACCGCTGGCACGGTACGAACATGATTATGTCTACCTGCAACATCTAGCTGCCTCCTGCTTTCCAACAGCCTTCAGGTCTGGCAAAGCAAATTCCTCGATGCTGTATTATGTGGGCTGAACCCCCTCATTCAGAAGGGCAGGCCATTAGTTGTTTCACTTGACGGAACACGCTTTTCAGTGAATAGACTGGATCAAACTCATATCCAGGGACAGCTCATTTGAACTCGATTCATGTTCATCTTTTCCCTCACCCAAGAAACACACCGATGCTAGCATAGGAATGATACTTCTTTGATTTTGACATGAACTTCTGCTAAAACTCTCACATGCAGTTGGCTCATAGCTTGGAAGCCTTTGAACATATTGTTTGAGATGCCAGCTTCGAAAAGCAAACGAAGAAGCAATCACACATTCAGACAGGATCAACAACAGCACCACCAAAGGCAGCACGCTAGTATTTCCCTGGGCAAAATTCTCATGTTGTCTTTCAGGATTCACTACCCTTTCGTCTCTCCTTCAGCTTTCAGTTTCCCTGCTTAGAGAGAGAAATGTAAGGTTCCAATAGCTCCGGGTCGCTACACTGAAGACTAAGCAAAGTCATGGCTGTAGAAGCAAAGCCTTGTTTTGAGCTGTTAAATATTACATACAGGGAGCTGTACTGTTCCACAGAAACCATCTACAAATAGGCGGGTAATGTATTTTAGCTGTTAACGGCTATGAAACTGTAGTCATTTCATTGCTGCCCTGTCCTTCAGCTCTTCTCATCTTCTTGCTTGCTTTACCTCTGGCCCTAGATTTGAAATACAGTCTCTTTGTGGCAGGAGTAAAGCTCTGTATTTCACAAAGTAGTTCTTAAAATATGGTCAGATAACAAACAGTTCTGTGAAACCTGTACTGAGAAAATAGAGTTCCCTACATTTGTATTTTCTGGCTGACTCCAAGCTTTCACTGAGGTCACTGAAGCTTTTTTTTTTTTTTTTTCCCTTTAGAGCTTCTCCCAGGGCTCATTCCTTTGCAGATTCTCCTCTTACTCCAGAGCTTTCTCCCCACTCCTAGGTGCCTACTTTCAGAAAAGCCATCCATAGGACTTGATTGTCTTTCAGGATTCTACACCTCGACATAAAGTCCAGGGATTTAGAGCCCTTTTAAGGACCAACAAAGATGATAGTATTGTCAATGAGGAAAAGAGTTAAAAACAAACAAACAAACAAACAACAGGCGAGAAACTGCTTCAGAATTACCTAAGATCTCCTTACTTAGCTTTACTATCCACAGAGAAATGCTTTCAAGTGCAATATTTTACAAGAAAGAGAAAGCATCACACACTGCTAATTAACGTAATTTTTCCAGGCCTTTCCAAGACTTCCCCATCCCAAGCAGCTCGGTAGCTGTCTACTTTCAAAACCAAAATGCTAGGAATAAGGCAGAGGTCTGCATCTGAAGGGTCCCAACCAGATACAATGAACTCTGCTACTGGCACAGTCAAGACGATGATAAGACGATAAAACACACAGCTGCAATCACTTCCTTTAAGACATCAGTGAGGTGCGGTGGGATCCACCGTGTAGACGATGGACTCCTGGCAGTACAACTATTGCAGCTGAGAGATGTCAGCCTCCATTTCCTAACCAGCAAGGATCAGCCCAGCTTCTGCTAGGACGGCCCCCACCCAGATTCACTTCCTAATGAACGTGTGCCATGAAGCAGAAGAAAATTCAAGATTTATTAGTCTAGGAAGACAAAGAGAAAGCACCTCTTTAGCTTAACAGTTAGGGCACTCAGTGGGGAGGGTGGAGTCCTGCTTTTGATCTCTATGCTTTTTCTATATTTTGTTAGTTATTCATTTCAGGCATAGCAGAAGCAAAAGTCCGAGTTCACTCCCCTCCCAGGCACATGCTTTAAATCACATTTTGGGTTGGAAAATCTTCATATTTCAACTTTTTTTTTTTGGATGAACAGCTACAACAGTAACTAAGTTTGTGGGTGCATTACCTTAAGGAAGTAAAAACCTTACAAAAATATTGAAATTGAGATCATTGGTATAATTAGCTGCTAAGACTGGAGAGAGGGAACACAAAGGATAACATTCAGAATTAAAGCCCTTATTTTACCATTGTTCATTTGGCAGTTTTGCAATTCTAATTCTTTACTGCTTTTGCAAACATGACAGTGATATCTTTAAATCCTATTTTACTGATTTACATACAGCACTCAATGCAAGACGCATTCCTATAGCACCTTCCGTCTGAAAACTCAGTATCCTCTGCAAATAGCAATTAATCTTCATAGCACTGAACTACCTCCTCCAATGTGTTAACAACTCATTTTACAGCTGGTGAAGCCAAGGCAGAGCAATGTTGAGTCACGTACTCAAGGTCACATAACAAATCCATCCTGTAACTCCAAACATCTCTTTGCATGTTTAAAAACTAAAAAATATTTATAGGAGCTGGTTAAGAGAAAAAAAAAAATACAGGGAAAGAAAAAAAAAAAAAAGAACTTCCTGAGATTCACAGTTGATTTTTAAAGTAGTTGGTGTCAGGATACTATAAATGTTTTTCTTGATAAAATATTTGTTACAAAACTATGCTCAACGTTAGACTTCTGAATTTTCCCTGCTTTGAAAATTAGAAATTATAAGAATGTTTCTATATGATATTAGCACCAGGTTACTTACACTGGGGCATAGCACAATGGTATTGTAAAACCTATAATCTAGTCATTATGCAAAAATGAGGACTCCTTCAAGACTTGCCAAAGCCCTTGTGAACAATTAACAGTTTGGTGTTAGCAGTGCTCCTTTTGAGCCACTTATTTGCCACAACGGTGTTTTCTACACTGGTATTTCCCCACAGCACACCCCATGGCACTACATGTGCCCCTGTAGGTGTGAAAAGCATGCTGAAAGAAGCCAATTTTAAAGAGGTTAAAACACAAGATAGAAGGGCTGGCTCTCACTACTAGCATTTAACCCCCAGCCATACATAAGAAATTCTCATGCAAAAACCTGGAAAGCATTATTTGACCAGGACAGGCACTAAGAGCACCTCTGCCTTACTACCCCTGCCATAAATGCATGCTGTCAGCCATATGTCCTATGGTTGCCAGCTTTCTGCTTTACTTTCCTGGCGAGGATTTACAGACCAAAGCTTGGCTTGTTCCTCTCAATCTCAGTTTCCAGACAACAGCCCTAGAAAGCACCTACAGACTAAACTAGTTAGAACAAATTTGTGCAACCACACACACAGAACTAACCATCTCACTTTCTGCACGGCCTTTCCTAAGAAAAAAAAAAAGAGTTGAAAATCTTACACAGAACAAGGCATAAACTAGAGCAAAAGTGAACTCTCAGCTGACCGGCAGGCACAGTCCTCGTGAGGCTGTTCTCTTCCTTGCTTGGTTTTTACAGAAACCAAGGAAGTGGCTTGAGCTTGTTGGGGACTTTTGCACTTAGCCTTGCGATGGATAAAAATGGCACCAAAAATGGTGACGCAAACATCTGCACTGTTTTAGATCATTATCTAACTGCATCGTAACTGTTATTTCTCTAAACAGATACCGTTATTTACCTTGCAATTGATCATCAAAGACCTTGGTTATGCCAGACAAATTGCTGCAGCTTAACTAAGATCAAATTAAAAGTACAAATGTAAAATTTTACTCTCCACTTTTATTACATGAGATTAATTTTTAATTTTTCTATGCAAATTAAACCAATTTAAACATGAAACAGGCAGACAAATGTATCTATATTAAGAGTTGGACATAATTAACTAGGCTGAATTTGAATTACATAAGCTAGTGTGACTTTTCATATATTGGCAAGGATATAGAGGCTTGCATCCCTAACCTGCTGACTTGCAGTGTCTTTGATGTAAAAATTTATACAAATAAATATTTGTGTATATTCACAATGTATTTTTTGCAACTATTTTTCCAAATTAATTTTTGGTAGCAGAAACATTCATGAGATATTAGCAATATAGACTGCATTTCCTTCCTGGTTTTATTCAGCTTGTATATAAAACTTTTGTGTGTGTGTTTGTGTGTGGCATTCAATGAATTTTAACAAATGAAACCGAACAATCCACAGTCAGAATTAGCAAAGGTTCTTTACAATTGCCCATCCTGTACTGAAATCACAATAGGCCATTATCTATCTTGTGTGATTTGTTTAAAACTGAAGACACCTGTATCCTATAGAAAAGCATTCGCTCACCAATTAAAAAAGAGACAGATGGAGATGGGTAAAGCATGCAAAGCCTAATTATACAGCGCAGACAAGCAATTTCAGTTCATCTAAGAGGAAACACCTCTTTAATGACAAAATTAAAGATTTAAGATCAAAGCCCAGTCATACAGTCATTACACAAAAAATGTCATCAGATGATAAACTGCAACTGCTGTTGGTAATATTCCTTCCCCTTGAGGTGCCAAAACAAGGGGGATGCAGAACTGAAGCCTGATCTTGAAGATTAATGTGGTGCTAGTGGAAATTTCACTACCTTGCATAAGGATCCAGTCCAGAACAGGAGAGAAGGAGACAATTTAGAGTGCCACAAAAGCCTCCTAGCAATACTGGGAAGAGAGAAAAAGAGGGACAATAAACAAAACAGTGCAGGGAATTAAAATCCTACTTGTCCTGAAGGCAAGTGGTGCTGAGCTATACAGAGAGATGCACAGAACTTCAGCAGAGAAGCCTTATCTTTTGTAGCTTCAAGGAAAATAGATGGATCTAGCTGGGGCACAGCAAAAGTCAAATCCCAGCTGACGCTGTCACATACTCAAGGCACACTACAGATGACCGATGTGCCACTGTGTTAGCTAATCTATATACTTGGCCCTATCTGAAACCCACATCTAGATTTTTGAAGGGGGTAAATAAACCCTCTTTACGTACAAGTAAGCTCTTAAAAAATGAAATTCGGTTAAGCTTTCCCTAAGCCCCTGATGCTCAGTCTCAAAATTTAAATGAATTCCCGGGCTGCTGTAGAATGCCTTCAGGTTCCTGCATATGGTTCATACTTTTAAGCAAGACCAAATAAATGCCAGCAACAACAATTGAAGTTGAGCAAAACCATACATGTGTCCAGGAAATCGCAGAGGGCAAAATCCTAATTTGAGAACTGCAATGCTGTATTTGTTGGCTGAGCTGTTGCTGTATATCATAGCGGCACTGGCCCTGGAAAATGATGTCAGGACTAGGAATTTAAGATTTTCATTGTCTGTACAATCACAGTGTAAATACCTAACCTTCAGCAGCGCAAAGTATTTGCAGGCCCATAAAGCATAAGTGAACTTCCAAGCGTTCAGAAGTGATCCCATTCTTTATTTTGCCGAGGCATTACTCAGCATAAGGTGGTCCTCCTCACACAGTTGGACCTTACCACTGGCTCGGTGAAACATCCAACCACACCTTGCACTTAAAGGATGTCCTCTGGCACATCAGGGCATCCCAAGATGACTCTGCATTTCAGAGAAAGCCTGTACAATTCTCAAAAGTTCCTAAACTTCCTATGCTATGTGAGAGGAGCAGTAGTATGATCAGCAGAATGGTAGAACTGCCTTTATCCCTTGGTTATCCAAAATGAATTACAGAAGACCTTCTAAAAGTGCCTTTCATGCAGTGGCAGTGCAAGTGTAGTAAGATCCACAGGACATGTCCCCATAATAATATGCATAACCCAAGTGATTTGGCCAGGAACAGTCTTTTGCTAAAGGACAGCAAGTTTTTGTCTGCATATACATCCACGTAATGCCTAGCATGATGCCATCCACAGACCTACTACAGAGAGAAAATCAGGGGGAGGGGGTGGCATGGATTTCTTCTGCTGACATCCCTGTAATTGTATCTGCTCCACAGATGACTTGTGCGTGACCTGTTACAAACTGCCCAACAGTTTCTTGTGTTCAGCTAATCTTTTGTTCCTTTCCCCTTTTTAATCCAAACAGCTGACAAAGTCAACGATGACTTCTATACCAAACGCCGCCACCTTGCAGAGCTGGCTGCCAAGGGGAGCCTGCCGCTCCACCCAGTGCGCATAGATGACGACAGAGCGTACACAATCGACAGCGGCTTAACCAAACAGAACGGGCAGAAGTCCAAAATGGCAAAGATCCACACGCACCCCTTAGGCTACAATTCCCATTACAAGACCTGGGATCCCAACGACCAGTCTCTGAGACGGCAAGCGTACGCGAACAAGGGGAAGCACGGTATGGGCGACCCAACGCTAAGCGACCCACTGACAACCCGGAGCCAGCACTATTTGGGCCCACAGCCATACTTCATAACCAACAGCAAGACAGAAGTAACTGTTTGAGTTTTTTTTCTTTTTTTTCCTTTTTTTTTTTAATTTTAAAGAAATCCTTTAAAAACCACACGCAAAAATACACACACAACACAAACGCTCAACTGAAAGGCAAAAAATAAATTTAAATATAAAAAATGAAAAAACAAAAACATGGGAGTGGAAAGAAGGAAGGAAGGAAAGGAGGAAGGAAGGAAGGAACTTCCACCTGGACATGCTTGGTACCCAGCCAACTGCAGACCGAAGAGTGGGTTAATACCATTCAGCAATACACACTGAAGGTTGAATTATAAACTCCATTTGTATTTCACAATGGAAAACAAACCCTTGTGACTAAATTTTTTTACTTGAAACTAAAATCCATGATGAGAAGTAGCACAATCTAGAGAAACTTTATGTCTGCTTAAACATTTACTCTATGCTCCTGCCTTGAGACAGAGGAAGAAAGAGAGAACAACACACTGTAATATATTATTTCAGTGAGGAATTTTGTATAAAACCTATTAACAATCACTAGACCTGTGAAAAGCCAAGAGCAAGCATCTTGGTACAACCCCTACCATCTATTATTGTATACCATCCTATAGAAAGCGCAAAAAATATATATACAATAAGGGACAAAGACTCCTTTCACCTGGAATTCAAGAAGACTGTTACGATTAAGAGCATGTGGGACCTTTCTGGCTGGTAGAGAGTTCTGAGGGATGATAACAAACAAGATTTTATTTCAGTTTACTTTGTTTGATTTGAAATTTTTGGGAACCTCCAAAACAAGAAGAGCGATATCATGTGACACAGAAAGCTGCTGGAGGAATAAGGGCATCAAAAAATTCCTCTCAGTCCTCCTGTTTTCAGGCAGATGGTGACAATTCTCACTTTGCAGACTGTCAGGACTCTTACTTCACCTAAATGTTTTGCCTATCTTCAACTGCTTCAGACTGAAAATAAGCGTGGGTGGTGCCTTTACTGTATTACTATTGTTCAATGACAGTCTTGTTTCTCAAAGTGGCCCCTCTGTTCCTTTACGCTATTTCCTCATGTTTTGCTAAGGATGACAAGGGTTCTGTCCTGCTCGGCCTCCTCTGTTTGTCCTGAAGGGGAACTGGACTACATCTCCATGCAGTGGTTGCACAGTCAAGACTATTGAGTTAGCCCCTCCATTTTCCCAACTTAAACTTCTTCCCTCTAGTCTCTCATTTTGTATTTGCTTTTAGCCATAGTAGTTCTTCTTTGTAGTTCAATTAAATGTTATATGGTATATTGTCTCTATTGTTTGGCTTTCTATGGTGGCGTTCCCTCTTGGCAGACTATTTGATGGAAGAGTCTACTGGACTAGCCTCAGACGTCAAAGAGGTCTGGGTTTAAACTAAACAAACAACTGGACTCGTGGTTTTGGCTGCGGCTTTGATGAGCTGGATGCCTTGTGTGTATGAGTTAAACACTCCTCAATTGGGCCCTGGTAGCCGCCTTGTGGTCTTGGGCCTTTAACGCCTCTGCACATCCACAGCGAGGTAAACAGTGCTGGGATGGGCAGGCAGTGCTGCACCAGCCCGACGGCAGGCAACGCACTCAGTCTTTCACTTAAATTCCTGCCCTTCCCCCAGAACAAGTCATTTGGCTGAATCCTAACTAGCTATCTTACTACAGCTGAATTCTCACCAGCTGTCAATTCTTCTTGAGATTAGTTTTGGAAGAGTACGCAGGGAGGAGTGAGAGCTCTTATGTTGTAACAAGAATTGGAAGTGGCATTTCTTACTGTACTCAACTGACTGGCAGTGTTTCTTCTTAGTCTGAAGGATGCAAGGGCTAAGAATTTGAAATATGATTAAGTGGAAAGACCATTTTTTTAAGCTATCTTGAGATTGATTTGCATCCTGAGAGCACCGGCACCCCTCCATATAAGTGTGCTGCTAAATTGTATGATCATATGTTTTAAGACTATCAGAAGTGGACAAAGCCCACGGGACAAATACTTTGCACACAACCCAGACTCTCCATTATCTTACTTTTATTCCTTTAATTTTTATTGCCTTCACAACTGGCTGACTTAATTTGACCTTTTATGGAATGTTGCTGTTAATCCATATGCTTTAGATACACATTACAGCTGCACTCTAATTCACACAGGTTTCGTGTAACTTGAGCATATTTTATGTGGAAATATTTTAGTAACTGTATGTTCTGTAAGTAAAGCTGTGTTAATACTTGTTAACTACAGAGTTTATGATACCAATAATACTTCCTACAATAAAAAATGTTTGTTTGTTTTTTAAGAATGTTTATTTGTAAACATATGTATTCACTATATTAATATGAATTTCTTACCTGGCAATAAAAACTGATTCTATGTGAATCCAACTTGCTGGCTCGTTCCTAAGCTTTTATCGAGTCAATTTTTGAGAATTAACTGAGCTTCTGGAACATTTCACTGAAGCCAGCAGTGTTCATCTCAGCACATATGATGGCTTAATTCTGCTGGTAGTCTTGTGAACAGGAGGTTCTTTGGAAAGCAGACGTCATACATATTACATATGTGCAGTATATGTTACATGCAACGTAACAATACATACCAGGTATGCGTGCCTTGCAAAGTTCCATGTGACACAGCTTGTGTCACTTGATCAGTTAAATTACATTTTTGAAGACAGAAAAAGAAGATAAGAATGCACAGCTCCAGATCCTGTTCCTCATGACTGCACGGGAGTTTTGCAGTAAGCTTCAACTGCTTCCTGGGAGTGGAGCTACCCAGCAAGCACAGATGAAACACTGGTGTACATTGCTTCAGATTTTTTATACTTTCAGTACAGAAAAACCTGTACACAACATCTGTTCACCAAGCCAGCTGGAACAGCAATGTCCTTTATAGGTTCTCATTACTGCTAATGGCTCGTAAACCTGACCGTGAACAGAACCCTTTGAAGAGGGGAGTGTTTTGGTAGCTTCTTCTCTTTGCTTTGCTGCAGTGATATTGGGTGAATTTCAGAAGAAACAAGGCATCAGGATACCTCGCTAGCTTCAGAATCAGCTCAGTGCACGGTTTACTGCAAATTCTTTAAACAATTTATTTACAGCTCCTAAGAAGCTATGACACTTATCAGAGTGTCAAACAAACTCCAAAAAAGCCCAGTTCCTGCCTTTACAACCTAACATCAAAATACCAGAACAGACATAAAGCATACGCTAGTCCTTACACAGGTCCCATGAGTTATCTCGCATCCATCAACATCTTTCCAGACCCCCAAATAACCCAGAGTTAGGAAGGCACAAAATCACCACACACCTCAACCTCATCCCATCTGCAAGTTGTGGGATGCATGCCTTAGCTTGTTTTCATTTGCCTTTCAGCTTCCCTCCTCATGACCTCTGGAATTTTCAGACACGCTCTTTCTCAGATATAACTGTCTACTTCTTTTCTCTGTTTGTCATACTCACCCAGCTGCACTGAGTTTCTCTCCTGTGCACCATATTCTTTCAAGTGCCCTTCCCACTAAACCATTAATAGTCTCTTCCTGGACAAAAGGCATCTTCTCTGGATCTGCCCTCTGAAAGCTTGCTCCTAGCTCCCCTCCACAGACTTGTGACACATCCTTTTCTCTTCTCCATCTTCATTTGTGGCCATTTGATTTAATTTAAAAACTAAATCTCATTTTCTCTACCAATTTCTCACCTATGTTCCAGGACATGTTCTCACTGTTGCAAATTTAAAGCTGATCTTATTTGTGTTGTAAGTTTCTTTGGGCAGCCTGTACCTGTTAATTGTTATACCGACTGTATAACAATTTTTGGTGGGAAAGCCATATGACAAAGGCTGTTGTTTATATATGACTTCAGATAACTTTTGTCAGTTATATCGGTATCAATACAATGCATATTGTTAGTAGTGCAGATGCCATGCTGGCTTGGTATGAAAGCTACTTTCAGCCACAAAGGATGAATGAAAGCCCTGTTCATGTAAAGTTATACAACAACTTGCTCTATGGATTGTTTCTAAAATACTATTACATGGTCAGTAAGGAATAGTTTCCAGGATACAATTAAATCCTAAGTAAAAATAAATAAATCCTTTATTAGTTCAATAATGAAGTCCCAAAGGAGTAAAACTATTATTAACACTGTTGGCTATATTAAATATCAGGAACTACTCAGAAAATTCCTGGTAACTAATCCTCTATAAACAAGAGTGATTTGGAAGAACAATGTCTGAGGTTCACTAATCATAGACAAATTTATGGATTCACTACTAGTTTTGCGGAAAATACAGCATATAACAGCACTATTCTACAAGTCACCTGGAGCACCAGTCCTAACACTGTTCCAATTCACAAGGTGTGACTTATGCTTGCATTACATTCCCATCGGGTTCTGCCCACTCCGTGCAGCTGCCACCCACATGAAGAGGCGAGATGCACAAGATGATCGTTCACGTCATACTCTGCAGTTCCCACTATGGGTAGCCCACAGAAGAGCACGCAAGACTTACCCGATGGCTTAGGACTCAAACTCAAGCTTATTGCTTGTGTTTGCCCAATAAATAAGCAGTGTTTTCAGCTACGAACAGGCTTAATGTCAAGGAGTGGGTAACTTGCATCTCACAAAGAAGAGATGAAGAAAGAGGCTGGGCAATATCAGTTTACCATTGGACCTCGGATTATTACTCTCCGAGCACGCCTCCTGCAGCACTCGCACGCTGCTCTAGCAAACTGCACAATCAGCCCAGCTGGCTCTCCTGCTATACATTGTCTAGGACCATGTTTAGGAGGGTAATGGCAGATGAGTGTGACTAATGAGGGAAGATAAACTTCAATGTTTTATGCTAAAACACTAAATCAATTCATTTGAAAAATGTGACATAATAGCACATTAATCTCAGCCTACAGATGGGAAAAAAAAAAGAAAAGAGCCAGCAAATGCTATTACAGCTAAAACCCCAGGGGAAAACTTTCAATGTAAACACCAACATACAGCTCTAATTTGAAAAGCGGCTGTAAAAAACAATTCTTGGAATTCACACTTTGTGCTTTAGAAATTCCCAGACTTGAATTTGCTCAGTCTGCAAGCGAGCTGTGTCCTCCTACCCGCCAACCTGATCTGGAACGTTAGCATTAAACCAGGACTTTCCTCCCCATCCAGCTGCACTAATCAAAGTCGGGGCCAAATTAGGATTCTGTTTGCATTCTGCATATCTGCAAAAGCTACAGGCAGACCAATGCAGCTGACTGGACATAGTAAATGCTTCTGCAGAACATGCGCTGTGAACAATTTAACACACCTCACTCAGCTCTGCTGGCTCTACTGGGTTAGCAAAACATGAGATGGATGTGTTTGTCACCAGTGCCAACAAACTACTCTTCTTGACATTGGAAGGAAATCAGTCCCTAGTTTTCACGCTTTTTTCTATGTCATAATCTGCCAAATAAAAAATGCCTCAACAGTCCAGGGCTCCCTCTCCATTCTAGGACCCCACTCTTCTGGCAAGATAACAGTATTACTTCAAGAGCAACATTCTCCCTTCATTTGCACTTCATTTTCCACCCTTAGAATTTAGGCTCCCTTTCTGGGAAGCAGAAGCAATGAATGCTGGCCTACTTGAGGCTGAGACAGCTCTAGAATCCTAATCTGTCACTGCTGCTCTCCTTCACATAAAAGAGCGAGCCACTACCTGTGCCCAGGTGCATGAGGCAATGTTATGGCAGATCTGGACCTTCGCTGGTGCATGACGAAGGTCTTTGTGTCTATATTTCTCTGCAGACAACTTGAGGACAATTTTACATCCCAAAACTGTTAAAATTTTACATTTTTTTTCTTACTAAAGATAGAGGAATTTATATATACATATATATATTTGTCTATTCAGGGCTTTAGCTTTCTGCTGTTACACACAGAGCCGCACCTTGTCTGTTAAGTCAACACCAGCTTGCTTCGCTTAGCAGCTTCTCCTGCATTTAAATTATGAGGCATCACTGCCTGTTAATAGGGGTTGATGTTTCACTGGCAGAGTTCATCATCTGAACTTGCCCACCAAGTGTTGTGTGCATCCCTAGCAATAAATAAGGCTGGAAGCACAACAGGCTATCAGCAGTGATGATTTCCAGTCAAGAGAATATGTCAGGCAGTGCAGCTGCTCAGCCTGAGGTTCAGCTACTAACCAGCACTGAAATATGGGAATAATCACCAGGCTTTTGAGTGGTCATTGACAGGATTATTTTGTCAAGGAAACGAGTCTTACCAAGCAGCAGGTGTGTCAGTGAAGTCACGAATGCTGCCTGAGCAGCAGCACGTTCTTATCTTTACAGCATGCGGTTGTTGGCCTCATTTTCACTCTCCAGTATTAGGGCTCACACTAACATTTTGATCACAGCAGTTATTACTTGAGAGACCTTTGCCAATGTGAATGCGTATAATTCCCCAAAGTAATTGGTCCCCAAGGGAAAGAGCACTTTACCTGTTACTATTTCGTTAAGCAACAAAATCATAAAATACCATAATTGTGCTCTTTTTCTCCACTGCAGGTGAAGAGAAACTAGGTTTCGCTTTGTCCTTAACAGTTCTTTACAAGGGTGAGGAGAAAGCTGAAGGATGACTACTCTTCTGTCAAGAATCTCAGGTTTTCAAGGCACTGTTATACTTCAGTAGGGATTTTTTGCTAGGCGCTCTGCAGGGGATAGCACTGACTGCTGAGCGCAGAGACTTCCTGTTGACTCCCTCACACACTGTGAATGAAAACAGTCATGCAATTGAAAGACACAGACTGGACTGCTGTTGCCTTACTACTGCCTTTACCATATGCCACATGTATTTCACAGGAATGTACTATGTTTGGTGGTGGTGGTTACAGAATTAAATGCAACTCAGGAAAAAAATAAGAAGGCTTCAAACACATCCACTATGCCCCCAAAATAAAACAGCTCCCTCTGAAGCTGTCCACTCAGCCCTCTCAGAGCTCTCACCGAGCTGGCCCACACGGCTGGGGTAGCCGACGGTGTGTCCTAGAAAGTGATTTCAGTGGCTACTTCCCACTGCTCACGTCAGGAGAATCGTGCAGTATTTTCAAAACTGATGCTCTCTGGAGAACTCCTACAGTCTTCTTCAGCATCCCACCACACCCAGCACCTCTCTCAGGCTCTCAACTTCCATAACTACGTAGTAGTCTCAGAAAAAAAATAAAATCCCTCTCCATGTACACCAGTATGTGCCTGCACACACACCTATTGCAACCTTTTCCAAATCAGTTTTGTGAACTTCAGAGCCTGCTTCCCTAAAGCATTGGTGTTTGCAACCATCAAAGACTAACACTGCTTTGGAAAATCCACCTAACTGCCTGGCTACATTTCAGGGGCCTTAAATCACTTTGAAGATGGGATCTATATACCTGATTTACTTCCATGCTTTTGAAAATGAAATACTAAAGGATGTGACATTCTAAAGAAGACATAGTCTAAACTTTAGGGATGAAAAGTGTCCTTCAATTCTGTAATGTATTTTACCATTACTGCTTGGGGAATGATAATACTACGAGTGATAGCGAGCAACTTGACAGGATCCATTAAGGCAGAGACAGCTTGTGTATGCTGTTATGTGCAAGGTTCTGTACAAGCCTGCCTATGCAGAGCAAACTGTTCTGGTTTCTACTAACAGTGATTTGTAGGGTTGTTTCTTTCTGTTCTAAGAGACGCATCTAAAAAGCATGATGCTAAGAGCACTCATAACAGAGGCACCCTGTTAAACAGAGCAGGAGGTACAACACTGTATGGCACGGCCCTAACAGCACAGGCCCTGACCCTGCACTGCTGAATTAGTAGCAAGCTTGTCAGTGTGCAGATGTTAAAACCAAAACCCACAGAAACACAAATTCACTCACCTTGTCAACAAGCAAACCTTTTTAGGCTCCACTATAAGTGATTTTTTTTTTTTAATCAGACAACTAAATGGTATATGAAAGGGGATGCGACAGGTACGTGACAGGAGCGCACATCTTCTGGCCTCAGTCACTGCTGAGACTGCGTTTCAATAGAATAATAGCTGCAGTATTGCCTGGTAGCAAAATGCAATTATCCTGCCAGAATCTCATCTGCCTGGTTGTCTTGTAACTTCAACACAGCGCATAATGAGTAGGGAAAACTCCATCCTCAGGACGCTGCTTGGTTGCAACGGGAAATGTCCAAAACCCCACGTGAAAGACAGCCACTGTGGCCATTAGGACAATAAGGTCTGCACAAAATCATCAAAGTTCAGGTACAAAACTTAACTCTTTCTACAGATAGCTTCACAATATATATTGAAGCTTGAGGCTCAATTCAAAATTAATTTCCATTTGCTACATGGCTTCTTAGAAACTCCTGCCTTTAAAGCTTCTTTGACTTTTAATTAATATTTGACTGCTTACCTGCTACAATATTTTTCAAGCTTCTACACAAAATTAGAATGCCACACTAAGGACAAGTATCCCACATGCTGTTACTTCACTGTGTACAATTTATTTTAGTATTATTAGTTGAGATTGTAGTGTCCACAGACAACAGTGTTAGATTAAGTATTTGGCAGGAAACCCCTTTTGCGACCCCTAGATTTACTCATAAGCACAATTCAGTTATTTTGGGGGTTGCACTGCCTTGACAGGTTGGTAACAGAAAAATTTACTGTGTTAAAAATTCCTATATACACTACAAAATCTATTCTGTCATTTTAAAGTTGCTTTTTTTTTTTCATAATAGGAAAATTTGCAAGAAGATCATGTCTGTGTGGAGTGAGTGTGAAGAGCTGGAGGAGAGGAGATGCTACTCTTAAGTAGAGATACTGGCAAGTCTTTAGCAGCCCAAGTCCCATTCTCCCTATCTGTATTACAGCCACAAGCACTGTGTAACAATACTTTCTCATACAAAAGTGCTACAGAGACTGAAGTGAAGCATTTAATCAACTCCAGGGAAAGATGAAGCTGACTTTCTATTAAAGGCTTTTCAGCAACGTCTATTATATCTGTTCACTTTCAATGGTGACCTTTTAGGATGGGTCACAGTTTCAGAAAAATACAAGAGACAAAACTGCATAGCTATTCTTTGTAAAACACCACAGTAATTGTTAACCTTGAATACTCTTTTCTATTGTCTTATCTGAAAATGGGAGGAATATTTGTTGCACCTCTTACACCTACACACGTACATATATATATATGTGAAAAGAAGCAGCAAAAAAGAGACACGGAGCAGATAGCAAGGTGCACTACACCTTCACGTATGCTGTCAGTGTTGAAGAACATAAGCCAAACGCTCTATTACCAACAGTAACTGCAGCAAGCTTGCATTAATACAGAAACAGAACCATTTAGGTTGGAAAAAAAGCCCTTAAGATCATCAGGTCCAAACATCACCTAACACAAGTCCACTGCTAAACCACGTCCCTTAGCACCAGGTCTCTTAAATACCTCTGGGGATGGGGGCTCCACCACCTCCACACCACCTTCCAGGGCAGCTGATCCAGTGCCCAACCACCCTCTCCATAAAGAAATTCTTCCTGGTATCCTACCTAAACCTCCTCTGGTGCAATTTGAGGCTGTTACCCCACATCCTGTCACCGGTCACCTGAGAAGAGACTGACACCCTCCTTGTCAGAACCTCCTTAGGCAAAGGGCATTAACTTTATAAAGATGTTACGATATTTTTCCCTCTCTTCTCTGCATTGGCTTTGGGTTTTGATTGGTTGTTTCTGCTTGGCTAGTACGCTTTGTTAATATCAGAATGGCCATATTCCCATCAACAAACAGAAAACTAAGGAAAAGACAGATTATCAAAAATGCCTACTAGATCAGGAGAAAGGTTACAAAACTGAAGAGGTAACTAAGACTGCAGCAAGAAAAACGACACAGAATTGATAGTGCTGCCTGTTAATAACTACAGAGGTTTTACACCATCTGCTAATTTCCCCTTTGTCAGCCGCAAAAGGGAACCACATGAGATATACCATAATAAACAGAGATTTTTTTTTTCCCCTCTTGGAGATCATAAAGTCTCCAGAACCTGTGGCATATATGTTCACTTACACTCAAGCTGTTAATACATACGAGGGAGAAGAGAACCAGTATTTTTATCAATGTGGAATAGCAGCTGAGACAGACAACACAACCTCCGCAGAGGGACACATCCATATGTTGCACAATAATGAATGCCAGAAAAATAATAGAGTGTAGGGGCTTCTCTTCAATAATTCTATTCAAAGGGATTTTAACTGGAGGTCAAAAAACATTGTCCACAAAGGTTCTTCCAAAACTGACATAGCATTAGAAAAAAAAACATTTGGAAAGTTCACACTCTGCGTTAATCCCCAGACCTGCCTTTATTATCCAGCTGGGATGTTCGCTACCTCCTGCCAAAGCCGTATCCCAGGCCTTGCCATGCATATACTGTATTTTTGATCTTTTCTGTTGCCTAGTAAAGGTTTTTGAATTTGCTGCCAATTCAACCCCTGAAGCACAGATGGAAGTAAAAAGCATCTTATCTCCAAGCATACTATTCCATACCATGTTTTCTACTATTTTCAAGCTGTACAACCTCTCAAGCTGTATGACATGCTTGTTTCCCTTGGGAGACTATTTTGCATACACCCAGAATCCCAATACCCCTGTGCATACTCCTGCATGTAAACCTTGAAGATGTGGTAGAGGAAGGAGCCCTCTGCTCTCATCTGTTTTCATCTCCTGCTCTCAGCAAGAGGAGGAGGATCTGCCAGAAAGCTGTTTTATAGGTTTCTCATCCAAAACTTCAGACTGATGGAGGTGCTAGCAGGAAAGACACTTTTGGCTCTCTATTGGTGAGCAGAGAAAATATCTCCTGGAGCATCCCGATCAGAGGTGCAGATTTCTGTCCTGTGTTCAACCAATGACATCTCAAAAGTCAGCTGTTCGTTCCTAATGGCAACATGTCCAACCAAGAAGATGGGAAGTAGCAGTAGGCATCATGCACGTTACCAAGACTTCAGATTCTGTCTTATCTCACATTTTCATAAGAAATTTGGGAAATGGGGGTTAAATTAGCCTGCTGGAAAGTATGGCCATAACGGAACAACACTGTTACCAGTAATCCTCTAAAATGAACCACAAAGAGGAATCAAGAAGCTTTCTTCTAAAGTTTACTTCTAAATATCAAACTATATTTGTATTTCATTGTCTAAGGCAGTAAGGAAAAGTATTACTTGCACCGAATTAAAATGGAAAGGCAAAGTAAAAATCAAAAAGTGTTTACCAATTAGGAGTGGTGGAGTAAAATAAACAGGATGCAGCACCAAGGGTTAAAGCATACTGCTATATATGCACAGTCATCACATATTTTAAGCAGGAATTAAGAGCACAGACGTACAAGTTTGGGAAGAACAACTCAGGCAGCAGATCTGCAAAACGGGCCTGGGAATTACATCATGATGCAAACTGAATATGAGTCAAGAAAATCAGACAGGCCAAATAGAAAAATCACATCGAGTAATCTTCCCACTCTGCTCAGCTGTAATAAAGCCTCAGCTGAATACTGTGCCAAGCTTTGGCCATCAAGCTTCCAGAAATATACAGGTCAGCTGGAAAGTACCAGAAAGGGAAAAACCAGTAAAATTACTGTAATCAGTTATTACTTAAATAGTCAGTATGAATAAGCAGAGGTGCAGAAAACACAGGAAAACCATGACAAAAAATATTTTGATACTACAGAGAAGACAACTGAAGAGAGATGTTATGTACAGACTATATAATTTATAACAAAGAGCCACTGAAAAGAGGGTAAAACTCTTCATGTATAGTGGAGTTAAAACAAGATTCTCCAAGGACAATATATGTGATGGACCTTAGATCTTCAGAAAATCTTCCTAGAGATGAGATTCAGTGATAGACTACTTCACGTTGTGTAAGCTCTACCACTGACGTTTCAACCCACTGACAAATTTCAGTCAAGTTCCTGTGTTGCATAAATGGGGTGGAGAGCCTCTAGGTCTGTGTCAGATTTAGCAAACAGCAAAATGCCATAGCTAAGCATTAACACATGTGAACTTTTCATAGTATGACTTCACCTGACACAAGTGTGTCAAATGCAAAGCGCAGTGCAGCCATAACTTACTGTGAAACCGAGTCTTTAGCTTCTTTTGCATCACAATGCAAGTAACAGGTGACATACAGGGACGTTGTCATGGATGTCACATGGACACTGGTGTTGATGTTGGCCCACTGATATTTAACAAATGCAGACGTTTTTAATTTATTTTTTTAAAGACATCTTACTGTCAGTAACTGACAGTAAGACACACTATTTAAATGGCATCATGAAGTTGCTTGCATGTTTCCTTTAGAAACAGAGTCCCCTTCTCCAAAGATGTTACACTGGAAGCAGAATTACCTATCAGGCAGGAACTAACACTGAACGAGATGTAAGGGCTTGCTCGATTTACACTACAGCCAAGTCAGTAATTGCACCCTGGTGTCCTGGTTTCAGTTAGGACAGAGTTAATTTGATGGGGATGCAGTGAGGGACGGGGAAGGAGGACTCACACACCACTTGAAGTTCAGTTCTTTATTGGTGGCCCAGAGACGAACGCAGGCCGGCTGCGCTACGCCGTCTCCACTTCCTCCACCGGCAGGACACCTGTCTTGGCGGCTCCGTCTTCTGCCTTCTGTTGGGGTGCTGAGCCATGGGCAAGGTGCTGGGCCCAGCCTGAGGCTTCACGTCCTGCCAGGGCCTCCAGGAACGGTGTGAGCTGTGCTTCCTCATGTGCCTCCCACGGCCGGCATTGTAGTGAGGCCTTGTCAGCAATTCTGGATGTGGCCCCACCTGCCTTGGCTGGATCTTGACTTGTCTTGGAGAGTCCACGTCCATGGGCAGGATATTGTTCTCTGCGGTTGGCACCTGCACAGGCTGCACCTGCCGTTTCAGCCAGTCCCTGTTCACAGCCTGGCCATTGTCCTTTGAGGGTAGCACTATCCTCCCCCATTTTTTCTCAGGGTCCCTTTGTTTGGGTTGGACACAGTCTTGCACAAGTTTCACAGTGAAGTTCTGCACCCATTTTTTTGATAGGTTGCAGTTTGTGGGCTGGACATTGTCCTGCACTGGTAGCACCTTGCTGGTCCTCACCCATTCTTTGTCGGGGTCCCTGTTCATGAGCTGGCTGTTGTGCTGCGATCGTGGCACCTTGCTGGTGTGCACCCATTTTTGTGGTTGGCCGCTGTTACTGGGCTGGCTGTGTTTCCCCACAGGTGGCACCACAATGGTCCGCACCCTTTGATTTGGCTGGTTGCCCTTCTTTGCCTGCCTCAGAGACTGGGTGTTGTCTTCTACAGACGTCTCCTTGACAGTTTGCACCCGTTTGGTTAGTGGGTTCCCGTGCCTTCTTTGGAAGTTGTTTTCTAGAGCTGGTACCTTGCTGGTGTGTCCCAATTCTTCGGGTGGGCACCTGCTCTTGGGCCGCATGATCTCTTGCACAGGAGGCACCATGATGTTCTGCATCCTCTTGTTGGGTTGGCCTCTGTGCCTTGGATGATATTTTTCCATGCTGGGGCGCACCTGATGCTTTTGCACCCATTTATTCAGCTTGCTCCCCTCCACCGCTGGGTCTTCATCCATCCTTGGACGTTTCACGGGGGGTTGCAACTGGAGGTCCTCCCTGTCTTGGCTCGGCTTCCTCTTTCTCCCCACCTGCACTCGTTCCTCCATTCTAGGACGTTTTGCAGGGGGTTGCCAGTGGAGGTCCTCCCTATCTTGGCTCGGCTTCCTCTTTCTCCCCACCTGCACTCTTTCCTCCATTCGAGGACGTTTGGCAGGGGGT